>JASUAD010000008.1:59660000-60260000 GCA_037013555.1 Sextonia rubra
TTCATCCACTGTGGCATAATCAAACATTGCCACCTCTCGTCTGATATCGGCACGCAGATTATCTCTGTATCTAGTGATAGTCAGACGATCATCAGTTCTCAAGTTACAGCGAACAATGTATTCGCGAAACTTGTTGGTATATTCTTCCACAGTCATAGTTTCTTGCTGGAGACTCAGATATTCTTGGTGAAGTGTATCCATATAATCAGAAGGAAGAAAATTGCCCTTGAGTTTTTCTTTCATAATATTCCACCGGAGAATCGGCTAGCCCACTGCAAGCTCATTGTTTTCAACACCATACCACCAAATACGAGCAGGACCTTTTAGTTTAACCTTGGTAAAAGCTATCCTCTGTGCATCATTCATACCATACTAAGCAAAATAATCCTCCAAAGAATTAAGCCAATCAACAAAAACTTTCGGGCTTGCATCACCACTAAAGTCAGCAATATCAATTTTGACTTTTCTAGTGATGTCATCTGGTGGGGGTGCAACATGGTGAGCTTGATGATCTCGTTCAGCCAGAAGACGTTGCATAAAATCACAAATGGATTCATAGTTTTCAGGTCTTTCTGGTTGGACGGGCGTGTAAATCATAGACGCATTGGAGGATCCTTCTTGACTAACAAATTGCTTCGTTTGTAGCTCAGCAATGGCAGTTTCTGCAATTTTGAGACGTCCCGTGACGTCTTCTAATTCTTGACTTAATTTAAAGATGGTTTCATCCCTCTGCCGGTCGGTCATCCAATGCTGAAAATCATCACCACGCCTAGGCATGATTGCTAGTGTTTTTTTTTTTCTTGTTAAGAAAACAAAGAAGGTGGGTCGGGTCGGTCTTGTGATGGGCCGGACCAACTTAGGTCCGCTTACAAATCAATAGACACAAGTCGGGTTGATGGGCCGGACCAACTTAGGTCCACTTACAACTCAGGTTGAGTACACGTGGTCGATTCTCCCTCTTCCTTCGTTTTGGGTGTTGTGCAGAGAAAAGAAATAAAGAGAGCGGAGGGGAAACTTATCTGCAAGGAGTAACAGAATGGAAGGGGGAAGAACAACGGCTTGTGCTCGTCGACAAAGATCGTCTGGAGGTGGTGACGATCGGCAGTGGTGGCGACGACGAAAGTAACTGGATGAGGAGACGATCGGCGGGAGCGTGCTGGATCTGGCGCACGACACAACAGAGACCCTAGCTGCAGTGATGGTGCGATGGAGGCTGCAGCAAATCGTCGAAGAGCTGCTCGCCGCAGCGGATGCTGACGGCGACAATGAAGCCAGAAGAAACCGACAACGATAGAAGCCGCCGGTGCCAAGTACGTTGTCTTGCCGCTGTCTTTGCTTCTTCTCTCTGCGCTCTCTCTCTCCGACTGCTCTCTGTTTTTTTATTTTTTTTTCACTCTAGTTTGGGGAAGTTTGGCCGAACAGTGGGATTGCAAGGGTCTGAAAGGATCGATTAATGGGATGGAGAGGGGAAAAGGGATGGTAGGCGTCGGCCGTTCGTAAAGGCACGAGATGGACCGAAAGGGGTCGATGGGGGTTGGATGGGTTCTGGCGAATGGGTTTTAACAGAGGCGTGGTTTTAGGGTTTCGATTTGGTGTGGGGATTTAAGGATTTGGATACGGTAAGGGTAGGGGTTCGGGATTTGGGAAGTGACAGGGAAATCGGTGTCGGCAAGAGTTTAGGGTTTGAAGATGGTGGTAGTAGCTTGGGTGTCGTCTGGGATGGCAGCGGAGAGCATGGGTCGTCTGGGATAGCAGCGGAGAGAGTGGGATGAACAGTGGATATGGTGCAGAGATGTCAGCAGTATGGGATAGGGGTCGTCCGAAGTGGATTTGGGGCTGCTATAGTGCGTAGGTGTTGGCGGTGGAGATGAGTGCAGGTGGACAGTAGATGGAAGGATGAATTCCGGAAACGACAGAGGCTTCCGGCGACCGGATCTGGGCTTTGATACCAATCTGGTGCAGCCCTGGATCTTGGATCGATTGTAGAACAATCTTTCGAAGGATTATTCGAATCCAACGAAGGATTCAAAAACACAATGCAACTCACGATCAGAACTAGAGAGAGAAAATCTCTTGAAACTGAAATTATATTGATAAAAGCATCCTTTTACAATGAAGAATTCCTCCTTATATAGGAGTGACTGTTGCTCAAAATAGAAGACTAGTTCTAAACAGACATGACCTACTAAACACAAAATAGAAAGTAGATAAATAACTACTAAAAACAAAATAGAAAGTAGATAAATAAAGATAGGGATCCTTAAAGAAGCCAAGGATCAATCGGATGTCCTTCGGGCCTGTGATCTGAGTCGGACTTGGGTTCGGCCTGCATCAGGAGACCTTTGAAATAAGAAAGCCTCCATCAGTATGCAACCAAATATGCAGAGTTGGCCCCACAAGTGGTCCCCCTTTCAAGATAGATTAGGATTATTTTATTGTTCATTAATTGAATTGTAATTAGTGTAGTTTCCATTATTAGATTAAGTTTTCTTAGGCACTAAGTTTGCTTCCCTTACTTATATGGCATTATATAGGTTATTTTACAGACTTGATACTTGAATAGATTTGTGGTTTTATCCATAGAGGTGCATCCTTGTATCTTGAAGTCTTCTTGAAGATGAATTTAAGTGTCCTCAGACACGTGCTTCAGCACTTCACGGAAGCCCTAACCCTAGAGCCTGCATCACCAAGAGTTGATAGAACCACAACACAGTAAATATGCCAACATGGAGTGCGTGTATGCACCTAATAATGATTGCATGCCGCAAAAGTTAGAATCATCCATTCAAATAGAAGGTTTCAAGTATGTAAAACAGCTGGATGGTGCTGACTCGTAGCTCAGCTAGTTAGTGACATGAGTGCGTGAATGCACACGTGGAGAGAGAGAGAGAGAGAGAGAGAGAGAGAGAGAGAGAGAGAGAGCTATGATACCTGGATACTTGTACAAGCCCAACGTATCCGTATTGGACCGATACGATACTTGTACTGGTACCTGATACTACACCGATACTTCGGAGTATAAGTTTAGCATATCCTACTTAGCAAGTCCACTATTTCATTTATTTCTTTAAGTTTTCTTACTTTTCAACATAGAAAATATTAGAATTGAACATAAACAATAATAATTTCATTAATTAAAACGTAATTTAAAGGAAAATTTAGGACACCCGTATCTATATCCATGTCCTAAAATTTTCAAAGTGCAAAGTCGTATCCCGGATCCCCGTATCCGTGTCCGTACCCATGTTCGTATCTGGGCATCATAGAGAGAGAGTCTCTCACATGTAGAGGTAGGGGGTGGAAAAAAAACAGATGACTGATCATAAGGTCTACATTGAACTCGCATTTTAGCCCACCTAATGCACCTGATTGATTATTGGGACAGGTCATCTGTTGGAGGGAAGATTCCAAAAAATAGCTAGAAAATAAAATCCTAGAGAGACAGAGATGATTAGCAGTAAATAGATACGAGCCAAGGCACGTTGATAATAACATTATATGATCAAAAGATTTGTCCCTAAATAGATGATCTTGCGAATGCAATGGGTTGCGGAGACTCTAACCCCAAGGTATAACAGCTATTCTTGTCACAACCAGTGTTCTGGATGCACAGACATTCCAAGCGCCACTGGCTCTCTATTTATCCACAGTTCCAGAATATAGAGGGGGAAAAAAAAAAAGAAAGAACCTTTTTGGAAAAGAACAAAAGAAAAGAAAGACACCTTTTAAAAAATATCAACGAGCTGCTGCCACAGCGTGGCCGCCAATGCCATTGGTTCAATGCTGCAGTGGCAACCCATGCCATGATCTGCTAGTGCAATACCATAGGACCACACTTGAGACAGCAGAAACAAAAATTATCTCTCTCTCTCTCTCTCTCTCTCTCTCTCTCTCTCTCTCTCTCTCTCTCTCTCTCTCTCTCTCTCTCAAACACTCATTTTTTCTAGATTTTAAATCCTCCAAAACCAACAGCGTCTTCATGTTGAGGTCCTCCAATGCATTCACGGACATGAGTGACACATGCACATTGCAAGTGTAGAAGAAGGACTAAAAACTCAGGCTCGGCCTCGGCCTTGAATCTGATCAGCATGATTTTTTCCCAATGGCCCAAGCATGGTTGGTTGCTTGGTCCCACAACAAAATGGCCAGCCCAATTTTGAATCCAGGGTTCCGAGAATTCAGATTTATGAGATTCAAAAGACCAAAAGGCAACTTGTAGTAAAAATGAAAGAATCGGGTATACATCCAACTGGGTGACGCCACACACTAAATTTTGAATTATTGATAAATCAGACCTTTTTTTCCAAGATAAAACCGCAAAAACCTCAAGACATCCATCAAAGGGGATTTTTTTTTCTACTTTTCCATAATTTTTTAAATTATTTTAGGACAGAAGAAGGTACTTGCTGCAAGCCGGCTGGGTCCCAAGTCCAGGGTTTTAAACCTTGGAAGCACGAAAATTAAGTGGAATCAAACACAGCTCACCTGCCAACATTGTTCAATCATTCTTCATAAAACTTAACATCAGGAGAAATAGCACAAATAGTAAAGTGTGTATATCTCAAGATCCAGATTATGTTAAAGGTATATCAAGAAAACCAAACAATTATCCCATATTCATCACGAAAGCAAACAAATGAATATTGGAGCTGCGCATAATGTAATCAAGGCTTGTAAAAATCATAGATGGAATTGATATATGCCTATACAACACATAAGAAAAAGACAGGAATAAATAAATAATAATAAACAAAAGTAAGCACTAGAAGACATACCTGATGGCAGATCTCACATGTTATATCTCCTTTCTCATTGCACCATCGTTGCACACACCTCCTGTGAGCAAACTGAATGCAGTATCATCATTTTAGACAATTTTTCACAAGAAATCTGGAAAGAAAGAATCTCACAGCTGAGGGTAAGAAAGCAAAAGTAAATGTAGCAGATATTCAAAAAGGTGTGACGGTATATAACAGAACCGTTGGTCGGAATCATTTGATTTCACTACTTCAACAGCCATATATCTAAAGAAGATATAAATACATCTCCACATTGCAAAAGCATCTAAAGAAGATATAAATATATCTCCACATTGGAAATTCACATGGGAATAAAGGAGGGAGAGAGAGAGAGAGAGAGAGAGAGAGAGACCTTCAAGCTGCCACTGCAAGCACACGGTGTCTCTAAATTGTTGATGTGGTCTTCCTCCTGGCATATGCGACATTCGACAGTCTTAATAAGTGGTTCTTTTTCCTCAGGAACCAGTGGTTCTTCCAGGCCTTTATCATCATTAGGATGCCCGGAAGAAATAGAAGAGCTAGATGGGAGCAAGCATTGGATAGGAGATCCTTCTCCAGAAGATTCTGGAACCTCAGTCTGATTTATGGATTCCGACGGTGAAGGTTTAATAAGGTGGTCAACAAACAAAACCAGATGATCACTCATTCCTCTATAATCCTCTTTTTTTTTTTTTTTTGGGTCTCAAATTTCTAATACCCAATCTCCTCAATTTCAAAAACAAATATTATATGTTATAATGGTGTATTTACAGCCGCTGGATAAAATCAATTTGACATGAGAATGAGCAAGATTCAAAACCTGCAAAAGAAAGAAAAATAATAATCATAATATTTTAATTTCCATATATCAGGGCGAGGGCGAAAAACATACCTACGACTGATTCAAAGGGTCAATATTCCCTGACAAGAGAAGATTCAGAAAAACAAATAGAATCGAATCTCCATGAGATTTTAAAACTTCCCTTGAAAAAAAAAAAACAAATCTAAACACAGCTACAGAAAAATGGAAAGTGTTACCCAATGAAAAGCCCTAACCCACCATAAAAATAAAAAATAAAAAAAAAACGAGTTCTCCTATACGACGACAGCCTTCAAAAATCACCCAACAACAACAACAACAACAAAATGAAGCATAGGAGGCGCCTATAGACTTGATGTATGTAGGTGAACATGAAAATAATTCAAAAGAAGAGGAAATTGCATCATCATACAACCAATAAACCCTAAATCTTCCAAACAATACAGAAAAATCATATCACATCTCATCGATGATCGGAATATCATTACAGAGATTAGATTAAAAATAACACTTTAGATGATGATGATGATGATGATGATAATCATAATAATAAAAGATGGGGAAGGGGATCGGAAACCTAAAAAAGAAAAAAAAAATGGGCGTCGATCGATTGATTCATTGATTGATTGCGCAGACGTCGTTGGTTGGGGTGGGACCGTGCGAGACAGGAAGAGGAAATCCTCTTTTTTGTGTTTTTACCTCCTCCTCCTCCTTCTCCTTCTTCTTCTTCTTCTTCTTCTTCTTCTTCTTCCTTCCTTCCTTGCTTCCCCACTCGCTCTCGTTTCACGAAAACCCAATCAAAGGCAAAATAGAGGGAGATGGCCTGCGGCCTGCCTCTCCGGACACTCCAAAGTACACAAAAAAACAGAACACCGTGCTATGGACGGACCCAGGTGTGGTGCTGTGCTTATGTTTTTTTATTTTTTTAAATTTTTTTCCCTTGGTTTTATGCTTGGGTTATTAAAGTATTTTCCTTTTCTTGTTATTGGTTTTTGGTTTGGATCATTAAATTTTTTTTCTTTATGTTCATTTTCAGATATGGGGCTATATATTTTATATCATTTTTCATTTTCAGTAAGGGTCCACCTTCTTTTTCATAACTTGGTTTGTTTTATGTGAGGATATTGAATGGATGTCCTGTGGCGGTTCTTGTCCCTTTTGTCAGTTTTTTAGAGTCAATTAGTTTAGAGAGAGAAGAGGACCAGGAGAGAGAATAGTGGTTGTGGAGAGATTGCTACGATCTTTTCCTTTCTTTCCTAAAATTCTAGGAAATTAGCATTGGAGATTTGGGAGGTTGTTGTTAACACAATAAGAAACACATTTTGTTAGAATATTAAATTATGAAACCCTAAAGTTTAGTATAATTTTGATTTTTTTTTATTATATACCCTTATACTACACTTTCAAACCCATTAAATTGTACTATGAGCTATAACATTATTTAAGATTTCTAAGACATTAACAACAAAGTTTGAAGATCAGCTTCTTTTACTTATTGTTATTCCCTTTTTTTTTCCCCTCTTTAAAACCTGGCACTAATGTTCCATATTAGCATATATAAATATATTCTTATAGACCCTTGAAGTACACTTCCAAATACATATATCACCCAATATATAAATAGGTTGAATTTAAGCAAGGATAATAGGCCTAAATACATGTGTAGTCCTAAGTAATCAAAATGAGATGTAACTAAACATCTACATGTAGTTTCCCAGTAGTCTAAAGCAGTCTCAAATAAATGATAAAGTACACTATCCAGAATAATATATTTGAAACATGATAAAAAAGAAGAACCACTTTTCTCCACCTATGAGACATGATTAAAATAAGTCATCATCTGCATTCTTGAATTACACTAGTAGCAATTAATCTTTATATTTGTCCATGTTTTCTTTGGTAGAAAGCTTATTCGTCCACGTTGAGTGGCTCATGGGACGAGAATTGAGTGACTGGTTCAACATGGGATGTTAGTGTCGGTACGGGAGGGCTAACGCTTGTTTTATAATGTTTCTCAAAATATTCAAAAATTAGGATTTGGGATTATGAAGCCCCTTATTGAGTGGAGGGAAACTACATCTACTAGATTTTAAATTGGCAGCCCACGATGTATATGGAATTAATCACTTTGGGCCCAAGCTAGATGTAAAGATAGATCTGCTGCAGCTTTAATTTTTCTAGGTGAAGCTTTTGTTTGAAGTTCTTTAATTTGGAAAGGCATTAAATCCTACATATCAACAATAATGTATTTTTTAATCTATTCAGGATGGTTGCTAGTCTTTGGTGATGCTAACATATAATTCAACATGAGCACGTGGAAAGTAGAAAAAACCGCTCTGAGATTCCTTAGAGCTTCTTCAATAGATTCGTTTTTTATTATATAAAGTGCTGCCACCAGCAACTCAGTAAGGAAAGAAGAATCACATTAATTCGTAGGCTTTATCCTACTTTTTTCAGATAAAAGTTTCCTAGTCGAGCTTTCTTAATTTCTTTATCCTAAATGCATTTTGGTGAATGCATGAGGTGACCTCCAGGCGCCTACAATATTGAACGAATGCTTAAGGTCTCAAAATACCCATTGCACATTTTTTCTTCATATATTATTCTTTTTGGCTCTGTTGGGATGATGAGTAAGTAGAACAAAACTGCATGGAATGATAGCATTTTAAAAAACGTATCCAAAAAAAAAAAATTCCAAACTGATTGAAACCCGTTCATGTAGTGGCTGTTGTTCGTCTTCCTCGGCAGCGATGAAACATGCACTGCGTGGGCAGAACGGAGAACCCACTACACTTCCCTCTATTGATCCTTGGGATGCATATTACCTATTGCCATTGCTAATATGACCAAGGCTCTGATGTAAATGACTGAATTATCTACATGCGTGTTAATGCAGGGATGCAATATATTCCTGGACATGAGATTCAGAAACTGGATCGCTATGCATCTACTCTCCTAATGGGCTGCAGTAGTGGTTCTCTGTCTTTCAGTGGGTGTTATTCTCCTCAAGCCTCAATTTGTGAATTAGTTATTTAAGAGAGAGAGAGAGAGAGAGAGAGAGAGAGAGAGAGAGGGCCGTGTAGTAGTTATGGGATGGGAGGTTATTTAGAGTGGCAAGTTTTTCTTAAAACAAAAAAAAAAAAAAAAGAACGGGGTTATGGCTTACCACCTATCGGTTCTGCTAGCGAAAAAACTTTGAGATAATATATTGCAAGAAAGAATTAATGGATATCAACGTGGAGTTGTTAATATCCGTTATAATGATCCGTATAGATCATGGGTCCATGCAGACCACAAGGTTCTTCTAGAGGATCCGGCCTCAACCGAAAATACAACGGTGATCAAAGCTATGGAGAAAAAACACCGTCTCCTGACCCTAAGGACCAACTCCAGACCCTTAGGAAGACGACAGAATATGATTTCAAAATAGGAAATCAATTCGTTTTTCTAAAATAATCGACTCACTCCATGGCGAGGGATTATACCATTATGATGAGGGAATTAATATTCTTATCATCAAATGCAACGATAACAATGAGGGTCTTTCTTCTTCCTCTCTGCCCGTCAGCAGAGTCCCATCTTCATCTCTGTTTGTTCATACTACCATGTCCTCTTAGCCAAACAGCCCAGCCCATTTTCTTCCCTCTCGTTGGCACAACCCATCCATTGAATCATATGAGTTATGGCACAATCCATTTTCTTAACCAAACTGCGCCACGCCCATTTGACCGCATAGCAGAGACTATGTCTATGCGAGGTGGGCTGTTGTCAAGGTATTATGGCAGTCATTTTACTAATGAAATATGATTCAGTTAATGTAATAATGCAGATGATGGATGCCTCGAACCATCCTTGGAGATTTGTATTCCTAGACATTGGAATGGAGAACTAAGTTAATCTAAACTTGAAATGCCATACGTTTGTACATGTCCCATTTTGAAGTATTTAGGTAGAGTAGATCCACACAAAAGCAGAAGAAGAGGTTCTGAGCTAAAAAATTTAAGAGTACTTACTATGAATGAAGTCTACTGCTCGGCATATATCTCCAAATGATGGAGCAAACAGGTAATCTGTTGTGGGGATCACCAAATGATCAATGCATTTCACCCGTTCCCATTAGCCTGTAGCACAGAGTGGAAAAACTTCCTTATTTTAGGTTTACTCTCTGCATTCTCTTCTCTTTTTTTCCATCAGTTTTTCTTTTGGTTGGAGTGGGTGGTTATTTGGGAAGTAAGTTATTTAGAAGAGAGAGTGATGTGTTGTAAGAAGTTATTTGGATGGAAGGAAAAAAGGGAAACAAAGAGGAGAGAGAACAGTGGGCCGTAAAGTGGATAGTCATTTGGATAGAGGGAAATTAGAGTAATAGAGATGAGAGAATGGGGTGCTTGCCACTTTTTTTTTCCTAAAAATTCAAGATAATAGCATTCGGCTTTTGGCCTTCTTGTGGTTTACCAAAGAACAACCACATCTAAATAGATGTATATAGATAGATAGCCTCTCTCCCTCCCCATTACTATTTTGAATGGTACCTTCTGTTAAAAACACACCAAAAAAAAAAAAAAACCACCATGGCCCATGGAGAATGAAGAATAAATTTTAGACCTAATTTCGAATGGCAGTTTCAAAAGACAAAAAAGCAAAGTTTCTCCTTTTTTTTTTGGTTTTTTTCCTTTTTCTTTTCACATATTTGCTTGTCTTACATTAACTCCAAAAGAAGATTAAAAAAAACTTTAATTAAAGTAATGACCACCGCTAAACTAATAACTTGACCAACCTGACAGATGGCATTGGTTAAATATTTTGGTGAAAATAATTTTGAGCAGTTTAGATTTCATGTAGCGACTATTGATAGCTGAAAAATCTTTGTAATTGCCAAGCCTTTAATGTTGTGCTTTAAAATAAAACCACAGGCCTTCAACATTAGCCATAGGAAAAAAAAAAAAAAAACTAGGCCTGACCATGCCAATGTCAACATCGGTCACCACGCTCAACCCCTTTAATTTAAAAAAAAAAAAAAACAAACAAATTGTTTAGGCCCGGAGTGGCAGTTTCAAGGCACAAAAAGCATAAAAAGAAAGTTATATTATTATCATCTGAGATAATCATATCAATAAAAATTTTTTTAAAAAACCTTTATGAAAGCAACAAATTAGGCAGCCAGCTAGAATCCTCGGTAAAAAATAACTCAATATTGTGGTGTAAGCTTCAAATCATCAACTACAGTCTTGATCATTTCTGTCCAATGGGAAGAGCCATGAGAGGACTCATCTATCGAAAATTCAAGCAACTCAAAATAAATTTCCTACATGTAATTAAAAATTAGGCATCTATAGCTAGAATTATCATAAAAAAAATAACTCTACAATGTGCTTAGTGCTTGCATTTGGCTTTCTCATGACAAATTCGCATCTTATAATACCACTCTCTTGCCAAGGAGGCAGTAGCAACAACAACTGTGAGTCTTGCAAATGGGCATCCAATTCTTCAAGCATATGAGGTTTTCAATTTCAAATAAAATGGGTACGAAACCTATGCTTGAATTTTGGGAGAAATTTCAGACCCAGTTCCAAATGCATGCATATAGAATTCGAAACGGATCCAAAACTGGATGCACGTATGTTCCAATTCAAGGATCCGAGTACATAAGACTACTACATTCACATTTTAAAAATATATAGATTTTAAAGGTGCAAATAGTGTGAGTTGTATTTAAGTTTGATAATCAACTAAGCTTTAATCCTAAATTATTTAATAGTTCTACTTGTATATAATTGAATTTTGTTGATGTAAAAACTGAATCCATCTTTTATAAGTTGATATCGAATGTGGAACATGATATATAACCTGAACATGCCAGGCGAGAGTCAGAGCAAGCAGGGGTTGCAGCTTGCAATATAGAAATTAGTAGCCATCAGTCTCTTCTCATAAATAATAAATTGGGGCTTTACTTTCAAATGGGCGACGTGCATAAAAGCTTCTATCTAAGCCTGGCCGGGAGTCCTCACAGCCATCATGAAATAGGTGGGACAAAAGTGTTGAATGATTTGCGCCATTTGTTTACTTACATCATGGAATAACCACACAAATCTTACAAGCTTCCATGAAGGAGTGTAATTAAAACCTCTCTCGTCTTGTTATAAGTGGACAGCATAGGCTAGCTAATAGCACTGGAACAAATTACAAGCTCCTCTTTTTGACATAGTAATGTCCCTCGTTCCATAGAGAGCGAAGGTGATGTGAAGATGGATTATTATTATTACATGAGATGATGAAGCCTAATCTTCCTTTTTTTTAAAGGTCAAATGTCAGGAAGCTGCCTCTCTTGACCTCGCTGATGACGGAGTCTTAAGGAAGATGATTCCCCTGAAATTGCATCCAGCGCCTTATCTTTCAGACGGATAAAGTAGTAGGACCATGCCCCCAGCAATGTTCCAACTGGGGGGGCCGCAACATATACCCAAATTCCCTTGTATCTCTTGCTTGCAATAGCTGGGCCTATTGTCCTTGCTGGATTCATCGACCCTCCTGAAATGGGCCTGCCACGGACGACAATCAAGTGAAACTTATTCATTTCTTCTTCTTCATGAGAATAATGCTGCTTCGTTGTTTGACCTGTTCATCGCCGCATTTCATCCACGTGGGGCTCACTTTCCTTTATCCAATCAGAATGACATGCATCATTGGATTAATCATGTACGACAAACATGATTGGTTATACATGATCATTCCAATCGTGCATGTATGTCCATATAAGGCTTATTCCGTACTCGCAGCCTGCATGGATCAGTCCATGCACGCCACATTGAGGGCCAACTTGATGGCCACTTCAGAATGGGAACTTGGGGATTTGAAACTCAGCTTAGGCCCGTCCTTTATTTCAAAGAAAGAAAGCCCCATTTAATCACCCTAATCCTATCATCAAGGGCCCACAAATTTAGTCCATTCAGATGGAATTTGCAGTTGATTCGATAGTCCAATCTATTCAAATAAGTGCAAAGCTAGTGGTACCCATGAACTATAGGGTTTTTTTTTTTTTTTTGGTCTACTCTGATGGACCATCAATGGCCCCCAATAGGGTTGCACAATCAACCACTCCTCCTCTTTTGTTTAATAGAAGTTGTTAAACTTGTTGACCACTAATCAAGGGGTTAGTGACAAAGGATTGAATCCGAACTTGTTAGCTAGGCCCTATTAAAGATGGCTCTTTCCATCCCCTTTGCCTTGTGATTAGTGGGACACTGAGTGTGTCCCATCATGGTGTCTTCACCATAAGTGGTAAGAGTTAACTCTCACAAGAGTATTTCATATATATATATTGGAAATATTCAAGTGAGAATAGTTCTCACCTTTTTTTTTTGTAAGAACTTTAGGTGAAGCTCATCTATCACCCAATCTAAACCTTGCAATACACATAAACCCCCCCTAATAGTTACACGCCCCATATTTCAGTCAGATCCGAATTTACTAAACCGTTAGATTTACTGTGTACTAATCTGAATGGACTAGATTTGTAGGTCAAGTATGAAGGGGTTAACAACATGTGATTGGGGCCAAATTTGATATCTGGGGTGGTCCCGTATAGATATTTCTATCCCTCTTGGTCCCATCCCAAATGGGACCACAAGTGAATCCCATAAAAAGTTTTCACAGGAGGTTGGTGAGAATAGTTCTCACCTGAATATCACCGTGTATATAAAAACATATATATGCGCTTACATTGTGTGTGTGTGTGTGTATGAGCTTTGATCCTGTGAGAACTATTCTCACGCACCTACCGTGAGAACTTTTTATCTAGCCGATTTGTGGGTCTCATTTTAGAATGGGACCAAGGGGATGGAAACATCTATAAGAGACCACCTCACATATCAAGTTTGATCTCAATCACATGTCCCTAATCCCTTTATCCGTGGCCCACAAATCCAGTTTATTTAGATTGGTACATAGTTGATCTAATGGTCCAATAAATTCGGATCTAACTAAGACTTGAAACAAGTGACTATCGGGGAGATCCATGTGTGTTTCAAGGTTTAAATTGGATGATAGATGAACTCCACCTAGAGTTTCCACAAAAAAAAGGATGAGAGCTAGTTCTCATCCTTTTTTTTTTGTGAGAACTCTAGGTGGGGCCCATCTATAATCAAAGTTTTGGTCTAATCCGAATTTATTAGACCGTTGCATCGATTATGCACTAATCCGAATAAACTGAATTTGTGGACTATAGATGAGGGCGTTAGAGATATGTGATTGGGGCTAAACTTGACATTTATGGTGATCTCATATAGATCTTTTCATCCTCTTGGTCTCATTCCCAAATGGAATCCACAAGTGGGCTGCACAAAAAGTTTTTATGGGAAGTGTGTGAGTACATTTTTCATAGGATTACAGCTCCTATATATATGGAGAGAGAGAGAGAGAGAGAGATTCCGTTACATCTAGAAAGGTGCATGTGTTAGGTGCTGTTCAAATTTCAGATGGGGAATCCAGAAGGTTCATAGATATGGAGACAGATTTCCAGCTGGTCAATAGCATTATTATTACATCATGACTAAGATAGACTCATTTGATCTACTTCTGAGACTAATTTAGCATCCAGGAATATGTGTCTAAATTAAACAAAAACAAATTAATAAAAAAAATTGAGTACAAAACAAATTTTTTATGCACTCTACAGTAGGAACAAATATGGATTTTTTTTGGATTTGGACACGTTCAATAATCAAGTTAGGTCTCCAAACATCTACCTAAAGGCACTATTGTAGATAGGTATAAACTGTACACTTATGGTGAGCATCACTTTCCAGTGGGTCACTTGAATACACTTGTAGAGTTTACCTGGTGTCACTACCGTGACTTGGGATCAAGCCCAGTTTGAAACTCACCTCACTTTTACCTACCTAAATTCTAAACCTGAACTTTTACTTTGCATTGGATTGAAACTCAAAAGCAAGTATTATTATTACAGTGTTAAACTTTGAGGCTATTGAAAAAAAAACAAAATCTCCCTTCAATAGTGGGTTAGGACTCGACTTAACTCCAGCAGGAGTTGAATTGTGGACACGTTTTAAGATGTGATGTATGTAATGGTGATGGTGGGCCATAGTCCTACTATATTCAAAATTGGCTGATATTACATACCTATAGTTAGGGGTTTGGATTATTTAGATGGACCATACTGACAGATTTACGAGCAGGATGTAAGGAATAAGAGATAAGACTCTTCCGAGTCAGCAATGGCATACCCAGCTAGGATTGAGGTTATGGCAACTGCAGAGCCAACCGCTATCCCTGCTAGCTCTCCAACCTGGCAAAACAAACAAAACAAAACAGAGGATAAGCTATGTAGAGAAGAAGAAGGCCGTCACGGTCCATTAGTCTATCCATCCATCATTACAAGTAGAAGAGGAAGTTACTTACGGCTTTGGTATCAGTAGCGACAGCAGAGGTGACGAACATCATTGAGAATGTAACGACCACCTCCATCACAAAGGCCTGAAAGTTTGTTCCCGAAGGAGTCGTAGTTCCAATGTTTGTGATTGGGTTAAGCAGCACCCGGAGTGTGAAGGACGCAATCAACGAACCTGTCAGTTGAGCTGCCATATAAAATGGAACCTGCAATATTAATAATTTCCACCAATTATTATGCCATATGGGTGGTGGGTCAGCACGACTTGGGCCCTTGAGAGAATGATCCGAATTCCCACCTCTTGCTTGATCTAAAGAGCGCTACCACAATTCACAACAGCATGCTGGTGGTTCAATATATTTAGCAAGCAATCTCATCTATATATCCTATATATATAATTGAAAAAATTTTAACGAGCGTCCCACTTTAAAAGTTTTCTTTTTTTTGCCTCATTTTTTTTGTTATAGGCCCAAATGGATTCAATCTAATCTTTTTATACGTACTACCCTCCTATGAATGGCCATAGTTCTAAGTCTGGCACTCATCCAATTTTTTTACACCGTTAAATTGAAATAATAATAAAATAATACTTTTAATCCATTAAATATTATAGCCATAGATTATAAGGTTAAAATTATCTTATGGCCTCGAGATTTTACATATATATAGGGATATATAGGCCTCATGTAGATCTTTACATCCAATAAACTTCTATGATCCTCATGCATTTCAATGGGCCCCAACTAGGAGGGGCATTTTTTCTGGACACTGTGTAGTGCTCCCCCATAAATAATAAATGGGTGTGTTCATGGCATGGGTCTCTTGTCATCGTCGGCAACCATCAATAATGCAAAAACCAATTATTTATTTGTGAATATATTTGGACCCCACCCCACTACACCATGTGGCATGGGGACACCGGACATGAAATGGTATTGGCTGGTGGTGTTGGTGGTGGGTGATTCCAATTCCATATTCCATCCATGTTAGCTGCGACGCCGAGGACGATGTATGCGTGCGCACCTGTTTCCAGGGAAAATGCCACACGGCGGCGAAAGCCAAGGTGACCGCTGGGTTCATGTGTGAACCAGAGATGTGGCCAACTGCGTATATCATCACAGTCACAATGAGCCCACCTGCAATTGATGCCCCCAGCTTTGAAATGGCACCTTCGTTCCTCACACTCATTGCCGCAGAACCACATGTCACAAAGACCAATAGAAACGTAGCAATTGCCTCCGCAATCAACTGTACAAAATACACATGTATAAACACTCATGCATGACATGAGCCAAAAAAGCCTCTCTTTCAGTTCCACAATCCAGATTGAATATTGCAGTCTATCTATACTTAATACATGAAATTAATTAACATAGTGCAAGACAAAAGCTACAACTCTGCATTTCCATTAGTTAGTAATGAAAAGACAAGGTGGCAAAACCTGTAAATCAGAGTAAGATAACATCAATGAAAATTATACTGTTGTATGTAGTCCCCAAAGTACCATTCAGATCGGAAGGTCTCACTACACACACACAAAATCTTCTGAAAAAGATAAAAGAAGAAAAGAAATTTAACAGATAATAAATAAATAAATCTACAAATCAAAGGGGATGGAGTCGGATGATTGCAAAATCAAAAGCCTAATCACCTACGCTATCCCTCGATAAAAGTTAAATGGTTTCACCGTACGTCCATGAACTACTTAAAAGCCCAGTGCATGTATGGAGAAGGCAGAAGAATTGGTATGGAATGAGCCTCACCTTTCTGAAAAGTGTAGGTGGAAGATGCTCGTCCAATTTCCACTTGAACGCCGGTTTTGGTTCTGTAGATGAATTAGGACTCTCACTCGAATCCATGTCTCGGTTGGGAAAGTTGCTCATATGGGGAAGGACAAAGGACAAATGTGATGCCCAGATGCCTCAGATGCGTCCTCTTTAAATAACGCACAAACACACACTCTCTCTCTTTCTCTCTCACACACAGACACAGACTCAGAGTAGGGTTGATTTAGTTGATCATTTTGTGGCCAATTCCATTTTTGTCTGTTTTTTTCTTTTCGGATATTAAATATAGTCCTGGCCCCTGCTGGGTCCTCCATCCGCTGTCTGCTTTGCTCGAGTACACGCTGCTTTTCTCCT
The DNA here is from genome assembly GCA_037013555.1 of Sextonia rubra. NCBI lineage: Eukaryota > Viridiplantae > Streptophyta > Magnoliopsida > Laurales > Lauraceae > Sextonia > Sextonia rubra. The sequence continues at coordinate 59,677,143 of JASUAD010000008.1, forward strand.
TTGCCTGAACACACTTGTGTCCTCATCCTTGACTCCAGCTCAGCCTTTGTCCTCAACCAGAGTATACTCAGGATAGCTTGGCACTAGGGTTGAGATTGGATGCATGTGACCACTCCGGTTATCCTATGTTCTTACTGTGGATATGACACTACCGTTGTATATGTGTGCATAAGCAATCAAGATCAATAATCAACTGCACAAGAAGACAAGAGATTTATATGGTTCAGCAAAGATGCCTACGTCTACGAAAAATCAATTTCCATTAGATTCTCCTCCAATCTGTGAATCCACAGCCTTAAAATCTTAGCATATGTCTAGAATTATAGATTGCATCAATATATATAATCGGCACTTCCTTGTCCCCCAATAACTCTATTTTTAGACAAGAAAAAGTCATAATCCTATTAAGAGACTATTATTTAACAAACAGGAAATTCTTAATATGAGTAGGGAAACTACATAAGACAATGAACTCAATTGGTTTGAATCCACTAGACCATGGGGAAGACACCCTGAACCTTTTACTGGGAGTTCAGCCATGCCAACTCTGAATACAGCTTTAACTTTCCCCTAGACACAACCTTTTTCATCATATCCGAGGGATTCTTATTAGTGTGAATCTTTTCCAACTTCATGAAGTTCTTCTCGATCACCTCACGAATCCAATGATATTTGACATCAACATGCTTCATGCGACCATGATATGTAACATTCTCACTGAAATCTATATCACTCTGACTATTACAGTAAACTACATACACTTCTTGCTTAAAACCCAATTCTTGAAGGAATTTCTTTAACCAAAACATCTCTTTTTCTGCTTCATTAACAACTATATATTCCGTTTCAGATGTAAATTGTGCTGTACACTTCTACAACTTCGATGCCAGGAGATAGCTTTCCCTACGAAGGTAAACAAATAACTAGAAAACGTCAATTGACGATCAAGATCGCCTGCAAAATCAGCATCAGTACAACCTTCCACTACTAGTTTTGAGCCTCCGAAACATAAGCACAACTTGGAAGTACCTCTAAAATACCTAAAGATCCACTTCATCGCTACTCAATGCTCTTTTCCAGGGTTAGATAAAAATCTACTAACTAAACCCATAGCATGAGCAATGTCTAGCTGTGTGCAAATCGTGGCATACATTAGACTCCGCACAGCAGAGGAGTATGGAACAGATGCCATTCATTCTTTTTCATCATCTGTAATAAGACACAAGTGCTTGCTTAATTTGAAGTGATTGGTTAGAGGCATGCTAACTAGTTTAGCGTTCTTCATGTTGAACCGCTGGAGTACTTGTTTAACATATTTCTCCTGTAACAACCACAGCTGCTTGGAACTCCTGTCACGACATTTTGCATACCCAATATCGTTCGTGCGGGACCCAAGTCTTTTTTGTTAAACAACTTTGACATTTCCTCTTTCAACTTGCCGATCAACTTGCCATCTTGTCCAACTATCAATATATTATCTACATACAAAAGAAGGATGATGAACCTGCCATTGATAAATCGACGAACATAAATACAGTGATTTGCAGTTGTCCTCCAGTACCCATGAATCAACATGAATGAATCAAACTTCTTATACGATTATCTTGGTGCTTGTTTCAGCTCGTAGAGACTCTTTTTCAATTTACAACCCATCTGTTCTTTTCCTTCTACCTCAATCCCCTCTGGTTGAGTCACGTAGATCTCTTTTTTTAAGTCACTATGAAGAAATGCAGTCTTCACGTCCATCTGTTCAAGCTCAAGGTCCATGTTGGCGGCTAGACCCAAGACAACATTGACAGAAGTCATCTTCACAACAGGAGAAAAAACATCACTGAAGTCGATACCCTTCATTTGTGGAAGGCCTTTTATCACTAACCGTGCTTTGTACTTCACCAGTTTTCCATTCTCATCCTTTTTTAGATTGAACACCCATTTGTTTTTTAGAACATTCCTATCATTAGGAAGTTGCACCAGCTCATAAGTTTTGTTTTTCTTTAAAGATTTCATCTCATCCTGCATAGCCTTCATCCACTCATCTTTATTATTATGAGTAATTACATCTCGGAAGCTTGTTGGCTCCCCCTCATCAGTAAGCAAAATATATTCAGATGCAAGATACTTAGTTGATGGTTGACGCTTTCGTGTAGACCTCTTAGTTTGAGGTTCTATGATTTTTAACTGAGGAGACTGCAGCTCCCCCCGCTCAACATCCTCATCATCTGGCAACCCCTGTACGTCATCACGATCTGAATCGTTTTGTCTACCTTCTCCACCTATAGTCTGCATCGGAGAAGGAGTCGGTGTGAGATCAACTACTCCATCAACTATTTCAGAAAACTTACATCCTTACTTCTGATGATTTTTCTCTTCTCCAGATCATATAACCTGTAGCCAAATTCATATCCACTATAGCCAAGAAAGATACAACTCACTGCGTTATCGTCCAACTTTGATCGTTGCTCATTTGGTACATGTGCAAACGCCTTACACCCAAACACCTTCAAGTGTAAATAGGAAGCATTTTTATGTGTCCATCTTCTCTCTCAAAAATCAAAACTCAAAAGAACTGTGAGAAATCCATTAATCAGATAATCGGCAATCAGAACAGCTTCACCCTAGAATGACTTAGGCAACCTGACTAATCTTATCATGCATCTCATCTTCTCAAGGGTAGTGCAGTTCATTCTTTTTGCTACATCATTGTGCTGTGGAGTACCATGAACTGTCTTTTCATGTTAAATAACATGCTTCAAGCAGTAGCTTCTAAACTGGTTGGATGTGTACTCTCCGCCATTATCTATGCAAAGACACTTCAGGAGTTTACCTGTCTCTTTTTCAACCATTACATGAAATTGTTGAAAAACTTGGAATACTTAATCCTTTGATTTAAGAGCATAAACCCAGACTTCCCTGGATGCATCATTGATAAACGTGACAAAAAACTTATTACCACTCCATGATTTTACCTCCATGGGACCACAAGCATTAGAATATATCAAATCCAACACATTAAATTTCAATTTTGTTGTCAAAGAGAAAGCAATTCTATACTGTTTGCCAAACAAACAATAATCACAACGGTCAAGGGATATACCTTTGGAGTAAGGAATTAAATCCTTCTTTGCCAACATTTGCAGGCCTTTCTCACTCATATGACCAAGTCTCTTATACCATAGATTCGGAAAGGAATTGTCTTGAACAACATTTAACAGACATTTGCACAATTTCACATGTATTTTGTAAAGCGAATTACCCACTTTCCTTCTCACAATAACTAGAGACCCTCTAGTGAGTTTCCATCTGCCATTTTCGAAGTAATTCTCATAATCTGCATGATCCAATGTAGTTCTAGAAGTCAGATTCAACCGCAGATCAGGAACATGTCGCACATTGTTCAGCATCATTGTGTAACCAATATTGGTTTAAATGCAAACATCATCGATACCAATAATATCTGAATGACTCGTATTATCCATTTTCACAGTACCAAAGTTATCTGCTTTGTACATTGTGAACATCTCCCTACAAGGTGTAGCATGGTAGGATGTTACTGTATTAACAACCCACTCAATCTGATCATCTGTAACACTCAAACGCTCGTCATCATCGCCTGTGAGCACTACTACTTCCTATCCCAAAGTAGCTGTAGTGTTATCACTGTCATTCTTCTTGTCATTGTTAGATCCTTTTTGTTCCTTCAAGGCAAAATAATTTTTTCTGATGTGTCCGATCTTGTAATAGAAAAAGCATTTTATAAACTTCTTTTCGGTTTGTGATCCATGTCTAGACTTTCCACAACCCCCTTTGGTCCTCTACTGTTACTTTTCCTGTTGTTCTTAGTAACAAAGGCCTATTCATTATCTGTCCATGCGGTTCGCCTTTTAAAATTTTCATTTTGTAAACTACTAGCAACCTGACTCATAGACAACACACCATTTAAAGTAGAGTTGCTCACGAAAACAACCAATCTCTCTCATGTATCCGGTAAAGAACTCAGAAGCAACAAAGCTTATATCTCATCATCAATGATCACCGTAATTGTGGTTAACTGATTAACCACACTTTGGAACTCATTGATGTGATCTTTGATCTGACCACCATCCTTGAATTTCATGTTTACAAGCTTTCTGATCTAAAAGTTTTTGTTCACTGTAGTCTTTTTATCATACCTTGCTTCTAACTTTAGCCAAAGGGTATGTGTATTGGTTTCATTAGACACGTGTTGAAATATGTCGTTATCAACCCACTGTCTAATGTGACTAATCGCCTTGCAATGCATCTTATTCCATTCTGCATCTTTCATATCTTTTGGTCGGGCACTATCCTCCTTAATGGGATCATAGAGGTCATTGAAATAGAGGATATATTCCATCTTCGGTTTCCAAATCAACCAATTGGAATAGTTGAGCTTAACCATGGTAGTGTTCACAGTGTTGTTCTCCATCTTAATTAAATTAAGTAATAGGAAAAAACAAACAACTAACACTGACCTTGACTCTTGCATTAAGTTGTAAATCTCGTCACCATGAAAACGCTGGAAGAAACGGATTTGAAATCCAATCCCGGATGGCTCAGATATCGCAGAAATAGTCTTCTAAGATCCTAATTAGTCAAACTTTCCAGTTGACCGTCAAACAACCAATCTTCTTCCACAGACGTATAAATCTACTCAAACGAGTCCGTAGGGACAAACAGATCTCTGATTGGACATCGGATGATCAAGATATAGGAGAAAGAAGTTTCTGCAGTAGATCTAGATCAATCTACTTTGACCGTACGAGTCTGTTGACGTGTACTTATGTTAGTGATTGATTGTTACTGTGGCTAGGCTTGAACACGGGTCAGGCTGACCTGATCTGGACTAACCCAACTTGCTGAAATGCTCCGGGCTGCTACACTACGGGTTAGGTCTGAACGACCCAAAAAAAAAAAAAAAAAGACTAGCTGTCTCGAAAAACAGGTCTTCTTCCTCGTATGAACATCAGATGATTAAGATATCAAAGAAAGAAGTTTCTGCCGTCGATCTAGGTCAATCTACTTTGACCGTACAACTCTGTTGACGTGTACTTATGTCAGCGACTGACCGCCGTTATGGTTAGGCTTGAACATGGGCAGGTTGACCCGACCTAGAACCGACCTAACATCACGACTCGAGCCCAAGAATCAGGGATTAAGTTTAAAATTAATTAGTGATACACGTACTCCCGTGTATACACACCTAGACCCAGTCAAAGTGCATACACACAAGGGAAAATCACAAGTGCAAAAATATAGTTGTACACGGAAGCTATAAGTATCATTGCACTAATACGAGGATATACGAAATATAAAACAGTATCTACACAAGATAACAGGAAAGGAACCATGACTTTACAAGAGTAAAATGAAAGTGTTTATAATACACAAAATGCAAGGAGATATACTCCAATACAAAACAAGATGTAGCCTACATATCAAAATGAGGCCTAAGCTAAACCATGCCACTCTCCGGGGTGGATTTATCACATCCACTCATCTAGCCCTGATGGGACCTCTATGATCTCCTCTGAAGTCTTACCTACCCGTGAGGGATCGAGAGTGGGATCTAAGCCTACAACACCAAGGACAACCAGTGAATACGACAATTCAACAAAGTATAAGCAATGTTAAAGTAACACATATTGTGTCTACAAGAATCATTAACAAGTAATAATGCATAGAGTTTCAATTTAGTATATTAGGCAAATGTGCATTTGAATAAAGCATGATATAAAAATCAATAAATAGATGTACTGTACTATGTGGTTACTACATTTGCCATATCCTCTCTCTAGGGATTTATGCGTTGAAAACGCCATCGTCCGGGCCAGGGCACGAATGGATCTCTAGTTTCCTGGGTTTCGGAAGCCCCAAGACATGAACACACTGCAGCAGCAACATACATGCTACACCAAAGTCAACCCCACCAGGTATCATAAGGTTATCGCTGAGTAGTGTCTGACCATTTCGATCCAAACATATACTTGAACTTGAGTAAAACATGTAATTCATTTAGGAAATAAGAACAATACCAAATCGTATACGTTCAATTCATTCGTGCTAGACGTTCATACTCAAGTAAATGTCAATAGTCAATGTATAGTGAATATCAAAAATACCATGGACATATCAAGTAGATCCAATACATACTATATTAGAAGGATATATGATAATCATTCAATTCCATGCATAAGAGTGGAGGACAATAACCGTCGTCCAATATGCCATGCCATTTAAGTTAATAGAATTAAGGCAATTTATTAGCTAACCATAATCTAATCATCCATTGTTTCTAACCGTGCATGATAATGTAGTTCTAAGTTATCTAATACATAGTTGTCTTTCTTTTGGTGTTACATTGTATCGGAAAGGTGTATCGGAGTCTCTTAAACCAACGCCCATGAGGAGGTGCTTAATAATAAAACAACACATATGAATGAGTCACAGCCCTCAAAACCATTCATGCTATTCATGTATTCCATTGGACAAGTTAAGGGGTACTTGAATTCCAACACGAAGGCCCTATAAGGTCTCTTAAGAATACCTACCTTTTCTTAATTTTCAATAGCCTCACGACTTAACTGTGGGTAACTTACGACTTAGCCGTAGGCATCTTATGACTTAGCCGTATTATGCACTATGGCTCATCCATAGTTTCCCATGATTTCTTCCGCAAATACGGCGAGCCACGGTTGAACCGTGCTTTCTCTTATAGCTGGACCATGATTGTTTTTACAGTTTAGCCACAGGTTAGGTATGCCTTAGCCGTAGCACACTATACAGCTTCGCCGTGGTTGGACCATAGAAGGATTTACCCATTTTTCTACTCTCGGGACATCAAGTAGTAGCTTGACTTATGGTGGGGTCACGGCTGACTTACGGCTCAGCCGTAGTACATCTTACGGCTTAGCCGTAGTGTAAATCCAAATTTGGCTGCTATTTGGAGTTTGGGCCGTAGAACTCCTACGACTTAGCCGTAGGCTTCAGAAGCTCTGAGATTTGAGAATTGCACATACAGTTCAGAATTGAAATAAATTTGATACAGATTGATACAAGCATATCTAATCTTATACAGAAGGGCTGTAAAATATAAAAAACTTGAAAGATTGAGAAGAATAATAACAATCATAGTCTACTAACATGTGTTCATCCAAAAAGTGCTTATACTTGCCTCAATTAAACTTTTTCAAGTGAATCTCTGTCCCTTGGCTCAAATTGGGTAGCTATATGGAGCCCTAATAGTCATGCATGCAAGAAGTGAGAAGAGAGGAGTGCATGCAATGAAGAAAGAGGTCCTTAGACTCATGGATGTTAGAATGAAACAACTCATACCTTAAATCACACAAGTAGATGAATAATAAAATGGGTGACACAAGGATCCCCCCACCTTGCTTTGCTTGATAGCAGAAGAAGAGAAGAAAAGAAGAGAAGGAAAGAATGTACGGTGAGAGAGAGGAGAAGGAGATGAGTCGGTGCTCTCTCCTTATATAAAGCAAAGTTTTAGAAGTTTATAAGAAAGTCCAATTGGTTTAAAGAAATTACAATTTGAGTCAATTAAACATCCAATGGAGGCAAACGAAGTCATTTGTCTGTGAGTCAATTACGGAAATCAACAAGCTTAACGAAATGTATGTGATGACATCAAGATGATGCATGAATGACGAAATCTTATAAAGTCTAAAATTACGAAAACGGGCTCAAATCTACCTAATCTAGGTCAAACTCAATCCAACTACCTGTCCATAATCCAAAACGTAACTCAAAAAAGACAAAACGACATACACGAAACTAATTCGTTGGAAACATGACCAAAAAAAGCATTAATTAGTCATGAACTAGATTAACTAGGGTCGGAGTGTTACACCTAACTTGCTGGAGTGCTCCGGGCTGTTGCACCACGAGTTGGTATTAACGGCCCAGCAAAAAAAAAAAAAAAAAAAACCTGTCTCGAAAAACAAGTCTTCTTCTTCGTATGATCGAATGTCTGATGAGCAAGATATCGTAGAAAAGAAGTTTCTACCGTCGATCTAGGTCAATCTGCTTTGACCATACGACTTTGCTAACGTGTACTTACGTCAGCTATTGACTGTTGCTGTGGCTAGGCTTGAACACGGGCAGGCTGACCTAAGCTGGAACCAACCCAACCTGCTAGAATGCTCTGGGCTGCTGCACCATGAGTTAGGTATGAACAACCAAATAGAAAAAAAAAGACCTGTCTTAAAAAACAGGTCTTTTTCCTATTCCCTGTTTCTGTGAACAGGGAGCAGAAAGCCCTCTGCCCTTTTCCTCGGCCGTAACAGTGAGGGATTAGCGGGTCCGACGGGTCGATGGGTGATTTTGGCGACAGCAACCATGCAGCGGCAGTGGAGGGGGGCGTCCGATGACAGTCGTCTCCTTAGGTGATAGCAATCGCTGCGGCTTGCATGCAGCAGTGACAAGGAAAAGGAAAAACAAGTTCTCCTTTATGGTCTGAAACAAGAACCCCACCTCAAGCAACGAAGAGCCCTTTCTCAATTTTCTACTCCGGTCCCCGCTAGTAAGTTCGAGAACCCAAATCCTCTTTCTTCTCTGATTGTGTGGCCTAAACAGAGATCATAGATGATCTCTCATTCTCTGTTTCTAGATGAAATAGATCCGAATAACCGAGACATGATTCAACACCATCGATCTTTAGCACAGCAACTTCAAGCCCTAAGAAACCCTAACCTTGCTATGATAACACTTATTGTGGATATGGCACCACTGTTGTGTCACAACCCGAGCCCAGGAGTTCGGGGGTTAGCAAAAGCCAAACCAATGACACACGTACTCCCATGGCTGTACATGTAGACCTGGTCTAAATGCACACGCACAAGGGAAGTTTCACACGTGCCAAACATATACGCGGAAGTTGTAGATATCAAAACATCACACTAAACAATGCAAAAAGAGAATACGAAATACAGAACTGACATATATCGATAACAGTTTTACAAAATGCAACAAAATAATCATGTACATCTCAAAAATGAAGACTCAGATGCAAGAATGTCTAGGGCGCTCTCCGGCGGAGTGTCTATACCCACTCCTCTAAGCCTGATGGGACCTCGGGGTCCTCACTGAGAGTTTGGCCGACCGACGAGGGGTCAGGAGGGGTATCTGAGCCTGCAACATCAAAGACAACTCATGAATACAACGATTCAGCAATGTATAAGCCATAACAAGTAACACATGCTGTGTCTAATAGAACAAAGAACATCATATAAATCAGAACAGGTCACATTCGTATACTAAGCTGTCATGCAAGCAAGAAAATATGCCATGTGAATCAATGTATACATGCTGTACATAACTAGTTGGCGACTACATTTCCATATGCTCCCAAAAGAGGGATCTTATCCGTGCAGAGAACACCATTATCCAGGCCAGGGTACAAATGGGTCTCAGGTTTCCTGGGGTCCGGTTCCCCAAGATGTTTCCTTCTGTAGTAAGGCCATGAAAACTACACCAAATTCACCCCGTCGGGATCCTAAGGCTGAGGCTAAGTAGTGCCTGACCATACAAATCAATCATGAAAGCCCTGAGTAAACCGTAACAAACATATCATGCGTGCATATCTGAGAACATGTCTTAGACGTGAATCATACATGTATACTCAAGGTAAAGAAACCATAAGAACGTAGTTAACAATGTGAAAATAGCTGAAACAAGTAATCATGCTAAAGAGTGGAGATCAATAATCGACAGACAACATGTCATGTAAGCAACTGTTAGCATATAGAATCAAATTCATTTACTAGCCAAGTCTAATCTATTTATCCAGTGTTTCTAACCATGCATGATAATGTAGTTTTAAGTTATTTGATGCACCGTTGTCTAGTGTTGCATTGTATCACATGGTGCACTGAAGTTCTTTAAACCAACACCCATGGGGAGGTGCTTAACAACTGGATAACGAACATGAATGATTCGCAGCCCTCGAGATCAATCACGCATTTTATCATGTTCCATTGGGCAAGTCAAAGTTGCCCACCTTCTGCTTTAAAGGTCCTACAAGTTTCCTTCTTTTCCTATTTTTCTTACTGTTCATGCCAGTCAGCTTAGCCGTAGGTAACCCTACGGCTTAGCCGAAGGAACCTTACGGCTTAGCCGTAGAAGGCTTCATGGCTTAGCCGTGGCTGGGCCGTAGAAGAGTTGCTGATTTGCATACTCTCAGTTATTTCAGGTGTCACCCTGTACTGATCTACGGCTGGGTTACGGTGGGGCTTGTAGCTTAGCCATAGTGCATTTCATGGCTTAGCCATAGCACATTTCACGGCTTAGCCGTGCATGCGCGAGATCAATTTCTGAATCACGTATAGAAAATCTGTCACGACCTGAAATAAGCAAATCTCAACAGAAAAAGGGAAAATAAGCTCAATTGGGGCTGTAAACATGTTGTCCACGTAACTTCATGAGAATTAACCAAAATCAAGCAATTATCAACATGGGTTTATACAAGTTAAGCTTATACTTACCTCAATTCACTTCTAACACTCAGCTTATGGTCCTTGGGCTCAATTTCACTTCCAAACACCACTCACAGCTATCATGCATGAGAAAGAGAAGGAAAACACATGAGTACAGTCATGGAGAACGAGTAACAGAAAGAAGAGAAGGAATCAAGACATACACTTACCACAAAGCACAGGAGGAAGGAGAGAAAACAAGTGGATCTTTCACCCTTCTTCTAGCTTAACTAAACAAAGAGAATGGAAGGAGGGAAAATCGAGAGAGAGATGAACGTGAGTGAAGAGAAGAACGTGAACGAAAGAGAGATGAGTTGGTGGTGAAGCTTATATAGATAAGTTTCAAAGCCAAATTGCAAGAAAGTCCAAGGTATAAATCAAATTACAGTTCGAATCAAATTCGAGTCCAACGGAACCACACGATCTCGTCTGCAAATGATGTAGTTACGGAAGTTAATTAGCTCAACGAAAGACACGTGTTGACACCAAGATGATGAGAAAATGACCAAGTCTTAAAAAAGCTAAAATTACGAAAAAGCGCTTGGTCTACCTAGTCCAAGTCAAATTCAACCCAACTACCTATCCATGACCCGCAACGAACACAAAATGCAAGCAAAACACAATGAAGAACATAAACAACATTAATTAGTCACTAAACGGGGTCGAGCTGGGTCGGAGTGTTACATGTTGTGTGCATGTGTGCGTAAGTAACCAAAATCAACAGTCAACCATATAAGAAGACAAGAGATTTACATAGTTCGACAAAGATGCCTACGTCCACCAGAAACCAATTTCCACTAGATTCTCCTCTAATCTATGAATCCACAGCCTTGGAATCTCAGTATATGTCTAGGGTTACAGCATCAGTATATATAATCATCACTTCCTTATCCCCCAAGAACTCTATTCATAGACAAAGGAAATTTCTAATCCTATTAAGAAACTGTTGTTCAACAAACAGAAAATTCCTAATATAATTAGGAAAACTACCCAAGACAATAAACCCAATTGGTCTGGACCCACTTGGCCAACAGTTCTCGTATACCAATTCTATTTCTTTATATAATATTCTAGAGATTTTCATTCGAAGTATAATAAATTATGTGGTATTTTGATACTATGAATATTAATTAGTTCCTTCTCCCTCCTTTCCAAAGAACAAGATTGCAGCTGTCCAAATTATGGTCCTCAAGATGATGCACGGCCCTGCATCCAAATTCTACTATAAACACAAAGTCAAGGTTGCTGATAGTAAATCATAATCGCTACAGTACCTAGACAAAGGAGGCCCACGTCTTTGATGCTATGGATCGTAGTATTTATGTACAATGAGTGAATGGAGACAGCCAATTTCTGCTATAGATCACAATAAGGTTGTTGGTCTTATTTGCTCGATTTATATGAGCCTAGATCCTCTAGGCTTTAACTTGAGAAATGCTCTCTCAATACTATATGGGGTATTCTTAGATTTTATCTCGATAATAGTTGGTCCCACTTTAGGATTAATTGGTTGATAAAAAATGTGATAACACAATCTTATGTACATTAAAATTTTTATGAGACACTCAATCCTACAATGGGATCAACTATTATTAGGGTAAAATCTTAGGACACTCCCATATGGAAAACTAATATATTGACTAGCCCAAATTTCAAGTTGGCTAGCCCCATTACAGGACTGGACCTATAGATTTGTCCTTGAGGGGGCCATTATCTATAAATTTTTTTCGAGAAGGCTATATATATAATGAATGCAAGTTTCAAAATATATAGGGACTTTTTTAAAAAAATTAGGGGTGTAAATAAAAAGTGTAAGGATTTTTGTGTTGGCAAATTCATGGGTTGGACAAAACTTAAGTCCATTAGTGTTGTATTTTACATGTCTTTGAGTATGGACAATGGTTTAAGTCGCCAGGTGCACTAAAGTGAAGAAATCAAAGAAAAAGCGACAAATTCAAGTGATATTCCATGGACAACATAGGTTAAAAAGGTCATATCTTACAAACTGAGCATCGGATATGGGCATGAGACCTACTATTGGAAAACTCATTTTGAGTAGATATCCATAGAACCCAAGATCGCTTCAATTGGAGCTGAAAGAGAAAGTTATGGCCTCCAAAAGTTTGCAGAAATGTGCTGAAATTTCACCCTGGGCAGAACTTAATCCGATTGATCGGATGAGCACAAAAAATTCGCTAACTTGCTATTTTTGAGTCCTATTTGAAGAGAAACTTGCCTGTTTTATGACAACTCTTTTCCTAATCAAAATATACTTATGAGGCACGTATTAGGAACTACAAAAGAGGGTTCTCTCTCAATACTAATATGTGGAACACAGATCTCATTGTTTTAAAAAGAGATTGCTTATTGGAAATTACCTCCTCTAGAGTTTTTCCTAGAGTTAAAGGGCTGAAGTTTTACTTTAGAAATTCTTGTCTTTTACATCTTTACTAGAAGATCGTCTTCTAAATGTAGAAGATCTGAGGAGTCAAGCTAACTACAAGAAGACGTCTAGTTAATTGGATTTGTAGCAGGCAACAACAAGCGGTTATTATAGAATGATTCTTTACAAGAAGTTGACGTTATAGAATCATGCGAATGTCTGTAAGTAGCTTATAACTGCGTGATAATCCAGAATGCTTGATTATTTGTCTAGGTTAAACTCGTGGTTTTTTCCCACTTTGGGTTTCCACATAAAATTTGTGTCTTCTTGTAGTGTGTACTTTTGTTTGATTTATTTCTATTGTATAGTTGATTGTTTGCACACATAATTTTGAGATTGATTACATTAATCCATTCTAAAAGATCTCCCCAAAAACCTTTAAGTGGTATCAGAATGGGTTACACTAATTTGCTGTGTTTGATCCTAAGAGATATCTCAAATGGCATTCAATCAAGAAGGCACATCCACTGTGAAGCCTCCAATGTTTGATGGTCCTAATTATGCTTATTGGAAGTAAAGGATGATTGGGTTCCTCAAGTCCATTGATGATGATGTGTGGGATAGTGTTGAGGAAGGTTATTCACAACCCACTATTACTGCTAATAGGTAAACAGTTGCTAAACCTAAAGCCCAATGGACTAAGGAAGAAAAGCATGCCTCTAACTGCAATAATAAAGCCATGAGCTATTTATAATAAAGTGTCTGCTAACGAGTTTCTTCAGATTTTCACTTATAAAACTGCAAAAGAAGCATTGGATGTTTTGCAAACTGTTTCTAAGGAACTAATACTGTCAAGCAATGTCAAGTAAGCAAAGCTGCAAAGGTTAAATTAGTCTTTTGAAACCATTGTAATGGAAGAAGAATAAACCTTCGATCAATTTTATGCTACACTGAATGACATTGTCAATTCTATTTTTAATTTGGGTCAAGTAATCCCTGAAAGTAAAATTGTCAAGAAGATTCTAAGGTCTCTTACTTCAAAGTGTGATTCAATGGTGGATGCTATTGAAGAGAATAAGAATTTAGAAACCCTCACAGTGAATTAGTTGATTGGAAATCTTTAGACTTTCGAAGAAAACCGTCTAAATAAAGGAAAATCAGTAAAGAATAACAGTTTGGCTTTGAGAGTTTTCAGAGAATCTGTGAAGCAATCGAAAAAGAAAATTGAGACTGATTCAGATTCTGATGATGATATTACTGAGTTAATGGTTAGTTTCAAAAACTCATGAAGGCTAAGAAAGCTAAGTGAAAAGGATCGAAGTAAAAACCAAAGACAAATTTGTCAAAGATTAAGTGCTATGAATGTCAGAGTTATGGTCATTATGCCTATGAGTGTCCTAGTAAGAAAAAGAATCCTAAGTACAAAGGTCTGAAAACTTGGGATGATAATTCTTTAGATGAAGAGAAAGACCCTGAACCTGACCCTAAGAATATTGTGAATGACAAATTTATGGCTTTTATGGCTAGATCCACTATGTCTGATGATAGTTCTGCTGCAGAGAATACTAATATTGCTCTTTTAGATGAAGAAGATGACTGGGAAACAAAATATGAGATTTTTCTATACAAGTCTATGTAGACGAGTAAATTATTTGAAAAAGATGCTTTTAAGCGGAAAGAAGAGATTTTGCCTCTTAAGAAAGAGTTAGAGGATGCCAAATCACAAGCTCATCTATTAGAAGGACAAAAAAATTCCATAGTTGATAAGTTGACTACTGAGAGTCACAAGTATGGTTTACTAAAAGATGAATTTCAGAAGGTTGAACAAGAGTTTAAAACTTTAAAAACCAACTTGAATACTGTTAAGGCTGAAAAAGAAGACCTGGCTGGCAAACTGAAGATTGTGTTGTCTGAGCTGGCTTCCACAAAAGCCTCTCTAAATAGAATGAATACTGGTTCGAAGATACTTAAAGACACCTTGTGTATTCAAAAGTTGCATAGTGACAAGTGCGATCTTGGTTTCAATGATGGTGCATCTACTTCAAAATGTAATAGTAAATCTGTTATTGTTAGAAGTATTGCACACACTACTCCACATGTTGCACATGTTCATAATGTGATAGTAGTTTACAAAGAAAGAATGTGTCACGTCCTGCAGGCACATCCACTTGTTATTATTGTAGAGTTAAAGGACACATTCGCCTCCATTGTAAGAAGTTGCATGTTTTGCCAAAGTATAAGCAGTGGTGGAAACAATTATTTGAGCCAAAGGTCAAGACAAGAACTATTTGGATTATGAAGTCTGATTTACCTAAAGAAGTTGCTCACACTATGCTAATAGATCACACTACACAAGTGTTGGTGGCTAAATACAAAAAACCCTGATTAAGATGATCAAGCTCCTACCGCTAGTGCTGCTACGAAGATACAATTAAAGGGGAGTTATTATCAAGGGGGAGCTATTATTAGATCCAAGTTGACAACTTTGCTGTGTGTTGATCATTAACTTTGCTAATTATGGACAAAAATGGATGAGATATTTCATTCAGAGGGAGAATATAATTTATGGGAAGTTTGAAGACACATGGAGCTGATGATGATTACTTTTGTAACTAGTGCAAAGTTGATGGTAAATTTTTTTTATTATTTCAATTTATTCAATGTATTTTTTGTTTTATTTTTTGGTAGATTAAATGTATAGGAAGTTTTGTCCATGAATTGCTAAAGGGGAAAATTGTAAGGATTTTTGTATTGGCAAATTCATGTGTTAGACAAAACTTGAGTTCATTAGTATTGTATTTTACATATCTTTGAATATAGACAATGGTTTGAGTCGTTGAGTGCATTGAAGTGAAGAAATCGAAGAAAAAACGACAAATTCAAGTGATATTCTACGGAAACATAGATTAAAAAGGTCATATCTTACAAACTGAGCGTTGGATATAGTTGAAAGCTCGTTTCGAGTAGATATCCGTAGAGCCCAAAATTACCTCAATCGGAGCTGAAACGAGAGTTATGGCCTCCAGAAGTTTGCAGAAATGTGTTGAAATTTCACCTTGGGCAGAATCTTAATCTGACCGATCGGACGTGCATAGAAAATTTGCCGACTTGCAATTTTTCAGTCCGATTTGAAAAGGAACTTGCCTGTTTTATGCTAACTCCTTTTCTAATCGAAATACACTTATGAGGCACGTATTAGGAGCTATAAAAGAGAGTTCTCTCTCAATTCTAATGTGTGGAACACAGATCTCATTGTTTTAAGAAGAGATTGCTTATTGGAGGTTACCTCCTCTAGAGTTTTTTTGAAAGTTAAAGGGCTGAAGTTCTACTTTAGAGATTCTTGTCTTCTACATCTCTACTAAAAGATCGTCTTCTAAATGTAAAAGATCTAAGGAGTCAAGCTAACAACAAGAAGATGTCTAGTTGATTGGATTTGTAGCAGACAACAACAGGCGGTTATTACAGAATGATTCTTTATAAGAAGTTGACGTTACAGAGTCATGCGGATATTTGTAAGTGGCTTGTAATTGTGTAATAATCCATAGTGCTTGATTATTAGTCCAGGTTGAACTTGTGGTTTTTTTTCGGTTTGGGTTTCCATGTAAAATCTGTGTCTTCTTGTGGTGTGTACTTTTATTTGATTTATTTCTGTTGCATAGTTGATTATTTGCACACATAATTTTGAGATTAATTGCATTAATTCATTCTAGAGGATCTTCCCAAAAACCTTCAAAAAGTTATAAAAATATTAAAAAATCAAATTGTTTTTTATAAATATATTTTTTGGGGGGGCCATGACCCCTGCTGGCCCCCTTAGTTCCGCCCATGCCTTACTATGTATTTTCCCTCCTTTAACTTGGGTTTTCTCTCCTAACTCCCTTTCGTTTATCTTGCTGGTTCCTTTGGTTTAATGATATTTCTATTTACAAAACTTGGAATTTGTCTAAGGCAAAGCCTACGAGGATGCATATAAGAGTTTTTTTTTTCTCTTTTTTGCCTAAAGGAGAGACCGAAATTAAACGTAACCAGGATACCTGATTATGCAAACATAGGCTACAAAGGATCGAAAGCCCAACAACTCTAACAAAACCAATCACAACACTCCACAGAGATAATGAAAGTTTAAAATTAAAAAAAAAACAATTGACTACAATAAAAGCTACATTGAATCCTGATGAGCTCAAGTATCTAGACTAGATGTATATACACTCTATTTTTTTAACAGTAACAAAAGCTTTATTAGGAAAAGATCATAAAACAAACATTAAAAGTGAAAATAGAAATGAGAAGGGTAAGAGTATAAGAGCATTATATCTCACCCCACTCTACTCATATAACCACACCCACCCAAGGAGACACTCTCTCAAACCCCTGCTTGGCTAACCCATCCACCAAAGAATTGGCGGATCTAATCTCTTGACGAAAGACACATGTATATACACTCTAATGTAACAAAAACTTCAGAAGATAGGCGCAGCTATCCATTCAGCATTATGAACCAAATTTCCACCAGAATGATTCTTGTTCCCTACAACTATTTTGCATGGAGAACCTCATTTCTTTTTTTTTTTATCTTCTTTCTCTTTGTTTCCCTAGATCATCATCATCAGTAAAGCTTTGTCCCAATTATGTTGGTGTCG
This sequence comes from Sextonia rubra, assembly GCA_037013555.1. Classification (NCBI taxonomy): domain Eukaryota; kingdom Viridiplantae; phylum Streptophyta; class Magnoliopsida; order Laurales; family Lauraceae; genus Sextonia; species Sextonia rubra. The sequence goes on from JASUAD010000008.1 coordinate 59,694,671, forward strand.
ATTATATGAATTTTGTTCCTTTATTCCAAACTATCATGAGTCAAATTCTTTGTTTCCTTAATCCTAAACCCTAAATCATTAAAATGTCTTTCTTTTTCATGGAAGAATCCTCTCATCCACAAATATATTTTTTATAAGTAAAGATAGAGGTAACAGGCCACTGAGATGAACAGACTGATGAACACACAAAAAAAAAAAAAAAAAAAAAGGGTTTAGGGGTCTGTAGTGGTTGCATATTTTGTCTTAATTAGACGTGGCCTAACTTCTAGCCTCCTTTATCCCATTATAATATATTAGAATTGAAGTTTTTGGATTCAATCATGACTAGAACCTTTCCAGTTCTAACTTTTTTTTTTATTGAGCCCTAGTAAAAAGCTAAAAAAGGGTATATGTGGTGCATTTTAAACTCGTAACCTTTTCAATTTTTAGATAACTCACCTAACAACTACAACAAACAATGCAATATTAATTTATTATCAATTTATACATTTATCTTAAAAGGGCCAACTACTGGCATTAGCTTTAAACATACTACAAACTAAACAAGTTTTGTCTGCTTGAATCAGTGGTAATGAGATTGCACATGATGGACTAGATGGACTAATTTGGCATGGATGTAAGGATTTTACTATGTTGGCTAAATTCATGGATTGGACAAAACTTTAGTTTTAGTCAGAGTTATATTTTTATTTATTTTAAACTAGGAGCTTGAAGAGGTTAGAGAGTCCCAGAAGAGCTAGAAGGTATTTAGATTAAAAAGGTTATATCTCACAAACTGAGCATTGTATATAGGAGACATACTTATTGTTGGAAAGCTCGTTTTGAGTAGATATCCATAGGTTTTAAGATTGCATCAATTAGAGCTAAAACGATAAAGTTATGGCATCGGGAATTTTACAAAAATAATGCTATCCAAAATTAGAAAATTGCCATTGTGCAAATTTCTATTTCTATTTTAAGTGAAACTTTCTTGTTTTATGCCAATTCCTATTCTGGTTAAATTATTATTATGAGGCACGAAATTGGGGTTATAACAGGGGTTCTTTCTCAACCCTAAGACAAAAATCTCATTATTCTAAGTAGAGAATATATTTTAGAGATTGTCTCTTCTAAGGCTTTTATTGAAGAGTTAAAGGGCTGAAGTTCTGTTCTAAATATCTTTATCTTCTACATCTATTTGTGGAAGATCATCTTCTAAGCATAGAAGATTATTTTGTGGAATCAAGTTTAATATTTAAAAGGCGTCTAAGTGCTTGGATTTGTAACAAAAGATGGCAGGGAGTCATTGTAGTGTAGTGTTGTATAATGAGAATCATAAGTCTTTTGGTTGTACGAGAATTGAATAAGGATTATAAATATATCTTTTGTAATTATGGTATGATTCATTGTGCTTGATTTTCAGTCGTGATTTTTTCTTGATTTGGGTTTCCACATAAAAATCGTGTCTTCTTGTGGTGTATGCTTTTGTGTTGATTTGATTATTATTTTCATTACGTAGTTGATTGCTTGCACACATAATATTGAGATTGATTGTGTTAATCCATTCTAAACGACAACACCCCCCCCCCCCCCCCCCCAACCAACAAAAAAAAAAAAAAAAAAAACCCTTTAATGGACTATTGAGAGTTCGATACCAAATCAAACAAATAGGGTGTTCGAATGTAGCCAACAGGGCTATAGGTGCAAGAATCTATATATACATGTTTATCTTATATTTGTAATTTAATTCATTAAAAAGATTCTAATGTTGTTTTTGTCATTGCAGATTGATGGATGCTTTGGTGTCGGTTGCAGACTTGTTGAGGCGTTTTGTTTTCTTCTTAGTTTGTTTGTATTTGTATATTAGACATTTATATGGGACTGTATCATTGATTGTGATATTTGTTATATGTGATGAATGACTTGATGAAAAATAGCGATGGTTGTTTGTTTATTTAGCAACTCTTGTATGCATGCATTTATTATGTTAGATATAGGTACATGAACAGGTTTATGTTTGATACAATTGTATGAACAAATTTATATTTGATACAGGCGTATGAACAGGTTTATAGGAAAATTATATTGAAAAAATAAATAATATTTTTAATAAGTAAGTATTTTTGCTTATGAGAATAGGGATTGACCGACGTTTTAAAACGTCGGTAAAGATTTATTACATTTTTTTAAAATTATAAATATTGTTACCGATGTTTTTTAATGTCAGGAAAACCAAATTAAAAATTTCTAATGAAGAAAAAATGCATTTACCAATTTTTTTCATCAGTAAAATGAAAATGAAAATTTAAAAAAATGATATGAATTTACCGACGTTTTGTCACGTCGGTAAAGATTTATTACATTTTTTTAAAATTATAAATATTTTTACCCAAGTTTTTTAAAATCAGGAAAACTGAATTGAAAAATTTTTAAAAAGGATAAATGCATTTACCGATGTTTTCTTTTGTCGGAAAAATGAAATAAAAAATTTAAAAGAAAATGATATGAATTTAGCGACATTTCTTAATGCCTGTAAAAGTAAATTAAAAATTTTAAAAAAGGGAGGAAATGATTTTACAGACGTGAGAAAAACGTCAAGAAAATTAAAACCAAAATTTTAAAAAAATGAAATGAATTCACTGATGTTGTTTAACGTCGGTAAAAGTAAACTGAATATTTTAAAAAAAGAGATAAATGATTTGCCGACGTTAAGAAAATGTCAGTAAAATTAAAATGAAAATTTTTAAAAAAATGATATGACTTTACCGACGTTAAAAAATGTCCACAAATCATTGAATTATTGTCCGCGAAAATCTATTTTGCCGATAGAATTTGGTTTCATCGGTAAAATCTTTTGTCCATGAGTTTTTACCGATGATTAGCCAACACAAAGATTTTCATAGGTAAATGCGTTTACCAACATTTTAGTCTTATTTGGCGATGAAAATTTTCGTAGCTAAATATGTAAATTATAGTAGTGTTAATTGATACCATTCACTGGAAAAGCCCCACCCTGATTGCGGCCTATATCAAATTTCACTCACTGCTTGTTTGCGCTCAACCCACCATTCTCTCAATTCATCTGACTTGTCAGGGAGTTAAAAAACTATGGAGGTTACATCTGAATCATCTTAGTTTAATTTAAAGATAGAGGACCTATTTATAAAGTATAAGAAGATAAATAAGAAAACTTAATACTGTAACATCAACTTAATCTAATTATAATAAAGAAAGGTTATCTCACAAGGCAACTTAATATTGTAACATCAACTTGATCAAATTATAATAGCGAAAGGTTATCTCTCAAGGGAACTTAATATTGTAACATCAACTTGATCTAATTATAAAAACTAAGGTTAACTTGATCTAATTATAAAAACTAAGGTTATCTCTCAATCCAACCTCATCAAACAAACGATAATACTAATTAATGATAATATATTTATTAATTATATTGTCGTCATCGATCTTTAACAACATAAATCACACTGCTCCTTTTTTGAAATAGGACGTGCGAGTTCATAGGGCCCAATAGCCTGATAAATAAAAAAGAACTTAGAAATCTTACCATCTGTGAAAGATCAAGGATGTTTTCGAAAGTTTGAAGTGGTCTATGAAGTGAGAAATCAAGTATAAACATTGCTTTCTGTCTGTTTCATAGCTTTAAGTTGGACAGATAAAAACATCTAAGACCTCTTTAATAGTAAAGTAGAAGGCCCACAAGCTCTACTACAATTCTTTGTTTTAGTAGAGGAGATGTTTACTGTAGAGGTCGTAGCGGATCCTGATCCCGGTTTTTGTTTTTTGTTGTTTTGTTTTTTGCTTTTTTTTATTTTTGTTTTTGCCCCCTTATTATTCTTAAACGGCCGGGTCTCCTCGAGAACAGCTAGCTTCTCAGCCTCAGGAGGACTTACGCAACGCTGAGAGGTTTGTATCAAAACTGATAATGTGAGTTGGGCGTTGAGATATATATATATATATATATATATATATATATGAAATTCTAAAAAATGCCTCACTTTAAAAATGCACCTTTTTTGGACCCTCTATTTTTTTGTCATGAGGCCAATGTAAAGTCAATTTAGTCTTTTCATACAAACTACCCTCTTATATATGGTCACATGTCCAAATCTGACACTTATCCAATTTTATTTCATTGTTGGATTGAAATAATAATAAAATGATGGTTCTAAACCATTAAATTTTAGAGCCATGAATTAATAGGATATGATAATCATATGGACTCAAGATTTTTCATATATATAGGCCTCATATAAATCTTCACATTAAATAGACTTCCATGATCATCATTGAAAGACTTTAAACCTTGACATAGGTTAAGGCCCCAATCAAAGTATGTTATGTAAATAACCAACAACAATCACACAAAGCAAACCAAACAATCACACAATATAGATGAACACAAGATTTTTACATGGAAAACCCAACCGGGAAAAAACCACCGGACCTAACACCAGTCCGTCAAGAACAGTCACTACGAAAGAGAAGTTACAAGACTACTTACTACCCTTTACCCAGTGAACACAACCTAAGGGACTGAAGCTCTTCTTTTCGACGTACACGCTGTTTACCCTCTTTTGGATTGATCTTCACGCCTTGATGCCACTCAAGATGAACAAGCACAGTGGAGAAGAGAACTGGAACTCAGAAGTAGAAGTTGCAGCACATGTAGAACAGAATGCCTTCTGAGAAGATGAAATCTCGCAATAGATATTAGGGTTTTGATCTGCAGAGTAGTTAATTCTTCATGGGAGAGGTGTTCCTTAAATAGAGAGGAACCTTAGAGTCCTTACCAACTTTAATTTACGAAGGATAAGGAAGCACACGAAGCAGATCCGAAAAAATAGAACTTTTGAATCGCACGACTGCCGATCCAGCCGACCGATTGGATACCCTATCCGACCGATCGAGCATGGGGTCCGATTGATCGGGCACTCAATCGACTGGTCGATCTTCAGTTCTGTCTGCAGATATCTGTTTGCGAGAAATTCGACTGATCTGTCATCTTATCCAACCAGTCCGAGGATAAAATACTTACATTCCATTGTCCAAGTAGAAGACTATCATCTGTGACTTCCGTAGAGACTTCATTCCATCTAAAACATAAGATTACAACTCTTAAAACCCAAGTTTTGTCCATTCTATGAATTTGCCAATGTTACATGCCTTTCAATCATGTATCTTAATGCACCCTAACCAAGAGGGGCATTTTTTCTTAAAAAACTCCCGTGCGCTGTGTAGCACTCATATATATATATAATAGGAACTTTGCATCTATCTCTCACACTATGGTGAGGGATACTTCTTTTTTTTTTTTTTTTGGACCTAACAAAATAAAAAAATGTATATGAAGTGTGATGGTTTTGTTATCTTGCATATTACTACTTTCCAAAAATAGAAATATCCCTTACCATAGTGTGACAAATAGATGAATAGCCATATTTTCATATATATAATATATATATGTATATATGGGCCAGGAACCTTACCAAGCCTAGTATGGAAGCCCAGACCCATCTATAGGCCAACTAAAACTGTCGTGCCTGAGAAATGTCTAGCTGGGTATGGCTTGGCTTGGTCTGATCATCTATAAGGCCTTTGGCTACCTACTCAGGCGGAGCGCGCGACCAGTCTCCTCATCCTTTTCCATTGTGGAGATGGGAAATACGTCCTACAAAGATAAAGCAGATAAGTCTTCAAGCAGTCCTGAAAGACGACATGGAGATTCTATTCAATTCAATGCACAAGGTTAGTCAGTGGTCATGAAGGGAGAAAATTTATTTCTCTTGGAAGGGTTATTTAATTTGTTCTTTAAAAAAAATAAAAAAAAAATAAAAAGTGAGGGGCCATATATACAAATCAAAGTGGACCCAAGGAATTTCAGAATTTGAGCAGGGAACAATGAAAAGTTCAGAACTCCCTTTAAAACCCACTGGCTTTACCATTCCTGATCAAGGTTATAAACTATGAATTGTCCTGAGGCACATGCAACATCGACATCCCCTCTCACTAAATTTGATTTGGCATCCCCTCTCGTTGATGTTTATGATTCACGAGAAATCTGTTAGGCGGACTCATTCTCAACAGGACCCATGACCTGTGGAAATAACCTCTCAAAGAAAATGTTTCCCTGTCTTCTACCAAAAAAGGAAATAATAATAATAATAATAATAATAATAATAATAATAAACATTTCTCTCATTTCTATGCCAATGCAATATATCACTTTAAGAGTTGAGCTATCGTCAATTTAAACCCTTATAAAGCACATGAATAAATTATTATAAAAAAATAGTTATTTGTATTGATTACATATAAAACATGTGATAAAATATTATTAAAAAAATATAGATATTTTGTGTTGACCAACTTAACAATGGGCTCAACTCATATTGGAGTGAAACATATAAAATGGAACGTTTATCAGTGCTCTCAAAGGGCATTGACGGAGGGGAAGAAGCCTTTCAAATGTTTATAGTGCATAGAAAGGGCAGCCAAGCTAGGTTTAGATGCCAACCTAATCTTTTTTCATTTTTTCTTCCCTGGTGGGTGCGGGCGAGAAAGTCAGTATGGATGTGTTCACGTGAGCGTGGGCGAGTGAGGGTCACAAATGGATCAGTATGGCCTGCAATTTTGGTTTGATTTTGAAGTTAGGCGATCGCGAAGATCTGATTGTAATATTCCAATTCCTAATCCCACCAATGCTGTAGAAGCCCATCACATCTGTCGCTGAACTAACTCATTTGATGCCTTAGTCCACTTCAGTTTTTGTTAATATGCTCAACTCCACAGTGAGGTGCAAAAAAGGTCCCAACGAAAAGAACTTTGAGAAATTAAAAACCAACTCCCAAACCGGCCGACAGTGCCATGTCTAAATACCCAGGCACGCGCGGATAAGCTCGAGGGTTCCCAAGTTCAAGATCAACCAACTAGAGTGGCACATAGGTGTAGGCTGTTGGCAAAGGCTTAAGATGAAGAGCAAATTACCTCTTTTATGTAGATCTCATTGTCGGATTCTCCAAGTTGTATGGGGATTAAGACTCTTAAGTCAAAATGAATAAGGTAATACACGAAGTAAGTGATTTATAACTACTGATGTTTATGTTATGTGCATGACATATTCTTGCTTTCTTATCTTGATACCACACTGCAATTGGGACTGATATCATCATTCCTGCTGTGAAGCTTAATCAACATATTCACGAAATAGTGGATGTACAAATGTTAAAACTAATCAAAATCAAAACAAAAAAAAAATGTTAAAACTAATTAATTAGGTGGGTATGTATAACACAACTCAAGACATTGGGTTACTGATCTCATGTAGGCGTACTTAAATGTCTTGCAGAGTCTGATAGAAATGTAGGCCAGAGATCGGCTGGTTCGAACTTGTTTGAATGCGGTAGGAGTCTCCACAATAGATAAAATATTATGGGGTTGCAAGCAAATGTTAGGTATCTGTCACGTTAACCAAAGCTGCACTTAAATCTTGAATTATGTGATATTTTATCAAAACATTGGGTTCCACGCAAAATGTTGATCTGCACTTGAGTTTTGGATTATATGTTATTTTTATCAAAACGTGGGTTTTTTTATACAGAAGGGAGAGCTTGGAAGATAATTATGTGTTACTTTAGCAAAACCTAGGCTCAAGATTTGAGAAAAACACTATACATGTGGGGCTTAGACGTCTCCCTCTGCTCAAAACTTGAAATCGTTAGAAGGCATATTATTAGAAAAATATCATCCGTCAATATATTTTGGAGTCCGGATCATTTGTGGAAAACCCTCAATCTGACTAGCATGGCAGGCTGCTCCATATTGACTGGGTCTTCTCACGGGCAGCATGAGGGTTTCCCTAGTATAATCTAAATTCTATATTTTGATATGGTTGTGTGCTCCACCAGCTTTTTTTTCTAAAAGAAAAACACTTCTACACCCACCAAAGTATCTGCCAGAGGTTAATCCTTGTGCCTCACCTACAACTACAACTACAACTGAGCTACCAGTGCGTTGTGTGAGGATATTTGACACATGCTTACAGGGATAACGATATGCGGCTATTTGTGCTGTGGAGTATGCATGCCCACGCATGCCAGCTCAAAAGAGCCCGGATCCCATTTAAGTCTCCCACACCCTTCCTTGTAAGTGGATGTGTAAAGCTCTGCCATCGGATCCGCCTAATAACAATTTCAAAGGTTCAAAATAAATGTCTTCTCCTCTTATTATCTTATCCTTAAAATTCAGAGATATAAGAGCTGATCCCACTGTAAGATGGAGCACATAACCGATAATGTGATTAGCACAATTATGTGCATATTAATCATGTTATCAATTTTACAGCGGAACCAATTCTTATTGAAGTGAAATTCAATAATCTGTCATTAGAGGGGATGTCATTCATTTTAAACAATCTAAATAATTACTAGATTCGGCCTCATTGTGGATCCACACATACCACTCAAAGGAAGCGAGATAAACCAGTAGCATGCATTCAAAGTCCAATTCATCTGATTTATAATTAAGAAAAAAAAAATGAAACAATAATGTCAATGTAAGGATTTTTGTATGTTGGCTAATTCATAGGTTGGACAAAACTCTGGGTTCATTGAGTTGTAATTTTTTATTTCTTTTATAATAAACTGTGGTATGAGCCATCGGATACGCTGAAGTAAAGAAATTTAAGAAATAATACAAATTGAAATGTTTAAAAGTAATTTTCTAATGATAACATAGATTAAAAATGTTATATCTCACAAACTGAACATCTAATCGGGGTAAGCTACTTACTGTTGAAAAGCTCTTTTCAAGTAGATATGAGCAAGTTCTAAGATTATAACAATCGGATCTGAAACGATGAATTTATAGCTTTGAGAAGTTTCAGAAATTGTGTTGTTCGTAATTATGAAACTGCCATCATACGAAGATTACGAAAATACCATATTGCAGAAACCTTTCCTTTTTGAGCCAGGGCTGCATGTTTTGGTTCTACATGGACTTTAATTATAAAGTATGAATTGGGGGTTATTTAAAGGGTATTTCTCTCAACCATATGGCATTCAATTTAATATTCTGAGTTGAGATTTTACATTGGAGATTCCTTTATTCTCTAGAGCTTTTATTAAGAGGTTGTGCTGAAGTTGTTGAGTTCTATAGAATATTACTTCTACTCTCTTATAAAAGATTGTATTTTCTCTTGTAGAAGGTTGTTCATCTTAAGTGGCTTCAAGATCTGTTGAATCAAGCATAATGAACGACGTACCCGTCGACAAAAAGGACTTCGGTCCTTTAAGTTGTATGCAATTGGACATGGGTAGTAAGTATATCTTATAACCTTCAAGTTTATAGTGCTTGATCTTGGTGGATCAGTGTTAGGCCCCGCGGTTTTTTTCCATTTGAGTTTTCCATGTAAAAAAACATTGCGTTCATCTCTTATGGTTAATTGGTTGTTAACTTAGAAAATTATTTGTTTAACTAAATATAAGAAATCTGCATTGGGAACGTAATTTGTGTCAAAGTTAGAATCCTTCAGTCGATTGGTCATCGGCAAAGATCCAACCTAAGGTAAAAATTAGTACTAGAGGCTCTCGTGCTATTTGGTGTATACACTTATGTATAGAATGGATCTCATTAGAGAGAAAAGGTTCCATTGTTTAAATTTAAGTGAATATTAGATACGTTGGCTATAGATTATAAAATTATTAGGAAAGTGGTTACCATATCATTTTCAGTTTGGTAAAAAGGGGGTTGTACTAAAGAAGAGGTCTAGGCTTGGTACGAGGATTTGAAGAGGAAATCGTGATGAGGGATTTTTTTCATAAAAATGAAGCATTATTGGAGCGTTGAGGTTGGGCGGCAAGAAGGCCACACTTGCAAAAAGTTTTTCTTTACCATTTTGGTATATATAATTCTAAAAAATGGCAAGTTGACATTCATTACAACCCTAATCTATAATATTATAGTGAGTAATTTTAGACAAACACAGAGCCTAATGAATTATTCTTCTTCTTCACTTGGCTCGGCATGTTTAATAGGGGAGAAAAGAATATAAAACTCTACTATAGGTTCCTCTTCAAGACAAATAAAAATTTGTCCTGATCTATGAGTCTAACAAGCCAACAATGATACCAAAGTAGCAGTAGAGCTGCATAGGTGAATCCCAATCTGCTGAGGTTGGCTAGTTTTAGTTTTAAATCCGTCAATGGTGCTCTTTTAAAAATTCAAACAACTAAAAATCACATTGCTTTATCATGTATTATGGTCGTATATGTCACTCCAACCAGAATATGCTCAATGCCAGATTAATGATATGTAAATTTGACTCATTTCATATCTAATTTATCTCCATAATGTGTTTTATGTTATAATTTGGTGCAACTATTGGAGGAGTTTGGAGCTGGGTTGCACTCATCATACATGTAATTAAGTGATGTACATGAGCAATACTTACACACTATCACATTTATTTACTCTCATTTACACATCACATGTGTAGATGAGGTGTAAAATAGGATGTAAATGAAGCTCATTTCAATAGGCCATTTTACATACTTAAGGAGGCTGAAGGTTTTTGGGGGAGCCTCTAGACTAGATTAACGTAATCATTTTCAATACTATGTATGCAAACAATCAACTACGTAGTGAAAATAAAATCAATAGAAAAGCATACACCACAAAAAGACACAATTTTTATGTGGAAATTCAAATCAGAAAAAAACTACGACTGAGAATTAAGTACAATGAATTATACTACAGTTACAAGAGATATACTCACAACCTTTATCAGGTTATCTCACAACTTAAGGACTTGTGATTTCCATTGCACAGCACCTTGCTGTAACGACTCCTTGTCGTCTTTTGTTACAGATCCAAGCACCTAGACACATTTCCAGATGTTATACCTAACTGATTAGAACAATCTTCTGCGCCAAAATATGTAGAAGATAAGGATATCTACAACAGAACTTCAGCCCTTCACCTCTCCAATAAAAGCTTTAAAAAAGATGATCTCGCAAATATATTCTCCACTTATAATAATGAAATCTCTTTGTTAGGGTTAAGAGAGAACCCTTTATTATAGCCTTAATTTTGTACCTCATAATAATAATCAAACTAGAATAGGAATTGGCACAAAACAGGAAAGTCCCACTTAAAATAGAAATAGAAATTCGTGCAATAGTAGTTTCGTAATTTCAGATAATACAATTTTTGCAACTTTTTGAGGCCATAACTTTGTCATTTTAGCTTCGATTGATGTAATTTTGAAACTACGGATATCTACTTGAAATGAGCTTTCTAACGATAGGTCCCTTGCCCATATACAACACTTGGTTTATGAGATATGATATTTTTAATCCAAATACCTTCATTCTAGCTTTTTTGATGCTCTTTAACCTATTCCGACTCCTAGTCTAAAATAAATAGAAATATAACTCTAACTAGAACTAGAATTTTAACCAAGCCAGAAATTTGGCCAATATATTAAAATCCTTACAATCTCTCCTTTTGGCAATTCATAGACAAAATTTGCTAGAACAATACAATTTGATCTATCTAAAATAAAACTCAAAATATATTGAATTTTCAGCAAAAATAAAAATTTACCATCAATATACTTGTAGATTTGTAGTATCTCTGTTTGTCTTTAAACATATGAACTATCAGCATCTTGACTCTGAATTGACTCCCCTTAAATATAATATCTCCCCTTTTTTTTCCATAATTAATAATGCTAATAATCATCATGCAGCAGATTTGTCAACTTGGACCCAACAATAACTTTTCCTCAATTACAACTCCCCCTTAATTATATATTCAAAGTAGTATTGGGGATAAGAGCTTGATCATCTTGATTAGGATTTTTTGCATGTAGCCACCTACATTTGTGTAGTTTGATCTTTTAGCTTAGTGTAAGTAACTGTTGTAGGCAAATCAGATTTTCTAACTCAAATAGCTTTTGTCTTGACCTTTGGCTCAGACAATTGTTTTTACTATTGCTTATACTTTGGCAAAACATGCAGCTTTTTGCAACGAGAACAAATGTGACCTTTAACTCCATAGTGATGACAAGTGGATATGTGTGCATGACGTAGCACATTCTTCCTTTTTGAACTACTCACCACATTATGAACATGTACAATATGTGAAATAGTGTGTGCTATATGTAAGGTCCCGACCCGACTTAATTATAATTATGTTAATTAAACTTGATTTTCCTATTAATACATGTATTTTGGTCTTAATTCATCTTGTTCTTAGTTTTAGTGGATCTCAGTTGGATAGGTAGTTGGGGTTCGGAATTTATCTAGGTAGTTAAGGACCTTTTTATAATTTGTTCTTGCATCATATTGACATCTCATTAGTCGCATCTTGTGTAATTTTTTGTGTAGACTATCTTTTATGTTGGGCTCAACTTGATTCGAACACATCTTGGCCTAATTGAGGCCATGTGACCTAAACTATAATTATTCTAAAAACCTAGACTTGCCTGTAAACACTAGGAAAACTTTCATTTAAAAGGAGAACCCAACGTCCTCTTCTTCTTCCTCTCAGTGTATTTGTTGGAGCCATTCCCTCTCTTCACTTTCTTTATCTTCACTTCACCTTAGAGCTGGAAACAAGGATTGGAGGCCTTGCATGCCATAGGGATAGCATCTATCCATCCTTTTCTTCTTCCTTAGGGCATTTCTGTCTTAGAAATCACAATCTTCTCCAAGCCACAGTCTTTAAGGTGAAGACTTTACCTCCATTTCATTTCTTTGGGCTTGAAAAGTCAATAAGACTGAATTACACAACATGCATGCATTCTACACTACATTCACTGTTTGCATGTCTTCCATGTAGAGAACCCACCTTTCCATTGAGGATTTTCCCTAATCACAGACCAAGGAGGAGTTGAGTAGGGCCCAGCACTGTGTTAAGGCAAGTATTGGAGTATATATGGTGCTGCATGTATGTTTATTTGTTGGCTCTTGAAGTGACTATTCCAAACCTTAATCTACAGCTCTTTCTTCCTTGATTTAAGTATAAACATATGTTTAATTGAATAAATTGGAGAATGAATAGGTGATGTGGATGTTGTGTGAGCCTTGAACAACCCTTAGTGACATTTTGGAAGTCATAGGAAGCTCACTTAACCTTTACACGTTAGAGTTCTGCATTGAACTCAAGCTTCAGAATCAGTTTCAAGATTTCTAAAGCTTACGGTGAAGCTAAGGCTAAGCCGTAAATGTGTATGGCTCAAAGTCCCCAGAGTGCCAAAACCCAATTTTGTACTACAGCTAACCCTCGGCTAAGCCGTGAAATGAACTACGGCTAAGCCGTAACCACCCCATGACCAAGCCGTAGGCTATTCTACGATGAACCTTCCAGAGAGCCCAAAACCCAGAACTTCCCTACGGCTCACGCATGGCTATGCCGTAACCTAGCTATAGGCTTAGCACAACTAAGTCATAGGCCATCATATGGTTGAACCGTTATTGTGTATGAAATTAAGGAGGAAACCTGAGCCAATCGGCTAAGCCGTAACATTTATACGGCTAAGCCGTAAGAATACTGTGAACTTAGGATATTAGAGATTTCCAATGACCTTGTAGGGCCTTAGTGATGGCACATTCTTTCCAACTAAATGAGCCCAATGGTGATCAAATGATAAGGAGGACAAGTGTAGAGCTGTCACTCATCCCCTTCGATTTTCCCGATGTCACGTCATGGGTGTTGGCATAAGAAGAGGTGTCATTTGCATACACAAAATAATACTAAGATATGGTAACATAATGAAACCAGACGTTATATGAATACATCGTGTTGAATGACCTTGGGAGCACAGATTATCTAGCTTAGGGTTGGCTCGCAAACATCCTTAACACCTATATAAATCTGAATGCATTCATATTGTTAAGATACCTTGCCCTCAACATGATTTAGCCATGTGTCCACTCTTCCTGGCAAACCTTGAGACTAATTAGACCTGAGCTTCTACTGAGTGCGAGTCTGTTGGACCTAAGCTTCTATTGATTGCATACCTATTAGTCAAAATGGGTGTAACCAAGGTTGAAAAGGTTCGAGCTCTCTTAGCTCATACAATTATGCATTGTTAATTATCAGTTACCTTGTTAACTCTGATCTTCATGATTGAATATGGTTTCAAGACCGATATTTCCTTATGTACGATATGATAAGTATGACTGTAATTATGAAAGATATGAGTTCGAGCCGGTCTTGATACGTTGAGTTGGCACCACTTAACTTGTATCCTTTGGGTATCTTTATGTCGCTAATGCAGTAGTCCACGGAGGAGTTGTCGGCGCTCCTCGGGAAGCTAGTCTGATCCCCTAGTGACACATATGTATGTACACTCCCTCTAGATGATATGCTCTCTTTTGGGAGAATATAGCCTCGTGGTTGCCAATTTAGTATGTATGATATCCTGTTCATGCATAATCTGCCTAGTTTTACACTGTTGCTTTCTTTCAATTAATATGTACTTTAATTCATTTGATACATTATGATAGTTTCATATATATCTCTGTATTTTCTTAACCATCATGTTAACAGTGCTATCCTTGGTATTACAGGTGCTAAACCCAACCCAATAAGGCGAACGATGCACCCCGGTAGGAACCTCAACGGAACCACGGGGACTAGATGAGCGTGATGCAGACGGCGCCTTCTGTTAGTCGTCATACGAAGAGCGACGATGGGATCTTTGTTGAGTGTTTAGGTTAGACATGTTTGGACCATGGTTATTTTTGCACTTAGCAGTTCGATAGACCCATATAAGATTTTAGATTATGTATATGCTTAAGTAATTGTTGTCATGTAAAGGTGGATGGTTAAGTACAAACTTCAGACTCGTTGATGGAATGGATGATGTTTCTGTTGATCATTACAGATGTATTACACAGGCTTCCACTTGCTATTGAATGTAATTTACGTGTTGGAGAAACTTTTCTACACGTTCATGTGTAATCTCCCTTATAGTGATTTATGTGAGTGTGTCATATGCATAGATTACTACGGGATTACGTATGCACACCTCGTGGGGCCCATTCTAACCCCAATTTCGGGGATCGGGGTGTGATACTATACTTTTAACAAAAACAATTTTACCTTTAGTATTTTAAATAGATGCACTATCATGGAAGCTAAGACCACATTTGTCATTAGGCTGCTTCTAAACACACAATATGTTTTTAAGGAAGAGACCTTATAATCTTATTGACAATTTTATTTTCAGGGATTTCTTCACCTAAATTGAAAATAGAATTAACAATGTCATTTAGCCTAGCATAGAATTGATTGAAGGTCTCATCCTCTTCCATTACAATGGTTTCAAAGGATTTGTTTAACCATTGTAATTTTGCTTGCTTGACAGTATCAGTACGCTCATATTCATTTTGCAAAACATTCCATACTTCTTTTTCATGTGAAAATCCGGCCAAACTCATTAGCAGACATTCCATTATAGATACCATTCGTGACCTTATTATTACAGTTGGAGGTATGCTTCTCATCCTTAGTGCATTAGGCTTTAGGTTTAGCAACTGTTTGCCAATTAGTAGTAATTGTGGGTTTTCAATAACCATCCTCAACAATATCCCACACATCCTCATCAATGGACGTTAGGAACCTAATCATTCTTTGTTTCCAATAAGCATAATTTGAGTCATTAAACAATTGAGGCTTCATAATAGATGTGCCTTCTTGATTGAGCACTATTCATGATACCTCTTACGATCAAATACAGCAAATTAGTGCAACTCTCTCCGATATCACTTAATACAATATGTGCAAACAATTAACTACGCAGCGGAAATAAAACCAACACAAAAGCACACAGTACAAAAAGACATGATTTTTACGTGGAAATCCAAACTAAGAAAAAACCACAAATGAAAATCACGCGCAATGAATCATGCCACAGTTGTAAGAGACAGACTCATAACCCTTATCTAGTCATTGCACAACCTAAGGACTTGTGATTCATATTGCACAACACCCTACTATAATGACTCCCTGCTGTCCTCTATTATATATCCAAGTACCTAGACACCTTTCCAGATGTTGTACTTGACTCTTCAGAACAATCTTCTACTCTAAAAGATATAGAAGATAAAAATCTCTAGAGTAAAACTTTAGCCCTTCAACTATCCACTGGAAGCTCTAGAAGAGATGATCTTGAAAATATATCCTCCAGTTAGAGCAATGACATCTTTCTAACGACAGGTTGCTTTCCCATATATGATGCTCGGTTTGTGAGATATGACTTTTTAATCCAAATACTTTCATTCTAGCTCTTGTTGGACTCTTTAACATCTTCAGACTCCTAGTCTAAAATAAATAGAAATACAACTCTGACTAGAACTAGAGTTTTGTCCAACCAACGAATTTAGCCAACATACAAAAATCCTTATAAAGGACATAGAGAGGTAAACATATAAATGAGAAAAAGGCGTCGGTACACTTGCAACAAGGCATCTATCTATACAAGTTTAACAAACCCTAAGACTTTTGTTTTTATAACTTAAATCCTCAAAGATATTTAGAAATTTGTGGAAAACACCAAGAAAATCCCAACCTATAGATCTAAGCTTTTGTACTTTTATAGGCCTATATATTCATCATTTGAGCCATTCAGCATTCTCATATTAATGACAATCATCAAGATGTTTGTTTTCATATTTTAAAATGTCATAGATTTTGAAAGGCTGTAAAACAAATAAAAAAAATTCTAAGCACTTTTAAACTCGTTGTGTGTACTCATTTGATCATATGATCCAAACAAATTAAACATGTTAATGTGTTTTCTAAATGTAACATTTACTTATGAACAAGTTACATATAAATCCTATAATTATGCAAAATCCATATCCCATGTACAAAAGGCCATCAACCCCTCAAGCATCCATGATCCATCTAATTTGACGGATGGGACATTGAAAAAGGCAATAAGCCCCTATGTGTTTAGGGTGTCCTTGTGCAATGAGAGGATTCCACATCTAATTGGATGGAAGAAAATTATTCTGATTTTTTTTTTGCAGCAATTGTTGCTTGATTTGGTGCTACACAATTTTCTTGTGAAAAAGAAAAAAAAGGCTAATTGATTTTCCTCGATAAAGAGGATTTTGATGTTCTATGAGACGGGTAGAAATACATGATTCCTTTCTCCCTTGAAAACAAAAATCTATCACATGTAGAATCCTCATGTGTACACAAATATATCCTTAATTATTCTTCATTTTCTTTGTCTTAATTTTCCTTTTCCTTGTTCAAAGCCTTGACCATTGTGTTGTGCATGTTATACCTACTGCACTAGGTAGTGTCTTTGGGTGCAAAGAGTTGGGATTCTCTAGGGCTTTGACTTAGAGAAATCTTGAGTTGAATGATTTGAACACCAAGTGGAGCTTATCCTATCCATTGAATATTGTTAGGTTTTTTGGAATTGGCTAAATTTATGTATCGGACAAAACTTGAGTCCATTGATCTGTATTTTATATGTTTAGTATGGACTGTTGATTGTGTCGTAAGAAATGTTGAAATTGAAAAAAATAGAAAATAGAGCATGCACTCGAGCTGGCATGCTCACGCGCTCGAACAAGCTAGACATAGGTGACCACTCTCAAGCCCATAAAGAAAATACTCAAGCCTAATAGATGGATTGCAAATAATTAGATACATGAAGCACGCGCCGAGTGAGCGCTTACATACGCTAGAGCACGCGGCAGGACCACATCTACCTGCACGGATTTTTTTCCTATTTGTGTCAGAATTATTTGTTTTGTTTAAATTTGGTTTCCAACTATAAGGCACGAATTATGGGCTATAAAAATAGTGTTTCTCTTAACCCTAAGATACAACACATTCTTCACCATAATCTAAGAAGAAAATTCATTGGAGTTTTCTTCTAAAGCTTCCATGAGAGATTGGGTTAAAAACTTCAAGTTCTAGAGTTGATGCTTCGACTTCTTCATAAGAATTTATGACTTTTACATCCTTGTAGAAGATTGTTCTCTCACTATAGAGATTCATTCGTGGTAGTAATCAAAGTACTAATAGCGAGGCACGAGGGATTCCGTGTCGAGGACTCTGTTAAGGGACTGATTCTAGGGTTTTGAGTATATCTTGTACTGCGGAAGTTAGTGATTGATTTCGTCCACTTTGGGCTTGTAGTTTTTTTCCCGTTTGAGTTTCTACGTTAAATATCGCGTTGTCCTCTTTGTGTGATTGATTGCTTTTATTTTTACACTTTATAAAAGTGGTAATCAAACTGCAATCTAGAATAAATCCCATGCATAAAATCCTTCAAATATGAAGCCACTCAAAATCACTTCCATCGTTTTTTTATGGGATGTACCAAAATTTTGTTCCTATAAGAGTTAGTCCTACCACAAGATTAATAGTAAGATGAAAAATGTGATTAACAAAATCTTAAGAATTATTCATTATCATTTTATTAATAATGGTATATCTTATGGTGGTACCAACTCTTAATTTGATGTAAAATTTTGGGATATTCCATAATTGGAGGGTCCTTTATTTTGAACTGCTCGAATTCTCAATAGGTATGGCCACAATGGAGTTTGAATCCATCGATTTAGGATTTCTCTAAGTCAATGCCTCAGAGGAGCCAAACTCTGGGTGTGAAGGGGCAGGGAACATATTTTTATTAATTAATAATAAAACAGAGTTTGGGACATGTGTAGAGTTGACAAAATCCAGCCTGACCCGCTAATTCGGCTCAACTCAACCAGTTCCTAACCTTCTTAACCTAACCGGTTTAAAATACGGTCGGGTTAGGGTTGACCCGCCTAACTCATTTGAATGGTTTAGATTTCACTAATTTATCGTGACTTTTCAATTTTCATGTAACTTTTCTTATTCATGTGGGCCATAAACCGTGTACTCTTAATCTTATGTGGAGGAGTTATGCAAAATTTTGATACTTAGAATATAAAACTTATTTTTTTATTTCACAATATAATATTTTTATAGTTAAAATATTGATGTGTCTTTTATTTTTATGTTAGCATAGACATTTGCCTCTAAAATATGGATATGAATGGAATATAATAGTGCTGATGAGTCTTATACTTAAGGTCAAATATGGAATTATAAAATTGAACACAAATTTAAAAGGGATTATGTCAATAAATGGGCTAGAAAATATTTATAGATTTCAATCCCATTTTTTACACCTTGAGAATTGATAATTTATAAATTCATTCTCAATGCAATATTTTAAATAATGAATCTAAATGTAAAGAGAGCTTTAAAAATGAAACAGGGTCATATAAAATGGGTTAGATCATACACAAAATGAGAATTAAACCCCCCATCAAATTCAAGTTAGAAGGTTTGGGTTGGGTTGAAGGTTTTCAACCCATTTTAAAAAAGGGTCAGGTTAGAGTTGAAACCCATAAATTCGGGTTCAGGTCAATTCGACCCAAATTTGATCAACCAGACTCGTTTGCCAGGTCTAGGACTCATGTGTGAACGTACTTCTATAAACTAATAAAGAGGTAATGATAACTAATAATGTAAATATTTATATTCACATGTGAATCTAGACCAATCACGACATTTGTGTTTAGGTGTAAATAGGTAGGAACTTACATAAACCTAGATTGATTATCTAATGGGACTGCTGAATGCTAATTATCAAAGAAGCCCAAAATTAGGGCACATTACAAAGGGGTTCACTTTCAACCCTCCCTGGTACTAGATCTGGTATGCGAAGCATTCTAAGCCATGTTTTGCATATCTATTTTTAATCTCTATTTGTTTACATGTCCGAAGTAGGTTGTGATTTGTAACATAAGAGCATTTGAAACACCATTCTACCTTTACATGCTGTAGATTAGTAGAGACAAAACCTCTTAAAATGAAAAGCCCATTTATAAATTTGCGAAAAAAATATCTTTAACCTCTTTTTATTTTTTGTGGCTCTATTTTCGATGATTCTATTAATGTCCTAACTGCCACGTAAACTAGTGTCTTATCAGATAAATTGAACTATCAAGAAGTCCCTAAACTTTACTTCAATAGGATTTGACCCCATTATATACATATATATGTATGAAGCCAATTAAATCTGATTGTGAATTTATCAATTGATTTTGACCAGAATTGTTTTGACTCCTTTCATCCTCTCAAGCCACAGAATGCCTTCATTTCTATCCAGACCTTTCATTTACTCTCCATTTATCTACTAAATGCACAATTACATCTCCTAAATGATATTAGCACAATTATTATGAACGTTTATTATGAATGTTTCATCTTCATGCCTGGACAGCTCTGTAGCGAACGATTCATCTCCATGTCTATCCAACTCAACGATTTCACATCAATTAATATGAATTGTTTCAGCTTCATGTTTGGCCTACTCTATTTGAAACTGATGGATCGACCAATAAAGTACTGTAAATCATGGATAAAAACATACGTCATCAGAGCCCTTTCGGCAACTCTCTTCATCATAATCTTCAAAGTTCTATGCCCTCTTCTTGACTCTACTGGATTCGACTACTGTTTGCATCTCAGAAATTTCTAAAAATTATGGTTGAACGCCAACACATTTCTATCATGTACACCACATCTAGACCAGAGGTATTGCATCCATTTTTAATAATGCTTTTATATTTCTTGAGCTTGTTGTATGTCGTTGTTTCTTAATGTGATTCTATCAATTCTGTCGGCAACTCATGTTTGTTAAAATGCCACAGTAACCAGATTTTTTGCAAACGTGTTTGTATTACTTGAAAGGGTTGTCCCATAGGATCCTTCAATGCACTTGAATAAAAACACTATGTTTTGTCTGATTTCATTGTTGTTATTTATCTTTATTCTCCACTTATATCACTTCTATGTGCATGTGGCACCTGTCAAAATGATGCAATAACAAATTTCTTTGCAAATCCTAATAAATTTATTTCTTTTTAAAAAATAGAAATGTTTATTCTTTTCAAGTTACTTTGCACCATTACCCCATGTAAAGAGTAAGAAACAAAATTAGACACCATTACATGTTGATAACCCGTATTTACAGCTAATTATAAATATCTGTTTTGTCAATAAAGTTAGACCTGCATATTTGATATATTTAAGATCTATCGAGATCATTTCTAGAAGTTGCAAGGTTTCATCATCTTAGACTGTTGAAATATAGTGATGAACCCAAATAGAATTCTCTCATTTCTTGTAACTCCAAAACAATTATATGTCAATATTACAAGCTACAAGGTTGTGTAGTTAAAAAGGTAGGAACCCCACCTTTTTCCTTTTTTATCTTTTTTGTACAGTATCAAAAATTTTGACTTACTATAGCATCATCAGACTCAGTTGGCTTCATGTATCTATAACTGGTTTTATATTCTTTGCTGACTTGACTAATTCCAATAAAAGATTCCTTTTGTATCACGCTTACTTTCAAAAACTTATATGACATATTTTTATAGCTTTCATCAATAATTTTATTAGCATAAGTAGCTGAAATAAAATAACCAAATGTTGCATGAAACATTGCTAAAACCAACAATTAAAACAATGCACAAAATAGAACTTCCGTATGCGTGATAATGTCTAGACATACATGACCTAATATGCAATATAAGAATACATGGAAACCACTTCAAAATAGAATTCTGAAACTGAATTTTAGAAACACCCACATCAGAACTGAGTTTAGTTAGTCTTCACACATATGAATTTCAAAATAAAACTATGCTAGACTTTGTAACATGAACACTATGCAACAAAGGCAAGAACGTGTGACTATATATATGCAAAAAATTATTTTAAAAAAACTCACACAGAAAATACACGTTTCAGACCTAAATCAACCCTCAAATCTAAGGCACAACATCTGATTTTAAAAGCCAAATAATGATCATAAGCATTATATGCTGTTTGCAAAATGTGCAAAACATAAATATTGCATAAATTTAGAACCAATATTTATGCATGCTATCACATGCCCAAATCAGAACTAATAACATTAAAATTTGGTCCAAAAACTATTTTTTGAAATAGATTCTTCTTTCCTTTTTTATCATCTAATATCTTCATATTGTAATATAGTAATTGAATATTGGGGAGAGGACGCACCACTTGAGGTTATCTTCCTAACGGGATTCACAAATCTAAGACTTTCTTTCAGCCTATATGTTGTAAGTTTTCTTTCTCTAAAGATTTTCCTCAATCTACCATTTCTATACAAAATTTATAACACTCGTGACTTTTGGTTTAAAGTTACTAGCTAAAATAGCCCGCCTCTCATGTTTTGGGGGCTTCACCTCACTTTTAAGATTTCTTCCTTCCTTATTATAATATTTTCTGTTACTTTCTTGGCAGCTGATTAGTTTTTCTTGTATCTGAACAACAAATTAAATTTTTAGAAAGTGGGTCTAAACCCTAAGCCCAAATTCCTGCTAATTCATTCTCAACTCAATGGTGTAATGGTGTGGCACCTCCCTCCCTCTCCACAAAAGTTACTTGATCCCTGGCGCAGCTCAGCTGATAGTTGAGGACTCTAGAACAGATGTGTTAGTGGTTCAAAAAATAAAAATAAAAAACCCCCACAATGAAGCCGAACAAAACCATTAAAAAAAAACTGATATAAAATTTCAGATGGTGCGGTTTGGCCCGTATCTCAAAGATCTTACCGATAGGTAGAATCTAACCCTTTTCAACAGATACCTTCAAATTACAACAATATGGATGTTAAAGCGGACACAACATCAGTTGCTCAGGATTACCAAATCATTCTATTTTCTTTCTATATCTTTTTAAATTCTTCAGGATTTTAAGGGAAAATTTTTTATTAGATAGCCTGTGAACAGACGAACAACCTCGTAATTTCAATTGCACAAAAATGCCCTTCTGCCAAATTCAACCTTTTTTGACCTCTTTGACTGAGCGACCATATAATCACTCTTTTAATTTGAGTAATGATATTGTCATTCTTGTCTTCTCCTTCCTCTTCTTTCTTCCCCTTCCTTCTCCATTTCCCCCACTCCCTTTCACACCCTTTGTTTTTCTTGAATTTTGTTATGTAATTTGTTTTTGATGCACTACAAGGTGCATACTGAAAAGTTTTGATTTGTTTCTTTTTTTCTCTCTTTCTCTCTCTCTTCTTGTCTACTTCGAAATTCTTGAACTCGATTGAAATTTGTTCAAAAACTAGACTTGTAGTAGTTTGCATCGATGGATAGTTTCTTATTGGTTGATCGGGTTTTAGTATTAGTTTTTTATTTTATTTATTTATTTATTATTATTATTATTTTGTTTGTGTGTGTGTGTGTGTTTTTTTTCTTTATCAGATTGGAATTCTGAGAGGTTGAGATCGTTCATGTAATAACCTCTGTGTTTATCGAGTTGTCTGGCATGGAGGAATGGATGCTTCTCTGATGTTATATGAGTTGGCTTCTCGAATTAACCCGTTCTTGTCCATATACTACTAGCTTTTCCTTACCACACGAGGTAAGGGGAATGTCCCTATAGTTTGTTTAACTGTATTTCCCAAATTCCTAGATTGGGTGTAAATCAATGCCCTAGTTTCTTTTTCTTTTTTGAAATGGGCCTTTCTTTATCTTTTACCTTAGTGGATTATTGTAAATTACACGAAGGAAATGCATAAAAGTTGATGGTGCGTATTTTGGGCATTTTTTTTATGTAGAATGACATTTATAGTAATTCTTTTTTGTTTTTTCATAAATGGTAATATTTCGTATGTCTCTTTTCACGAGAGAGAGAGAGAGAGAGAGAGAGAGTCTGCAAAATGCATCTTGTAATTAAAAAAAAACAAAAATCCAAGAAAAACCGAGGGCATGAAATGGAGTGGGCAAATGGAGAAAGATGAGGGAGAAGAAGAAGAAAGGTTAAAATTGGTCGGAAGGCACTTTTGCGCATATAATAACTATGAGGTCCTTTTTCGTGTGTGTGTCATCTAAGGGGATGTTTTTCATAAAATCATCTAAATTCTTTGAATAGAAGAATGAACATATATCAAGATTTCTCATGTGCCAAATCATGACATTTTTTGGCAGCCCCTAAGGGGGAATATTGAAAAGTATTTTGCTACCTCTATTAATATCTTAAGATCCTTGTAGGAATGGGTGGATGAAGAAACTTAGGCCTCGTTTGGCAAATTTTATCTATATTCAATAGATCTGTGGATAATAAATCTTTATAAAATAAATCTATGTAGAATAGATGTTTTACTTTTAAACTGTTTTAGGAGTAATTCACATTTTGAAATAGACATTTTAGAATCCTCTAATGAGAGATTTTTCATGAATTTCTCAAGATCCACACGTAATTAAAGACTCAAATTAGACCGATAAGTATTCTTGTACTTCGGAAGAGTATCAACGGTTCCAATCCGGATCTTTGGACCCATAAATTCTAAAAATGTTGGATGCAATAGGCTATTTTTTTCACAAATATATGGAGATTTGCATATGATCAATGGTCCAAATTTGATTATATGAACATGTTTATTCTTATAATTAGATTCTATGGTTCAGATTAATATTAAGAGATCCATACCTAGAAAAAAATTAAAAAAAGCAGACTAGGTTTGCGAAAGTGAAAACTTAGATTGTTTATGTAAAATTGAATGAACAATCAGAGCTTTTCTTTGATTTCTTGAGAACAAGAATGAAATAGGAACTTAAATTCGAGGTACTAACCAGTATTGAGCTTAGAAAAAGGATTAGCGGTTCAGATTATGATAATGGAACCCACAAGTTGCCAAAAATTAGATATAAAGGCTCATATGTTTTCACTAATATCTTAAGATTGGTGGATGATCAATGGCTCAAATTTGGTTCCACAGCCGTTCCTTGTCTTCTAAAGACAACCAATGGTTTAGATCTTCATTTTGTATCAGAACTTAAAAATAAAAAATAAAAAACACATTGAGGCATTTTTTGACACTGTAGCTTAGGGTTGCCCGCTTGAAACTAATTTCTCTATATCAAAAAGTCACCATTCTTTGTATTTTCCAAAAAGACATAAATGTCTATTGTCTCTTTCATATAGACATTAATTTTGCACCATCCAAACACTCTTATTTGTTTAAACTCTTCTTGAAAACTCTTTAAGATAAGCAGATGTACTTAACTGGCCAAACGACTCCTTAATATGGTATTAGAGCCAACCAATTAGGAGTTCTAATCTTAAGAAGAATGATTTGGCACTAAAAAAATGTGTCGTTAAATGCGTGTTGACTGGGTTTTGACTTAATTAGCTTTTGTGACATACTTCCATTTAACTCTTTGAAACCATGCTATGGTGTTAAAATTTCATTGCAATTGTTGGATAGCTTTCTTCTGGCCACCACCCGACTTATGAGTTTGACAGTACAAATGAAGATAAATTGAAATGACCTAACTTTTACCCTAGCTGCATAATGCTTCATTGTTTGAACTTCTTTCAATGTAGTGAAATGGAATCTTAAATTTATCTAGGCATTAATTAGGATGTGGTTTGGTAAGCTCAATCTAAGTTGACTATGGAGAATCACTTGTGCACTTCCTCTCCTTCATCTTAATGTACGTTGTTCGATTTCTCAGGTATTGGAAAACTATCAATCACCAATGCACTTTCGGAAGGAGGGTGTTCGAGCTTGATACGAGGCCACTTTTGCGGCGTTGTATGGATGTAGGCCCAAATATTAGGAGTTACTCTGATAATGGTGAGCATGCTTTTGGCAACAAGGGAAGAGTCATGATCGCTCTTTTCATGTATCTTGAGCTATACTTGGTTGCGATCGAGTTCATAATCTTGGAAAGTGACAACTTAAACAAGTTGTTTCCTAACATGTGTTTCAAAGTTTTAAATCTAAAAATTGTGGCGAAACAAGGGTTTATTATAATTGCCGCACCTGTAATTTTATACCTACTTTGTGGTTAAGGAGCATGAGTCTACTTGCTTATATGTCCGCTCAAGGGTGGATGCGAAAATTTTTCTTTGTGGGGCCACTATCTATTTTTTTTTAAAGGCCATATATAAAAAAAGAATGAAGTTTTTTAGAAAATATATGGCCTTTTCTAAAAACCACTGCTGGAAGCGCTTTGGCTTCCATATTGCGGTGATTTCCGCCTTGTGGGCCGACATAGTTGATGGTGTAGGTTTCCATGGCACGGGAAGGCTTATCAATTTGAGTGGATTTCCACCTGCTGTTAGTTTGTATGCCTTTTATTATTGCGGGCATGCTGTTTTCCCAACCATTTATTCTTCTATGAAAGACAGAAGGCAATTCTCTAAAGTAAATACAATCAAGGAAATTGTGTCTTTTTTTCCCTACTTCATAGTAAATGAATTATGGACGCATTAAATTTTAGGTGTTTAAACATTTTTATGGAACTTGTATTAAATCAACTATCATGTAACACTACAATCATTTTAATATATTACAATTTACACAGTAATATCCTCCCTCTCTCTCCCTATACTATTCCGGCCCCAAATCTAGAATTTAATTGCTAATTTTTTGTGTTTATTTCTAATTAATGGTATTTTAATCTTAATTACATAATGGGTAGGTAATTTTGAGAACTAATTGGTAATCTAACTAGCCTAATATGCATTATCTCAACATCTCACTAATCATATCATTTGCATCAATATTGTGCGTTGGTGGACCCATTTCATTTAACACCTAAGTCACCTAGGTTGACTCTTGTGATCTTTTTTTGGTAAATAACATAAACTTAACGGACTTGCTAGTAAATACACAAAACTCTAGCAACCCTAGCCTTATATAAAGGCACTTTCCTCAAAACAAGAGCTCCTCGTGCCTCCTAACTAAGAAACTTGCCTCTAAGCTCTCCCTGCTACATCTTCCATCCTACTACAAGCCTAAAGTCTGGGAGAAAGAGAGATTCCATCCATTAGAAGTTAGATTCACCTTCTTCTCTACATTTCTTTTTACCCATTTGTTGTTTGTTTGGAGAGTGAGGATGAGGTTTGAAAAGAGAAGCTTATCTTCACCCTTTGGCACCACTTTTGAGGTAAAAGACACAACCCATCTTTGTATTTGAGCCATTAAATTGTATAAGAGTAGATTTCTCTCAATCTTAGTTTAATTTATTCATCCTTTTATAACATCCATCTCATTATTGATTTCCTTTTCATGTCATTTCCATGATTAGGGGTTTACTTGAACTAGTGGATTTGGAGGTTTGCACTTAAAGCCTTGCATTTGGATTTTGGGAGCACCATAAGGCAAGTTTAAGCAAGTAGTAATGTACATATGATTATAGTTGTGATTGATTCTTAAGATTTCTATATTTTTAACATGTTGGTACAGCTAATCCCCTATTTTTTCATAACTAAGAATGTTATGTTGGGTTGGAAATGGATTTTAAATGAAATAAATGAATGTTAAGATTAAATGTTGAAAAATGACATTGAAATGACCATAAATATGGAAGATTCAAAGTATGAATGTATGTATTAATGGAGGTGGAAAAGTGAGTTTGAAACTGTAGAAACTTAAGTGCAAAAATAGAGCTCGAATCTGGGTTGCAAGCCAGCGCGCTCAAGCAAACTTAGGCTGAGCACGCAGTTAAAATTTTTAGTTATTTCGTCTATGTAAATCGTGCTCAAGCGCATGTTCATAGGCGCTCAAGCACGTTCGCCTCTATGAAGTCAGCTCGAGTGTAAACCCAATTTATTTATTTTTTTATTCTTTCTTTCTTCCAATTTCTGTCTAGATTAAATTGGCTATACTAGACCTTTCATTAAGCACATTTAAACTTGACTCGTGGTCAAGTGTCACCTTAGAATTATTAGGTGAGCACTATGACTTTGTAGGACCTTATTTCTTAGAACCATTATACTTTAAACCTTCTCAAACGAAATCAAATGGGAAAAACAAGGAAAGTATTAGCTGTCACTCATCCTTGTTAGATGGTTCGGTTAGTTCTAATGTTAAGCTCTTCGTATATGGGTATAAAGAACCCGGTGTCCGGATTAAAAAAAAATGCAATACCAAGATTTCGGTAACATGGCATCGGAATCTTTATAATTATGCTGGGTGGAAAACCAAGGACATAGACATCTTAATTAATTTGGCTAGTAAATCATCCTTGTTTCTTAATTAATTAAAAATTTGTCATATTTCGATGACTTCTAGATCCTTCATCAGTTCAGTTATGTTCCTTTTATTATATTATCAGTTTAATTATGTTCTTTTCATTATATTACCAGTTTAGTTATATTCCTTTCATTATATTATTAGTTCAGTTATATTCCTTTTATTATTTTACTATTTCAGTTATATTTCTTTTGTTATCTTCACATTTGTTTTTGTTATTTCTTATCATTATTGATATCATTATGCTTTTGTTACTGTAAATGTTAAGTAAGTAAACTCTATTGAATAGGTAAGTAAGAGAGCACGATGGTGCTATCTGTTTTGGCTATATTGAATCATAGAGTCAGCACCACTAAGCTGGACTCTATGAGGCTCGGTGGGGTTAAGTATGAGTTGGAATTCTGTGCATAACTGTAGTTGGTTTTCTGTTGAGTATGTCGATGCTTATTTGGGTGATCAGATTAGCTACTTGATCTCCCATTTTATTTTAATATCTATCTCTCTTTGGGGAGGATATATTGTGGTCATGTGGATTGCCATCTAGTTATGATATTATGTTATCTTGATTCCTTATGATTATGCTTTATCTTATGCTAACATGCCTAGATTTTGCTTTTGCCCTATTTAATTTGTACTTTCATTAACTTTATTTGTAACAACATTTTTAGTGTACCACTTGCTTATTTTTTGTTAAATTGTCATACGCAGGTGCTACCCTTGGTGTTACAAGAGTAGCCCTAACACCGACCAGATCATTGACACGGTTTCGGAGGTTGCCACAGCGATACCTTCAGGTTTAACTGAGTAGGGACCAAATGACGTCTTCTATTAGGCGTATTCGTAGAACGACATGGGTTCCTTTGTGCATTTAGGATTTGAGCTATGATATCTTGCTTTATCATATTATAATGACTATAGAGTTGATCTATGTTTATTTCATTTGAGGATATGTATTATACTTTCTATCTTTGAGCATTATGCCTTTCTGCACTTTATCACTTTATATGCATTTAGCATTATTATTATGCATGGGATTACAATCATCTTAATAACTCTTTAAGTAGTTTAATTATGGAATATTAAACCGGTATTTGTTTAGGCTCTTATACTATCACAAGGTGTTGATTGAGTGCACTAAGCACTAAGTTCCATAGTTAGATTTGAATGTGCATGTATTATGGATCTTCCGCACATATGAAAAAAATTGTGAAAATTCCCTTGTAGTGATCCATGTTTTCCTTAGTGCAGCATGAATTACACAGGATTATACGTGCCACGTCATGGGTCTATTCATAATGATCTAATCTCAAGCCCGAAGCGTGACACACACACACACTCTCTCTCTCTCTCTCTCTCTCTCTCAACAGTATATGATATATGACATTAATTTCTTTCATATTTTCATAATTTTGAATACCAATACAAGCACCAATAATTACTTGATAGTAAGTCCTCTTGGTTGTTATTTATATGGTGTTGATAATAATTCTTAACCCTTAGTTTTACAGGAGATAAAGATTCAAAAAGTTCATATTTTGATTTTAATTGGCTTTATAATTCACATTACTGATCCTTTTGTGTTGGAATTCATTGCAGATGTTGGTCCTTTGCTTCATTCTTTGCACCTTAAATTATGAACAATGGCAGTTAGAGGATACCTAATGTATGGACAAGATTTGAGATCTCAAATAACATTAAATCCTCCTATTGGCAAGATTAGCTCTCTGATTGCAATATTGATCGACCACCCTAATTAATCTTGTTACTAAATATGGGTTGTTGATTCCGCCAGCTGCAAATGCCATTGAGGAAATGTTTCAGATCCACAACAACCGAACCATCAAGGAGCTAATGAGAAATGCAGTCAAAGCCATTAAAGAGTTCCAGGATGCAACAAAGGAAGGAAGAATCCAACCAAGAGCCATTCAAACTCATATTGCCATGGGTTGGAAATTATCTTCAGTGGAAGTTGTGAAGATCAATTGGGATATTATCATTGACAATTCAAAACGCATGATGGATGTGGGGCTTGTCGTTCAAAGTTACATGGGTGAAGTGCTGGCTTGTAAGTACTCTTTTAAGGCATAGATAATTGATTCGACGGTAGGTGAAGCTGTGGCGGCATGAATGGTTGTTGATCTTTGCAGAGATATGGCCCTACAACATGTTGAAATTAAAGGTGATTCTTTGAAAATTGTAAATTATTTCAAGAGTGAAGACAAAAATTGTAGTCAGTATCGGCAAATGATTGAAGATGCAAAAATGATTCTAAAAAGTATGTAGTTATGGAAGGTTGGACATGTCAGGAGGGATAATAACAAAATCGTGCACAGACTAGCAGAGGTTGTGTTACATCCTTTAGAGCAAATATGGATAATTTATTATTTTATTTTCATTCGTAATCTTGTGTTTTCTAAAGTCATTATTGATTCATGTTTTTATAATAGTATTTAAAAAAAAAACTTTATTGGTGATCAGCACAGCCATGTTAGCATCAACATTTCCGTTTTTCTCGCATACCTGATGGCACTTATTATATCGGGTCATGTTTTTAGCAGGACAGTTTCTATGGTACTGCCATGTATATGCTACCTGAAGATTTTCAAGTCTTCCAGCAGTACTTTGTAAGCTTGAGTTGGTGATTGTTGAGGGTGTTTATCCGGTGGGTGTTATTGGTGTTTTTTTTTTTTAGGAAATTAGGAAATCTGCGACCTTTATTTGATTGATCTTTAGTAAAACCTAGGATACACACATCTTTAAGGCAAACTGTAGGTACTCACACATCTTTAAGGCAAATTGTACAACTTTTAAGAACACCAACCTCTTTGTTCTTTTTGTATTTTTGCTTTTTTTTTTTCTCTATGTTTCATAGGGTCTTTATTCTGATGTCATCTATATGGACAATGGTAACAAGATCAATATAACTTTTAAGAGGCAGAACCGAAGGGTTATAAATGTAGCTTTTCCTTTTCAGGATTGAAAGTGGGAATTTTTCTGCTAAGCCCGTGCAACAGGTAAGAAACTGTTTGAATCGTCTGTCCGGAACCAAACATAAATCAAGCAGCATGTATCTTAAACCACTCAAAATAAGACTCGGACCCCTACATTAGATGAGAAATTTTGTTGGTCCTACTTAGAAGCAAAGGATATCTTTAGATGACCACAGTAGGCCTGGCCTACCAAAAAAAAGATTGCTTTAGATCGATGTAAACAAGAGAACAACAGTCCCAACGTTGAGTTTATTTAAAAAAAAAAAAGTCCCAACGTTGAGGTTAATCCAAATCTACAGAGGCTGACTCTATAACTCCATCAAATATGGTACTGATGTACAGTAAATTTCGCTCAGATCAGAATATGCTCAAGTACAAATTAATTAATGATGCGTATTTTACCAAAAAAAATTATTGATGTGCAAAGCACAAGGTTTCGACTCATTTATTTTAATGGTGTGTTTTAGATTGTAATTTGTTGCAACTATCTTGAGGAGTTTGAATCTTAGAGTTAACCCCCTCTGATAAATTTGTATTCTCGAGTTTCATATCTTAAATTATCATATTGTTTGAGGAATTTGTGAAAATTTTATTAAAAATTAAAATTCTAAAACTCTTCCTAAATAATTGAATGTATTCAAGATTTACTCAAGTGAGAAAGGAATCACCAACTAAGGGGTAGAGTCCCTTGAAAAACTAATACATGTGAAGAGATAAGAGCTCTCATATACAAACTGGACACAAACTCACATATGTGAGAAAAATAAAATCAATAAGTCTACTTGGACCGACATATGTCCCGATTGCAGTCCCGATCTAAAGTGGATGGCAGCTGGCAGCATGTCGGGTCCCAACTTTGGATGGCAGCTGGCAGGAGTCCCGGTGACTGTAGTAAAACAAATCAAATACAAAGATAGAATTTCATTTCCCTCTCATATCTGTTTGCCCAGGAGACGAAAGAGGGAAAACGCACTAAATAATCCGGAACTTCATCTCCTCAATCTTCATCATCCATCGCGCTCGCTTATCTCTCTCGCTCATCTCTCTGAAAGTGGAAGCCCCACTGCACCACATCTCTCACTCGATCCACTCTACCTCCGGAACCCTCTCTCGACCTCCCAGTTTCCCCTACTCGACTGCCGGCTAAAAATCCGTTGCAAGCTCAATCTGATCGCCCTCCGGCTAAAATCCCAACACTCCCTCGTCTCTATTGCTTGGCTTTTGAAGGTAATGCAAAGCCCCTCTCTTGTCATTTGGCCTTTTTTTGCTGTTACCGGTTTTGATAATTGATTCTTGACTTTTTGATGAAGCAGCATTGTTTGCAATGATTTGCCTTTTGTTTCTGGGTATTTTGGTATATTTTCTAGGTTTTATCCTTATCAGATCAAATTTGCACCTATTGCATTTTCTGATGATGGAATTGGGGGATTCTAGACCTGAGATTTTTCAGCCCTCTCAATTGTAGATGGCTTCCTAATAATTTTCTCACATTACTATTTGTTGATGTGTTTTTCAATTCCTATTTCCTGCTATTTCATTCAATTCTATCTGTTTGCTGCTATGTCTTTCAATTCTATCTGTTTCCTGCTGTTTCATTCAATTCTCTCCATTTGCTGCTGTTTCTTTTAATTCTATTTGTTTGTTGATGTGTTTTTCAATTCTATCTATTTGCTGCTGTGGCTTTTAATTTTATCTGTTTGCTGTTGTGTCTTTCAATTCTATTTTTTTCATGCTGTTTCATTCAGTTCTCTCCGTTTACTGTTGTTTCTTTTATTTCTATCTGTGTGTTGATGTGTTTTTCAATTCTATCTGTTTGCTGCTGTGTCTTTCAATTTTATTTGTTTGCTGCTGTGTCTTTCAATTCTATCTGTTTCCTACTGTTTCATTCAGTTTTCTTTGTTTACTTCTGTTTCTTTTAATTTTATCTGTGTGTTGATTGCTTTCCAATTCTATTTGTTAACTGCTATGTTTCCTAATTCTGTCTATTGGCTACTGTTTCTTTCAATAAGGATTATTCTGCTCAACTCTTCCAATTCAAGTTTATCTTTTGCTCATAAAGGATCAGAAGATGCCCTTGTTTAAGGTAGAAATTTTTTGCCTTTGCCAGATTTGTGTCTTTCTATGCAAGTTTTATTACAGATGGCTTCCTAATAATTTTCTCACATTACTGTTTTATCATAATGTTAAAATACTTTTGTTTCAACTTTATAGGTTTTTGGGTTCACTATGAAGTCAAGACTTATAATGTTAAAGCAAAGGTGTAACACTCCGACCCAGCTTGACCTCGTTTAGCGGCTAGTTAATCTTGTTTTTGTTGCTAATCGTGTTTTGTTGGTGTTTTGATTTTCGTTTCGGGTCATGGATAGGTAGTTGGGTTGAGTTTGACCTGGATTAAGTAGACCAAGCCCTTTTTCGTAATTTTTGCTTTTCTAAGACATGGTCATTTTTGCATCATCTTGATGTCAACACGTGTCTTTCGTTGAGCTCGTTAACTTTCGTAACTACGTTGTTTGCAACCGATGTCATATGATTCCATTGGACCAGGATTTGACTCAAACTGAAAATACACTTCTAACTTGGACCCTCTTGTAATTTGGCCACCTCATGAGCTTATATAATCTCACCCATCGACCAACTCACGTTCTCTCTCTCTCTCTCAGTTGCTTCACTATGCACGTGGAATTCCTCTCTCTCTTTCACTTGAATTCTCTTCTCCAAATTTCTCTCCTCCATCGATCAAGAGGAAGTTGGGTCCTTGCATGTGAGGTGAGTGGAATTCCTTCCATTCCTCTCATCTCCTTTCTCTATCTCTTTTCCTTCTTGT
Source organism: Sextonia rubra (assembly GCA_037013555.1). NCBI lineage: Eukaryota > Viridiplantae > Streptophyta > Magnoliopsida > Laurales > Lauraceae > Sextonia > Sextonia rubra. The sequence goes on from JASUAD010000008.1 coordinate 59,728,590, forward strand.
TTCTCATTGCATGGTGTGTCTGTGATTCCAATTCTCATGCATGCATGTGGTTTGATTTGTGTTAGGTTGTGTTTGGGCTTTAGGACAACAATTGTGTAATTGATTTCCAATTAAGACAAGTATAACCATAACTTGGAAGAACCCATGTTGGTATGCATTTGATTTGGTTAGTTTTACATGAATTGATATGAAAAAATGTGTTTACAGCCCATTTGATTACTCATTGATTCAGTACTTGTCCATCTCCATTGGAGAATTTCAATTTGAATGGTGTTACAGGAATTCTGTATGTGTTTCAGAAAAATTGACCTCGTGCACGTACGGCTAAGCCGTATGACACTTACGGCTCAAAGTCCAGAGAGGAGAAAAACCCAGTTTTCCTCTACGGCTAGGGTACGGCTAAGCCGTGGATTGCCCTACGGCTAAGCCGAAGCTCAGCTGTGGCCCAGCCGTAGATCAATACAGGATGCATTTTCTGGATTTAACTGAGAGTCATCAATTGACAAACCTTCTACGGTCCAGCCACGGCTAAGCCGTAGACCACACACGGCTAAGCCGTAGCACACACACGGCTAAGCCGTATCCACACTAGAATAATGAAGGACAAGGATAGGTGTAAGGAAAAGACCGATATGGCCTTCATGATAGAATGTAGAGCACCTAGACTTGCCCAACGGAATGTGATACAACGCTGAATGATCTCGAGGGCTGCGAATCATTCATGTTCATTATCCGGATGTTAAGCACCTCCCCATGGGTGTTGGTTTAAGGGACTTCGTGCACCGCTCGATTCAATGCAATACTAGACAACGGTGCATTCGAATAACTTAAAACTACATCATCATGCACGGTTAGAAACACCGGATAATTAGATTAGAATTGGTTTGTAAATAAAGATGATTCGATTCGCATGATTTGTTGCATAACATATTGCATTCGAGTATTGACCTCTACGCTCTGACATGATTACTTGTACTCCGTTACTTTACTTTCACATTGTGATTCCTTACCTTGAGTATGCATGTATGATATGTTCACTCACAGATATGCACGTATGATATGTTGTCACGATCTACTCAGGGTTTTCATGATTGATTCTGTATGGTCAGGCACTACTTAGCCTCAGCCTTAGGATCCCGACGGGGTGAATTTGGTATAGTTATATGGACTTGCTGCAGTAAGGATATGTCTTGGGGAACCGGCCCCCAGGAAACCGAGACCCATTGTACCCTGGCCCGGACAATGGTGTTCTTTGCACGTTATAAGATCCCTCTTTTGGGAGCATATGGTAATGTAGTAGCCACTAGTATGTACACAGCATGTATCCATTGATTCACTCAGCATATTTCTTTCCTGCATGACAGCCTAGTATACGAACATGCCTTCTTTAATTTACATGACGTTCTTTATTCTATTAGATACAGCGTGTGTTAACTTGCTATGGTTTATACTGTGCTGAATCGTCATATTCACAGTTGTTTTTGGTGTTGCAGGCCCAGATACCCCTGTCGAACCCTCGCAGGTCGGCCAGACTCCAGACGAGACCCCCGAGGCCCCATCAAGCCTAGAGGAGTGGATGTGATCACTCCACAGGAGAGCGTTCTTGGCATGCATATCATTGGAGTCTTGTTTTGAGGATTTCCATACTTGTATTTGGCACGATATGTCTTGCTTGTATATATTCTTTTGTTCTTTTTGTAAGACCTTTGTATGTAATTATGTCAATCCTTTCTTCGTATTCTCTTCTTGCACCGTTAGTTTGATGTTTCTGATATTTACAGCTTCCGCGTACTTGTTTGGCACGTGTGAATGTTCCCTTGTGCGTGTGCATTTAGACTCGGTCTACGTGTACAGGCACGGGAGTACGTATGTCATTAGGTTTGGCTTTTGCTAACCCCCGAACCCTGGGCTCGGGTTGTGACAAAAGGAGTGTTATTTTCCAGATATATCCTATAACTTTTTTATTTTCAAGATTATTTAGATTGACTATTATTCAATTTCATTTATTTAGATTGAAATAGATGGCATCATATTCTTCTACATCAAATTCCAATTGGCCTCAACGTTTATGTTGTTGTCGTGTGGGCAACTGTGTGGTCAAGGTTTCGCGATCAGCGAATAATTATGGTAGGCACTATTATTCTTGTCCACGACCATTGGTAAGTATGCAGTATTTGCTTGCTTTTCTTTTTTTATGTTTTTTTACATATAGAGCCTTATGTGCCAACTAACAACATATATTTGCCATTATTTGCGAGTGAAAAAATAGGCATGTAACAACTTCATCGGTTGGTGTGATGATTATGTGCAATTGGTGGGTAATCATGAATTAACTTACCAGAATACTCCGTCATATGCCCCTGCCTCACAAGATACTCATGTGGCAAATGTTCTTAAAAGATTGGAAAAGCTTGAACAAATATATCAAGTCTTTGCAGTTGTTTTGGTTGTGTATGGCATTTTGCTTGTAATTGTATTGAATTGAATATAGTAATTGAAACTTGGAATATCAAAAAAAATGTACATGTGACATGTAAATATTTTGATAGTTGCTTTGTAAAATTTGGACCATCTGATTTTCTTATGTTGTTGGAAACCTTTTTAATTTAGACTCTGTCTTGATCTTTTGAAGGTATGAGTGGATGATCACTTGTTTGAATAAACTAAGATATGCCTCAGTTTCAGTTTTCATTTATGTCCTCTAGCTGGAAGCCATTATACAACGTTAGTAACTCAGAATGCTTGTACAGGTAATAATGGGGTAGATTGTGCAAGAAATATACTTTTGAATACACAAGATTAAATTTTCCCTTGTATGAACAGCATTTCATAGAATGCTCAAATGGAGTTCATTAGCTTGATACATGAAAACATACACACACCCCCACACCCACACCCACACCCACACATACATGTTATCTTTTGTGGCCTTGCTCTGAAACTCTTTTGGCCATGAGCTCAGTCGAGGAACTTCCTCTACTCCGAATTTAGAAGGGAACTTTTTTGCCACTTGAAGAACTCTTCGTGAAGCACAAGTTGATACATGTGCTTGAACCCTATCATAGTAGTCAGTAAGCCTTCCACTTCTCCATAACTCAAAACCACCTCTGCAATATTAAAGTGCAACATTATCATTGATGTTTTTATTAAATGAACAGAATGCTGCTTATCATTGATGATAGACGTCGTTCTAGAATCAGCCACTGCACTCCTTAAAGCCTCTTGACCATCTGAAGTGCTTTTTAGAGAAGACAAGTTCTTCACACAACTTGAAGAGCTTGACAAGTGATCTTTAGGGGCTACTTCACCACTCAAATCAGTACTTGACATTGATAAACCATTAGACTGACTAAGCAATCTAATGTCTTTATGTCTAGTTCTTGAAATAGCCTCTACTGCATCTTTCCACTAACTGTTTTTGTTGCTCACCTCCCCTGAGCTTCTGCTATTCAAAATAGCCTCTACTGCATCTTTCCACTCACTACTTTTGTCGCTCACCGTCCTTGAGCTCCTGCTGTTTAAAATAGCCTCTACTGCATATTTCCACTTACTACTTTTGTTGCTCACTACCCCTGAGCTTCTACCTGTGGACAAAGTGTAAGGTCCCAACCCAACTTAACTGTAATTTATATTAATTAAACTTAATTTTCTATTAATTAATGTATTTTAGTCTTAATTTATCTTAATTTTAATTTTTATCGAGTCATGGATAGGTATTTGAGTTAGAATTAACCAAACCTAGGTAGTCAAGGACCTTTCCTATTTTAGAATAGTATGGTTTTGCATCATTAAGGCATCATATTAATTACATCAAGTGTGTCTCATCTTGAGGGTCATCTTTCATGTTTGGCCCAACTCAATTCGGATTCATCTCGGCCTAGTTTAAGCCCAACTGACTTAAATTGGAAAAATCCAAAAACCAGTGGGCCTATTTGTAATTTCTAGATAACCCAACCGTTTAAAAACACAAAACCCACTTCGTTCTCTTCTCCTTCCCTCATTTCTGCTGAAGCAACTGGTTTCCCCTCTTCTCCCATGCTCTTTCCTTCACCTTCTCTCTAGATTGGGCAGTTGAAGCTTTGCATGCAACAGATTTGAGTTCCTTCTTCTTCCTCTTCACTCTTCTTGTTCTCTTCTTTGGAATCTAAGGCATCATCTTCTTCCTCTTTGCTTGTAGAAGCCTTGAGGTAAGAAAACCCCATCATCATTGCATTTCTTGGATTCAATAGGGTCTAAAAAACTCAAGTTTTGAGCATGCATGCATCACATTCTCATTTTCTCAATGCATGTTTTAGATCCATCTCTAGTGAAGCCTTCTCCATCATCTAACCAAAGGGCAAATTGATTTGGGTGAAGCACTGAACCTAAGGCAAGTATAAGGGTGCATATTCCCTACATGTATGGTTAATTTTTTGATTCTTGATGAGCTCTTTGCATGTACCAATTTACAGCTCTTTTAATCTTTAATTAAGGTTGTGTAAGATTGGTTTAAGTGTTAATTGATTAGGTTGTTGAATGAATGATTAAAAATGGATGGTAAGGAGACCAAAAAATGTAGCATGGAGGGTCTCTTTGGTGTTTCGATGTAGGGGAGGCAGATAGAAGCAAAGGAGAAAGCAATTTGAAACTGATTCTACCCAGAGCAAAGTGCTTCAAGGCCGATTAGTCGGTCTTGAAGCCCGATCTGTCGAATTTCTATTCTGGGAGGTGTCCGATCGGTCGGACACCATATGTAACACTCCGACCCAAGCTAAGCTTGATTAGTGAGTAACTAATTATGATTACAAACTAATTATGCGATTTTCTTCTATCTGGTCCTAGTGGGTCAAGTTCAGGTCCTAGATATGTAGTTAGGTTGGGTTTACCCTTACTTAAGTAGCTAAAGCCCTTTTTTGTAATTTTTGTTTACTTATTTGCACGGCATTCATGCATCATCTTGACATCTACATGTGTGTCTTATTGAGCTCATTAATTTTCATAACTGACTCGAGCGCATTAGACGTCAATTGCTCTAGTTGGACCTTCATTTGACTTATATTGAAAATCCAATAAAACTAGAAGGACCTTTTTATAAAGTTCAAAATATTTGTCTTATATAAGAAGATACCCATCGACTTACACTCACCGACTTCTTCCTCGTCCTTTCTCCCTCGTTTTCTCTCTTCTCCTTCTCTTCTGCCCTTCGTTCTCTCATCAGCGAGAGGGATATTAGTGGGTGCCTCATCGTCTTCTTCCTTGCGGTTATAGCTCTTTCCTCCTCTCCCTTCTTGTTGGAGTTGAAGTAAAGGGCTCATCATCTTCACTTTACTCTCTACTCCCAGGTAAGATAAGCTTGCTTCTTATGCCTTGAGTTCTTGGGTTAGTGGAGTCAAGAAGACTTATACACTCATCTATTTCATCATTTTTGGCATGCATGACATGTAGGTTCAAAGTACCCAAATTGAGCCAAAGTATGGATTAATGGTTGAAGCCTTGAATTGAAGGCAAGTGTAAGCAAGTTTTGGTTTAACGCATGTTGGTATTATGTGATTCTTGTAAATTTATCAATTGCATGTGTCTTATTATAGCCCTTTTTGCTTGTTGTCTTCGCAGTATAAATAAGTTAGTTCAGTCGTTCTGTAACAGAATTTTGCTACCCAACCAATCAGGTATGGTGTCCAACCGATCGGACACTTCCAGGACTGAAATCAGACCGATCGGGCTTCAGGACCGACTGATCGACCCTGAAGCATTCTGCCCCCTAGAGATTCAGTTTGAGACTGAACTCTCTTCTTGCTTATTCTTATTCTCTTACATTTGAATACCAAAAGGACCCCTTTTATGTTACATTCTCGGGTCCTTCTGCTCGTTAACTAATTGGAGAAAGCCTTCTACGGTCCAACCACGGTTAAGCCATGGGATGTGCTACGGCTAAGCCGTAACAATCCATGGCTGAGCTGTAGAACGAGCGTGGTCAAGCCGTAAAAGGAAACAAAACTGGGGAATCACAGTTGAGCCATAGTGCATAATGCAATTAAGCCGTAAGATGCCTATGGTTGAGCCGTAAGTCACCCACGGCTAAGCCGTGAGACCACTGAAACTAAAGATTTATAGGTAATGTTGTGAGACCTTGTAGGGCCTTAGTTTTGGATCCTTGTAAATCATTGACCAGCCCAATGGAATAATTGACAGATCATGATAAGTCTTGAGGGCTAAGACTTATTCATGTGACGTTGTCCATCTGTTAAGCACCTCCCCATGGGTGTTGGTCTAAGGGACTTCGACACACCTTTCCGACACAATGTAACACCAAAGAAAAACAACTGTGTATCGAATAACTTAAAACTACATCATCATGCACGGTTAGAAACGGTGGACAACTAGATTAGGGTTGGCTAGTAAATCTGCCTTATTTCTATGAAATTGAATTTGCATGACATTTTGAATGACAATTATTGCCCTCCACTCCTATGTACATTCTTGTATATGGATTGAATAGTCATCGTTATGCCCTTTTTGATAGTGTATACATTCGATTGGTTTGATATGTTGGTTATTGCTATTAACTTTAGTATTGTATAAGTTAAACGCACGGTAATATTCTAGATATGATGTGATATGCATGGTTTACTCAAGTTCAAGTATATGATTGATTCTATATGGTCAGGCATTACTCAGCCTCAGCCTTAAGATACCCGACGGAGTTGACTTTGGCGTAGTATGTATGGTACCGCTGCAGTGTGTTTATGTCTTGGGGCTTTTGGACCCCAGGAACCCGAGACCCATTCGTACCCTAGGCCGGTGGATGGTGTTCTCAGTAAGTAAGATCCCTAAAGGGAGTATATAGCAAATGTAATAGCCAAGTAGTATGTATCACATTTATTGACCCTTATAGCATGTTTATTCAAATGCACAATGTGCCTAGCGGCGAACTTGAACTCCATTAATCTTATGTCGTTAATTTCCTTGCGGTAACGCATTTTGGTGGGAGCAGGTGTTCAGCCCGACCAGAAACAAAGCTGTGCTGTTTCCTTGACTCAAAGTGGATTTATTTTATTTACACGGTATGCTAGTTTACAAAACTTGCACTTTGTTCATCGTATATCAGTACTTCTTTTAGACACAACGCGTGTTACTTTGATGTTGCTTATACTTTGCTGAATAGTCGTATTTACAAGTTGTTTAATGGTGTTACAAGCTCAAGTCCCAAACTTGGTCTGGCGCAGACCCAGGTATCGTAGGAGGGAGACCACAGTGGTTCCTTCAGATGGTTTTGGTCGGACAGCAAGAGCTACTGACTGTCTCGTTCGTCGAGAGTGACTCACCAGTAGTACGACTTATATATATATTGGGATTTTTGGGTCATTTAGCATGTGCATAATTGCATCCCTATAGACTGCATTATAAGAACTCGATCTTGTTATGTCTATATGTTCGTATCTTCCTGTATTCCCTCCTTAGTATGTTACTCTTGATCTTACTACATGCATAAGCACGACAAATGGGGTTATGCGGGTAATGTGTAATTAATCTACTAACCTTGCTACTGAATATTAACCTTTAGACTGTTCATGGTTGTAATGGGCTTGGTGAATTGTTATATGAAAATTGATAAGAAAAATAATAATGATATTAACAGGCTTCCGCGCATTGATTACTTGGACGAATGACTTGTCCAGTACTTCACACATGTAAGCATGTAAATATCCCTTGTGTAATTCCATTCAGACCCCGGTCCGAGTGAGAATTGCACGGGAGTACGTGTGTCATTGGTTAGGTTTCAACTAACTCCCGATTTTCTGGGCTTGGGTCATGACTCCATACCCGATTGGTCGGGTAACCCAGTGTTCTATATTGAAAATTCTATTTTAAATAGGGTTCCATGACTGCCCATAAGCCATCTATAGTTCATAGTGTGGCACAAGGAGGGACTACACTTTTGATCCTTGGTGAAGCCGAGGTGCTTTAAGCTAATCTTACCTTAGGATTAAAAGGATAATTAAAGACCATTTAGGGCCTTAGAAGTGGAAACTTTATCTCAAACAAATTAGCCCAATAGTAATTAAATACTAAGAAGGAAGAGTATTGAGCTGTCACTCATTCCCTCTTGATTTTCCGGTCAGTTTCAAATGTTACGTCATGGGTGTTGGCATAAGAAGAGGTGTCTTTTGCATACATAATGTAACATCGAGATTTTGGTAACACGATGACACCGGATGTTTTATGAATACATCGTATTGAATGACCTTGGAAACACGGATTATCTAGCATAGGGTTGGCTAGTAACTATCTTTGATAATTGCTCAATCTAATTGCATTCATATTGTTAAGAAACTTTACCCTCAACATGATGTAGCTCAATTAAGTACGCATAAATTGATTATTAGATATGAATGAATGAATGAATATAATCTCAAGACCGAACTCCTAGTATGCATGATATGACAAGTATAACTGAAATATAAAAAAGATATGAATTTGAGTCAGTCTTAATACGTTGAGTCGGCACCACTTAGCTTGTGCCCTTATTAGGTTCGACGGGACCAGTTTGGGCATCTATATGTCACTACTACAGTAGTCTACGGAGAAGTTATCGGCGCTCCTCTGGAAACTAATCTGATCCCCTAGCAGCTCATATGTATATACGCTCCCTCTAGATGATATGCTCTCTCTTGGGAGAATATAGCCTCGTGGTTGTCAATCTAGTATGTATGATATCCTGTTTATGATTCGTTACACATGCTTACTCCTGCACAACATGCCTAGTGTACGATTATTGCCTTCTTTTAATCAATATATATTCTTAATTCATTTAACACAGCATGATGGTCTTATGTATCTCTATATACTTGTTTAACCGTTGTGTTAACAGTGCTACCCTTAGTGTTACAGGTACTGAACCTTTGGGACTAAGTGAGTGTGTGCAGACGTCTTCTGTTAGTCGTCTCACGAAGAGCAATCATGGGATCTTTATTGTGTGTTTATGATTTGATGGGCATATGTACACTTTTGACTCTTAATTATATTTAAGTAAATGTTGTTATATAAATGGAATGGTTAAGTACAAACTTATTTATGAAATGGATGATGTTTCTATTGTTATTGCTTATGATCATTACAGGCGTATTACACAGACTTCCGCTTACTATTGAATGTAATTTACATGTTTATGAAACTTCTTTATACGTTCCTGTGGAATCTCCGTTGTAGTGATTTGTACGTGTGTGTCACATGCATAGATTACTATGGGATTACGTATGCACACCTCGTGAGGCCTATTCTAACCCTAATTCCCGAGATCAGGGCGTGACACAAAGTAACTTGAGTGGATGACATGAAAACAGAAGAATCCTTTGTTTTACCATCTTGAAAAACACAGCAGCAAATAGATAGAATTGAAAAACGCATCAACAAACAGATAGAATTAAAAGAAACAGCAGCGAACGGATAGACTTAAATGAAATAGAAGGAAACAGATAGAATTGAAAGACACGGCAACAAATAGATAGAATTAAAAAAAACAGCAAAAAACGGATCGAATTGAATGAAACAGTAGGAAACAGATAAAATTAAAAGACACAGCAGCAAACAGATAAAATTAAAAGACACAGCAGCAAATGGATAGAATTGAATGAAACAGCAAGAAACAGATAAAATTGAAAAGCACATCAACAAACAGATAAAATTGAAAGACACAGCAGCAAACAGATAGAATTAAAAGAAACAACAGCAAACAGATAAAATTGAAAGACACAGCAGCAAACAGATAAAATTGAAAGACAAAGCCGCAAACAGATAGAATTGAATAAAACATAAAGAAAGAAAAGACAATTAATAGATACAATTGGAACACTGCATAAGCAAACAGATCAAATTGGAAAGAAATATAAAGAAATGTCAAACAACTAACAGGTGTGCTGCCTTATTCTTTTCAAAGACATCACATACACTTTGTAAGGTCCCGAATCCCACTAATCTTGATTTACGTTAATTAAGCTCGTTCTATATTAATTGAATTCGATTAAGGCTAATTTAATCCAAAAATTATCGGGTTTGGGCCTTTGATAGGGAGTTCGGCCCCATTTTAGTAGTTAAGGGCCTTTTCGTAATTTGTCCTTGCATCCCTTACATACCTCATCCATTGCCTTTCGTGTAATTTTTCGAGTAAATCATCTTTCGTGTTGGGCCCAACTTGATCTGGATTCATTTTGGGCCAACTTAGGCTACGTGACCTATATTGTAAATACCCCAAATAAATGGGTTTGCATGTGTAACACTCCGATCCCCTTTGAGCCGGATTAGTGGCTCATTAGTGTGTTTTTTTCTGTTGTTTTATTCTTCGGACTTGGTTTCGGGTCTTGGATAGGTAGTTGAGTAACCTTTGACCTGAGATAGGTAGTTCTAAGCCCTTTTTCGTAATTTTGCTTTTGCGTTGCGTGCATCATCTTTGCATCATCTTGGTGTCAGCACGTGTATTTTGTTGAGCTCGTTATTTTCCGTAACTGTTTCAAACCCATTTGGAGTCAATTGGAGAAGTTGGACCCCCCGTGTGACTCGATTTGTAAATAACCAAATTCCTTGGACTGTGTTTTAAACTTCCAGAAACTATATATATGAGTCAGGACCCAGGTGTCTTCTCCCTGCTGATTTTCGTTCGATACGTGCATGTAAGGAGAGCTCCACGTCTTCAGTCTCTCTTCTTCTCTTCTCTTCTCGTTCTTGGTTGGAGTTGGGATTTTGCACCCATCTTGATTTGGGTTTTCCCTCTTTCTCTTTCTTTGTCCTTGTTTGGGTAAGTGGGTTCTTCCTTCTTCTTCTCCAATTGTAACTCTCCTTCTCTGTTGCTGTGTCCTCATCTCATGCATGGGTTGTTTCTTTGATTTGCTTTGATTTTAGTTGATTTGGAGCTTGATTCAGTGGATTGACAGAGTTTTGAGGCAAGTATAAGTACAGGATTGTTTAACACATATGGGTGTTTTGTTTGATTGCTCTGATTCATCCTTATTCTTTGTATCAAATGTTTACAGCCAATTTCTAAGATGTTAGGATCAGATGAGCTTGTTTTGAGACATTTCTGTACCAAATTCTAGTTTCTGTACTCAACCTGAATTGGTTCTCTGTATTGTACGGCTAAGCCGTAACCTTGTACGGCTCACATTCCAGAGACCTGAACTTTTGAATTTTGTTCTACGGCTAGGCTACGGCTGGACCGTAATTTGTTCTACGGCTGAGCCGTAAGCTAGCCGTGACCCAACCGTGACCCAGCCGTGAATTAAATCTCTGATCAGTCGAAACTTTCCTGATGAAGTACTTCTACGGTGTGGCTACGGCTAAGCCGTGGATTGGTCTACGGCTAAGCCGTATACTGAACCATAACTCAGCCGTAAAAGGTATCAGATCAGAGGTGGAAGATGACCAGTTTAGCTGTGTTTTGAAGGGAACCACGGTTCAGCCGTAGTGCATGTTACGGCTAGCGCGTAAGATGTCTTCGGCTAAGCCGTAGGTCACCCATGGCCAAACTATAAGACCTGTAAAATATAAATTAAACTTAGGATAAAGGTGTGACTTTGTAGGGCTTATATACAAGGAACCATACACGTAAACTGGTCCAATGGATTCGTTGGATCGCATGAATAGTTTGTTAGGCTGTGACTTATTCATGTGAGCGATGATTTACTGTTAAGCACCTCCCCATGGGTGTTGGGTTAAGAGACTTCGGTGCACATGAGGATTACATTGCAACACTTAGATGGCAACGGTGCATCGAATAACTTAAAACTACATCAACATGCACGGTTAGTGACAGTGAACAACTAGATTAGGGTTGGCTTGTAATTGACCTTGGTTCCGTCTTAATCTAAGATGCATTGCATATTGCTTACAGTTTTGCCCTCTGTTCTGTTAATCTATATTCACGCATTTCGAGATTCTTTTGTTTTCGTCTTGTACACCTGTTTAGACTTCGTTCTGTATTATGCTCTATGCTCGGTGCTTTGACTCAGTCTATGCTATGCTCTGTATATTTCTGGCTTTGTATATCTCTGATTTAGTTGGGTATTCCTTGGTGGCTCTGTCCAGAGATTAAAACGTGAGGATAAGATCCGGTCTGTGCCATCGGTGAGTCCAAAGCGGATAATCTCCCTTTCTATGGATTTGATTTGATTGGTATTAGTCTGGCGCTACTCAGCCTCAGCCCTAGGATGCCTGACGGGGTTACCTCTGGCTTAGATCTCTGTATCTCTGTATCACTGCAGTGTCGCTTTGTCTTGGGACCCCGGAACCCAGGAAACCGAGACCCACTTGTACCCTGGCCCGGTCAGTGGTGTTCTCCTCTGCTCTGCTCTGTATTGGAGAGAATATGGTTAACATAGTAGCCACCTAGTTCAGTATTTCTATGCTTTGATCCACTTATCATGCTTTACTTCTATGCACGATTTGCATAGCATACTAAGATGGAACTCTGTATTTAATCTTCTGTCATTATTCTATTTGATACTATGAGTGTTTCATCCCTGTTACTTGTATTTGCTGGATCGTTGTATTCATTTGTGTTGTCTGTGGTGTTGCAGGCGCAAATCCCTTGCCCGACTCCCCGGCGGTCGAGGAGGCTGCAGGGCCGAGTGTAGAGGCACCCTCCGGTTTGGCAGAGTGGGCCTGATCACCTCTGCCGAGTGCGTACATGCATATCATCAGTGGCCTAGTTGTTTGGTTTTGAGATTTTGTGTTTGGCACTTTGGACTTTGTACTCTGTATCATTTTGTATATCGCTATTTTGGAGTGTACTCAGATTTGTATATGGTTTTAGAGTTTTATATATATCGTTGGTTTTCCCGTTCCGCATTTGTTTTGGCTTCTGCTATTTGCTTTGTTGCCTGCTATGATATGTACAGCTTCCGCGTACGCTTAGTCCGCACGTGTTAGATCCCTTGTGTGTGTGCATCTGGACTGGGTTTGGATGCACGTGCACGGGAGTACGTGTGTCACTGGTTTGGCTTTTCGCTAACCCCCAACTTCTGGGCTCGGGTTGTGACAGCATGTAAAGGAAAGGAGATTATTTAAAAGGGGTGAAGTACTCGACGTTCTTAGTTTTGCTTTTTCCTGTTGCTGGAACTCTTCTGTCTTCTCTTCTTGATCTTCACCCAATCCTGTGTCGAGGTAAAGCTTGGGAGATCTTGCATGTGATGGTGGAGACTTCTCTTATTCTCCTTATCTTCCTCTTCTCCTCCAAATGTGCATTTCGCTCTTAGTGTATCTCTCGTTCTAAGCCGCAGCTACACAAGGTGAAGGCTTACCTCCATTTTGTTCGTTTTGGGATTGTTAGAGTCTTAAGGATTCAGTCAATTGACATGCATGTAAATCTAAGCCTCCATATTCCACCTTTTATGTTATTTGTAGAGAACCCATTTCGGTTTAGAGAGTTTCCTTTGAGCATTCAGCAAGAAAGAGTTGGGAGGGCTAACACTGGTGAAAAGGCAAGTATTAGAGTCATATGTGTTGCATGAATGACTAAGTTATTGTGTATTGAACCAGCTCTTCATATTTTCCATTTCAGCTATTCTCCTTCATTCTTTTAATTGATATGAATGTGGTGTGTATTGGTGTGCATTGAGTTAGAATGCCAAGAAGGGAACAGGAGGGTGTGTGAGTATGGGATACTTTCAAGGAAACTTCAACTGAGCTTTAGAATTTCCTCACAAGTCAGTTCTGTGTTGATCCCGTACTGAAAATGAGCTACAGAACTGATGTCACATTCTCTGAAGCTTACGGCGAAGCTACGGCTAAGCCGTGAGCATTTACGGCTTAAAGTCCAAAGAGCAACAAAAACCGGTTTTGAACTACAGCTCCCCCACGGCTGAACCGTGAAATGTATTACAGCTAAGCCGTGACCAGCCATAACCTAGCCATAGGTTTTCCTACGACAAGCTTTCCAGAGAGCTCACGAAACCCAGTTCCCTCTACGGCTTATCCACGGCTACACCGTGAAATACCTTACGGCTAAGCTGTAACCTCCCCGTAACCTAGCCGTAGGCTTAGCACGGCTAAGCCGTAGGCCAACATAATGGTGGACTGTAAATGCACTAAAAATCCGGATGAATTCTGACCCTCTTCGGCTAAGCCGTAGCCTTGTATACGGCTAAGCCGTAAGAACCCAATAAATGTAGGATATTAGGAACCTCAATCATCTTATAGGGCCTTAGTATTGGTACCTTCCACACCTCCACATTGGCCACCGGTAATTACATGTTGGGATGAATGAATGACTTATGAATGATCTCCCAATAGCAAGTCATGGATGTTGGCATAAGAAGGTGTCCCGTATGCCCATAAGGTAATACCAAGACGAGGTAACACAACGACACCGGATTTCTTATGAGTACATCGTATTGAATGTTCTTGGGAATCATGGGTCAATTAATATAGGATGAGAAAGCATGCATCTTACTATAACACACCACCTTCAACATGAACTACTTCTTCTAGCAAAACCCTGAGGCAATTCAGACCTGAGCTTCTAATGAGCGTGTGTCTGACAAGCCAGAGCTTCTAATGAGTGCAAGCCTGTTAGCCAAGGGTATGATATGACTGATATGATTGAATCTGAGTCGACACCACTCAGTTTACGCCCTTTTGGGTATATGTTATGTATGTCACTACTGCAGTAGATTTACGGAGGAGTAGTCGGCGCTCCTCGGGAAGCTAGCCTGATCCCCTAGCGACCCATATGTATGTATGCTCCCTTTCTGGGAGAATAGAACCCTATGGTTGCCAATCAGTATGTATGATGCATTGACGGTAATTTCTCATTCATTGCCATTCCTGCATTATGTGTTTAGCATGCCACCATTGTTCTTTTAAATCAATGCATACTGTTAAGTACTTTTGTTATATGTATATATTGTTATACTTGTTTCATATGCCTCAATACTTGCTTAACCGTCATGTTAATAGTGTTACCCTTGGTATTGCAGGTCCAACACTCGGTCCCAACGGGGACACTGACGCGCCCCCGGAGGGTACCCCAATGGTACCTCGGGGTGTAAATGAGTGGAAAGATGGCGACGTCTATTACTAGCCATCTTACGGAGCGCGTGGATTCTTGAGATGTTCTGCTTGGACCTTTTTGTATCAAACTCTTAAGTAGTATTCCTGAAATGTAATTAAAGACTTTAACTCTACTGTATGTTTATATGTTTACTTATGAAAGTTAACAGACTATGAAAGCAGGTGCTCTTGATAATTACTGAGTATTTCGCATCATTTCGCTTTTGATAAGTCATGTTTGTCGTGTCTCAGCATACCTCATACGTTCCTGTGGAATCTCCCTTGTAGGAATTTGTGCATAATTCTTCAGGGCACGGATTTATACGAGATTACGTATCCACGCCCTGGGGGCCCACTCAAATCCCCAAATTCCCGAGATCGAGGCGTGACACACTTACGTGGGTGTTTGTGAAATTTATTGAAGACCTTGCCCATCGTCTCTTTTTCAAATTCAACTATTTCAATCACATCTGTTTCATTTATTTCAATCTCATCTGTTTTAATCTTAGCTCTTTTAATTTCATATGTTCAATTGCATCATATTCAAACAACTTATGTATTTGCATACAATAGATTAAAATAAACTATATACAAACTAATTTCTTTAAAATTCATTTATTTATTTTGTTCAAGTTAATGATGAAGAACTTGAAAAAACATTGTCAGAAGAACAGTGCATCAAATCTACAACAACTATTCCTTTCTTAAAAATTCGAGATTTCATCTGTTTGCTGTTTCACTAACATGAGATTTCATCTATGTATATTTGCTTGTTACATTCCTGATTTCAACTATTTTCTCCGTTAACAAATCCAGATTCCATCTGTTTGGTGGATTTACCAAGTCGAGATTTCATCTGTTTATATTTTTTTCGTGAATCCGGATTTCATCTGTTTTTATATATGCTCTAGTTCGAGATTTCATCTATTTCTTTCATTAACGATTCCATATTTTATCTTTATGATGTATTACAAAGTTGAGATTTCATCTGTTTCTATTTGCTTCTAGAATTCCATATATCATCTGTATGATGTGTACCATTCGAGATTTCATCTCTTTCCTTTATTAACGACTCCAAATTTCATCTGTATGCTTTGTTACAAAGTCGAGATTTTATCTATTTATATTTGTTTCTAAAATTCCAGATTTCTTCTGTTTTCTCCCTTAACAAATCCTGATTTCATCTATAATGTGAATGTTCTACGGTTTAGCCAGGTTTGGGTATGGCTTAGCCGTAGCACACTATACGGCTTCGCCGTGGTTGGACCGTAAAAGAATATACCCATTTTACTAATCTCGGGACATCAAGCCGTAGCTTGACTTATGCTTAGGTCATGGCTAGCCTACGGCTTAGCCGTAGGACATCATACGGCGTAGCCGTAGCCTGGCTGCAGTGTAATTGGCAATTTTGCAGCTCTCGGGAGTTTGAGCCATGAAATTCATACGGCTTAGCCGTAGGCTTCAGAAGTTCTGCGAGTGAAAGATTTCACATACAGGTCAGAATTGCATCAAGTTGCTACAGAGGGAAACGAGAACATCTGATATGTACAGAAAGGCTGTAAAACATAGGAAACCTGAAAGATTTAGCAGAATAAGAACAATCATAGTCTACCAACATGAGTTCATATAGCAGGGAGATTTTATCAGTTTTTATATGTGCTCGAGTTCCAGCTTACACATTTTTCTTTACTAACGATTCCAGATTTCATCTGTATACTGTGTTACGAAGTCAAGATTTCATTTGTTTGTATTTGTTTCTCGAATTCTAGATTTCATCTGTTCTCTTCCTTAACAGATCAAGATTTCATTTGTTTGATGTGTGACCATTTTGAGATTTCATCTGTTTAAATATGTGCTCAAGCTTGTAATTGAATGAAATAGTAGCAAACAGATAAAATTGAAAGACACAGCAGCAAACAGATAAAATTGAAAGACATAGCAACAAACAAATAGAATTGAATGAAACAGTAGGAAATAGATAAAATTAAAAGACACAGCAGCAAACAGATAGAATTGAAACAGGTGGCTTAGCTACTTAAATTAAACAGATTTTGTCTCTACCTTATAGATAAATAATAGCTAAGCTACTTAAATTAAATAGATTTTGTCTATAGCTTATAAATAAATAGTTCGAATATAACCACTTCTCTAATGATATAACACAGAGTAAATCTTTTGCAAAGAAATGCATGTAATTATATGAAGGACAACATAAAGGAACAAAAGAGAAGAATTTTACACATATACAATATCACACAGATATAGAAAAGCTCTATAGCTTTTTTAAATAACATCTAACCTCAAAGAGTTGCATAATTGCTTGCTGTGCACTTCCAGGATCAAGGGGGAGACTATTATATGGAACATATAACTCAGGCTTTTTTTCATATCCAAGTGTAACAGATCAGAGCTTCTTAGACTCTTCAGGCTCTTAGTCTCAATAAACAGATACAACGATAGACAGATATAGTGAGAGAAAAAGAGAAGACTAATGGCAAAGGTTCTGCATTTATTACCCAAGACACTATGGTGCTAAGTGTAATCTGAACGTATGTCACAACCCGAGCCCAAGAGTTCGGGGGTTAGCAAAAGCCAAACCGATGACACACATACTCCCGTGCCTATACACGTAGACCTGGTCTGAATGCACACGCACAAGGGAAGGTTCACACGTGCAAAACATATACGCGGAAGCTGTAGATATCAAAACATCACACTAAACGATATATGAACAGAGTACGAAAACAGAACTGACATATATAGAGAAAGGTTTTACAAAATGAAACAAAATAAACATGTACAAATCATGCTAGGATCCAATCGTGACAAATCTCAAAATGATGACGACTCATTTGCAATGATGTCTAGGGCGCTCTCCGATGGAGTAATTACATCCACTCCTCTAGTCCTGATGGGACCCCGGGGGCCTCACTTGGAGTCTGGTCAACCGACGGGGGTCGGTCTGGGTATCTGAGCTTGCAACACCAAAGACAACTCATGAATACAACGATTCAGCAAAGTATAAGCCATAACAAGATAACACATGATGTCTCTAATAGAATAAAGAATATCATGAAAATCATAACAGGGCACATTCGTATACTAAGCTGTCGTGCAAGAAAGAAACATGCCATATGAATCAATATATACATGCTGTGTACATAACTAGTTGGCGACTACATTGTTATATGCTCCCAAAAGAGGGATCTTATATCCGTGCAGAAAACACCATTGACCGGGCCAGGGTACAAATGGGTCTCAGGTTCCTGGGGTCCGGATTCCCCAAAACTTTTCCTTACTGCAGCAAGGCCATGTAAACTACACCAAACTCACCCCATCGGGATCCTAAGGCTAAGGCTAAGTAGTGCCTAACCATACAGAGTCAATCAGGAAAACCCTGAGTAGATCGTAACAATCATATCCTACGTGCATATCTGAGAACATGTCTTCTACGTGCAAGCTTGATAACATACATACATACATGCATACTCAAGGTGGACACATAGGACGACTTTCGATGTTACATGCAATGATCTTGCTAAAGAGTGGAGACCAATGATCGAAATACAACATGTCATGCAATCAACTTTTAGCATATCGAATCAAATTCATTTACTAGCCAATTCTAATCTAATTATCCAGTGTTTCTAATGCATGATGATGTTGTTTTAAGTTATCCGCTGCACCATTGTCTAGTATTGCATTGTATCAGCTGGTGCACCGAAGTCCCTTAAATCAACACCCATGGGGAGGTGCTTAACAACTGGATGACGAACATGAATAATTCGCAGCCCTCGAGATCATTCACGTATGTTTACGTAATCCGTTGGGTAAGTCTATGTTGCTTACCTTCTATAATAAAAGTCCTATGAGTCTCATTCCTTTCCTAACTTTCTTACTGTTCAGGTCAGCCAGCTTAGCCGTGGATAACCTTACGGCTTAGCCGAAGGAACCTTACGGCTTGGCTGTAGAAGGCTTCACGACTTAGCTGTGGCTGGGCCGTAGAAGAGTTGCTGATTTGCATACTCTTAGTTATTTTCAGGTGTCACCCTGTATTGATCTGCGGCTGGGTTCACGGTTAGGTCACGGCTTAGCCGTAGTGCAGCTTGCAGCTTAGCCGTGCGCTGGGCCGATTTCTGAATCCAATACAGAAAACCTGTAACGACATCAAATGAGCAAAATTTCAACAGAGAAAGGGAGAATGAACTCAAATTGGGCTGTGAATATGTTTTCCATGCAAACTCATGCGAATTTAACAAAATCAAGCATCTATCAACATGGGTTCATACATATTACGCTTATACTTGCCTTAATGGAGTTCAAACACACCAATTGCTGTCCTTGGGGCTCAATTCTCATTCAAACACCACTCACAGCTAGCATGCATGAGAAAGAGAAAAAGAAGTCATGAGCACAGTACTGGGAAACGAGAAAAAGAAAAGGGAGAAGAAACCAAGACTCATACATACCGTGAATCACATGAGGAAGGAGAGAGGACAAGAGGATCTCAAAATCTCCTTCTTACTTAGCTGGATCAAGGGAGAAACGAAAAAGGAAAATCGAGAGAGAGAGAGAGAGAGAGAAAGAGAGAGAAATAGAGAGAGAGAGAGAAGAGTCAGTGATGGCTCTTATATGAGATAAGATTAAAGGCTAAATTTGCAATGGAGTCCAATGCAAGAAACTA
Source organism: Sextonia rubra (assembly GCA_037013555.1). Lineage (NCBI taxonomy): Eukaryota > Viridiplantae > Streptophyta > Magnoliopsida > Laurales > Lauraceae > Sextonia > Sextonia rubra. Next base: position 59,748,295 of record JASUAD010000008.1, read on the forward strand.
TTTATAGTTTAAGTCAAATCAGGATCCAATGGAATCAGACGATATCTTTACAAATGACGTAGTTACGAAAGTTAACGAGCTCAACGAAAGACACGTGTTGACATCAAGATGATGCGAAAAGGACCATGTCTTATAAAAGCTAAAATTACGAAAAAGGGATTGGTCTACCTAATCCAGGTGAAACTCAACCCAACTATCTATCCATGACCCGCAATGAAATCAAAACAAAAAAAAACACAATTAATAACTAAAGCAACATTAATTAGTCGTTAAACGAGGTCAAGTTGGGTCGAAGTGTTACATGAACCAACAACATTACTAGTTGCAATAACTCAAATGCACTCCATTACCAGCTACAATAACAAGCATACACAAGGATATGTTCACTAGCAAAAAGTAAAAAGTTGTAAGACTAGCAAAATAAGTCCTATCCATTGCCAAAACTATACATCTTCAAAACTACACCAACCCATTCTCCTTCAAAGTCTATCTCTCTCTGCCAAATTAAAGGTTTAATTCAAGATCTACCAGGTTGAAAGGAGTATGATTAAAGTCACAATGCCATCCACCATCCTCAACCTCTGCTGAACCGTGCACACTCTCATCAACATTTCCAACCTCTGCTGAACCCTGTAAATGCATAATTTGAAAACAATTAATATTTAGGTATGATTATAAAGCTAATAATAAGACAGTAAGATCTTTAAAGAAATAATAATAAGATGTTCGTTTTTATACTGCCACTGTCGTTGTACTTGTCACAACCCGAGCCCAGAAATCGGGGGTTAGCAAAAAGCCAAACCAGTGACACACATACTCCCGTACACGTACATCCAAACCCATGTCCAAATGCACACACACAAGGGATCTAACATGTGCGGACTAAGCGTACGCGGAAGCTGTACATATCATAGCAAGCAACAAAAGAAATAACGAAAGCCAAATATGCGGAACGGAGAAAACGAAGACAGACACACTACTATAAAACCAGATACAAGTCTGAGTACACGACAAAATCATATGTACAAATAATACAGAGTAACAAAGTCCGAAGTACAAAATACAAGATCTCCAAAAACCAAAACAAATAGACTACTGATGATATGCAGGCACGCACTCAGCAAAAGTGATCAAGCCCACTCTGCCAGGCCGGAGGAAGTCTCAAAGTCTTGCCATGCAGTCTCCTCGACTGCCAGGGAGCCAGATAAGGGATCTGAGCCTACAACACCACAGACAACTCAATGAATACAACGATCTAGCAAATATAAGTGACAAAGCCGTCACACTCATAATATCAAATGGAATAATGACAAAAGATTAAATACAGAGTTTCATAATTATATGCTAAGCAATCGTGCATAGAAGTAAAGCATGATAAACGAATTAAAGCATAGAAATACTGAACTAGGTGGCTACTACGTTAACCATATTCTCTCACATAGAGAGCAAATAGAGCAAACAGATAAGAACACCACCAACCTGGCCATGGGTACAAGTGGGTCTCGGTTTCCTGGGTTCCGGGGTCCCAAGATAGAAATACACTGCAGCGATACAAAGAACAGAGAACCAAGTCAGAGGTAACCCCGTCGGGTATCCTAGGGCTGAGGCTTAGTAGAACCGGGCTGAGGCTTAGTAGAGTCAGACTGATACCAATCAAATCAAATCCAAAGAGAAGGGAGATTATCCGCTTTAGACTCACCGACAGCAAGGGCCGGATCTTATCCTCACGTATTAATCTCTGGGTAGAGTCACTTGGGAATACCCAGTGAATCAGAGATTTACAAAGCCAGAGATATACAGAGCATAGCGTAAACTAAGTCAAAGCATCGCATAGATCAAAGAATAAAACAAATACACAGAATGAAAGCAAAATAATCTCGTAATGCATAGATATAGATCAGCAGAACAGAGGGCAAAACTGTAAGCAATATGCAATGCTTCTCAGATTAACACGGAATCAAGGTTAATTACAAGCCAACTCTAATCTAGTTGTTCACTGTCACTAACCGTGCATGTTGGTGTAGTTTTAAGTTATTCGATGCACCGTTGCCATCAAAGTGTTGCAATGTAATCATCGCGTGCACTAAAGTCCCTTAAACCAACACCCATGGGGAGGTGCTTAACAGCAAATCAACACTCACATGAATAAGTCACAGCCTAACAGACTATTCATGCGGTCCAAAGAATCCATTGGGCCGGTTTACATGTGTGGTTAACCTGTGTGAAAGCCCTACAAGTCACACCATTAACCTAAGTTTAATTCCAGGTTTTCTAGGTCTTACGGCGTAGTCGTGGGTGACCTACGACTTAGCCGTAAACATCTTACGGCCTAGCCGTAACATGCACTACGGCTTAACCGTGGTTCCCAGCAGAACACAGCTAACCTTGTCATCTTCCACCTCTGATCTGATACCTTTTATGGCTGAGCTACGGTGGAGTTCACGGCTTAGCCGTAGACCAATCCACGGCTTAGCCGTAGCCACACCGTACAAGTACTGAAATCAGAAAGTTTCGACCGATCAGTGTGAAAATTCACGGCTGGGTCACGGCTAGCTTACAGCTCAGCCGTAGAGCATAGTACAGCTTAGCCGTAGCCTAGCCGTAGAACAAAATGTAAAAATAGCGTCTCTGGAGTCTGAACCGTGCAAAGTTACGGCTTAGCCGTATAGTACAGAAAACGAAATCGAGATAGTTACAGAAACTGGAATTCTTATGCAAATTGAGCAAAACAAGCTCCAATTAATCCAAGGTGATAGAAATAGGCTGTAGATCATGCTAAGCTTATAAGAACAAGAAAATCACAGAAATCAAACAATATACCCATATGTATTATACAATCATGTACTTATACTTGCCTCAAAGCTTTGTCAACCCACTGAAGTTAAGCTCAAATCCAAGCTACAACCCACACAAACCAAAGGAACAACACATGCATGAGATGCATGAGATACAGAGCTTAGAGGAGAAATCCAAATTGGAGGGAAGAATTCAAAACCCACTTACCTCAAAGCAGAGACAAAGAGAAGAGGGAGAGAACCCAATCGAAACTAGAACCCAACACCATCCCAGAGAGGAAGAGAAGTGAAGAGAAGAAAAGAATGGACGTGGAACTCAACTGGAGTTGTTGCATGCACCGACTCAAGGAAGAAGCAACAGCTGTACAGGTGAAGAATATATAGTTTCTGAAGTTTAAAACAAAGCCTGTCAAATTTAGGCTAATTACAATTCAAGTCACACGAAGGTTCAACTTCTCCAATTGACTCCGAATGAATCTGAGACAGCTACAGGAATTGACGAGCTCCAAGAAATACACGTGCTGATACCAAGATGATGCAAATATGATGCACTCAAAGCAATAGTAAAATTACGAAAAAGGGCTTAGAACTACTTATCCCAGGTCAAAGGCTACCCAACTACCTATTCATGACCCGAAACCAATTCCAAAAGAAATAAACAACACAAAAGCACACTAATGAGCCATTAAACCGGCTCAAAGGGGATCGGAGTGTTACAGTACTGCATTGACTATATTTCTCCATGATCTTCTTGCTTCTTTGTTGACACTTCTCAATAATTGTCTCAAGCTTAGACTGTCTCTATTTTCTGGTGGTGGCCTTTTTTGACGACGTCTAATTGGATCACCCACATGGTTTTGGCAATTTTTCTCAACAACATGACCATCATGACATGAACTTGAGGCTTTATGTACACCTATAGACATAAGTGTATTGCTTACACAAACCTCATTGGAAACTTCCGATTCCACTTCTAGTAACTTATTTATCACCTTTTCAGTCTTTCCCTCGGAATCCATTGCCTTATCGGCAACCCGATTGAAAATAATTGATATATTATTATAGTAACGCCCTTCAGGCGTGCCATCTCAATTGTCATACATGATCTTGATTTTTGTGTGACTCCTCCTCACATTTTTACTCCACCTATCCAGAATGTATTTCTTTGGCATTCGATAAATCCTCTTACTCAGAAAAACTATGATTACATGTTTGCACACAATCCCTCTAAACTCAAACAACTGGCAGGTACAATTAGCTTCTTTTGTTTCCTCATTAAAATGAACATGAAAAGCAACAGTTTTGAAATTATTCTCTCTAACTATGACATCTTCCTCTACTTTAAATTTTGAGAAGCCATCTCCTACCATTTGAAAGGCCATATTGCTATTTCATTCTGGAACTCTGTAAATTTAGCATGTGTATATGCTTCTTGAAATTGCCTCTCAAACTTGTATGGGGTCACACATGGAAGGTATACATTGAAACAGCGAGTGTCTTCCTCAGCTTCAAGTTGCACCTTTTTAGATAAAGCATTATCATATTGCTCCACAAATTGCTTCAATGTAGTCTTAGAATTGATGTATCCATCAAAGAAGGCATGCATACTCTCACTCCGTTGGGTCGTTGACATCTCTGCCCAAAAAATATCTTTCACAAATGCTGGCACCCATCGGTGCCTCTCATTGTATAAGACAGTTAGCCATTCGTTGCCCTCTAACTGATATGCCCTAATAAGCTTGCCCCATTTTTCTTCAAATTCCTCTATTTTCATCGAATCATGGACAACTTCAAATAAATGGAACTTAATTGATTCGTAATCATTATACCCCCTCAATTTCTCAGGTACCTTTTTCAAGATATGCCATAAACACCACCAATGTCATGCATTAGGAAACACTATTTCTATCGCATTTTGCATGGCCTTATTTTAGTCGGTGATGATAGCATTAGGAAGATACCCATACATGCAATCAACCCCAAGACTGAAACAACCAGACAAATGCGGCTGTGTCCTCTCGTGATATCAATCCACAATCTAACAACACTGATTGCCCATGATGGTTCACACCTATAAATGGAGCAAAAGGCATATCATACTTGTTAACTAAGTAAGTAGTATCAAACGTGACGACATCACCAAATTCTTTGAATGCCGCTCTACTCCTGTAAGGTCCCAACCCAACTTAATCGTAATTTATATTAATTAAACTTAATTTTTTATTAATTAATGTATTTTAGTCTTAATTTATCTTGTTTAATTTTATCGGGTCATGGATAGGTAGCTAGGTTTGAACATTACTTAGGTATTCAAGACCATTTCTATTTTAGAATTTCATAGTCTTACATCATTAAGGCATTATATTAGTTGCAACTTGTGTGTTTCATCATATGTGTCATTATTCATGTTTGGCCCAATTCGATTCGGATACATCTCGGCCCATTTTAAGCCCAACTGACTTAAACTGGAAATATCTAAAACCAGTGGACCTATCTGTAATTTACAGAAACCTAGCCATTTAAAAACACCAAACCCATCGTTGCTCTTCTCCTTCTCTCATTTCTGCTGGAGCAACTGGGTTTTTCTTCCTCTCCCATGCTCTCTTCCTCATTTACTCTCTAGATTGGGTAATTGAAGCTTTGCATGCAAAGAGTTTGAGTATCTTCTTCTTCCTCTTCACTCTTATTGTTCTCCTTCTTAGAATCTAAAGCCTCATTTCCTCCTTTGTGATTGTAGAAGACTTGAGGTAAGGAAATCCCATCACTATTCCATTTTCTTGAGTTCTATACAGTCAATGAGACTCAATCTCATTGCATGCAACCCATCTCATCCCCATTTCATCCATTTTCATGTAGGATTTTATTTATGGTTAAAGATTGGGTTTTCTCCACCATCAAACCAAAGGAAAAGCTAGATTTGGGTAAAGCACTGAGTTAAGGCAAATATAGTTGGATATAACCACTGCATGTATGTTAAATATGTTGATTCTTGATGAACTCTCTATGTATGCTAATCTACAGCTCATTTCCTCTTTGATTAAGATTATTAAGTTTTAATGACTAATGAGAATGTAATTTAACTAATGACGTGGGTTGGTATTATGAAGTAATTAGAAGGTTTATTTGATGAATGAGAGTGGAAGGAGCCAAGAAGAAATAGGAGAAACCAGTTTGAAACTGATTCTACTCGGAGCAGAATGCTCCGGTCGGCCCTGGAGTCCGATCGATCGAATTCCCGTTCTGGGAGGTGTCCGACCGGTCGGACACCCTACCCGATGGTCAGGTAACTGAAATCCCGAGTTGAAATATGTATTTATAGATTGGTTCAAATAACTTACCAAGGACCTTCTATAGTCCATCGCGGGGTATAAGGAGAGGCTACACCTTTGATCTTTGGTGGGGCCGAGGTATTCTAAAATTTATCATTAGATCATCTAAATTTTCTACAACCACAATAATAACTAAAATTATCATAATATGGGGTTTTACCAAAGCTTCGGTAAGTATTAGTATGTATAGAACAATGGGTATTACTTTAGACTATTTTATTGGATAAAGAATGACTTATTTGTACCTTTTGAATTTTTTAGTATTCTTTTTGCCCAAAATCCTCTACGAAACTCACTCACAATGTTCTGTGAGGCAAGCTCTATATGAGTACACTTATTTCATGAAATTAGAACTAATTTAAGGAAATGTTTTGGGGGAGATTAATTAAGAACTATCTTAGCATTTTACCAAGATCCTAGAGGTATGTTTAAAGTAAATCCTACCCTTAGGACATTAAGTATAATTAAGACCATGTAGGGCCTTAGAAATGGTACCCTTACCTCCAACAAATTAACCCAACGGTAATTAAATACTAAGAAGGAAGAGTGTTGAGCTGCCACTCATTCTCTCTTGATTTTCCAGTCAATTTCGAATGTTACGTCATGGATGTTGGCATAAGAAGAAGTGTCTTTTGTACATATAATGTATCACGCCCCGAACTCGAGAATTGGAGATTTATTGTGGATTCCGAGGCGTAACACACATACCCGTGACAATTCGTGACATAACCAAACACGTACGAACTGTCACAAGGGTGATCCCACAGGTACGTATGAGGAAAATCCTTAAACACGTATTAACAAGTATAATTAATTAAGAAGAAACCTAGAGAATTCACCTTTACATATCATAGGCATCAATAAAACATTCAATTCAGTTCATTAATAAAACGAAGTCTGTTAATTATCCCGACTACATGTATAAAATATGGAAACTCCAAGATAATACAAAATGTCAAGATGAACCCTAAACCGATCTATGGCTAAGCTAAGTCAACCCAAGTAACCCTGTTTCGCGCTGCTGAGGAGGATCAAAAAAAGATGTCTCCCTCATTCCACTTGTTCACATCCCGAGGTAACGTTGGGATTCCCTCCGGGAGAGCGCTGAGTGCCGGACTGGCAACGGGTTTCATACCTGTAACACCATGGTAACCTTATTAACATGACGGTTAAGCAAAAATAAGGATATATAAGCTTATCATGATATCATAATTGAATTAAAATGACGTAATGATTAAAAGAGAGTAATATCGAAATCTAGGCACTTATGCATATGAGTAAGCATGAATAAGAAATCATGAATAAAGAGTACATCATACCAAATGGCAACCACATTGCTATCTCCTCTCTAATAAGAGATTGTACTGATCCGTGGGAAATCACTAGCAATCAGGTCAGGACGACTAGCTACCCTAAGAGCGTCAACTCACTCTTCTGATAACTACTGCACTAGATGACCGATAAAATACTCTCATTCAGTCTCGTCGAACCTTCTATGGGGTATAAGCTAAGTGGCGCCGACTCCAAGTATGTCGGAACTAATCTGAATCTCATACTCATCGTATATTGATCTGTTTATACTCATTCGAAAATGTCTTTCAGTCTTGATGAAAATACCAATCATAGAATCGTAATTGAGTAAAATACTGATCGTCAATAATGCATATTGATATGAACTATCATATTGAGATCAAGGTTGCTATCAATAAGAATGCAATTAGATTGAGAGGTTATCAAGGATAGTTACCAACCAACCCTTTGCTAGATAATCCGGGTTTCCAAGGTCGTTCAATACGGTGTATTCATAAGACGTTCAGTGTCATTGTGCCACCATTCTCGGCTTTACTTATATATGTAAAGCACATTTTATCTTATTCCAACACCCATGACGTGACATTGAAAACTGACCAAAGAATTAGGCGGGAAAGAGTGACAGCTCAACACTCTTCCTCATCCATGTTTAGTTACCATTAGTCTAGTTTGGTGTTACAAAGGATCCCACTTCTATGGTCATAATTAGTCTTGGTTTAAACCTACAACCTATAATAAGGGTTGGTGGATACCTCGGTCTCTTTCTAAGGTTAAAAGGTGTAACCCATCACTAAGCTATTCCATAGACTATAGAAAGTCCATAATCGAGCATGACATTCATTTTGGAACACATTTTTATAAGCTACAAGCTAGGCTTACCCGACCGATCTGGTATTGGTCCGACCGATCGGACCGTAACCAGAAACGAAATTCAACCGATCAAGCATATGAGCCGACCGGTCGAACTACCCAAAGAGGCAATTCGACCGATCGAGCTTCAGGACTGACCGGTCGGCCCTGAAGCACTCTGATACGAGTGTGTTTAGTTCCCAAACTGATTTTTCTCTTCCATTCTTCTATTCCACCTGCATTCAAACCAAAATAGAGACTTCCATTCCACCTTCTTGGTTCCCTAAAAGACCACTATCATCTTATTCATCCCAAAATCAATAGAATCATAAATCAATTCCATGTATTATCCATTAAAGATTGGAGGAGCTGAAAAAGGGGGTAAATCACAAGAAGCTATCAAGGATCAAGAAATAAGCCATGCATGTAAATAAAATGTATCCTTATACTTGCCTCACGCGTGGTACTTCAGTTAAATCGATTTGCCCCTTGATTAGATGGTGGAGAAGGCTTCACTAATGAAGAATCTAACACATGCATGGAAAAGAATGAGAATGCAATGCATGCATGCTAATAGATTGGATCTCTTGACCCTAATGAATCCCAAGAAATGCAATGGTGCTAGAGTTTCCTTACCTCGAGTCTTCTACAAGCAAAATGGAAGAAGATGACGCCTTGATTCCAAAAAGGAGAGCAAGAAGAGTGAAGAGGAAGAAGAAAGAACCCAAGCTCGTTGCATGCAAACCCTTTACTACCCAAAAATGGAGACAAGATGAGGAAGAAAGAGGTGGAAGAAGGGAGGAACCGTTCCTGCAACAAGATGAAGGAAGGAGAGGAAAAAGGGTCGATGGTGGGTTTGTGGTTTTCTAATGAATGGGTTTTTGGAATTTACAAATAAACCCTAATAGTTTCTTGGATCTTTAAGTTGAGTCGCTTGGGCTTAAATGGGCCGAGGTGAATTCGAATGGATTTGGGCCAAACATAAAAGATGTCCCACAAGATGAAACTCACCCAATGCAACTAATGTAATGCATTAATGATGCCAAACCATGGAAATGCTAAAATAAAATACAAAAGGTCCTGGACTGCCTAGTAAGGTTCGAACCCGACCCAACTACCTATCCATGACCCAATCATCATGAGATTCGGGCTCAACTAGCCTAATTAAGACAAAACAAAATTAATTAGGGTAAATCGTGATTAACTTGGGTTTTGGACCTTACACAATGTAACACCGAGATTTTGGTAACACAACGACACCGGACGTTTTATGAATACATCATATAGAATGACCTTGGAAACACGAATTATCTAGCATAGGGTTGGCTAGTAACTATCCTTGATAATTACTCAATCTAATTGCATTCGTATTGTTAAGTAACATTGCCCTCAATATGATCTAATCATGTATCTAATTCTTTCTAGCAAACATTGAGGCGAAATCAGTGCTGAAACTTCTATTAAGTATGGCCTATGAGCCAAAATGGGTGTAGCTAAGGTTGAGAGAGTTCAAGCTCCATTAGCTCATTTAAGTATGCATTATTTGTTTATCAGTTATTTGTTTAATTCCGAATTTTATGATTGAATATGTTCTCAAGACCGGAAACCCCTTATGTATGATATATCGATAAGTATGAATGATTATGTACAATCAATAATAAGTATGTATGATATGAATTCGGACGGTCTTAATATATTGAGTCGGCACCACTTAGCTTATACCCTTATTAGGTTCAACATGACCAATTCAGGTATTCTTTATAATCCTACTGCAGTAGTTTATGGAGAAGTTGGTCGGCGCTCCTCGGGAAGCTAGACTGATCCCCTAGCGTAATTCTTATACGTACGTTATACATTCTCCCTAGATGATACGCTCTCTTGGGGAAGAATATAGCCTTGTAGATGCCAACTAGTATATTTCGATATCCTGTTTATGATTCGTTACTCATGTTTACTCATGCACAATATGCCCAGTTTACGATTCTTGCTCTCTTTTAATTAACACGTCTCTAATTCATTTGATACAACATGATAGCTTTATAAGCACCTATATTTGCTTAACCGTCATGTTAACAATGCTACCCTTGGTGTTACAAACAGGTTTAAGTACCGATTTCACCTCAGACGCACCCATAAAGGAGTTTCCAGAGACTTCCCAGGGTATAATATAGTAGAGTGGACTTGACAACATTCTCCGGTTGTCTATCTCGTAGAGCGTCATAGGTTGATTTTTGGGACATGTTAGAATATGCCATTGGTATAACTATGTTTTTGCATTATGCCATTATATCATATTGTTATTATGTTATCTGATTTGATGTATATGTATGTCTCCTATTCGGATTGTATTTAGATCTCATGAATTTGGTCGCACCATGTATTCTTATTTTGGATCACTTATGTAGACATTTGTAATTTGGTCATGTAGAATTATGTATGGGTTATGTTTCATATAAAAGACTCTTTTAGATCTATATCTTTGGTTTACAATTCTCAATTTAATAGACTCAGTTTATGCTTAATACCATATATCAAAATCTGATTTGTATAGAATGTTGTTAAGTACAGGTAAAAATACACAGGCTTCCGCAAATGATTTAAATGGACACGTATTATATGTCAGTCCTTACACGTGAGATCTGTACTTCTTCCCTTGTCGTGGTTCGTACGTATCTTAGTACCGCACGGATTGTCACAGGATTACATATGCCGCGCCTCGGGAGTCGCCTTAATCACTGAATTTCGGGTTTGGGGCGTGACAACTCCTCACATCAACCTAAAACACATTCCTTACTCGATGCTCTTCATCAAGATCCATGACATAAAAAAATGATCCATTGTCTTGCTGCATTTTTTTTTAAAATAGCCTAGCATTGTCTCGGCATCTCCTTCCTTGAGTTCTAAGCGTCTAAGTTTATCCAGGTAATTTCTTACATCCTTCGTTAACCATGTCAAATTCCCATGTCCCCCTGCCTCTGCCGCACATGAGTTAACAGTCTTGTTCAATCTAATTCTCGCTTTATCATTTAACTCAATCTTCCTCTTCACATGTGGCAGTATTACCCGATTACTCTTGTGATACCGAGCTTTGTTCAGACTGATAACATGGTTATGCTCAAGTACAAATGAGTTCAAAAGCCACTTCCCATCGAATTGCAAAGAAAGATTCACCGCTGCTTTGCAATTTGTTCTTAATTATGGACGGGGTCTAATGGGTTGTTTGCCTCATTGGCTTTTTACCCTTACTGCAAGCAATTGTTAAAATATTTAATTTCCCATCCGGTCCTTTTTTAGAGTTTTTTTTTTTTTTTTTTGCCACAGAAAAACCAGTTAGCCTGGCATATCTTGCATAATAGTCATATGCTTCTTCAATTGCATCAAATATCATTTCTCTATTACATTCCCTTATTACCTTCTCTAAGTTTTGGGTTTCCTCCGAGAGCTTCTCCATCTCACTATTGTTTAATTCCTCGCAAACTATCCCCATTTCGTTGTCGTCTCCATCAAAATCACTTCATAATTCCTCTTCCATGCTTCTACAAATAAATAAATTGAAGAGAGTATGAAAGTAGAGGTATTAGAAGACTAGAATGTAAACACTAAATACTCATATCTTAAAAAATCAATATAAATTTATTAAAAGTGCATGGATTAACTATTTAACCATGATGTTCAAACATTAAAAAAAAAAACCAATGGTATTCCCATTTCAGTTGATGATGAATAGATTTGACACGAGCAAGCTAGTCGAACCCACTTATGGCGGTTTAACCCATCCAATCATATATATAAGTTTCAAGTTTGCAAGCTGATTTAGTTAAGTGTTAAAAAAAAACTCAGATGTGAAGTGTCTCAAACAATCCTTAGAACTCATCACTTAATTCTGTGTAATCCTATCCTTGCACATATGCTAAATTTGATTATGCTTTCTTCACTATTTAGGGTCAAATTCTAGGTTGTTAACATGTATGATTGAGCTCTGATTTTGCTTTTAAAAACTGCTTCAAACATTGTAAAACTAAACTGGACTTAAATGACAATTGGACTGATCGCACCCACTGAAGGAAGTTGGATCTGTTCAGTTTATGCCCAACAATCTGTAAGCCTGGGGTCATCAATCACAACATGGGAAGCCATAAACACACATATAGAATTAAAAGAAACAGCAGCAAACGGAGAGAACTGAATGAAACAGTAGGAAACAGATAGAATTGAAAAACACAGCAACAAACAGATAAAATTGAAAGACACAGTCGCAACCAAATAGAATTGAAAAACACATCAACAAATAGATAAAATTAAAAGAAATAGCAGCAAACGGATAAAATTGAATGAAACAGCCGGAAACAGATAGAATTGAAAGATACAGCAGCAAACAGATAGAATTGAATGAAACAGCAGAAAACAGGAATTGAAAAGCACATCAACAAACAGTAATGTGAGAAAATTATTTGGAAGCCATCTACAACTGAGAGAGCTAAGAAATCTCAGGTCTAGAATCCCCCAATTCATCATCAGAAAATGCAAAAGGTGCAAATCTGATCTGATAAGGATAAAACCCAAAAAATATACCAAAATACCCAAAAACAAAAGGCAAATCACTGCAAACAATGTTGTTTCATCAAAACGTCAAGAATCAATTATCAGAACCGGTAACATCATAAAATGGCCAAATAAAGAGAGAGGGGCTTTGCATTACCTTCAGAAGCCGAGCAATAGAGACGACGGAGTACTGGGATTTTAGCCGAAGGGCGAGCAGATTGAGCTTGCAACGGATGTTTAGCCGGCGTCGAGCAGGGGAAGCTGGGAAGTCAAGAGAGGGCTTCGGAGGTAGAGTGGCTCGAGCGAAAGATGCGGTGCAATAGGGCTTCCACTTTTAGAGAGATGAGCGAGACAAATGAGGGAGCACGATGGAAGATGAAGATTGAGGAGATGAAGTTCCGGATCATTTAGTGCGTTTTCTCTCTTTCATCTCCCAGGCAGACAAATATGAGAGGGAAATGAAATTCTTTCTTTGTATTTGATTTGTTTTACTACAATCACATGTGACTGGGACTCCTACCAGCTGCCATCCAAAGTTGGGACCCGACCCATTGCCAGCTGCCATCCACTTTAGATCGGGATTGCAATCAGGACATATGTCTGTAGGCTTATTGAAATAAAATTCGCACGTTTGAAAAGCATGAATTTATGCATGTGAAGAGAAAAACATGCATGTGCAAAGAAGGCGAGGGAGGTCAGGGTCACAAAGAACCGCACGGCTCACGCAGTCGGATAAGACACCGCTCTTCACACATGAAAAGAGTTGCAGACGTCCTTGACCCAGTCTCACGAGTGATATTGAGTGGCACGTTCTCCATTTTCCAAAGGATGTCGAGGTTCACAAGAGTGTGCACTAGGTTCCGCTGCCAATGACATACACGGTCGGTGTATGTACGCATTCCAAACATATTTGTTATTCGGTCAAATTCTAGTGTCATGTCAATGTGTGAACCTTGTGTACCCGAAGCCACACAAGTGAATGGCATACGGACGATTGGCGGTGAGTGGTCAAGAACATACATCGACTAATTTATCCATTCCTTCTTAGTTCTTAAGAAATAATAATAATAATAATAATAATAATAATAATAAACTTTATCCATTCCAATGGTACGGTGATCATTGCAAATCCTATCCCTCTTTTTATACGGTCTGTGTTTTTTTTATCCCAACTAAAGGGGGTTGGGTCCATTGAACTCAAACATATAAGGAGAAAACTTGCAAATACAAAAAAAGAATTTGTAGGTATGAAGAGAAATGAACTTACACATGAAAGGAAAGAAAAACTCGCACATACAAGAAGAGAGGGTAAGGAAGGGTTGAATCCTAGACCTCCCAGTCAGAAGTTGACATGTCTGGCAAAACAGGATTCTCTTTTGTTGGGCCTATTAATCCAAATATCCTAACTAGTATAAATTAGTCCCCATTAGATAAATTGAATAAACAGGACTAGTGCTTTTGAGTTATTCCAGAGTTGAAGGAATGGAAATCCATAATGAGCCCACTTATTGAGAATTTCAGGCGATCAAAATAAATGCCCACCCCATATATGAGTCTCTAAATTTTACTCCAATATAATTTAGCTATGTTATTAGATTGAAACATGAAGAATAAACTAATTAACAGAATTTTATACATACAAATCACATTATTCATCATGTTATCAGTCTAACAAACTTCGCTGACGCGCGTAAGGCACAGTTGTTTCTTATTTATCTCAAAATGACTATACTACTTAATTTCTAAAGTGGATCACATGTTAACAATCACAAAAGATAAGCCCATATTATAATTTCTAATTTCTTATAATGGTAGGACTACATTATAAATCATATGATATGGGTCCCATGTTTTAATTTTTAAATATGGGTTATATGGTAAAATAATATTATCCCAAAAAAATATTTAATCTTAAAAAAAACACGTAAACTTCTAAAAATATTTAATCTTTCAAAAAATATTTAATCTTCCAAAAAAATATTTATATTTAAAAAAAATCTTTCCAAAATTTTTTTTTAATCTTTCCCCCCAAAAAAATTTAATCCTTCCGAAAAAAAATCTTTCAAAAAAATAATTAATGTTTCAAAAATCATTAAAAAATTAGAAAATGTGGAGCTACATTGTAATTCCTATAAATTTAAGCTCACACTGTAAATCTTATGAATGTGGCCTCATGTTCTATATTCTAAAAGTGGGTGCTACATAATTTTTAAAGTGAGTCTCGTGTTTACAATCAACAAACAAGACAACCCCACATTATAATCTATTATAATTTCCAAAGGTTGGTACTATGTACAAAATCATAAAAAATCATAAAAATCATAATTTCCATTGTAATTTTTAAATGTGGGTCCTATGTACAAAATCATAAAAAATGTGGCTCCACTTTGTAATTTCTAAATATAGGTCACATAGTTACAATTATAAAAGATAGATCTACATTATAAATCCTATAAATGTAAGCCTACATTCTAATTTTTGAAGGTGTGTCCATGCTATAATTTATAAATATGAGTCTCACATATATATTCAAAAAATAGTGGGCCCACATTATAATTCTTATAAAGGTAGACCCACCTTATAAATTATATGAGTATGGGCTCCATGTTCTAATTTTTAAAGGTAAGTACTACATTATAACTTTTACATATGGGTCTCATGTACGCCAATAATAAACTGCTATAGATATTAAAAGGTGAGTCCTACATTTTAAATCCTATGATTATTTTGCTGCGTTTATTGAAAAAAAAATTTTACACTGTTACCAAACAAATTCTATATGGCATATTCTCAACAGACCATTTTAATATAATGTTGTCAAACAAGTTTTAGGGAGTTTAGTTTTGGCACAACCCAATCTCAGCACAACCAAATCTAAATACAAAATTAGGAACAATACGAGAACAATATCAAACAAGCCCTAAAGTTTTGTT
Organism: Sextonia rubra; assembly: GCA_037013555.1. Classification (NCBI taxonomy): domain Eukaryota; kingdom Viridiplantae; phylum Streptophyta; class Magnoliopsida; order Laurales; family Lauraceae; genus Sextonia; species Sextonia rubra. Next base: position 59,764,054 of record JASUAD010000008.1, read on the forward strand.
TTTCTGTTAGGTAGAATTTAGATTAAGATTAGACCTTTTGTATTCTTTTGACGAGGGATTAAGTTGTTTTGCCCTCTTTTTTTCTTATTTGTTGTTAGGCATTTTTTTTAATGAATTTTCCTTTCTCCTAAAAACAACAACTAAAAGCAAAACGGAATACACACTTCAACCGGAACTTATATGACAGATTAATCATATATATTTTAGGCAGATGCAGTGGACCATCTAAACTGGGAACCAGCCATGAGATATAACAATTTAGAATTGTACCAAGGACAAACCAAAGCTAGTAGAGTAGTAGGAGTGCTCATGGTCATGGTCCGGGTTTAGCCAGAACAATGCTTGTTCAATCAGCCCCTTCAATTAACAGGCCTAGTATGTGGACTAAGTTCTATTTAACTATTGAGCCAGTAAGTTAGAAGATTAACTTGGTACCCCATGCGAATAAAAATAGTCTTAAGTGGGACAGGATCAGTTCGCGTAATTCACGCTGCTCCAGCCCATGAGCTTTCATAAAACCATTGTCCATGTTGGGGGTACCAGAACAACACAAATGATTTCCTTTTTTGTTTATTTATTTATTTGGTAGAAACGCCAATGAATTATGTAATGGAAGAAACTTTAAGAATAACCAAAGTTCAACCTACCCACTTGCCTTGACTGGGGAGACGCGATCTGCACAAGTGCTAAACTCTCTGTTTTTTGGTATCCCTGGAAAAGGTAGCTCCGGTAAATGTAGTGCATTCAAACTCTTTACTTTCCATGCATTCTTCTCTTTTGGTATAGTTGGGGTGTAGAGAAAGGCAGCAAGGAGTCCTTTTTTTTTTGGGATTAATTTACCTTTAGGAAGAACGTAATTATCCTTTTGACTGGTTTGACAAAATTAAGAAAAAAAAAATCCAGGTGAAAAAAATTCTATTCTATGGTCGTGTATTAACGAATGATGAAAAGTAAATTTATGTTTACTATTTAATTATTAAATTTTATTTATAAAATATTTTTGTAATCATTTTCCAAGCTTTCTCCATTCAAGTCCAAACATACTGAAGAACTACTAATTGTCATGGGAGGCTGGGAGGGTTTGACTTGATCGTATATATGAGTGCATATATGAAAGTTGTCCTTAAATGGCCATTTGGGTATTATTATTATTATTGTTGTCATTAATAGTACTAGCTACTATTAGTAACTGTTAAGCCCAGCCTGGGGACGCAGCCCCCCCCCCCCCCCCCCCCCCCCCCCCTTTTTTTTGAATTTTTTTTTGTTTTGGTTGGACCCAATTTTTGAGAGAGCCCGATACACCTAGAAAGAGGGCCCACCTAAGTGGAAAAGAAGCCCGGCACACCCGGGAAGGAAGCGCCCATTTTTTTGTTGCTTAAAAGAGATTATACAACTTTAGAAAATTGATGATATTACACAACTTTAAAAAATTAATGGCATAAAATTTATCTATAAAAATTTCACATATATATACTTGCTTATAACATTAGACTTAATTTTACACAGTCTTATGATCATAATTTATCTATAGCAATTTTTATTGTCTGACATTAGATTATAGTTTATGACTAATGTCAAACCATATAATAAAAGAGGCAATTGACATTAGACTCAATTATGGCATACATATGGATAGAAGGTTTATTATTTTCCCCCTTGCTTACTTTTTTCATATGATTAATAAATTTCCTCATACCATCAATGTTTACTAAAAAAATGTAAAACTATGTTGTCATGAAGATTTTACTCTAATGTTTGAAGGGCCCCATTTTGGAAGTTCACTTGGGGTCTCGAAAACCTCAGCTTTGGTAACTGTAATAGCAATATGATGTTGAAAATTGAGAAATGCGAGATAATCTTGTGACAAAGGTGTCTCATCTTACACAGCTGACTAAGGATCCATCCATGGCAGATAAGTTTATCTTAGAGTTGTACCAATCATTCTTCTAGCAATTATAGATGGTTCAACATTAAAGGCTAATGCCCTCCTAATTCCTTAGTTCACAATAAATTAGTTCTACAAAATAAAAAAAGGAAGTAAAGTTTGTGATTATGTTCCATTGGAAATTGTATTTTTGCGGAATTTGGAATTTGGATCCAAAAAGCTCTAATGTGACTTTTCCTTTCTTTTTCCTCTTTCTCGTTTTCTTTTTGGGGCCACATTTAAATGTGGCTGCACAAACAAACATGGCCTAAAAAGCACTCCAGCAGGAGCAGAAGTTCATTTTGAAACGTGCTATTGTCTACATGTGAAGTAACGGCTGCTGAGGAAGAATCCGCTGGCTCTGGGGAAAGGGACATTACATCGCACACTACTATCCTAATGCTAATGCTCCTCTTTTCCTCCCTATTTAAATGATCTGACCCCCAGAAATCTTCTACTCATAACTTCCTGCCCAAGAAAAAAAGAAAAAAGAGAAAAAGAGAAGAGCTCTCTCTCTCTCTCGCTAAACTCAGAAGAAAGAAGTAGAATGGGTAGCTATTCATATTCAGAAGAAGACTTTGCCTCCAAAAACCAAGTTGATGTAGAGAAAGATTGTTTCCCTCCTTATCATGAGCCCCTCCTTCTTGGACATGACCACGACCATAGAAGCAACACCAAAATCTCTGGCGAAACAGAGCCTCAGCATCCTCCACATTCAGGCACATCTTTCCTTAGAACTCTGCTCAATGGACTCAATGCATTATCAGGTCCCCCTCTTTCTCTCTCTCATATGGGTAACAAGTTAGAGTTATATATATATATATGGAGAATATTACTGTCATCATTCCCTCACCATGTGGTGAGGGACTTTTTCTCTTTTGTACATGAATATTTTCAAATATGCATTTATCTTTCCAAATATGCATTTGTCTTTCATCATAGGCTAATGCAAGGATGCATAGTAGTATTTCCTCACTAAAACTTGGGGCGTGTGCCTATTAGGGGGTCCCATATGTATTTCAAAGTTTGAATTTGGTGACAGATGAGCTCCACCTAGAGTTTTCGCAAAAAAAAAAAAAAAAAAAGGTAAAAGACTAATGCATATGAAAATTTCCATATATATATATATATATTTATCTAGATGTCCGCGTAGACCAGAATCCTGACTCTTGACCTTTCAACCCTTTTATCAAACTCTCTTCTAAAAGATTCTTTGAAGCATGCTACTGAATTCCTATGATATCTACAGAAGAAGTTCTTATCCACTGAGTTTATGATGAGTGATCAAGGGTAGCTAGAAATGACAATAGATTATCACATCCCTTCTGCCATCCCCACCCATCAAAAAGACTGATTTCCCATTCCTAAATTTCACGTAAATTCAGTAGGAATTTTGCCACAGGTGATGCAGAGTAATTTGCCAAACGTGTTGTAAGGCACTATAGTTAAGAGTCAGCTTTTATAAATTATTACACAAATTAACCTCTTGAAACCAAGTTAAACTCTCTCTTTTTTTCTTTGTTCTTTATTTATTTTTTTTAAGTTAACCTCTTGAAACTAAGTTATTTGGTGAATATCATTGAAGACCTCTTAGATTCCATCTAAGTTATTTGCTTTATTCCATCTGACTTGAGCGCCACACAGGACAAATAAATATTGCTTATTTGTTTGAAAATCTTTCAATGTAGTCAAAGCATTATCATCATCAAAGCTTCCTTGAATTCTATTTCGCCATTTCAGTCTATGTAATCTTAAAATCTGATAGCCACTTATGAGGCGGTTTGTTATGCGCAATGGAAGTTGACTTTTGAGAATCACTTGTCCACTTCCTAAATATAAATTTTGGATTTCTCAGGCGTTGGAATACTATCAATCCCTTATGCATTTTCGGAAGGAGGGTGGTTGAGCTTGATACTTCTCTTGATGGTGGCAATGATCTGCTGTTATACTGGGCTACTTCTGAAGCGATGTATGGATGTAAGCCCAACCATTAGGAGTTACTCGGACATTGGTGAGCTTGCTTTTGGCAACAAGGGAAGAGTCATGATAGCTATTTTCATGTTTCTCGAGCTATATTTGGTTGCGATCGAGTTCATAATATTAGAAAGTGATAACTTAAACAAGTTGTTTCCTAACATGTCTTTCAAAGTTTTTGAGCTAACAATTGCGGGGAAACAGGGATTTATTCTAATTGCTGCTCTTCTAATCTTACCAACTACATGGCTAAGGAGCATGAATCTAATTGCTTATTTCTCTGCTGGAGGGGTTTTGTCTTCCGTCATTGTGGTGGTTTCTGTCTTGTGGACTGGCACAGTTGATGGTGTTGGTTTCCATGGCAGGGGAAGGCTTATCAATTTGAGTGGGTTTCCAACTGCTGTTAGTTTGTATGCCTTTTGTTATTGTGGGCATGCTGTTTTCCCAACCATTTACACCTCTATGAAAGACAGAAGGCAATTCTCTAAAGTGAGTAAAATCAAGGGTAACAAACTCTCTCTGTTCTTTTTTTCTCTCCTCTATTTCTAAATTTTTTAGGCGGTTCTATGTAGCTTTTTCTTATTAAAATAAGGGGGATTTTCAAAAAAGTATAATTTTTTTTTCCACAATTCTTTCAATCAAATCATCTCCATAAAATATTTTTTATAAACTTGAAAAAAATACCCTTTCCTTATGATAGGTTTTTTTTTAATCTTTTATTAACCTTTTTCCTTCCTAAAATCAACCATGGGCTCCACTTGGTCATTTGCATTAGACTTCATCATTTTCCTGAAATGATTTATTAAGAAAGATTTGGAAAATGATAGAAGGGGATTTTTACCATTTTTCAAACTTTTGTCCAGGTGAGCCCTTGATTGAAATAAATAAGTAAAACTTTTAAACTCTTTTGAAATATTCAAATTTTCATGTACTAAATGAAAAATGGGACAAAAGTTTTATGCCTTTTTGAGATATTGCCTTAAAATAGTAAATAAATTAAGGATACATTAAATTTAGGTGTAAAAAAACAATTCCATAAAACTTGTTTTCAACCATCAGTACTACAGTTAAGTCAGGTAGCTTAACATTATATAACGCTGCAATAGTCATTGCAGTGTACATAGTAATATTACGGCCGTTACACTCCAGTGAGTTTTACATGTACATAGTAATATTACAACCATCACTGTTACATAATAGTATCCCTGGCCCTCTTGAATGATATATTTATAGTGTTGATTATGTTAACATTTGTTTATAATAATTACAGATTTAGAAAGTTTTCTATTTTATTTTTTAATTGGCTATATATATTCACATCGCTGATCGATCTAGTGTTCGATTTCATCGCAGATGTTGGTCCTTTGCTTCCTTCTCTGCACCTTAAATTATGGAACAATGGGAGTTATAGGCTACCTGATGTATGGACAAGATTTGGAATCTCAAATAACATTAAATCTTCCTCTTGGTAAGATTAGCTCTATGATTGCAATTTCGACCACCCTTATCAATCCTTTTACTAAATTTGGATTGATGATTACGCCGATTGCAAATGCTATTGAGGAAAGGTTTAAGATCCACGGCAACCGAGCTATTTGCTTGCTTATTAGAACTCTGTTGGTGATCAGCACTGTCATTGTAGCTTTGACAGTTCCCTTTTTTGCATACCTGATGGCACTTATTGGGGCGTTTTTGAGTAGTACAGTTTCAATGGTATTGCCATGTATATGTTACCTAAAGATTTTCAAGCCTTCCAGTAGCAGCAAGCTCGAGTTAGTGTTTGTTGGGGGAATTTCAGTGGTGGGTGTCATTGTAGCAGTTGGAGGAACTTACACATCTTTATGGCAAATAGTACAACATTTATGAACACCAATATCTTTGCTGTTGTTCGTTGTTTGTTTGTTTTTTTTTTTTTTTTTTATTTCTGTATTCTATTGTCAACTATGGGGTCAGGTATAATTAATGGCAGCAAGATAAATAAAAATCTTTTAAGACGAAGAAATGATGGCTTCTAAATTGTAGCTCTCTCTCTCTCTCTCTCTCTCTCTCTCTCTCTCTCTCTCTCTCTTTATATATATATATAGAGACTATGCATCTATCTCTCACCTTGTGGTGAGGGACAATTTTCTTTTTAGACTTAATAAGATTAAAAATGTGTTATAATATATAATGATTTTGTCTTTTTGCACATTAATACTTTCCAAAAATGAAAGTATCCCTCACTACAAGGTGAGGGATAGATGAAATAGTAGTTTTACCATATTATTTTGTTGAAATTTTGGCCAGTGCAACCGGCCAGCAATATGTGAAATTTTGAATCTCATGTCTGTAACCTAACATAGATCACTTAGCTAGTCCCATATTTTAAACCTATAAACCACTCAAAATGAGACTTGGACCCATATTTTTTGTTGAGAAGTTCTCTATCATCAAAGTAATAACTTGAGACACTCATCCTATGTTTACTCATGTTTGAATTGAAACTCAAAAAGGAGTATTGTGGAAGTTGTATAGGCTCTCAGATTCCAAGATTGCAAGTCAAATAATACATAGTGGAATAAATTAAGTAAACTTGTAAGTAACAAGCAATCAACTACACAAGAAGAACACACATAAATTTTTTATGTAGAAACCCCTATGGGAAAAACCACGACCCACAGAGACTAAAAACGAAGCACTAATTTTAAGCAGTTACAAGATATACTCACAATTTTGCACAGTCATTTTCCAAAATTTAGTACAAATTTCTGCAAATTTCTTGAGGCCATTACTTTGTCGTTTTAACTCCGATTGACGAAATCTTGGGCTCTACGGATATCTAATCAAAACGAGCTTTTCAACGATAGATAGCTTGCCCACATCCAATACTTGATTTGAGAAATATGACGTTTTAAAACCATGATATCCTTAGAAAAATACTTCAATTTTTCGCTCTTTCTTTGATTTTTTTTACTTCAGTACATCTGGCGACTCAAACCACAGCCCATATTAAAAGATATATAAAATATAATACCAATGGACTCAAGTTTTGTCTAAAATTAGCCAACACAAAAATCCTTAAATATTGTTAGAGAGATAATTAAATTTTGAGGTCATCAAGTCATGGGTTAGGATAGTTTGATTGAGCTGGAGTTTTGGTTCTGCTTTATCCACAAGGAAACATTTTCATATTCTTCGCTCATTAAGTGAGGCAGAGATGTGGGTGGGCTTCATGTCCAGAAGAACAGCATGATGGAAAAATGTTCTCAATATTGGATGCTCTTCATCATAGGCCTGCTTGTATAATTCAGGAGGGTCGCACCTTTATGGAGGGTTGGGACATGAGCTCCATAGCTGCATACTACTACTCATAGGAGAATATTTTCTCAATATGATGTGTTTGTTTAATTACCTAAACCCATGCATGTTTGTTTGCATAACCTTGAAGCATAAAGATAAATACAATGTCCAATTTGGAGGAAAAGGAGGAAGGGTGAAGAGTAATTAATAAATATGCTACAAGACAAAAAGTTATTTCTTTCTAAGTTCTTGCAATAAGGGGAAGTATAATATAAAGAGGGAAAAGGTGAGGTGAAGAGAAACATTTATGTCAGACTCTCCCCTTTTGTCTCTTTTGCCATTATGAAGCAAGTCAAAGTGAAGGTGTTTCATGGATAGCTTTACTTGTTAGGCCCTGGTACAACCCTCGTGTGCAACCATTTTGGAGTACTGATGCTCTAATGCCTTTCTAACACAATCGAAAAGACCATAAAAATATTGTTCTGCCTTTTTGATCGCCAATTAGTTTTAAGATAAGTGATAGCTCAATGGGTCTGAGACACTACAAGTGGAATCAGAACCTGGGGAGATTGAGGGGTTTCAATTCTCTACTCAGGTGGTACCAGTGAGGTGGGAATTGTTAGGTCCTGGTATAACCCTCGTATGCAGCTGTGTTGGAGTGATGCTCAAAGGCCTTCCTAACACAACAAAAAAAACTATAAAACCATTGTTCAGCCTTTCTTATCAGCTTGGTTTTGGGAACATTGGTAGATCCTACATTACTCTACTTCTATACTGTAGCATCTAAAACACCATGAAGTAATTTGGTCGCCACATGTGTACCTTTTTTTAACCCTCCATCACTTCATTGCAGAGCAAACATGAAAACAGTGTTTAGGATTTAATTCTCCCTCTTATTATATATTGGGCTAGGGTAACCCATTGCCCTGTCAAAGTGAACGTCCATCTCAATATTGCCCAAACCTTACCCACCTGTAGACAAGAGGCAAATATTAATCCCTAAAACTGATCGAAGTGGACATCCAAGCCTTTGATATCTTGTAAAAAAGAATGAAAGATTGCAGAAACTTAATATAATGGCTTGACTGGCACTATCACGTGCTGAGGCAATTTTCAATAATAATAATAATAAATAATGATGATGATGATAAAGGCTTTCTGATCAAAGCATTCTGTGACAATTTTTAAACTTTCATTATTTTCCCATTGAAAACATGTCAAAAATGTATTATATGGTAAAATTCCTAATGTTATTTGTCGCCATATTTCAAACTAGCAAAATGGCTCTGTACTTAGCATGGGCAATCATCACTTAATTAGGAGAAAAAACATACTCCATCAGTCCATCTCATGAAAATGAATGGCTAAATGAAATACTGAGAACCATAATGAGAAAGCTTAATCTGTATAGATTCATACACCCCCAGCTTAATCTACCAGGCTTGTTTAAGTGAATAAAAGAGAAACACAACCATTTCCATTCATTATAATTGAAAGCTTTGAGGTTTTTTAAATTGTCTGCAACTTTCTATTAGAAGTTATATTATGGCATTATTTATCACCGAGATAGAAAACACAAATAGACAAAATTACAATGAGGTGTAAACTATCAAGTAGTTATTATTCAAATTAGATGTTATGTTACCGAATACCAACAATTTGGGGAAAAATGTGATTCAGTTAACAGTCCAGATATATTGAGAAGGGACCACAAAGACTTGAAGATATGAGAAAGTAATTGAAAGTCCATGGATGAAAATAGTGGCCGCTATATCTAAATTGAAAATAGCGCCGCTATCTTCCGTAGCGGCCGCTACGACCGTTATGGGACCGCTATGATCTGCTACAAGACCACTACGACCGCTACTGGGCCGCTACAGAGTGTAAATAATGGTTTTTTTCAAAAAAAATTGAAATACAAATTAAAGCTTATTTTTTTACTTTTTCTCTTCAAATAATATTTTTACTCAACTCTTCTACCCTTCTATATTTTAAAGGATAACAAAACACGTAGGATCCCCTTTCTATCCTTAAAAGAATACCAAAGCACGTAGAATCTTGTTGAATTGAAGTTGATGCAGTGAGTTCCTCTCAAGTAAAGTGTTTTTATAGAACTATTAATTATTATATCATTCTACATTTTTGTATTGACTGTTGACTGCTGAGTATTAACTATTTACTGTTTAGTGTTTACTATTGCACTTCTAAGTTCCAACTTTTAAAGAGTCTTGACTTCAAGTTCAATACATTATTTATTTTATTCATATTACTTTATCACAGTTTTTTTAATAAGCCTTTCATTAGTTTTTAAGTTAGTATAATAATATGAATACATGTAAAAAAAATGATCATTAGTATTATTTTCTATTAATATAGTGATACAAGACCTCATGCAATGAGGGAGCCGCTACACCCCTTTATCTTAATTATTTTTGTAAGAAAATCATATATTCTATCTTTTTCTAATATTTTGGATTTTCTGATATTTTTTTAGAATTTTTTTATGACTTTTTCAAATCACACTTCTAAGCCGCTATGTAGCGCCCACTATGTAGTTTTTCGATGGCGGGTCGCTACGCCCGCCGCTAACGCTATTTCCATCTTTGATAGAAACCTTACTACCTAAGAGAAAAGGTACTCATTGTATTAAAGCCTAAATGGAAAGAGAAAGTAGAAGCCAATATGTACTCCAATTAAGAGACTTCTAAATTTGAATAACATCATGACTATTGTCTTCTTAGGGTCTGTTTGCATGCACAAGAAAGTCTAAGATATTTTTTTTAAGAATGTTTTTTTACATTAGATATTTGAGTTTTTTAGGTTCTTCAAAATTTAAAATATTGTCTTCTTTTCTTCTAAAATATTGAAAGATTGTTTCCTTCACCCCAGTGCTGTAAGAAATAATCTTATAAGATTATATTACGTGATCTCATGGGATCTTGAATTACGGCATATGCAATATGCGTTCCCCCTCCATCTTTTTCTTTCCTCTGCCACTTCTTCTGTTCCTGTCCATTTCCATCCCCTCCTTTTGGATGAAAGAGGACAAGAAAAACAAGAAGTGCAGAAACAAAAAGAAGAGGAGAAAGCAAGAAGAATGAGAAAGCAGAAAGTGGAAGAAGACAAGGAAGAGAATCAGAAGACAGAGATAAAGGTGGGTTCTTGCGTTCTAGACACGACAGGGAGGAAGATAGAGAACATGAAGAACAGAAAGAAAAGTAGAAGGAGAATGATGCTGGGTCTGGTTCTGTTTGGGTTCAATTACCAGTGAGGAGGAGGAGAGAAAAGAATAAGATGGGTGGGGATCTTAGCAGATGGGTTTGGTTGTGGATAATGGTGGGTTTCGATGGCATAGATGGTGATATGAAGTGGCACCACATGTTTGAGCACATATTTCCTTGTGTTCACCATCAGTCCATCACCCCATCTTCACAACCCACAGCATCTTCCGTCTTCACTAAGCAAATTCACAACAACATATTTCCTTGTGCAGCACATGATGTTGTGGCTCAACATGCAAATTCCACCTCCCAATTTCTTAAATTGGTTTCGAGAAGTGCCCATTTGAGAAATTTAGAGGGTTTTATAGGGATTTGAGTGCAAAGAAAAAAACGAATTTGCATTTAATCTGAGATAGAGAATGAAAGAGATTGCCAGAGACTTTGAGAAGAAGTGTACAATGAAATGGTGTATTAGATTTTGTGATGTTAGAGGATATTAGAGAAAACGAGGAACCGAAAGCCACAACAATCAGAGGCTTTGGGTCCTTCAAGATTTAAAAAAAACATTGAGTTTAGTCATCTATAAAACTAATTGTGATTAAAGAAGGCAAGAGAAAGAAGAGAAGGAAATAGAAATATAAAAAAAAAGGGAGGTGATGGGCAATGGCAGACAGATGGATGGAAGGTGGAGATGTGGTGAAGATAAGGAGAAGAAGGTGAAGACAGTTTTGTAATATGGTGGTGGTGGTGGAGGTGTGTTTAATGGTTGAGTTTGGTTTGGTGCCCAGTGAATCATAAATTGTAGTGAACCTTTTTTAAGATCATTGGGACAAGTATAGCATATATTCTAATCTCTAGGAACAGCCAAACATATTAGCTCAAAATCTGCTAAATTTTTTAAAAATTGCCAAACAAGAATATTATAATATTGTATTATTAGATTCTGTAATATTTTATAAATATTATATTCTACACATATTCAAACGGGCCTATAAGAAGAAAATAAGTATATCTAAAAACACAAAAATAACATGCTTTCATAGTAAGAAATAAAATACAATTAATGAGCCCCAATGAGAACGAAAAAGGAAATCCATTCAAAAGTAACATAAAAACGGGTCCAATTGTTATTATTCTAAATATGGAAAAACTATCTATATTATATTAGATTGCTGGTTATAATTAATAAGTGGGCCACTTTCCAAAAATCGACAATAAAAACTTATCCAAAACCTGCAATCCAACCAACAATTTTTCTTACCATAAATGAATCACAATCCAATTCTGGGTATGTGGCATCTGAATAGGCATAAAACAGGAAACAACTGTTGTCCACAAAATGATGTTTAAATCCAAAAAAAAACTTAATATGAAGTGGTGATCAAAGCATTTCAGAACATTCGTTTCATGCTATAGTATCCAAGAAATGACAGATATGTACAGAGAGATAGAGAGAGAGAGAGAGAGAGAGAGAGAGAGAGGATTCTGTACTTGTTCTCTAAAAGGGTGATTCTTAGAAATATTAAGTCGGTGCCCACCATTGATTGAGGTTTTGGGTATTATGAAGACAAAGCAGTAGAAGGAAAGAGTAGCTGAGCCGTGGGCTTTAGAGACAATGATAATGAATGAATCAAAAGCAGATGAGAAGAGAGAGAAAATACAATCTCTGCACCTTGTCATGGAGTTTTCTCCATGTTTTCTTAGGACTACCAGAATTTAAGGAAAAGAAATATTAATGCTAGGGTGATTTGAAATAATGAAGACCAATGGGCTTTGAATGAGGAAGCATTCATTTGAAAGTTTTGATAAAGAGTTAGGAACATAAATAGAATAGTCGTTTCATGTTTGAAGAGGATTTTGGAAAGTCAAATGTCAATTAATTAGTAAAAATCACAATCCAAATGAGTTGCTAATTTCAATTTAGATTCACTTAGCTTCATATATAATAACTAGCAAAACATACCCGTGCTAAGTACAAGCAATATAATTCTTATTATTATAAATTACTTTAAAAACTAAAGAAATATATTTCAAAATCACTATAATAATAATAAAAAATATAATTAATTAATTTCAAAATGAGAGCACTTTAATTTGTTTAGTTTCACTTTAGTATTCTTCTGAAATCTTAAGAATCATTGAATTAGGCCCATCACATTTTATATAGTTTTTAGATGTTTTTACTTGATTTGTTTTGGTGAATTCCATATTTATTATAATAGCTTTATTTGGTTTCTTAAAAGAATTAAATTATTAATTTAATTACCACCCATTATTTCACAATTGATATAACACAATATAAATTAAAAAATAATAGCAACTAAATAAATATATGTGCATTTTTTTGTTATTGCCAATGCATTGAACAAATAAATAATGGAATTGAAGCAATATAGATTAAACAAATATTATAGAACAAAGCCACTTGCAATCAGCTTTTTTGAATCTCACTCGTCATGCATTTAAAGGAGGAGAAAAAAAAAATACAGTCATTCACACCTTATCAAAGCTCATCTATAAAGAGAAGGAAAAATATACTATAATATAATGTATACAAATGCTTCGGCTTGAATATTTTTCAACATCGTAAAATCGAGTTCTCTACACTACATCTTCATTCCAACATTACACTAACTGAACCCTAACCTGGAGCATTTTCAATATTAATTATCCACCAAAGCAAACAGAATAACTAATAAAAAATTCAACCAAACATAAAAAGAGAGAGATATATATTTTACCCAAATGAGCACTAAATAAACCTTCACAACATAGATTTTGGGCTTTTAAAATAAAGAACTTGTATGATATTTTGTTTCTTGCCAGGGGTGGATCCACGAAGAAGATGCTGGGGCTGACGTCCCTACCCAAATTTGGAAAAGTTCAAAAAAATCTCTTATAAATTCTAAACCTTATTAATTTTTTTACATTTGCCCCCCTCTCCGGAGAATAATTTTACATTAAGCCCCCACAAAGAGAATTTTCTGAGTACACCATATGTTTCTTGCCCAAATTACATATTGAGAATCTAGCAAATAGACACGAAATCACAACTAAAATCAAGCAGCGAGCTTGTAAAGACAAAGCAAAGCATACAACAAACATTAAGTAAAATTTAAAATATTAGAAAAATAAAAATCAAAGATCCAGCTCTTTCCACATATTGAATACCTCTGCTAAAAAGAAGAGAAATCATTTAAATGCCTAAAAAGGGAAGCCTTTCAAACACCAATGATCTTATGGAGGAATCATACATTAGAAAAAGGATTATAACAAAATTTTAAAAACATTGAAAGAAGATAAATCTACATAAAATGTAGGATTTGGATTGCTGTCAGAAACCTCTCAAAATATTCCATATAAGAACCTCCCCAACATTTCCGAAATCACAACTGAAATAAAGAATTTTCTGCAATGGCCTAATAAAAGAAAGCCTACAGATATCAAGTGAAACATATAATTTATCTTTATTGATTACTACTTGAGTTATCCATTGATATACACATTACTATAACCATGAAAATACATAGCATCGGAATTACCTATCTTCTAAATTCCATGCCCATCTCCCTTATCCATCCAACCAATCCAGCCTCTCATCATCTTAGATCGAAGGATTATTAAAAAAAAAAAAAAAACCCTTGAGACTCTAACCCACTCATGAACTAGCTTGACTCAAAGCGAATACAGCAAAGATCAGGAGAACTGGGAATTCTCAAAACCTATCAAGCCCCTTAAAAAAATAATTTCAGGGCCCATATTGACCCGTATTGACTTTTTTCATTGAAAACCAATAAGTGCCTTAAAACAAAAACCGACTAAGATATGGGTCCACATATGGCAGGATATCTAAATAGATTACAAAAAACCAAGGAAAAAATCAAAGAAAATAAAATCACAAACTACTAAAATAGAATTTTTATGGATTCAAATTTTTGGTGGCAGTTTTATGGTAGTTGTTAGAGGAAGTTACCAAATCATACCGGTTCTTCCCTTAATAAATCACTTATGAGAAAGAGGCTCCTTGAAACATCCACTTTCTCAAGTTGTACACTTGGAGCATGTAGATTTAGAGAGAGGAATGATGCCTGAACACATCACCAAAAAGATTTCACAATACTGAGAGACTATTTGTCATTACATGATAATACAGAAATCCATTTGCAATCGTTGTATAAATATTGAAAGTATTCAAAAAATGATTATAACATTTTCCAGAACCGGCTCAATGGAAAACAAATCAACATGGAATTTGAAGAGAATTGAAAAAAAAAACAAAAAAACAGAAAAAACAAGGAAAATGTGAGACTTTTCATCGGTATTATCATCATCATCACTGAAGTCTAAAGAAAAAAAGTATGGCAATATAAAAAAGGCGGTCGACTAAGGAGGAAGGCACTCAGTCCATTCCATCAATTTCATTGTATTTCTATTGTGGTGGAAATCTTTCGTGAGAAGGGTTAGCACAGCTTGTAAAAGATGTTCGACTAAGAATTTCATCCAGAACTTTTTTAATCTAGACACGTCATAGCGTGAAGACAGCATCTCGATCGTGTGGGGTTTTATGAAACCTCTTTGTACAGGGCTTTTATCTGCATTAAAGTCACCCCTGTTTTCTCGAATCTGTTGTCTTTACAGAACTCACATCTACGGTTTTTCAAGGATTTTCTTCATCTCCTGCTTCTCAACGGATTTGTGGAGGTCTGTCTTTCATGATATATCCATATCATTTTCAAGATGCCCACGCCACGAAGAGAGACACTCATCATGGATGAGCAGGTAAGGTTTACACTATAAACCAAAATAAAAAAACCGGAAAGAAAGAGAGCAGGAGATACCTAGAAATGAAGAAAGGCAATTTCTAATTGAGATGAGCAGCTGCTATCCATGAGAATGGCCTGTAGAGTAAACCAGAATAAAAACGGAAGAGAGAGAGAGAGAGAGAGAGAGAGAGAGAGAGAGAGAGAGAGAGAGAGAGAGAGAGAAGGAACAGGAGGAACATAACAAATTGTCAAAACGGCTTGAGTGAAAGCTTTTAGTAACGTAGAAAGGGAAATGTGGAGGAGTTAAGAGGGAGAAGTTAGAAAACTAATTGCGGCAACCGTTATATTTGTGAGAAGATAGAAATAGGTCAAGATAATTTTCAGCCCGTCAAAATCAATTGGAGTTGATTTCAATTTGAAAACAATTGACTTCATGCATTATAACTAGCAAAATGCTCCCATTCGTAATTTATAATATTAAATATATTATAAGAATTTTGTAAAAGTTCAAAACTTTAAAAATTAGTAGTACACCTGTAATTTGAAGGCCTAAGATAGGAAATCATGAGGGGGATTAAAACAGTCATCAATTATACTTACAAAAAGGCCCCCGTGCTTAGCACAGGCAACATGATTCTTGATATTACAAAATACAAAAATAGATTTTAAAATTTTAACTACTAAACTCATCCTTAAAACATGTGTTGTCAATATCAAATATATTCTTAATTCTAGAGGACTACCATAAGAGCCTAGAAAACAACTTTAAATTATCTACTGAAGCAAGCAATCAAATTTGCAAGAATACCGTGGATGATGAAGATACAGTACGCATCATCCAAAATTATGTAACAAATTCATCATAAATAATGATAAATCATCATGGAAGAAAAGCAATTCACTATGCAATTCAAAAAGGGCAAATAAGAAAAAAGAAAAAAAGTAAGAAAGTTTAATTCAAAAGTTACCAAACGCATTTGTTTTAGTTGGCAAAGTTAACATTGGCCAGTTTGTTTGGAATGATAAAATTTGGGAGAGTCTATAAATGAAGGATAATAGCTCATGGAAAAAGCCACCGTTTGGAAGGATAAATCTAAGAATTGCTTCAAGAGATAGTTCTTAGAGGAAAAGGATAAAAACAAAAAATAGAGAGAAAGGATATGAAATTAGCCCTATAATTTGTAATATTTGGAACCTATACATTGATTAGAAGTTCATGAAGATGTTTGCTTTTTCTTACATGATTAATGCAAAATATGGATTAGTACTTTTTTTTGTACATGTTTTATAACCAAATAATCTCATGTGTAAGATCTAACCTTCAAAGTTATCTAAAAAAACCTAACAGAAATGTACCAGGTGCAAAGTTCAAGTGAATCATGTGCTTACAAAAAATAATATTAACAATAATTTGCATATAAAAACTGAACATCGACATAAAATTTTCATAAACAAAATCTAAACATCCAAAATGAAATTGCCACAAATTCCATCTGAGCATCTAAGATCAAAACATAATATTCATATACATCAAACAATCAATTTCCACAAATTCATACATATGACATGAAAATATAAGACTATTATGACATCTAATACCTAACATTCAATTTCCAAAAACTTCAGCAGTCTTGTACTTCATTCTGCAACATTCAAAACTTCAACATGTAACAAAGTGCCTCAGAATCCTTAAACGTAGTATCATTCAACAGTATTCAGGATCCTTTGGCATAGGCAATCCCTAAGAAAAGTATCATCAAGGAAAAATATAAAATTACAATCTTTCCATAAAACACAAGTAAAAAATGCCTGAAATTTAGAATGACACCTACAAATCCAAAGAACCATTCTTTGGTGGTGTGTCGATTGGAGACTCATTCTTACGATTTGTATTACTTGGTGACCTTTTTTTTTTCTTCGCTTGTGCATCTAAAAAATTAGGTTAGTAATTGAATGAATAAAATTTGTCAAATGTAATAAACAATGGAAGCAAATTGAACTAACAATTCTAGACCATATGCGCAAAGGATGGGATATTTATTTTGAAGAAGCAGACAAACAACACCTTAGTAAATAAGCAACTTGCATCACTGTTGGTTTTAGATATGTTAATAGCGTTTGATTTAATTTAAGCATGAAAACTCAAACTTATGCTTGGAAATTAGACTTCTAAATGATAATTACGAAATTGAACATGGACTCAGCACCATCTGCTCGACTGCATTAACATTGGTTAAAGTCATTTAAGGAAATTTGATCCTTATTACAGGCCTAACTTCAGAGTGCCATTTAAAATCTTTTCTTAAAATATAATCTATGAATCATGTCCAAAAGTGATGATTATATCTATTTTACACCACCTTTAGATCATGCTAAGAAGATTTTGAGCTAGTGTAAGGTCTAAGGAGCAAAACTAACCTCTAATCGAGAGGTTATATTTGCCTAATGTCACGGAACTGAAAATTTAGGCAAGTGATAAGGATATCAAATAATAACTTGTATAGAAGAAGAAAATTAAAAATAAAACTTCATAGTCACTTCAATTTTATATCATTAAACCCATATAACTTCTATCTTAATTTATAGAACAAATCAAGAACGCATTACAAAACAACCTCGATATCCATAACAAACAAAATCATAACCCTACAATACAACCCGTCACCGAAGGGCTAGGGGTCCTACCACTAAGGCTAGGATACCAAAAAAAAAAAAAAAACAAGTTGACACAAAGGACAACTTTCATGCATAAATGAAATAAATATCATATAGTGGCTCATCTGCTACACCCATCCAAATTTGATAACCCTCCTGAAGATCGCCATTTTTACCATTAGTAATTCCCCATTATGTTTAGATTTGAATCAAGAAAATTAAGTTAGAAAATTATATAAACGATACATTATAAATAGAACTAAATTATTAAATAGTTAAATATTAAATTTTCTATTTTTAATAAATAAAACAAAGTAGTTTTCTTCACTTGAGACAAAGTCTTTTTACTTAATTACTTTGGTTGAAGTTAGTCGAAAGGATATATACTTTCTTCCTAAAAGTAAATCAAATTGGAAAAAACTGTAGTTTTCTAGAGGAAAAATCTTCTCCACACTACTTTTCCCTAGATTGAAATTGTCCCAAAAGTAAAAGCTATAACTAGATAAATAGTGATATTTGAGTAACACCAACTCAACAAAAGGTAAGAACAGCTAGTAAGAGGTGTGTCAGTTCTTACTTTGTCAGGCCAAACTGAGCAATCACCTTTCCTTACTGGAGGGATGTTCAACCTCGCCCAAAATCTACATTTCTCAAGAAAGGGTTACGGTCCCAGCCTCCAAATCCGAGCAAAAAATTAAAAAAAAAAAAAAAAGGACCTCATCAAAAGTCTCTAGTAAATCTTGTTTATTATAAATTGGAATTTTAATGATCACATCAATCCCCGCTAAACTATTGTCAAGGGAATAAATGATGCTTGTCAAGGAGTGGATCCATGATCGACCTATTGCAATTCCATGAATTTGGTCTAGAGATGTCAACTGTACCATGGGCAGGGGTTTTCCTTGTTATAAAGAAGCATTGCAAGTTGATAGTCGAGCTAAGTGGGAGCAAGCTATGGAAGATGAGATGCAATCTTTATTGTCAAATTAGACATGAAACTTAATTCAGTTGCCTGAAGAAAAGAAAGCATTACATAACAAGTGGGTGTACAGGTTGAAGGATGAATATGACGGTAATAAAAGATACAAGATCAAACTAGTTGCAAAAGGTTTTCAACAGGAGAAAGGTATTGATTATTCTAAACTATTTTCTCCAATGGTTAAATTAAATACAATCAGAAATGTTTTGAGCATTGTTGCAATGGAAGATTTACATATTAAACAATTAAATGTTAAAACTACATTTCTCCATGGTGACTTGGAAGAAGATATTTACATGCATCAGACACAAGGATATGCTGTCTCAGGAAAGGAGGACATGGTGTGTAAACTCAAAAAGAGTTTATATGGCTTGAAATAGGCCCCAAGACAATGGTATATTAAATTTGACAGGTTTATGTGCAACACAGGTTACAAATGATCTCATGCAGACCATTGCTGTTATTACAAAAGCTTCGATGACTATTATATCATTCTCCTTTTGTATGTAGATGACATTCTTATTGTAAGATCGAACATGCATAAAATAAATAATCTGAAGAAACAGTTGTCAAAGGAGCTTGAAATGAAGGATTTGGGTGCTGCGAATCAAATTCTCTGTATGAGAATTGGTAGAGACAGAACAAATCGTACACTGAAGTTGTCTCAGGCAAAATGTGTTTAAAAAGTCCCACATAGATTCAACATGCAAGGTACTAAGGTAGTTAGCACTCTACTAGCAAGCCATTTCAAACTCTCAAAAGAGTTGTCTCCTAAAACAGAACAGGAGAAAGATAATATGTCCAAGATTCTGTATGCTTTAACTGTTGGCAGTTTAATATATGTTATGGTCAGTACAAAACCTGATATTGCTCATGCAGTGGAAGTTGTAAGCAGATTTTTAGGTGATCCTGGGAAAACACATTAGGAGGCAGTTAAGTAGATTCTCAAATATCTAAGATGTACTATTAATGCAGCATTGTGTTTTAGATGATAAAAAATCAAACTGCAGGGTTATATTGATTCAGACTTGGCGGGAGATCTTGATAGAAGTAAAAAAACTACTGGATATGTCTTCACCTTCGGCAGTACAGTAATAAGATGGAAATCACAATTATAGGATGTTGTTGCACTTTCAACTACAGAAGTAGAGTATGTTATTGCTACAGAAGCTAACAAGAAAATAATTTGGTTGCAGAAGTTAATGGAAGAGTTGAGCAAGAAATAGGAGGACAGCAAGCTGTATAGTGATAGTCAGAATGCTATTCATCTTGCGAAGAATTCAGCCTTTCATCCAAGAACCAAACGCATAAGATATCACTTCATGCGGTGGCTTCTAGAAGAAAAGGTGTTGAAACTGGACAAGATTCTCACAAGTCAAAATCCTGCTGATATATTCACAAAAGTGGTGAATATAGAGAAACTGAAGTTGTGCTTAGCTTCAACTGGACTTCTTGTTTGAAGACAGGTGTTGAGTTTTGAAGTTGTTTTCTGATGTTGTCATTGCCATTCAGTGTGATCAGTCTTTAAGTGGGAGATTGATGGGTTGGTGAAGTCTGATCTGAGTATATTTAATATTTATTAGGATAAATATGTAATGTATCGATTTAATCTGGACCCTTTATTATAAGGCCAGATCCGATGGTTGTAAATGCTCAAGGTATTATTAATTAGAGTTTCTGTATTATTCTGAGTGGTGTGAGAAAGAGAGAAGGTTGTTGCTCTGCAGAGAAGAGCCCTAGAGAGTTCTGTACTCTTGTAATCACAAGAAGAGCTTTGTTCTTCTTATGGGAGATCTTTAACAATAGTAAACAGATTTGAATCTCTATAGACATAACCCACATCGGGTGAATCACGTAAATCTCGTGTTCATTGTATGGATTGTGTTATTCTGGTTCTTCTTCCTCTTCTTTCTCTCCCAACATAATATGGGCCTTTTAATTATACTTCCTTATGGTACATGCCAACTGTTGGGGGCCCACTTTGGATCCCACCGATCATCAAGTAGGGTGATTGAGAGATCCAAGTGGAAACACCCAAAATATAAAATCTGAAGTCAATTTGATACCCCTCATCACTGTATTCATTGCCAACAAGTTTAATGACTTTATATATATCTCCACAAAGGTCGTTTAAGTGAAAACTATTTTCACAAAGTCACCGTGAGAACTTTTGGTGGGGTCCAATTATGGGTCTCATCTATGTATAAGACTAAGGAAATGAAAAGATCTACACGAGAACACCACACGTATTAAGTTTGACTTTAATCCCATGCCTCTAATGTCCCTTCATCCATAGCCCACAAGCTCAATAACTTCATATATATGTATGTATAATTATATGTAATTGACTCTCAATCTAACAATCTATTCCATTTGGATCGTGCAAAACCATAGGGCAGGTGACAATCGGTAGGAGGGGATGGGTCCACTTGGATGGGTCATGAGATAAGCTTCACTAGGTGGTGTGTTTCATAAGATGATCCATAGCGAATATATGAGATAATTTGTATATATTCATATATTGATTACTTTAGCCTTGAAAAATTCAAATCAGTTATCCTTTTCGTAAAAGATATAAATATATATATATATACATATATATATATATAGTTTTGAGTCGTCACCCCTAATGATGAAGGATCCTAACATTTCTGTGAGATGCCAGATCGTCATCTATATCCAAAGACAGAAGGAAGGGAAAGGAGATTTAAAAAAGAAAAGTTTAAAGAACCCATGACCCACTCTCGAGTATGTAAGCAGGCGAGAGGTTAATTAATTTGGGAACGTTTTGCTTTTGTCATTTATGTAAGCGTGTGGCAGACAGCTGGATGCCAAGCAACAAAGGATCCCTGCCTATGCCAAAGATTCACATGATCACTAGCCAAAGATTTCTTTTATCAGATGCAGACAATGTATCATTTACACATATACGCCATCTTAATACACCTAAGCAGTCCTATCTTCTTCTCCATGTCCTACTGACGATCAGGAATCTCCTCTGCTTACTGCTTCCTGTTCAAGAATACCTGATCCCTCAGTCTCGATCAAGTAGAATGGCATCTACACAAGAATCTGCCTCTAAAAGCCATGCAGATGTCGAGCAAGAAGGTTATGAGCCCCTCCTTGGACATGACCATGACCATGACCACGACCGCAGAAACAACAACAAAGTCGCCAAAGAAACTGAGACTCAACATCCTCCATACACAGGCACTTCCAGCTTCCTCAGAACTTTGTTTAATGGACTCAATGCACTATCAGGTCTCTCTCTCTCTCTCTCTCTCTCTCTCTCTCTCTCTCTCTCTCTCTCTCTCTCTCTCATGGACATGAAAGTTGTGCTGGTAACTTTGGTTCTCAACAGACATAGACATATAGCAAGGTCTTATCAAAAGAAATCAATGCTTGCTGTATGTACCATTTTGTCCTTTTTACTTTGTGGTTGATTTCATGCTTTTTTCTGTTATTGGTTGTGCAAATCATGTTCGTACTTCTTTTTTTTTTCTTGGTGAATGGTGCTCTTTCATGCATGATTTTAGGTTAATTTGGAATTCGAATCATAGTAGTTTGTCCCTCACTCAGCCGGTTGAAATTAAAGAAACCCACAACAGCACCACACTAATAATGATTATAATAATCAATACTAACTGCACATAAAAAATAAAGACTCTGTAACTAAAACCACAACTACTGTTTTTTTAACAGTCTACTTCAGCTACTGCTGTCGTTGTTGTTGTTGTGTTGTACCATGTGCTACATTTGGTGACAAGCCTTATTTGCAAATATTGCATTATTTTTGCAGTAGAAAATGTTGTAAGGAATAAAGATCAATGCAAAAGCATGTAACATAAATTGTGCAGGATCATACAAACGGGCACCGTGTTCCGTTTTTTTATGTTTTCTCAAAAAAAAAAAAAGATTCTGGAAAAACGTTGATAACCTGTTAGTTTTTATTTTTATTTTTTGGTATCCCAGCATTAATAGGGGCTGGTGGCCTAACCCTTTGTTGATGGAAGGCACCTCGTGCGAGTTTGGAGAATCCTCTTATGACGGAAGAGGACCGCAGATAATAAATCCTCGGATGAGGAAAGGTTTTGGCGACGTGAACCTTTGTCAGGCTGGTAAGAATCAAACCTCTTACCACTACAGTAAGAGGGAGTTCTTGATGAGTAGAAAATGATGCTTTTGTCTTTACCCGGTGGTGGGTGAAAAAGTGGAAAATAGGAAAAACAAGGAATTGGGGTGTGTGGAAAATGGGAAAAATCAGAGAATGTCTTTAACACAAAAAAAAAAAGGAAAGGAATTCAGTAAATGGGAAAATGTGGAAGTTAGTAAGGGTAAGAAGGGATAAAAAATTGAAAATGAGAAAATATAAAATGAAGGAAATGGGAAAACAAAAGAAGAGAAAATATGGAAATTGCTTAGAAATTGGAAATGGATAGAAACTGAAAATACCGTAGGAGAGACTTGTAAAGATAGAAAAATGAGTGGAGATTTGGGAAAAGGGGGAAGTCCTCACTCTCGATCAGTTTATGCATTTTCTCCATTCGGATCTGAGTTTTTCATATCTTCTGATTTCCCCCATTTCCCACCCATGCTCCAATTCAATCTTCCTTCTATTTTCCACAATTGTTTTATCCATTTTGTCTTTTTTTTTTATGTTTTACCCATGTTTCCATGTTATTTTTCTTTCTTTTCTAATATTTTCTGTTACTTTCTCAGCAGCTGATTACTTTTTTTTTTTTTTTTTTGTTATCTAAACAACAAAGTGGGCTCATTAAATCCACAAAAGGGATGTTTTTGTAGTTACTGTCACCTTCCAAAATATTCTGTGTCTGCTCAAATCAAGTATTGCACACATATAACTCAGTATCATTTTATTCGATATTTATCAAGTTCTTTATTTATTTATTTTGGAGATGGTATTCATGTAGTCAGGGTCAGGCTAAATACAAAGTAAATAAATTGTATGGTTTCTTGCATATCCCCATAATTTTCTGCCCAGTAAATTGAGTTGGACTTGGAAAACTTGCATTTTCGACTTTGACCCAAATCAAATTGTCACTGGGTTAAGGCCAGGCTAACAACTCTGACCTGACACTGATCCATAGTCTAGGCTTTTATAACATACTGACGGTTAACCCATTCAAAATATCATTCTAGTCCTCTTGGATTGCTTTGTTCCATCTCACTCAGAGTTAGACAGTGCGAATGAAGGTTTGCAATGATGTCAGAAGAAAACTTTTATCCTTGCTACATAATGCTTCGTTGTTTGAACTTCTTCCAATCTTAAATTTTGCTAGGCATTACAAGGTGGTTTGGTAAGCTCAATCGAAGTAGACTGTGGAGTATCACTTGTGCATTTCCCCTCCTTATTCTTAATGTTGGATTTCTCAGGTGTTGGAATACTATCAATCCCTTATGCACTTTCAGAAGGAGGGTGGTCGAGCTTGATACTTCTCCTTACGGTAGCAATCATGTGCTGTTATACAGGGCTACTTTTGAAGCGCTGTATGGATGTAAGCCCAAATATTAAGAGTTACTCTGATGTTGGTGAGCTTGCTTTTGGCAACAAGGGAAGAGTCATGATAGCTCTATTCATGTATCTTGAGCTATACTTGGTTGCGATTGAGTTCATAATCTTGGAAAGTGATAACTTAAACAAGTTGTTTCCTAACATGTGTTTCAAGATTTTTGAGCTAAAAATTGTGGGGAAACAAGGGTTTATTCTGATTGCTGCACTTGTAATTTTACCAACTACATGGCTAAGGAGCATGAATCTACTTGCTTTTATCTCTGCTGGAGGGGCCTTGGCTTCCATCATTGTGGTGGTTTCCGTCTTGTGGGCCAGCACAGTTGATGGTGTTGGTTTCCATGGAAAGGGAAGGCTTCTCAATTTGAGTGGATTTCCAACTGCTGTTAGTTTGTATGCCTTTTGTTATTGTGGGCATGCTGTTTTCCCCACCATTTATACATCTATGAAAGACAGAAGGCAATTCTCTAAAGTAAGTAAAATCAAGGGTAACAATTCTCTGTTCTTTTTTTCCTACTTCATAATTGTTTAGGTGGTTTTATGTAATTTTTATCTTATTAAAATACTAAAGGAATTAAGGATACATTAAATTTAGGTGTGTAAACACTTTCATAGAACTTATAGAAACAACCATCATGTAACACAACTAATAATATCTTCTGCCTCTCTAATTTCCTTTTTATGCATTAATTTCTTTCATATTTTCATCTATACAGTGTTGGTAATGATTCGTAACTGTTTGTTTTGCAGGAAATAGATTTAAAAAAAGCATTCTATTTTAGTTCTTAATTCACATTACTGACTTCGTGTTGGAACTTGGAATTCATTACAGGTGTTAGTCCTTTGCTTCCTTCTCTGCACCTTAAACTATGGAACAATGGCAGTTATAGGCTACCTAATGTATGGACGAGATTTGCAATCTCAAATAACATTAAATCTTCCTCTTGGTAAGATTAGCTCTCTGATTGCAATTTTGACCACCCTAATCAATCCTTTTACTAAATATGGATTGATGATTACGCCGCTTGCAAATGCCATTGAGGAAAGGTTTCAGATCTACAACAACCGAGCTATTTGTTTATTTATTAGAACCTTGCTGGTGATGAGCACTGCCATCGTAGCTTTGACAGTTCCGCTTTTTGCATACTTGATGGCACTTATCGGGTCATTTTTGAGCAGTACAGTTTCAATGGTATTGCCATGTTTGTGCTACCTGAAGATTTGCAGGCCTACCAGAAGTGGTAAGCTTGAGTTGCTGATTATTTGTGTAACGTTGGTGGTGGGTATTATTGTTACGGTTGTAGGTACTTACACATCTTTAAGGCAAATTGTGCAACATTTTTACGAACAGTAACATCTTATTTTTCTCTATTGTTAATGTGTTCTTCTATGTTCTATTGTTATCCGTATGGATTATGCAAGCATGACATATCTTGCGCCAGAAAGAAAGCCTTACGAATGTAGCTTCTTCTTTAAATTGACAAGAGGGAATTTTACTGTCAATATACATTTACTAAAACTTTGGCTAGTGCAACAGCCAACAGGCAATATACCTAAATCTAAATATTAGAGAGGCCCACTTCTAAACTTAGAACACTCAAAATAAGTCTCCCAGACCCTCGTATCAGTTGAGAATATTTCTCTGCGGAGCCCACTTGTCCATCAAAATAGTACCTTCAGGCTCTCACCTTAACTTTACTCATTGTTATAAGACTGAACCTATGCCAAGGGTTTCATCAAATGACCATTTAACTTAAAACACTATTGACAACAAGGGGTTGCTGAATAGGTTGGCAACCCTGCTTGTCACCTGGGCTGAAATTGATCCCGTGTGTATATGTCACTCTTCCCACTTGTGAGGGGTTCTCCTTCCCATGGTGTGGGCTTCCTCTTTCTAGCTATGTGAGCTCTCTTGAATCCAGCCCTCAAGGCTGAGGTAAAAACAAAAAACCTTAAATGCTATTAAAGTAAGGGTTGGGATGATTAGATGATTTTGATAGTTTGCTTAACCCTTTTATGGATTAGGAGACATTTTCATCTCCCACCCTCACTGATCGATTGGGATCTGCACGTGTGCCTCATGAGCTAGACCACGTATCAACAATATGTTGTCTGGTTATGGCGTAACGTTTATTATATCATGCAATTTTCTTCTCCTACCCTCCCTGATAGGGATCCCATCTGGTGCGCCTCATGAGATGGACTGCATAGCAACAATATGTAGTCTGGTTAATGGCTTAACTTTTGTTCCATCAGTAGTTGGCTAGGCAGTCTCATTAATCTCAAGTGTAAAGAATGGGATTCCCTCTGTTGGCTGTTTTTGTTCTAATCATGTGCTTTGCACATAATCAATCTACAGATTTGCCCTATTATGATTGGAGTTAAATTTGGGTCACTGCTACTTGAAGAGGGAGGAACTTTTGGATATGAGAAGCAGGCTGCTAATTGATTAAACTGGCTGCAGATGAGTGATCCATTTCTATACTATCAAAACTCAAAATGTAAACTAAGCATGTTGAAGGGGCCTACTGGCTCCAGGAAAATAAGCAATGAAGAAATTAGGGATTTTTCTTGCTTAATGAGATTGAGAAGCTTACCGTGCTGTTACATTTTTAACTAGGACATGACGTGGCTTTAAAACATGCTAGGAGGGCCCTAGGATCACTAGTTCAGTAGCACAAAAATCCAAAGGTTTGAAAATACATTGGAAGCGGATAAAGTTTAATTTATTTATTTTGGCAGCCCATATATTTTGTGCCTCATGCTATTGCCAATTGGCCACCACAGATTTCATGGATGGGTTAAATGGTAAAGCCAAACAAACAAACTAACTAACTAACAAACAAAAGTCATGGCTTAATAAATAAAGTAATTATCTGTACAGATATAGAAGGAGAAAGTTATGTTACTGGTCGAGTTGATGTCTCGCACACACTGGTCAGTCACAGCTTGATCGACCTGGCTCTAGAGTCTCATTGGAGTAGTGGGACTTGAGACTCGGGACTGGGACACGCCTGTGGCCGTGCTTGTATCTCAATTCTCACACCCATTTTGATTCGAAATCCGCTGGAAGCGAATATCAATCAATATTTATATCCTCCCTCCATCTCCTTGTGTTCCAAATCCCAATGGCTGGCATACTTCTGACTGTGACTGATCGATATCTCACTCTCTCATTCTAATTTTCCGAAACCACCCATTCAAGAATTTCCAGTCGCTTACCTTAACAAACACCTCGTGTATGTTTTGTGAGTTAGTCAGTTAGTAAAAATGACGACAACGCCATCACTCCCTCCTCTTCTCTGCCTCAATTACTCCTCCTCCTCCTCCTCCTCCTCTTCCTCTTCGACTTCAATTCCTCCTTGTTCAAATCCCATCCCAATCCCAATCCCAAAACAACCCATTGGGGGAGGAGAATCTGTTTCCCTCCTCATCAACAGGTGCACTTCACTCGGACAACTGAAGCAATTACATGCCTCCACCATCAAATCCAACCTCCAACACGACATCTCCGCCCTCACCAAGCTCATCAATTTCTGCTCCCTCCGACCCTCCTCCACCATGGACTACGCCCAGCAGCTGTTCGACCAAATTCCCCAACCAGACGTTGTCCTCTTCAACACCATGTCCCGTGGCTACGCTCGCACCCACACCCCACTTCGAGCCCTGCTGCTCTTCACCCAGATGCTCAATCTAGGCATCTTCCCCGACAACTACACCTTTCCCACCCTCCTCAAGGCATGTGCCAACTCTAAGGCCTTGGAACCGGGCAGGCAGGTGCATTGCTTCGCCACGAAACTTGGCTTGCACCGCAATATCTACGTCCACCCAACACTCATTAACATGTATGTCGAGTGTGGCGATTTGGCTGCGGCCCGCCGGCTCTTCAACCAGATTGGCAGGCCTTGCGTCGTCTCCTACAATGCAATGATCACCGGATATGCCCGGAGTAGCAGGCCCAACGAGGCATTGGCTCTGTTTCGACAACTGCAGGCGAGCGATCTCAAGCCCACCGATGTCACCATGCTGAGCGTATTATCATCATGCGCCCTGTTGGGGGCACTGGAGCTCGGGAAGTGGATACATGAGTACATAAAGAAACATGAGCTGGATGTGTATGTGAAGGTGAGCACTGCTCTCATAGACATGTATGCCAAGTGTGGGAGCTTAGAAGATGCAATTCGCGTATTTGAGAGGATGGGCACTAGAGACGCACAGGCATGGTCGGCTATGATTGTGGCCAGTGCAACCCATGGGCATGGTGAGAGAGCTGTTTCCTTGTTTGAAGAAATGAAGAGGATGCAAATTCAGCCTGATGAAATCACGTTTCTAGGCATTCTATACGCTTGCAGCCATACAGGAATGGTGGATAAAGGCTGCCGGTATTTCTCCAGCATGAGAGATGATTATGGGATTATCCCCAGCATCAAGCACTATGGGTGCATAGTGGATCTACTAGGTAGAGCCGGGCTTCTGGACAAGGCCTATAAATTCATAACAGGATTGCCAATCAAGCCTACCCCCATACTATGGCGAACCTTGTTATCGGCATGTGGTATCCATGGCAATGTTGAACTGGGGAAGCGTGTTTTCAAGCACATCTCCGAACTAGACGATTCACATGGCGGAGATTATGTGATAATGTCGAATATGTGCGCTGCTAGAGGAAGATGGGAAGATGTGAATCATATAAGAAAGCTGATGAAAGACAAAGCAGTGGCCAAGGTGCCAGGGTGTAGCTTGATTGAGGTGGAGAACGTCGTACATGAGTTCTTTTCTGGAGATGGGACTCATCCCCAATCTGTAGAATTGCATCGGATGCTTGATGAGTTAGTGAAACAGCTGAAGATGGTTGGCTATGTGCCAGACACTTCTCTGGTGTCTCACCCGGAAATGACAAAGGAGATGAAAGAAGCTACGCTTAGATATCACAGCGAGAAGCTGGCAATTGCTTTTGGGCTCATAAACACCCCACCAGGGACAACAATTCGTGTTGTGAAGAACCTACGTGTATGTGGAGACTGCCATTCGG
The DNA here is from genome assembly GCA_037013555.1 of Sextonia rubra. Classification (NCBI taxonomy): domain Eukaryota; kingdom Viridiplantae; phylum Streptophyta; class Magnoliopsida; order Laurales; family Lauraceae; genus Sextonia; species Sextonia rubra. The sequence continues at coordinate 59,793,411 of JASUAD010000008.1, forward strand.
CTGCAAAATTTGTATCTATGATCTTCAATAGGCAGATAATTCTAAGAGATCTCCAGCGCTTCCATCATTTCAAGAATGGTTTGTGCTCCTGTGGGGAATACTGGTGATGGAGGTAACAGAAGGAAAAGGTTCTCCATGTTCCCCATAATCCTCTGCTGCAATGGCACTGATGCTTGTATGAACTGCTTAATTTAGTTCCGCAGTTGCAGCGAGTGGTTGTCAACTGGTTTCCTGGCCAGTGCTCCACTGCACCATGGCATGTACTAGCACTGAGCAGAATTTCATTTGCTGAAGAGTTTGACAGCATGGAATGAACAGGTTAAGATCATAGGAGCTGGCTTCTTTTGTTGTCCACTGTTAACTTCATTTCAATGATGATATGTAAAAATAATTCATTTCAATCCTCTATTCAATTATGTTTTTCCAATTAACAAATTTTGAGAAGCAATGATGCAGAATTTATTTAGATAAGAATATAGAAGAAGGAAATAGCCGACAGCTGAAAGAGACATGCATAATGGGGCCAGAAAAATGATCTGCAAAGGCGGGTCACCAAAGAGTTCCCTAACTACCATTTTATGACGATTCACACACATATTTTCGCAATAAAATCTACTGCTTCATCCCATTCTTCTTAGAATGTGCAAAGTAGTCATCCTCTTGATAAACTTCACAATGGTCACCATTCTCCTCCAGTTCATGTTGCTCAGAGTCTTCATGACACATGCAAACTAGTAAATCCATCTTGGGCATGGCTTAAACAAAACTGAGATTGCATGATGGTTTCGCATGTCATGTCACTTGTTCTTGGTGAAAATGGTTTTCCCTTAAAAGTTAAAACTTTGTTTGTGGAACTTTGTTCTTTTATTATATATTTTAGCCACATCAAGGACTTGAACTCATGCCCTCCCATGCACACACTGATGTCCTAAAAAGCTCAGCTAGAAACCTTTAAAAATGAAGATTACTAACTGGATTGAGAGATTTTTCAATACTGTATACCGCTTTGTTCAGTAGTTAAAATTAAATCACTGGTGTAACTGTCGGATCAGTTGCAACTTCATAAATTATATTACCAAAAAATACCCTAGTTTTTGAAATGTCATCTTTGGGTTGAAGTTTTACGCAAAATCAATCAGGATTTTCGTTTTCATTTGATTAGAATTGTCCGGTGGGTGGCGCGCAACGAACCATTATGTGGCCAATACTCTTGATTATTACCTCCCGAAAGATATCAGAAGTTGGAAAGTTAATGCACTGCGGGGCATCCACGGGCATTGCTCTTAGTAATCAAGAGAAAAGCAGGTGAAAGTAAAAAGAGAAAAATTCTAAGTAAACTATCAAGTATGATCCAATGATGCTCATGGAGAATTAACAAACAATGCTTGATCGCAAATGCAATTTCTCATGGGTTAGGCCGCTTGGACTTTCCTTTTGTGTCCATCGCAATATACTACTGCATGGAGAAATATTATGAATTTTCTCTGGGTATTGCAAATACAGTTTAAAATCCGCCAGTTTTGCTGCCGGTCCCAAGTCCGGATAAAGGAGGAGGGTTGCGTTAGGTAGGTGACAGCAAGCGTAAAACTTTGTCACAACCCAAACATGAATTCTGAACAAATGATATTTCACGATAAGGCTAGGGCGTTCCCCGCTTTAAGCGACGCATTGCAGCATCGCCCGGCTGCAGTGAAAAGTGTGTAAGGGCTACCGCATGACTTTGGGCTAATGCGGTTAAAGAAGTTAGTCCATGAGAAGAAGAGGAGGAATAGGAAAATTAGATTGCTACTTGGAATATAGGAACCTTGACAGGCAAGAGCATGGAGTTGGTTGAGGTAATGAAAAGAAGAAGAATTAGTGTAACTTGTATACAGGAGACAAGGTGGAAAGGGAATAAATCTAAGGAGCTCATGGACGGGTATAAGCTTTTCTATGCAGGAAAAAGTAATACAAGAAATGGAGTAGGTATAATTATAGATAAGAATTTAAAAGAGAAAATTGTGGGGGTAAAGAGGTTTGGTGATAGAATTATAACAATTAAACTAGTACTAGAGGAAGACATAATTCATATCATTAGTGCATATGCTCCCCAAGTAGGACTAGAAGAAAGTGTGAAAAGACAATTTTAGGAGGAGATGGATGATTTAATGCGAGAAATCCTAAATAGTGATAAAATTTTCCTTGGAGGGGATTTAAACAGGCATATAGGAAGAGATAATAGAGGATATGAGAGAGTGCATGGAAGGCATGGATTTGGAGAAAAGAATGAATTCGGAAACACTATATTGGATTTTGCAGTGGCATTTGATCTTATAGTAGCAAATGCCTACTTTAAAAAGAGAGATGAGCATTTAGTTACATATAAAAGTGGGAGTAATAGGAGTCAGATAGACTTTTTTCTAGTTAGAAAACATGACTGATTGGCTTGTAAAGATTGTAAGATTATCCCAGGAGAGAGTTTAACTAAGCAACATAGGCTTGGAGTTTTAAATATTTGCATTAGAAGTAAAAAGAGAGCAGTAGTAAACAAAATGGACCCTAAAACAAGGTGGAGAGATTTGAAGGGGGAAAGAGCAAATATATTTAAGGACAAAATGATTGAGAAAGGAGAATGAAATATTGAAGGAGAAACTACAGTAATGTGGAATCAAATGGCTAATTGTATTAGGAATGTTGCAAAGGAGGCACTTGAAGAATCAAAAGGGAAGAGACATATTAATAAAGAAACATGGTGGTGGAGTATGGAGGTTCAGGAAGTTATTCGACAAAAAAAACATTGCTACAAAGTTTGGCAGGGGACTAAGAGTATAGAAAATTTTGAGTTGTATAAGAAGGCAAAGAAAGAAGCTAAGAAAGTAGTAAGTAGTACAAAGTTCAAAGCATACGATGACCTCTATAATAGGTTGGGAACAAGGGAAGGAGAAAAGGATATTTTTAAGCTTGCAAAAATAAGAGAAAAGAAAAGTAGGGGACTTAGATCATGTCAAATGTATCAAGGACAATGAGGAAAATATTTTGGTGAAGGACAACGATATTATAGAAAGGTGGAAAGAATATTTTAGTAAACTTTTAAATGAAGAATATTTGGGCGATACAAGAGTGGAGGATGATAATTCATTACAAGAGTATACTTTTCTCCGTAGAATTAGAGGGGTGGAAGTGAAGGAAGCATTGAAGTGAATGAAGACAGGAAAGGCAACAGGCCTAGATGGTATTCTGATAGAGGTATGGAAATGTTTAGGGGAGGTTGGAGTAAGTTGGTTATGTAGACTATTCAATAAGATACTTGTGACAAAGAAAATGCCGAATGAATGGAGAAGAAGCATTGTAGTACCTATATATAAGAATAAAGGAGATATACAAAATTATACCAACTATCGAGGGATTAAACTTATGAGTCACACTATGAAGTTATGGGAGAGAATAATAGAGTAAAGACTAAGAAAAAAGACTGAGATTTCAGAAAATCAATTTGGGTTTATGCCAGGGAGATCAACTATGGAAGCTATCTTTTCACTTAGGCAATTAATGGAAAAATACCGAGCAAAGAGGAAAAATCTACATATGGTCTTTATCGATTTGGAAAAAGCCTATGATAGAGTACCGAGGAATTTAATTTGGTGAATCTTAAAGAAAAGGAATATCCCAAGAGGTTACATTGAAATTTTAAAGGATATGTACGAAGGTGCAATAACAAATATGAAAACCACATGTGGAGAAATGGGCGGATTTCCCGTGACTATAGGCTTACATCAGGGATCATCCTTAAGCCCTTATCTCTTTGCATTAATTATGGATGAGTTAACTGTGCATATTCAAGAAGAAGTACCATGGTGTATGTTGTTCGCAGATGATATAGTATTGGTGGATGAATCAAGAGAGGGTGTAAATGCAAAGCTTGCGAGATGGCGGAGGGCATTAGAATCTAGAGGTTTTAAAATAAGTCGTACAAAGACAGAATATATGGATTGCAATTTCAGTGGACATATACAAAGTGTTGAAACCACTGTCAAAATTGAAACCCATGAGATACCACGTAAAGATTCTTTTCGGTACCTAGGCTCGATGATTAGTAAGGATGGAGAGATTGACGAAGATGTGGAGCATATAATAAGAGCTGGATGGCTGAAGTGGAGATTAGCTTCGGGAGTACTTTGTGATAGACAAATACTAACAAAATTGAAGGAAAAATTTTACAGGACAGTGGTTAGACCAGCTATGACATATGGAGCAGAATGTTGGCCAATTAAGAAGACACATATTTATAAGATGGTTGTAGCGGAAATGAGAATGCTTAGGTGGATGTGTGGTAAAACTAGGAAAGATAAAATTAGAAATGAGCGCTTTCGAGAACATTTAGGGATAGCACCAATAGGAGATAAGATTAGAGAAACTCGTTTAAAATGGTTTGGGCATGTTGAGCGTAGGCCAGTAATGGCACCGGTGAGAAAAAGTTTGAATATACAGGTGGAGGGTCCATCAAGAGGTAGGGGTAGGCCGAAGAAAACATGGATGGAAGTCATTAATTCAGATTTGAAGAAGTTGCACTTATCGAAAGATTTAGCTCAAAATAGAACGGAATGGAGAAATAGAATTCATGTAGCCGACCCCAACATGGTTGAGATAAGGCTTTGATGATGATGATTGCAAATACAGTTTAGCGCTCGAACTTATCAGGATCTAGAATGACTATAAGTTCATTTTAATGGTGAAAATGTACGTTGGCTATCTCCAAATTCAGAAGAGTGGAGGCTCAATGGCAATGGGAGGTTGATTTGGTATGCAGGACCATCTAGAACTGGGATAGAAAGAGATTACAAACAAGGAAGGAGACTTGCTTTTAACTACCACGGGACCCTTTAAAGGAGATTCTGAGATCGTTGGGTCGTGTGGCAAAGATGCATGTTCCAAACGCAGACACAAGCCAGCACAATTGCCAACATGATGACATGGTCGGTGCAGGAGAAAAAACATAGATCTTTTAAGATCTAAACGGAATCTCCTATGCTTGCATAAATGCAAACTCTGGTTGAGAAACACCAAACACCCTAGTCGTAAGGGTGTCCCATCTCAAACAACCCGCCTCCCTCCCCTATTCAAATCCTAGGCATGTATGTTATCCCACAAGTACTGCTCCACTCATCCAAAAAAAATAAAAAATTCAAACACTAGTCTATCTACGTAGTGCCAAGGTACCTCAAATAAAATAATAATAATAATAATAATAATAATAATAGAGGATTTTACCTAAAAAAATCTTCCTAGAGTATCAAAAATGACCCTAAAGACATGATCCCACCGTAATAGTCTTAGGGGTCCTTTTTAATTTAATTTTTCGAATCTGAATTGGGCGGGGATATCTTTGCTCACCAAGTACATGAGCAAGGATTTCCCGTTTGCTCGCTTTTCTTCTTCTTCCTCATCTTCTTTCCTTCTCTACCCTTTTTTTTCCTTCCTCCTTCCTCCTTTCCCTGGAACACAACAAACACATCCTCTATCCTATCTTTAGAAGGAAAATAAACATCTTTCTAAACTTCGTTTTAAGTTTCAAAAAAAAAAAACTCATTTCTTGTAACCAACATTTCCAGGGAAAAAAAATCTCATTTTTTCATATCCTTCTTTAGACCCAAATCAAGGTAAGACAATCAATTTTGTTTTGAACATCTTTCTAGCCAAATCAAGGCAAAGGAGATGCCGTAGAAGAGAGCGGAGATGCCTTCGGTGTGGATGATGCGACCGCTGACCATGACGAATTCGATGCAAGATGTGGTGGTGGTGGTGGTGATTGTGCTTGTGGTGTAAAAAACTAATGTAGGCCAGGTGGAGGTTGGATTGGATTGACTGTGTCAAAATGGGGTTTTCACCTTGGAAGTGGTAGTTTAGGAAATAAAAAAGAATGAGCAGAACGGCGGAAAAAGGAAGATGAAAGGATGAAGAAAATTAGTAGTGATATCCCCCCTTGTGTACATAGGTAAGTGGGGATATTTCCGCCCAACTTAAATTTAAAAAACTTAAACTAAAAAAGACCTCTGACTATAGTGAAATCATGTTGTTGGAGTCCTTTTTGATATAAAGGAACTCTAAGAGGATTTTTTCAGTAAAATCCTCATAATAATAACAATAAAATTATAAACAACGTACTGCCAAATACAGAGACAGCCTACATAGCAAATTCTTCCCCTGCGATAGATAACAGGGAACATATATTTTTAAGCAAAAATCCTTATTACACTAGCATATCAATCAGAAGGTATAGGGTATAGCCTTATATCATGACTTAATGCCATGCAAACAATCCCCTGCATCGTTGTGAACCAAAATAATAATAATAAAAAAACTTAAAAAAGAAAGATGGAAAAAAAGGACTAGCCACTGCTGGAAGGACTTTCTAGGTTTTCTGTATTAGGAGAAGTGTTATTGCAGTTATCGCATTGCACCACGGGCATGCCTCCCGCTTTTCACTCTTGATCACAGCATTCCTTGAAGCCTAAAGACAAAGTCAAGTCTCTTGCAACCCTCCAAAGAGAACTTTTCTATGCAACAAAATTGGAAGTAATGAAACAAGATGGACCAAGAAACTTTTCTTGATATTTTTCTCAACCACGTACTACCATATAGGAGATTTATTTTTTAGAAAAAAATTTTCATTAAAAACAAAGTGAAACGGAGAGATAAAACAATGAAAATACCCAATGGTTAAAGCACTAACTCCCTCTGAAAAACCTAGCAAAACAAGCTAGGTCATCTAAAGCAAAACCATACAAATTTTTGGCAAGTTCATGAGCAAATAAGATTTTTAGGAATATAAGAGAAATAAATGTCCCCAAATTCTGAACTAAAATCTCTAATATCCAGCAAAATATGATGGATGGACCAATCCATTAACCCATTGATTACTTGAATCACCTTGAGGGAGTCCAATAAAACTTGGATCTTGTAGAGGCTTATCAATCTGCCTTCCTTCAGTGTGCATAAAATAGCTCTTGCCTCGGTTTTGACAGAAAGACCTTAGCTCCATCACGCAAGCCTACATTCACCCAATTACCGTCAAATCAAATAGTAAAGCCAAATCCTATTTTTCCATCTTTGACTCTTAAAGAATCGTCTAAAAACACTTGAACAGAGTCTCTAGAGATCCTCAAGCTAAACTCCTTAAGTAGGCTTGGACCTCCTCTACAATCTATTTTAGAATCATCCAAAGAGTTTTATTTTCCTTGCACAATTTACTATGTTGAGGGGTATAATGTTTATCCCCCTAAAAATAAAGTCATTTTTGCTTTTCCATAGAACTCACCAAAGAGCAAGGGCCAAGGGTTTAGCTTGAGGACGAATTTGTGGTCTTATTGAATTTGAGGTATCTATGAAAGTTGTCCACCAATCTCTAACTGTGAGAGGAGCTATACAACTTATTAGCATTCTTAAGTCAGAGCCAAACCAAGCTACTCTTACATGCTCACAGTGGAAGAGAACTTGCTCAACAGATTCTTCTATGCTTGTGTAAATAAGACAAATGGTATCCTGGGAGATATTTTTATTGTAAAGAAGTTTACATAAGTGGATTGCATTATTAAGACATTTCCAACCAAATAAGACCACTCTTTGAGGAAGGCGGCACCGCCAGATTACCTTACAGCCAACACGAGGATTAATTTTATCTCTACTTTCTTCATGGATAGCTTTGTAGGCTGATCTTGAGGATAATTCCTCATTTGTAGAGTATAACTAAATTTTTCTATCAGCTCTTTTGGTTTGAGGTATATAGATTTTCTGTATATTATCCACATCATATTGGTTGTTGAAAACTCTCCTAATTAACTATTTATTTTAAGTCTTATTTGGTTCCAAAGGTCCTTTACTATAAGATCATGATTGAGCGTGTTACACATTGATTTCCTAAGAGACCCCTCCAATGGAATCCAATTACATTTCTCGATGGAGATTCAACCCTCATTACTTATTATCCATCCTACTCTCTCGATGATAAAATTAGTTACTTCAACAAACTCCTTTCGGAACTAGGAGTTGCCCTTTCTATAATTTGCCTCCCATAAAGATTTGTTCAAACAATATTTTAGCCAAAACTTGTTCGCAGTGTCTCCCAACTCAGAACCAACTTAACTAAATTATCTTAAAAGCTCAATATATGAGATATTAATGCTGGTGATTGTGACATTTTTGTCAGCCACACCAAATAAGTATCTTTAGATCGTATACACCCTTCTGCTTGAGAATTGCAGTTGCAGTAGGCACAGCAGAATTGACTGGGTTGCTGATTATCATGTGGATGAACGCTTCGGGGCAGTATTTTGCAACGGCCTCAATCAACATCTTAACAATATTGGCATCGATGTTGAGAAAGAATGACAGATCATCACTGCTTGAACTCCTGCTGTTATAATAACAATCCACATCCACGTCCAGCCCTTTCAGAGTCAAAGAATTGGCTAGTTCAGAAGGTCCAGTGAAATCCAAAACCTACAAATTAAAGGAGTACTACTATAGATGCAACGCATAGATGAGATGAGAGCAGACATCTTCATTAGAAGTACTCCGAGGTTGGAGACAACAATTTTAAGGAATTAACTTGTGAATGAAACGCCTCGAGAGTTTCGACTCCCACGAGCACGAGCTTCACAACCACAAAATCTGAACCAAAAATTAAAATAAAAACGTCCATCAGATCGTCTAGGGCCTGGCCATTTGTGCTAACTTCAAGGTCCCATCTACATTGCACCAAAATTCCACAATTTTAAGAGAAATAGAAAAAAAATATTTTCATGGAAGCTTCCTCAAAAGTGTCGATTGTTGTATTCTTTCTTTGCATATATATTTATATATACACCATTGACTAAGAGGAGATGCTCAAGTCAGAGATATGTGCATGATCAGAATGTAATTTAAACCTTTCAAAATAATTAACTTCAAAAAAAATTGATTGGAAAGAATTATGACAACATTTATTTCCTTTTGTTTGTCAATATTCATATCAAATGAGATGGATGATGCATATACTTGATCTACACAAATGACTGCTCCTATGCATGAGTTGGATATGTGTTGGACTTCGATGGGCTGCATGGATTGGATCTGAAGCGCCTTGACCATGATGATATTGGGCTGAACCACCTAGACCATGTTTAGCTGGATCATGTGACTTGTCTTCCTCCATAATAGCTACTTATATCCTTCACAGCTTGGCCCCTCATCTTATCATTTACACATCACCTTTAATAATCCTTCCTTGGCAATGAACTCTCCAAATATTCAGTTCTAATGTCCTAAATATTCCATACGTTGTATTCTAATGTAAACAAATAAGCTTTAAGCAATTAAGTCGAGGTCCCAAACTAGGGGAAAGATGCTCGTTCCCCCAAGGAAAAACAAGCTTACCCATTGGAATGATGCCTTCTCTCATAAGAATAAAAATTTGGAGATCAAACCTTAGATAATTAGGTTAGAATCAAGGTATCCCTCATTCTCATACTTTGCCTAAATATTCAAGATTCAAAGGACTAATATATAAAGCAAATCTCATTTTATGTATTTATTTTCCTTGTTTCATTTTGTCTCTTATTGACTTTATCTTTTATTTGTTTTTTTTTTTACACCTTTTTGTCCAATTTCCCTATTTTTTCTTTCATTTGTTTGGCTCAGCGGCTTAGCGGCTTGGACACAAGAAGTAAAGGGTTTCCTCTAAGCCCTGGTAGAAGATTATGAGAGCTGGTGCTTTATCCACCTAGCCCTCTATTCTCCAAATGTACCATTTGGGTTTGGGCCCTAATCCTTATGCGAGCTTATCAACTAGCCTCGAAAGAGTTACATAGCATTTACACTTATCAACAATGACCCTTGAAAGAGTTAGATAGCATCAGCTCAAGCTCGAAGGTCATCTAAGGTTTTTAGAGACTCTAATTAATTAATTATGCAAACTTTGAACATCTATCTTACTTTATCCAACATCCAAGAGATTGACAATTTTGATTGTGATGCTTGGGAATTTGATTGTGATGTTTAAGGTCAGTTCCCCATGGGCAAGACCACTTTTAAGTATACGTGGTGTTCCTAAAATGGCATTATATTTTTTTACTTATAATTAATTTTACCGGTATTTATTATCATTATTTATGTTTTTTTTTCTTGCACTTCCATTACCATTTTATGTCAAAGTTATATGTAGAGAGAAGTATTTTATTATTATTATTATTATTATCATAATATTTGTTGCGCCAGCCAAATGCTAGGCTGAACTAGATAGATAGAGAAATTAACGGCTCTAGAGAATTCTAGAAGATATTTTCTAATTTTACTCTAACACGCAAATTAAACGTATCTTACTATTATTTTTTTTGAAGCAGCAGCAAAGATCTCATTAGAAGGACGAAAAAGAAACAAGAAATGAAATGAAAAAGGTAATATGGTACAAATGAGGTGTACCCTACTCACACCAAACTTACATAACAATCTCCTCGTATAAAGTAATCCTTTGGCAAGAGTATCTATAATAAAGTTAGCCAAGTTAAATTCATGACCCAAGGTGACATTAATTGAAAAAGTTAAATTTCAGATCGCATTAAAGATAAATTAGAATTTCCAAGGATACTGGCATGTGCTTTAGCTCCTAGTAACTTGTATATATAGCTAAAGCCGGAGGACGATAAGTGTACTACAACATGTCTTTATCCCTACAAGTTACAATTACAATGGGAATATATTAGTAGGAAGTAATGCGGTCGGTCTCGTGGTTTGGGGCATGCCCCACGTGCAATAAATTTCATTTAACAATAAGTCTATGCATACCAATGGGTAAGCCCAAATTGGTCCCCAATCCTACGGGGCTATGAGCTGGAAAGTTCGCAAGACTCACACATTTTAAGGAGAAAGGAGAAGGAAACCTAGTTTTACTTTCCTTTTCTCATTTTTCTCTGGCCTCTAGGTTGAGATCCCTAAAAGTGGAAACAAGAAAAGGGCGCTCCATCTCCCCTCTTTCTGTCACTCCAACTACCACAATCGAAGACTGCCCCAATCAACCGACGGCAACCATCATCCGAATCCGATTGCTATGACTCCCTCTCTCTTTCTCCCATTGTTTTTTGTTCAAGTCTCAGAAAATTGAGAGGACGACATGATGGTCTCCAATTCCTTTAATGAGCACAATGATCTATGGGTATGGTTCTTCCCTTCTTCTCCTCCACTCTACAAATGAAGATTTTTTTCTATTTGTTGCTGCATGTGATTTCTCCATTGTTTGTTTGAGCTCCCCTATTAAAACCTAAACAGAGATCAAATTGTGTTAGAAAAATGCCTCCAACACCAATGCCAAAGCTCTCTCTCTCTCTCTCTCTCTCTCTCTCATTTGGTTGTTTCTGTCTCTTCCAACCCACCTCTATTCCGATTGCTCAACTCCCTCTTTTGACAAGGAAGCCATCAATCCGACGTGCCTTTATTTTTTATTTTTTATTTTTGGCTAAATGGATGACTAGTGCAATACTTGCAAAATCACATGACTGATTAATTATCTGAATTCATCATATCTACTCTTGGATTGAAAAATCATTCATGAGATAGCATGGCTGAAGCATTTCTAAGATCATGACTGACAAGCATTTTTGAGTTCAGATGACAATGAAAACTATTTGATTCAACATTCGTGGATTCATCAGTTGAATTAAGTGCAAGCTGCAGTGGCATACATGTATTGAAGATGCACTTAATGCCAACATTTATGAGAAAAAGGGCTCTACACCAATGCCAAAGCGCTTCTCTCTCTCTCTCTCTCTCTCTCTCTCTCTCTCTCTCTCTCTCTCTCATTTGGTCATTTCTGGATTTGAGTTTGGCTAGGACTTGGATTTACTGTTGTATTTGATTTGTTTAGGTTATTGAGGTTTTCTCTTGACTCCAAATTTTTTAGTCTTTGTGAATGGAAAACTTGGTGATGACAATCTAGTTGCTTTGAAATTCTAGCTTCACAAAAGCACGTCCTCATATTTTGCACCATTTACGTTTTGAACAAATTTTGATTTAGCTCATTTGATCACGAATTAATATGTATTCAATTTTTGTGTGCTAAGCAAATAGACACATTTGAATCAAGGTATTTAGATAGCTCTCTCTTCTATTAGCATTTAGCTTATCTATGATGTAGATTACTGAGTATGCATATTTGCCTTGGTCTAGTTCTAGTTGTCATTGCACTTATTTTCTTGTTTACCTAAATTTCCTTTTTCATTGTTGTTGATTGCTAGGTTCATACAATGTAAATTAGAAGTTGTTGAACATAATGTGCATTGTGTCAGTTGTCGTTTATTAAATTCCTTGTTGCAGTTTGAGTTTTCTATAGATATTATCATCCTTTCTATTTTATTTCTTTATTATATTATAAGTAGGAAGTCGATGGGTCAAGCTTGTGAATTCCAGCATCACAAAAGCATATCCTCATATTTTTCACCATTTATATTTTGAATATACTTTGATATAGTTCATTTGATCATGAATTAATATGTATTCAATTTTAGTGTACTACGCAAACAGACACATTTGAGAATGTTATGTAGGATTTGTCCTTCTAAATCAAAGTGAATGTGGCACCCACTTTTGTGGGATTTGTGCTTCTAAATCAAAGTGAATGTAACACCCACATTTGGAGGTTTTCCTCTAATAGCTCTAGTTTCTAACTCGCTTCAATTTGTTTGTTTGTAGAAGCATGAAAGAGGAAGAATTATCAAGTGATTTTGATGGAGACAACAACGAGACTATAAAGGGGATAGTTTGTGAGGAATTAAACAATATTGAGATGGAGAAACCATCAAAAGAAGCTCAAAACTTAGAGGGGGTAGTAAGGAACCTCATAGGGGAATGTTATATGGTTTAGTTGAAGAAGCATATGATTATCATGTAAGATATGCCAGGCTAAATGGATTTTGTGTGGCCAAGAAAACCTCTAAAAAAAGGATCGGATAGAAAATTGAGTTTATAGCAATTGCTTATAGTAAGGGTAAAAGGCCGAAGAAAAAGACAAACAACCCAGTTAGACCCCATCCACAATCAAGAACAGCGTTGAATCTTTTTTTGCAATTCGTCTAGAAGTGGTTTTTGAACTTAGTTGTACTCAAGCATAACCATGATATAAGTCTAAACAAAGCTTGGTATCATAAGAGGAAGATTGAATTGAATGACAAAGTGGGAATTAAATTGAACAAGACTGTTAGTTTGTGTGGCATGGGGCATGAGAATTTTCATATGGTTAATGAAGGATGCAAGAAATTACCTAGATAAACTTAGACACTTAGAACTCAAGGAAGAGGATATCGAAGCAATGCTAAGTTATTTCAAAAAAATGCTACAAGGCAATGAATCCTTTTTTTATGTCATGGATCTAGATGAAAAGCACTAGGTAAGGAACATCTTTTGGGCCAATGAAAGGAGTAGAGCGGCATTCAAAGAATTTGGTGATGTTGTCACGTTTAACACTACTTACCTAGTTAACAAATATGATATGCCTTTCATTCCTTTTGTGGGTGTAAACTATCATAAATAGTCAATGTTGTTAGGCTGTGGATTGATATCACGAGAGGACATAGCCACATTTGTATTGTTATTCCAATCTTAGGTTGATTGCATGTCTGGGTGTCCTTCTAATGCATCAACATTGACCAAGATAAGGTAATGCAGAATGCAATAGGAATAGTGTTTCCTAATGCACAGCATCGATGGTGTTTGTAACATTCTTGAAAAAGGTGCCTAAAAATTTGAGGGGGTATAATGACTACAAGTCAATTAAATTCCATCTCTTTAATGTTTTGTATAATTCAACGAAAATAGAGGAGCTTGAAGAAAAGTGGGCCAAGTTTATTAAGGCATATCAGTTAGAAGACAACGAATGGCTACCTGGCTTGTATAATGAGAGGCACCGATGGATGCCAACATTTGTGAAAGATTTTTTTTGGGCAGAGATGTTAACAACCCAGCAGAGTGAAAACGTGCATGCATTTTTTTTTTATATTTATGATGATTCTAAGACCTCATTAAAGCAGTTTGGGAGCAATATGAGAATGCTTTATATATGTAAGAAGGTACAACTTGAAGTTGAAGAAGACACCCATTGTTTCAATGTATACATTCCATGTGTGACTCTTTACGAGTTTGAGAGGCAATTTCAAGAAACATATGGAGGCAATTGCAAAAAACATACACACGTGCTAAATTTAACGAGTTCCAGAATGAACTAGCCAGTAAGATTCGATGCAACATGTCCTCAGTTAAGGTAGGATGGCTTCTCAAAATTTGATATAGAGAAATATGTGATATTTGGAGAAAATAATTTCAAAGCCATTACTTCCATGATCATTTTAATGAGGAGACAAAAGAAACTAATTGTACTTGCTGATTGTTCAAGTTCAAAGGGATTTTGTGCAAGCATCTAATCATAGTATTCTTGAAAAAGAAGGCTTATCGAATGCCAGAGAAATACATGCTAGAGAGGTGGAGTAAAAATATAAGGAGTCATACAAAGATTAAGATCATATATGACAATTGAGAATGCAAGCTTGAAGGGCATCGCTACAACAATATGTTGACTATTTTCAATCGAGTCGACGATAAGGCCATAGATTCCAAGGAAAAAAGTGAGAAGGTGATGGCTCAGTTTCTAAAAGTAGAATTGGAGGAAGAAGTTTGCAATGAGGTTTGTGTGAGCAACGGACCTATGTCTATAGTGTACATAAAGCCTAAACTTCATGTCATGATAGTAATGTAGTTTCAAAAGAGAGGAAAAACCGGGTGGGTGATCCAATTAAACATACTCAAAAAGGGTGACCGCTTGAAAATAAGAGAATGTCTTGAGACAATTATTAAGAAAGGTTGTCAAAAAACCAAAAAGATCATGAAAAAAACCTAGTCAAGGCGCTACAACAACAAGAGCGGTATAAAAACCAACAACTTAATTTTTTAACATCTTACTACCTTAATAGTTTGCTTTACTATCATACTAAAATATTAAATGTTTTCAAATAATTTTTGTGCAGGGTTTAGCAGAGGTTGGGAATGTAGATGTTAAAACACATCTTGTGGAATTTGATGAGATCATCACAGAAGAAAGTGTGAATTTAACTGTTAAGAATGCCCCCAATTTAATATATTTTATCATATAATTCATTGCATTGTGTATTGAAAGTTGAATTTAAATTGTAGATGTCCCAAATAAATCAATCATAAGTTGGTGGGTGGCATTGTGACTTTAATCATGCCACATTCAGCCTGATAAATCTTGAATTGAACCTTTAATTTGCAAGAGGTAGTCTTTCAAGGAAGAGCTTTTAATTTAGTGTGGTTTCATTATTTAATTCTAACATTTGCTTCTCTTATCCTATATTTTGTAAGGATTTAAGCATGGACATGGAGTAGCAGTGTTCAAATTGTTGTAGTTTTCATTAGAGTCAAGAACTTGTGTCTTCTATCACCATTAGAGTCAAGAACTTGTGTCTTCTAGCACCATCCTTCTTCATATTGTTTTGCCTCATGACATTATATTTTGGGAATTGTAGTTCTATGATGGTTTGGGTAGACTTGAGAAAATCTTGTGGCAGAATATTGATATTATTATACTTTGCTTAGGTGGTGGAATACTATGTAGGATTGAGTTAAGAAATGTGGATGTGATAAAAAAAATTTACTTTTGATGACTTTTGATGAGGATTGTTTAATTTTTTTGTTAAATTTATATTTCCTTTTGGTAAAAATAAGTTTTCTTATTGTCACGCCCCGAACCTGGGAATTAGGGAATAGAGTGGATCACGAGGCACGACACACGTAACCCATGGTAACCCATACCATGTCAAGACACATACAAACTACTACAAGGGAGATCCCATAGGTACATGTGAGGAAGGTCCATATACACGTATCAATTATATTGCACAATTAAGCGGAAACCTGGAGAATTCACCTGTAATTCATCATAGGCATTAATAAAACCACATTCATACATTCATTCATAATTAATCCCAAGTCTATAGATGTCACGACCCGAGCCCAGAAATCGGGGGTTAGCGAAAAACTAAACCGGTGACACACGTACTCCCGTGCACGTGCACCCAAACCCAATCCAGATGCACGCCCACAAGGGATCTAACACGTGCGAACTAAGCGTACGCGGAAACTGTACATATCATAGCAAGCAACAAAGGAAAATAAATAGCGGAAGCTAAAACAAATGCGGAACGGAAAAGACAAAGATAATCACAACTAGAAAACCAAATACGAGTCTGAATACACGACAAGATAAAGATGTACAAATATACAGATGACAAAGTCCAAAGTCCAAAGAGTCCCAAAATACAAAGTCCCCAAAAACCAAAACTCAAAATCCAAAACAAAGCCACTGGAAGTATGCATGAACGCACTCGGCAGAGATGATCAGGCCCACTCTGCCAAACCTGAGGGTGCCTCTACACTCGCCCCTGCAGCCTCATCGACCGCCGGGGAGCTGGGCAGGGTATCTGTGCCTGCAACACCACAGACAACACAAATGAATACAACGATCCAGCAAATATAAGTAACAGGGGCGTAACACTCATAGTATCAAAGTGAATATAATAATGACAGAAGATTAATACAGAGTTTCATATTAGGATACTACGCAAATCGTGCATAGAAGTAAAACATGATATGTGAATCAAAACATAGAATACTGAACTAGTTGGCTACTACGTTAACCATGTTCTCTCCAATAGAGAGCAGAGCAAAGCAGAGCAGAGGAGAACACCGCTGTCCAGGCCAAAGGTACAAGCGGGTCTCGGTTTCCTGGGTTCCGGGGTCCCAAGACAAAGCAACACTGCAGTTATACAGAGATACAGAGATCTAAGCCAGAGGTAACCCCGTCGGGCATCCTAGGGCTGAGGCTGAGTAGAGCCAGACTAATACCAATCAAATCAAATCCATAGAAAGGGAGATTATCCGCTTTGGACTCACCGATGGCAAGGACCGGATCTTATCCTCACGTATTAATCTCTGGGCAGAGCCACCCGGGAATACCCAAACCAAACAGAGATATACCAAGCCAAAGACAGAGCATAGATTAAGTCAAAGCATAGCATAGATCAGAGCATAGCGTAGGTCGAAGAATAAACAGACATACAGGACGAAAGCAAAATGACTGCGGAATGCATAAACATAGATTAACAGAACAGAGGGCAAAGTTATAAACAATATGAAATGCATCTCAGATCAATACGGAATCAAGGTTCATTACAAGCCAAGTCTAATCTAGTTGCATCACTGTCACTAACCGTGCATGTTGATGTAGTTTTAAGTTATTCGATGCACCGTTGCCATCCTAGTGTCGCAAAATAATCCTCAAGTGCATCGAAGTCCCTTAAACCAACACCCATGGGGAGGTGCTTAACAGTGATCAACACTCACATGAATAAGTCACAGCCTAACAGACTCTTCATGCGATCCAACGAGTCCATTGGTCCGGTTTAAACGGGTGGTTAACCTGTATTTGAGCCCTACGAGTCTCACCATTATCCTAGATTGTAATTCAGAATTGCCATGCCTAATGGTTTAGCCATGAGGGACCTATGGTTAAGCCGAAGACATCTTACGCGCTCGTCGTAATATGCACTACGGCTTCACCTTGGTTTCATTAATAACACAGCTAAACGGGTCTTCTTCCACCTCTGATCTGATAGCTTTTTCGGCTGAGCTACAGTCAGTATACGGCTTAGCCGTAGACCAATCCACGGCTTAGCCGTAGCATTCCACGGCTTAGCCGTAGCCTCACCGTAGGAGTACTGATATCAGAAAAGTTTCGACTGATCAGAGATTTAATTCACGGCTGGGGTACGGTTGGGTCACGGCTAGCTTACGGCTCAGCCGTAGGACAAATTACGGCTTAGCCGTAGACTAGCCGTAGAACAAAACTCAAATTTCGAGTCTCTGGAAATCAAGCCGTAGAAGTTCACGGCTTAGCCGTACAATACAGAGATGAATTCGGGCGGAGTACAGAAACTGAAATTTGACACAGAAACATCTCCAAACAAGCTACAGAGGTTCCAAATTCAAAAGCATTGGCTGTAAACATCAAATACCCTAAAGAAGATGGAAATCAAAGCATTCAAACAGAGCACCCATATGTGTTAAACAAGCCTGTACTTATACTTGCCTCAAAGCTCTATCAATCCACAAACTCAAGCTCCAAATCCACTAGAATCAAGACAAATCAAAGAGATACACCATGCATGAGATGTAGACACATCAACAAAGAAAAGAGCTGAAATTGGAGAAGAAGAAGGGAGAGTTGGGAGAGAACCCACTTACCCAAAGCCACAAAACATAGACAGAGAGGAAAGAATGAAGAAGAACCCAATCCAATGAAGAGTAGCAAACCCAAATCAAACAAGGGCTCCAATCCACAATCGAGCAAGAGAAGGAAAGAGAAGAGAGAGAGAGAGATGAACGAACGTGGAGCTGCTCCTAATCTTGCATGCAATCGATCGAGACAAATGGGCAAGGAGAAAGACACCTGGAGCATGACTTATATTTATAGATTTGAGAGTTTAAAACAAGATCCCATGAGTTTAGACTATTTACAGTTTAAGTCACACGAAGGTTCATCTTCTCCAATTGACTCCAAATGGGTCTGACACAGTTACGGAAATTGTCGAGCTCAACGAAATACACATGCTGACACCAAGATGATGCAATTATGATGCAAGCAAAGCAAAAAAAAAATTACGAAAAAGGGCTTAGAACTACCTATCTCAGGTCAAAGGTTGCTCAACTACCTATCCATGACCCAAAACAAGTCCAAAAGAATTAAACAAAACAAAACACACACTAATGAGCCACTAATCCGGCTCAGAGGGGATCGGAGTGTTACATCCTCCCCCACTAGGAATCATTCCGTCCTCGGAATGACTACCTACCTGCGCAAAGAGATGTGGGTACTGGCGCGCTAGCTGCTCCTCTAGCTCCCAAGTAGCCTCATCTGGACCGTGATGTTCCCACAACACTTTAGCCCATCTGATAGTCCTGGTACGAAGAATCTGCTCTCGTGTCCCAACGATGCGAAGCGGACGCTCAACGTAAGTCGCATTAGGCTGAATCTGGATATCATCGTAGCGAATCACATGGCTCGGATCTGACACATACTTACGGAGCATCGACACGTGGAATACATCGTGCACACCGGAGAACTCAACTGGAAGCGTCAACCGATAAGCTAAATCTCCAACTCGGCTCTTGACTTCGAACGGTCCTACATATCTCGGAGTTAACTTGCCCTTCTGACCAAATCGAACTGTGCCCTTCATCGGAGAAACTTTAAGAAATACCCAATCTCCGACTTAGAATGCCAAAGGTCTCCTCCGAGTATCAGCATAGCTCTTCTGTCTGGATCGAGCAATCTTCAGATTCTCTATCACCTTCTGTACTTTCTCTGTCGTCTCAGCAATGATCGTCGGACCATGGAAACTCCTTGTTCCTACCTCTTCCCAGCACACTGGGGTCCTGCACTTTCGTCCGTATAGAGCCTCATAAGGTGCCATACCAATGCTCTCATGGAAGCTGTTGTTGTAAGCAAACTCACACAATGCTAGATGCGTGTCCCATTCCTTCTCAAAGTTCAGCACACTAGCTCTGAGCATATCCTCCAATGTCTGAATGGTACGCTCCGACTGTCCATCGGTCTGGGGGTGGTATGCCGTACTAAAACTCAGCTTCGTGCCCATAGCTTCCTGAAATGCTCTCCAGAATGAAGATACAAAACGACTGTCTCGATCCGACACAATCGATACTGGGGTGCCATGCAATCTGACTATCTCGTCAACAAACTTCCTGGCCATCTCCGTGAATGTCATCCCCTTCTTGAACGGAAGGAAATGTGCTGACTTGGTCAATCTGTCCACTATTACCCAGATAGCATTGTTCTTCCTACTGGTCGGCGGAAAACCGGAGACAAAATCCATCGTAATGTGCTCCCACTTCCACTGCGGAGTGTGCAATGGATGCAATGATCCTGGAGGTCGCTGATGGTCAGCTTTCACCCTCTGACAGGTCAAACATCGAGCTACGAACCCTGCGATCTCCCGCTTCATATTGTTCCACCAAAATCTGTCCTTCAAGTTCCGGTACATCTTAGTACTCCCGGGGTGCATCGCATATCGGGCATCATGCGCATCTGTCATCAACTTATCTTTCAGCTCGTCCACAGCGGGAACACACAATCTATTCCTGAAGTATAAAACTCCATCTACCAGGCTGAAATCCGGTCGATCTGCAATCCGATCCCTGAGCTTCACCAGGAGGGGGTCCTCAAACTGGCGATCCTTAATCTGCTGAATCACCTCAGGCTGAAACACGACGGTAGTAGCTAATGTTACCGACTCACCTACCATCCGAACCTCAACAGGCTGATCATGCATAAGCATATAGAATCCTGCCAACACCTGAAGACTGTCTGTCCTCCTGCGAAGTGCGTCTGCAACTACATTTCCTTTGCCTGGGTGGTACTTGATAGGAAAGTCGTAGTCTTTGATAAACTCCAACCATCTACGCTGCCTCATATTCAAGTCATGCTGATCAAACAAGTACTGCAGACTGTGATGATCGGAATGGACCTCGAACTTCACACCGTACAAGTAATGTCGCCACAACTTCAGTGCAAATACGATGGCTGCTAGCTCCAAGTCATGTGTGGCATAGTTCTTCTCATGTTCTTTCAGCTGTCTGGATCCATAGGCAATCACCTTCTGATTCTGCATCAGTACACAGCCTAGTCCAACTCGAGAAGCATCGGAATAAATCACGAATCCCTCACTACCATCCGGGAGAGTCAACACTGGCGCCGTAGTGAGCTTTTCTTTCAACATTTGAAAACTACGCTCACACTTCTCTGTCCACTCATACGGAACCTTCTTCCGAGTCAACTGAGTCAGCGGAGCTGAAATCTTCGAGAAATCCTGCACAAACCTGCGGTAATATCCCGCCAAACCCAGAAAACTCCGAATCTCTGTCACTGATCTAGGACGGGGCCAATGAACTACTGCTTCAATCTTAGCCGGATCCACCATCAATCCTTCTCTAGAAATCTTATGACCCAGAAATGCAACTTGCTCTAACCAGAAATCACACTTGGACAACTTGGCATACAACTTGTGATCTCTAAGCAGCTGCAATGCTTTCCTCAGATGGTCTGTATGTTCCTCAGCTGTCTTCGAATAGACCAATATGTCATCTATGAAAACCACAACGAACTGGTCCAAGAAGGAAGTAAACACCCTGTTCATCAACGCCATAAAAGCTGCGGGTGCGTTTGTCAAACCAAATGGCATGACCAGGAACTCGTAGTGTCCATACCGAGTCCTGAAAGCTGTCTTAGGAACATCCTCATCCTTCACCCTGAGCTGGTGATATCCTGACCTCAAGTCAATCTTCGAGAAGTAAGCTGCACCCTGAAGCTGATCGAACAACTCATCGATCCTAGGCAATGGATATTTGTTCTTGATAGTCACTTTGTTCAACTGCCTATAATCAATGCACATCCGGAAACTGCCATCCTTCTTCTTGACAAACAATACAGGAGCTCCCCAAGGTGAAACACTTGGGCGTATGAACCCTTTATCCAACAGATCCTGCAACTGTTTCTTCAATTCCAACAACTCTGCAGGTGCCATACGATATGGAGCTCTACTGATGGGTGCTGTACCGGGCATCAAGTCAATAGCAAATTCTACCTCCCGAACTGGTGGCAACTCTGGCACATCCTCCGGAAAGACATCCGGAAACTCGCTGACTACTGGGATCTCACTGAGCTGTCGCTGATCTTTCTTCTCTGAAATGAATGCAAGAAATCCCTCACATCCCCTACGAAGCATCCTGTCTGCTTTACAAGCAGAGATCACACGTCTTGGGCACTTCATCTGGCTGCCCTCAAATCGGAATCCGCTGCCCAAGTCAAAGTAGATTGCCTTGCTGTAGCAATTGATACACGCATGATATCTTGCAAGCCAGTCCATACCAAGAATCACATCAAAATCCAGTGTTGTGAGCAACACGAGGTCTACAGGGAGCTGATGACCAGCTATCCGCACGTCACACTGAGGGTAGAAAACACTGCACTCCACCCGTTTACCAACCGGAGTGGATACTAGTAACAAGTATGGAAGTGGTGTGGGTCGCTATCGAAGCTGCACAGCAAAATGGGGTGCTACGTACGAACGCGTAGACCCGGAGTCAAATAAGGCTAAAGCTTCAGCATCAGAAATTAAAATTTTACCTTCCACTACCGTGGCCTCCTCCGCGCCCTCATGCGTAGCAGCATAGGCTCGGGCTGTCTGGCGGTTCGGCTTCTGGGCTGGGCGAGCTGGCTGAGATCTGCCCTGCGCTGTAGGTCCTGTCTGTCTCGTCTGCGGAGAGGACTGAAACTTCGGGCATTGGGCCCGCCTGTGGTCCGTTGAGCCACAACCGAAACAAGCCCCACTCTTCCTCCAACATCTGTCGGTGGGGTGATCCTTCCCACAGTGACTGCAAATCACCTGAGAACTGCTCGAACTGCCCTGCTTACCCTTGAACTTCTTCTGGAACTGACCTCTGCCACTGAAACCTGCTGCCCTCTTAGCCTCTGTTCGCTCCTCCTCAAATATGGCCTCTGCATCATAGGCCCTGTCAATAGCGTCGTCCAATGTAGCCGGCCACATACAAGCAACCACGTGGCGTTTGTGCCTCGGATTCAGACCATTGACGAAGCGAGTCACCTTCTTATGCTCCGTGTTCACCATCTCCTCTGCGAAGTGGGACAACTCTGTAAACTTGTGTACATAGTCTGCAACTGGCATCTGTCTCTGCTGAAGGTTGAAGAATTCTACTTCCTTAGCTCGCTGAATATGGAGAGGCATGAACTTCCGACGGAATTGCTGCTTGAAAGTCTCCCAAACTGTGGCACTGGGCATAGTCTGGAATGAGTTCTTGACACTCCTCCACCATGTCTTGGCTACACTCCGAAGCATAGAAGCTGTGAGAACCACTTTCTGCTTGTTACTGCACACGATCGTATCAAAAAGCTCTTCAGTCTGCTCCAACCATTGCTCAGCCTGCAATGCATCTTCTATCCCATGAAACTCGGTCGCCCCTCGCTTACGGAACTTGTCGAAAAGAGCATTAGGATCTGATTCCTTAGGCTGGACAATCACCTGCTGATCTATACGAGGTGATGCAACTGCGGCAGCCTGACTCTGTCTATCTACCATGGATGCCATCTGCGCCTGTAATGACTGCATAGACTGCATCATCATCATCATCCGCTCCTCACTATTGATGTGTGGGGGTACCGATCCACTATCACCATTGTGGCCCTGTTGATTCTCATCCCGAGATCCTGATCCTGATGCCATCCTGAAAAAGAAAAAAAAGAAACACAACACGCAAATATAAAATGCCCTGAGTTAGTCAAACCCCAAATCAACATATGAGACTTCGAGTCAAATAGTTGATAGCGTTATCTCACCACGATCTTAGATGCCTACATGCTTATACTAGCAAGCTCTGATACCATACAATACGTATGTCACGACCCGAGCCCAGAAATCGGGGGTTAGCGAAAAGCTAAACCGGTGACACACGTACTCCCGTGCACGTGCACCCAAACCCAGTCCAGATGCACGCCCACAAGGGATCTAACACGTGCGAACTAAGCGTACGCGGAAACTGTACATATCATAGCAAGCAACAAAGGAAAATAAATAGCGGAAGCTAAAACAAATGCGGAACGGAAAAGACAAAGATAATCACAACTAGAAAACCAAATACGAGTCTGAATACACGACAAAATAAAGATGTACAAATATACAGATGACAAAGTCCAAAGTCCAAAGAGTCCCAAAATACAAAGTCCCCAAAAACCAAAACTCAAAATCCAAAACAAAGCCACTGGAAGTATGCATGAACGCACTCGGCAGAGATGATCAGGCCCACTCTGCCAAACCTGAGGGTGCCTCTACACTCGCCCCTGCAGCCTCATCGACCGCCGGGGAGCTGGGCAGGGTATCTGTGCCTGCAACACCACAGACAACACAAATGAATACAACGATCCAGCAAATATAAGTAACAGGGGCGTAACACTCATAGTATCAAAGTGAATATAATAATGACAGAAGATTAATACAGAGTTTCATATTAGGATACTACGCAAATCGTGCATAGAAGTAAAGCATGATATGTGAATCAAAACATAGAATACTGAACTAGTTGGCTACTACGTTAACCATGTTCTCTCCAATAGAGAGCAGAGCAAAGCAGAGCAGAGGAGAACACCGCTGTCCAGGCCAAAGGTACAAGCGGGTCTCGGTTTCTTGGGTTCCGGGGTCCCAAGACAAAGCAACACTGCAGTTATACAGAGATACAAAGATCTAAGCCAGAGGTAACCCCGTCGGGCATCCTAGGGCTGAGGCTGAGTAGAGCCAGACTAATACCAATCAAATCAAATCCATAGAAAGGGAGATTATCCGCTTTGGACTCACCGATGGCAAGGACCGGATCTTATCCTCACGTATTAATCTCTGGGCAGAGCCACCCGGGAATACCCAAACCAAACAGAGATATACCAAGCCAAAGACAGAGCATAGATTAAGTCAAAGCATAGCATAGATCAGAGCATAGCGTAGGTCGAAGAATAAACAGACATACAGGACGAAAGCAAAATGACTGCGGAATGCATAAACATAGATTAACAGAACAGAGGGCAAAGTTATAAACAATATGAAATGCATCTCAGATCAATACGGAATCAAGGTTCATTACAAGCCAAGTCTAATCTAGTTGCATCACTGTCACTAACCGTGCATGTTGATGTAGTTTTAAGTTATTCGATGCACCGTTGCCATCCTAGTGTCGCAAAATAATCCTCAAGTGCATCGAAGTCCCTTAAACCAACACCCATGGGGAGGTGCTTAACAGTGATCAACACTCACATGAATAAGTCACAGCCTAACAGACTCTTCATGCGATCCAACGAGTCCATTGGTCCGGTTTAAACGGGTGGTTAACCTGTATTTGAGCCCTACGAGTCTCACCATTATCCTAGATTGTAATTCAGAATTGCCATGCCTAATGGTTTAGCCATGAGGGACCTATGGTTAAGCCGAAGACATCTTACGCGCTCGTCGTAATATGCACTACGGCTTCACCTTGGTTTCATTAATAACACAGCTAAACGGGTCTTCTTCCACCTCTGATCTGATAGCTTTTTCGGCTGAGCTACAGTCAGTATACGGCTTAGCCGTAGACCAATCCACGGCTTAGCCGTAGCATTCCACGGCTTAGCCGTAGCCTCACCGTAGGAGTACTGATATCAGAAAAGTTTCGACTGATCAGAGATTTAATTCACGGCTAGGGTACGGTTGGGTCACGGCTAGCTTACGGCTCAGCCGTAGGACAAATTACGGCTTAGCCGTAGACTAGCCGTAGAACAAAACTCAAATTTCGAGTCTCTGGAAATCAAGCCGTAGAAGTTCACGGCTTAGCCGTACAATACAGAGATGAATTCGGGCGGAGTACAGAAACTGAAATTTGACACAGAAACATCTCCAAACAAGCTACAGAGGTTCCAAATTCAAAAGCATTGGCTGTAAACATCAAATACCCTAAAGAAGATGGAAATCAAAGCATTCAAACAGAGCACCCATATGTGTTAAACAAGCCTGTACTTATACTTGCCTCAAAGCTCTATCAATCCACAAACTCAAGCTCCAAATCCACTAGAATCAAGACAAATCAAAGAGATACACCATGCATGAGATGTAGACACATCAACAAAGAAAAGAGCTGAAATTGGAGAAGAAGAAGGGAGAGTTGGGAGAGAACCCACTTACCCAAAGCCACAAAACATAGACAGAGAGGAAAGAATGAAGAAGAACCCAATCCAATGAAGAGTAGCAAACCCAAATCAAACAAGGGCTCCAATCCACAATCGAGCAAGAGAAGGAAAGAGAAGAGAGAGAGAGAGATGAACGAACGTGGAGCTGCTCCTAATCTTGCATGCAATCGATCGAGACAAATGGGCAAGGAGAAAGACACCTGGAGCATGACTTATATTTATAGATTTGAGAGTTTAAAACAAGAACCCATGAGTTTAGACTATTTACAGTTTAAGTCACACGAAGGTTCATCTTCTCCAATTGACTCCAAATGGGTCTGACACAGTTACGGAAATTGTCGAGCTCAACGAAATACACATGCTGACACCAAGATGATGCAATTATGATGCAAGCAAAGCAAAAACAAAATTACGAAAAAGGGCTTAGAACTACCTATCTCAGGTCAAAGGTTGCTCAACTACCTATCCATGACCCAAAACAAGTCCAAAAGAATTAAACAAAACAAAACACACACTAATGAGCCACTAATCCGGCTCAGAGGGGATCGGAGTGTTACAATAGATTAAACCATCCACATGCACATCTAACACTAAAACACATAATAAATACATAAATACAAAAGGGCATGTCCATTAATTTCTGACTCCAATTAACATGATGAAGATGGCATTTTTACTCTTCATGAAATCCAAAGAAACCCTGTGATGCTCTACGTCGGATGACTAGTAGAAAATGTCATCCTCATTCTACTCCTCTACACCCTAAGGTACCATTGGGGTTCCCTCCGGAGACCCGTCGACTGCCGTACCGGAATTGGGTTTTGTACTTGTAACACCAAGGATAGCATTGTGAACACGATGGTTAAGTAAATATAAGGTCATATAAAACTATCATGATGTATCAATTTGAATTAGAAACTATTGATTAAAAGAGAATACTAATCAGAAACTAGGCATGTTGTACATGAGAGTAAGCATAAGTAAAGAATCATAAATAGAAATACAATAACATACTAGTTGGCATCTACATGGCTATCTTCTCTCTAAGGAGAGCATATCATATGATGGGAAATCACTAGCGGTCAGGCCAAGACCATCAACTACTGTAAGAGTGCCAACCAACTCTTCACAAAACTACTGCAATAGGTGATGTATTAAATACTCTCTTTCGGTCCCGTTAAACCTCCTATGAGTACAAGCTAAATGGTGCCAACTCAATGTACCAAAACTGATCAGAATTCATACTTTCTTACTTATCATACGTAGCAATCGACTTATTATTATACAGAAATATGTATCAATCTTGATATCGTATTCAGTCATAAAAATTGGAATTAAACAAAGTAACTGTTATCAAAACAATGCATACTTAAATGAGCTATTAGAGATCGAACCCTCTCAACCTTAGTTACTCCTGTCTTGGCTAACGGGCTCACGCTCAGTAGAAGTTCCGTCTCCGATCTTGCCTCAAGGTTCACCAAGAGGAATGGATACATGATTAGAACATGTTGAGGGTGAGGTTTAGTTAATCAATATAAATGTGTTTGAATTGAGAAGTTAACAAGGTTATTTACTAGCCAATCCTATGCTAAGATAATCCGTATTTCTATAGTCATTCAATACAGCAGATTCATAAAATGTCTGGTGTCGATGTGTTATCAAAAATTTTAGTATTACATTGTATAGGCGATGGACACCACTTCTTATGCCAACACCCATGATGTGACGTCGAAAATAATAAAAAAATCAAAGGAAAATGAGTGCCAGCTTAACACTCTTCTTCTTAATGTTTAATTACCATTGGACTATTTGTTTGAGGTAAGGGGACCATCTCTATAGCCCTATATGGTCTATCAAATGTCATTAACTTTTCATAAGTTGTCAGGGCTCTCATGGCTTGGCCGTGGGTAGTCTTTGGCTTAGTTGCGGCTTTCCTATTTGTCCACGCAAATACGGCTCAGTCATGATTAAGCCTACATCTTAGCTATAATACATTTCACGGCTTGGCCATAGGTTTAGCTGCAAAAGAAAATTTCCTGATTATCAAATTTTGGCTCTCTTGAAAAGTAGCTGTAGCATACTTACAGCTTAGCTATAAGCTTTAGATTTTTTGAAGCTATTCTAGTACAGAGTTCAATCCAATACAAAACTTCTTTAATTGGTTCCAATGTGATTCCATTGTGGTTTTATTTGCTCCAAACTATTATCATACACCATTCATTAACCACATTTCATCATTATTTATTAAACATACTCATTATCATTTAAACAATCACTTATCTTCAAATTAAAAAAGATAGAAGAGCTATAAATTAGCATTCAAGGAAAATTCTTCAATGATCAACATAAATGGACATACATGCAATAATATACACTTTTTACTTGCCTCTAATTTTAGTGCTTGACCCAATCAACTTCTCCCTTAGTTTGATCATAAAGAAAGCCTTAATAGAAGATGATCCTACGACATGCAAAGACATGCACTGGGTAAATTAGATATGAGATGCATGCATGTTGCTTATTTGAGTCTCCTTGACTCTTTTGAAATCAAAGAAATAAAAGGATATTGAGAATCTTACCTTAGGGAGCTGTAGAAAAGATAAGAGATTGAATTTGGAGGTTTCTAGGAAGGAGATGCACAAGAAGATGGAAAAAAAAGAAAATGAAACCTAATAGGAGCACATGCAAACTTCCAAGATTCAATTTCTAGCTCCAGGCTTGAAGAAGAGATGGGAGGAGAGTGACGGAAAGTAGCTCCAGCAAGTCTCAAGACGACATGAAGAGGGAACGATGGTTTGTCCCTCTTTAAGTCAAATTTTCTAGAATTTTGCATACAAGTTCACTGTATTTATGGATTTTACATTTTGAGTCAATTGAGCTTCAATTGAGCTTCAATTGAGCCAAGATGGATCCGAATTCAACTGGGCTAAATATGAAATATGACCCACAAGATGAAATGCACATGGTGTAACTAATATGGTGCCAAGATGGTGCATGACCATATAACTCTAATTTATGAGAAGGTTGTTGACTGCCTAAGTAATGTTTGAACCCGACACAACTACCTGTATATGACCTAAACCCCAGGGGACTTGAGTTGAATTAGTCTAAATAAGCATTAATTAAGGTAAAACAAGATTAATTATTATAAATTGAGATTAGTTCAGGTTTGGACCTTACACTTATACAATTACATGCCTTGAAAGAGCACTGCACTTTGTGATGTTACATGATTGATACAATAACTGATGGTACTCCATCTATTTCTAAAAATATTCTACCAAAATAAAAAAATTTGGTTTCACATCTTCTATAAAAAAAAAAAAGCCAATTTCAAATCTCCATAACAAACAAACAGGCTAAAGTGTTGCTTTCTTGTGCAATGAGTAAAGATCCTCTAAAGCAAGATGGGCCCAGGAAGCATGTAGTGAACTTCATTAGCCATTCCAACTAAAGCGACAAAAAAGTAATTTTATCTTAGTTCATTACAAATGCACCAAAAGAAAGCCAAAGGAATTATCTTCTAGAGAGGTCAAACGCACTTCCTTGGACAGCCCCCAGCCCATAATGATTGCAACTCCATTCAATCCTTTGGCATGCACCATTTAACTCCACGCAGACTTAAAATCAAGTTCCATAATGCATTTGCAAGGGGGTAAAGGATGAATAAATGGCTTATTGTTTTGCATAACACATATATTAGGACGATGAAACCCTATTCTTTGCAGATTGTCTAAGGTCAGGATTGGGTTCCAATCCACTTCCGAAACAAAAAAGGAAACTTTAGATGGAGTTTTAACCTTCTAAATCTTTTTCCAAAGGGAAAATGGGGCAGGATTCAGCTGCCATTTGATTGTAAATGGATCTAACTATAAAAACCTCGCTTTGTTCCTCTCCATATCACCGTGTCATTGCCTTGGTCTTTTAGTTTAGGGGCTGTAGACATTCCCACAACGAAAGGCTTTCAAGCATCTCTCTTGCCACCAAACTCCTCCTTAAAAGGGGAAGCCAAGTTGTGGTACTAGATTCTCTGTACACACAATGTACTACTAGGTGGTCTTTGTTGGTTGTAACTCTATACATTTGTGGAAATCTGTCACACAGAGGCTTGTTTTTGCACCAAGTATCTTTCCAAAACAAAACCCTATAACCATTTCCTACCTCAAAGTGGATATTCATGCCAAAACAAGCATGTTTTGAATTGGGATGTTTCAATGCACACAACAAATATGGGGATGATTAAGAAAGTGAATATTCACTTCATTCTGAAGCGAGTTGACACCTTGCACTCCTGAAGAATATGGGGATGAAAAGCAGTTTTAACATCCATTTGATGAATATACAAATTATGCAAAGCAGCTATAGTAATCAAAGTTCTAATAAAACTGATTTGAGATACAGGTGAATAAGTGTCAAAGAAGTCTACCCCCTCTCTTTGTCTAAAGCCTTTGGCTACTAGCGTGGCTTTTTATTTCTCTATTGAATCATCAAGCCTAGGTTTCTTATTAAGAACCCATTTGCATCTTAAAGGTTTTGTACAGGAAAGTAGGTCAACTAGTTCCCAAGTATTATTTGCTAAAATGGATTCTATTTCATCATCTATTTCTTCCTTCCAAAATGCATCATCACGGGCAGCATAGCTTCCTTAAAAGTAGATGGGTCTTTTTCTACTAAATAAGTTTCAAAGTCAGGCCAAAACTAGTAGATATCCTAACTCTCTTACTCCTCATAAGCTGGGGTTCATCTTCCTCTAGAATTTGTATACCTCTTTTAAATGAGGAAGGGTCAATTATAATCCTAGTATTAAAGGCAAAAACATCTTTAAATAAGTCTGCATCTATAGATTCAACTAGACTTTAGTCTTATATTCTTAGAGATCTATAGGCAGCACTATTTTGTGCATATCTTTTGAACACGCATTCCCTTAAATGGGGTCCTAACTCAGGCCTTTTTAGATCTACTATCCTAAGATGGGTCAGTAACCCCCAAACTTTAAAATATCTAAGATTAGGCTTCCTACCCTCCCAAATCTCAAAGGCTGTGCAATTTCTCTTAGAATGCAAAGTTCTATTTAAGATATAACATGCAGTTAATAAGGCTTCACCTCACAGATTTTTTGGACTACCGAATGAAATCATCCTACAATCAACCATTTCAATCAAAGTCTAATTTTTTCTTTCTGCTATACTATTTTGTTGAGGTATATAGGGAGTACTACTAGTTCTTTTGATTCTTTTATATTCACAGAAGTCAAAAATTTCTGTTTAACTGTATTCACCACCTTTATCACTTCTAAACTTAATTACCTTTTTATCTATTTTTTTTAATTCAAACACAAAGATTTTAAATTTAGATAAAGCTTCATCTTTTGTTCTAAATAAATATACATAAGTATATCTAAAACAATCATCAATAAAAGTAATAAAATACTAGTTCTACCTTTAGTCATAATATTACTTAAATCACATATATCAGAATGCAATAACTGAAGTAACTTAGATACTCTTTCTACATGATGAAAGGGCTTGCGAATAATTTTGAATTGAGAGAAAATTTCACATTTCATATACTCATCTTTATATTTATCAATCAATCCATCATTACTCATATTTTTCAAAGTTCTAAAGTTAATATAACCTAGTCTACCATGCCAATCATAAACAAAAGCAACTATATAAGCAGAAGAAGATGCATTATTATTGATAATATTTAATTTAAACATATCATCAGAGGCATAACCCTCACCAACAAAGACACCTTTCTTAGTAATTACAAATTATCATACTCTATCACTTACTTAAATCATGCCTTATTCAGAAGAAAACCAGAAACTAAATTTTTTTCTCATCTCTGGAGCATAGAACACATTCAGCAACATCACAGTCTTCTCGGAAGTGAATTGAAGTTCAACCCTCACTTTACCAATTACTTGAGTAGTAACAGTAGTTCCTAGAGCAAATTTACAATTGTTCTTGACCTCCTCATAAGTGTTGAATGCACCTCTATCAAAGGTAACATGAGTGGTGGCATCCATGTCAATCACCACCCTTCGCTCTTTCCTGGCTGACTATGTTCACTTCAGAGATAATAGTCACAAAGTGATCCTCTTCAGTGACATTAGCTTGAGGCTTGTTGAATTGGGACTGTTGTCAAAACTTCTTTCGATAGCGGCATTCTCTTACAAAGTAGCCCAGTTTACCATAAACAAAACAACCACCCTTAGTATGTGGTTTATTGGTCCCTTGGTTCTAGTTCTTATTTGGACCTTTTTTCTGATTTAGGTTCCACTTCTTAAATGAGGTATTATTCTTCTTGTTTATGCCCATATGTTGATCAAATTTGCCTTTCTTTTCACTATCACCTTTGGATTTAGGTTCACCAAGATTTATTTTTCCACCATTCTCAAATAGAGTAAATTGACCACTTATTCGGGCTTCCTCCTCAATTCTCAAGTAACGCTAAAGATACTCCAGTGAATAATCCCTTCACTTGTGTTTAAGGGATTTTTGAATATCCTCCTAAGTTGGTAGCAGTTTTTCAATTATTGTTGCCACTTAAAATTGTTCATCAGCTCGGATTCCTTCTTTGATAATTTCATTCACTGTAGTCTACAAATCATATATTTGGGGAAGAATAGGTTTTTCATCTACCATCTTAAAGTTTAAATAATGACCAACTGAGTACTTTTTTTGCCCCAAAGTCCTCTGTCTTATACTTCTTATTAACGGCTTTCTAAAGATCTTTTACAATTCGGGCATCAGATTATAGATTGTAGATGTTATCTGCAACCAAGTTTATGATATTGTCTTTGCACAAATAGTCATATTCTTTCCATTTTTTTCTTACATGTGAGCCTCCTGGTTGCTCTTCACCATCAGGACATGGCTTAATTAGAAAATATGCTACTTTCAAAGCTATAAACAAAAATAAAACTTTTTGTTGCCAACATCGGAAGTTAGACCTATCAAAACTATCCAACCAGACCAGATCCTGATGCATGAACTTAACAGTAGTGGTAGCCATGATTCGTCCTAAAATTATTGGAAATAAGAAGGCTAGTAGTAATATAAATAAACTAAAATAATAATACCGAATAATCTGCAATGCTATAGAGGGATGTTGTGATGGAGCAAATCTATGAAAAAAAGCAACAGTAGTTCTTGGCCAAGGCACATTAGTGGACGCCTTCTTTAGTACGAGTCCCGCTCCTCAGGATAAACCTAGATACGAAGAGGTTCTCAACCAAAATCACCCACAGGATACAACAGCCCACACAATATGATCTACCTCAATCGCACACCAAGTTAAGATCAGTCGAACTCTAGCAGAGTATGAGATTTCTCATAAAGAAAAGAAAACACCAAAGAAGAAGGAGAGAAAAACTGTGTGTTTCATTTGAACCCAGGTGTCCTAATTTATAATAGAAAATATAGTCGTTGGGTATAATGGCAGTAATAAAACGATGTCTTTAAATTACCATTAAACCCATTTAAAAAAAGGCATTAGAAATTTGGGTTTTAAATTTTAAACGTCCTTTTTAAATGGTTTTGGTCAACCCATTAATTTGAAAACGTTTTAAAAAGAATTTATTTAAGTAAAAATGTTTTTAAATAAATTGTAATTTTTTGCAAAAGTTTGCTATTTCTATATCATAATATGGGCCTCCCACGGTAGGCTGGGCCAGGATTTGCACCCCCTACACGCAATAATCAAGTAAGATACGCGTCGCGAATACTCACCCAATTAAACGTTTTCCAAATCGAGACCATCGAGCCAATCCCGACTCGTGTGCGCGCATAGAGCTTGTGGAAAAAGAGTCTAAAGAGCTTGAGGTATAAAGGACAAGGAAGTACTTATATAGTGCTCAAAGGTTTTGCACTCTTCCAATGTGGGACTCTTGAAAACCCACAAAGTTCTCTTGTAAAGAAAGACTATGAAAAGGAATTTTTTGAAATTACTTAAAACCCAACAAAGTTATTGCAATTGATTATGTGAAATCAAAAGATAACTAAGCAAATCCTTTTAAAAAAAAGGCCTTGAAAGGGAAAAAAACATCTAAAGGGATGGGTCTTAAACCCATAAATCATCAATAGCAGGAACCCAACCTAATGACCAAAAATCCTGAGAAATAGGTTTAACAGGACAAACAAGCTAACTTGAGGATTGGACTACTAACATAATGAGAATATGTATTTCTCAAAAACTCGTCCCTATCATATTATGTTATGTGAGATTAAATGTAAATACATAACCTAAAGCGAGTGAAGTTAGATTTAATATTTAATGAGATCTATAGTCCATATGGCGGGGTGCACAGCTGCACTAGAACCCATGATAGACTCACCTATGAGTGTGAAGTGGGGCTGTTTTCTATGAGAATTAGGGCAAATTTCCTAGAGCACTAATGAAATTTGGGACAAAAGCACATAGCAGTAAAGTGCTAACCTATGGACACTACGCAAATAAAACTTGATATATTTTTCTTAACAAAATAAAGAGTTGAAGTTTAAGACTCCGGTCACTTAAACTCCTAAGGGTTTGAAAATGTATCATGATAGTAAGGTTCAAGCTTTGTCACTTTACCAGTATAATGCTCATTAAGATTGTTAGGTTTTAAAAGGTTTCAAAAAAATCATTTTCATAGCCCTTCTTTACAAAAAGAACTTTGTGGAATTTCAAGAGTCCCACATTGGAAAAGTTTAAAACCTTTAAGCACTATATAAGCACTTCTTTGTCCTTTATACCTCTAGCTATTTAGACTCTTTTGCCACAAGCCCTATGCTCGATCATGAACCGGGCTTGGCCCGAGGGTCTTGATCTGAAAAATGTTTACTCAGGTGCGTGTTTGCAACGCGCATCTTACATGATTATTGTGCACAGAGTGGTGCAAATCCTAGCCCGGCCTACCTTGGGGGATGCATATTATGATATAGAAATGTTAAACTTTTGCAAAAAATGACAATTTATTTTAAAACATTTTTCTTAAATAATTTTAAAACATTTTCAAACTAATGGGTTGATAAAAACCATTTAAAAAGGATGTTCAAAAATATAAATTCACATTTATAATGCCTTTTCTTAAATGAGTTTAATGGTGATTTAAAGACATGCTTTATTACTGCTATTATACCCAACGACTATATTTGCTATTATAAATTGGGATACCTCGGTTCAAATGAAACACAGTTTTTCTCTCCTTCTTCTCTTGTGTTTTCTTTTCTCTACAAGCAATCTCATACTCTGTTGGAGTTCAGCTGACCTTAACTTGGTGTGCAACCCAGGTAGATTATACTGTGGAGGCCATTGTATTCTGAGGGCGATTCCGACTGAAAAACGCTTCGTATATAGGTTTATCCCGAGGGGCGGAACTCGTCTCAAAGAAGGCATCCACTGACATGTCTCGGCTAAGAACTACTGCTGCTGCTTTTCATAGATTTATGCCATCACAATGTCCTTCCACAGCAGTACAGATTATTTAGTATTATTTTTTCAATTTATTTGTATTACTACAACACTCTGTAGCCTTATAATTTCCAACACTACACTTTATGGTGTTACATGATAGATACACTTGATCTTTTCGTAAGTAGGACGATCATGCTAGATCCATGCTAGATCCAAGATGCTAGACCATCTAGTGAGACCAACTAAAAGGAACATGGCCAAATAAAAAAGAAAAGGTGGCTATATAAAGAAGCACATAAGATGGTTACATCAAGAAGTTTCCAACATAATCAAAAGATCAGGTAGAATTCAAATCTTACAAAACAAACATAAAAATATTTACATTTCACAACTACTTTTTCACCATTCTAAGTTTCAATTACTACATTCGACACAATATAACCACAAGCAAAACACCATACAAAACCAGAACAACCGTGAAGACTTGATACATTTGTTCAAGCTTCTCCGATCTTTTAAGAATATTCGCCAAATGAGTATCTTGTGGAGCAGGAGCATAGGGCAAAGGAGCCTGGCACGCGTATTCATAATTATCCATCGATCATACATAATCATCATACCAACTGATGAAGTTGTTACATTCCTATTATTTCTCTCGCAAATAATGGCTAATATATGTCTTTATTTGGTATAAATAGGTCCATATGAAAAAAAATAAAAAAGAAAAACAAGCAACTATATTGCATATTTACCATTGGTCATGGACAAGAATAATAGTGTCCACCATAATTATTTATTGATTGCGAAACTTTAACCACACAGTTGCTCACACAGCAACGACATAAACGTTGAGGCCAATTGGAATTCCCAGTAGAAGAATATCATGCCATTTATTTTTGTTCCAAATGACCAAGCCTCCAATCTTTGTCTATTTAATAAACAAAAGAATAAAGTAATCGTGAACTCACAAGTGTAAGATCCATTAGGGCATGTTTGGTAACAAGAGAAGAATCTTCTTTTTCAATGATTCTTTGGTGCCATAGAATCAAACATTCTTTACTAAGGTTTTACGAGAAACAGGATTCATCATGAACCACGTTTGGCTAGCATGGTCGAATCAACATTGATTTTTTCAAATCCATGTTTGGTAAACATATAGAAGTCCATGGAAGAAAGAAAGAGAAAAAAAACAAATGATCTTAAAAAATACTACAAACAAACCTTGAACATGATTGACAAATTTATGCTGTATTCTTATGTATTAGATGTTTTTTTCTTTTAACTTTATATAGTCCAGATGGAGGCGTCAACCTTTCAAGGTCTCACATGGTGTAATGAACTAACATAAATTCAGTTTTCACACATGTAGTAAGCATCTACAAATCTAAATTTAAAAAAACCTATATGAAACTTGAGAAAAGTAATTTTCTACATCCAATTGTTACTTCTTTGATTAGGAACGCAAAATATGAAATAACATTAATCTCTTGTTTGTTTTGAAACACAACCACCAGCTTTTCTAGTTTCTCTAGTTGGACATTCAATGCTCCAGTTGGACACACAATGCTTACAATTATCAAAGACCTTTAACAAAGGCACATGCACACACGCTAATTGCTACCACTTAACATATAGAAATACCATTTAGCAAAGACAAATATAAATATATATAGGAAAGTTAATAAAAAGCCAATGGTGAAAAGTTTGAGCACATGCTTTTGTGATGCTGAAATTTTACAGCAACCGAATTGTCATCACTAAGTTTTCCATTCACAAAGACTAAAAAATTTGGAGTCAAGTGAAGACCCCAATAACCCAAACAAATCAAATAAGACACTAAATCCAAGTCCTAACCAAACTTAGATCCGGAAACAAATCAAATCAAATGCGACTATAAATCCACATCCCAGCCAAACTCAAATCAAGAAACAACCAAATGAGAAAGAGAAAGAGCAAGAGAGATAGAGATAGAGAGAGTCACGCCCCAAACCTGAGAATTGGGGATTAAAGTGGAACCCAAGGCATGGCACACGTAACCTATGGCAATCCGTACCATGTCAAAACAATTACGAACTGCCACAATGGTGATTCCATAAATACGTGTGAGGAAGATTCATAAACACATAACAATCATTTTAATAACAAAGGAGAAACCTGTGAAATACACCTGTAATCATAATAGGCACTAATAAAAATATTCATTCTTTAATATACCAAAGTTTGTTAAATGGTCCATCCACATACATATGATATATAAAAGAAACATAAACATATACATAAATACAAAATGACATGTCCATCCATCAATGACTCCAAAATAGCATGATGATGACGACATGATCTACCCATGATGCCAGAACTCGGCTAAAGCCTAAGCAAGCCCAAAACGAGTCCCATGACACACTACATAGGATGACTAGTAGTAGATGTTAACTTCATTCCACTCATCTACACCTCGAGGTACCGCTGTGGCTCCCTTCGGGACTACATTGACTGCCGACTTGGCGTTGGGTTTTGTACCTGTAACACCAATGGTAGTACTGTTAACACAACAATGAAACAAATATAACAGTATATAAGACTAATCATAATGAATCAACTGAATTAGAAAACATATTGATTAAAAGACAATAACGAAAACTATGCATATTGTGCATGTGATTAAACATGAGTAACGAATCAAAAATGGAAATATAATAACAAACTAACTGGCATCCACATGACTATATTCTCTCTAGAGAGAGCATATCATAGGTGGGAATTCACTAGCGGTCGGGCCAAAATCCATCTAGCTACGCTAAGAGCACCGACCAACTCTTTATATAACTACTGCAGGAGGGAACATAATGAGTACCCTCATTTGGTCCCGTCAAATCTCTTATGGGTACATGCTAAGTGTTACCGACTCAATATACTAAAACCAATCAAGAGTTATAACTTTCATACTTATCTTATGTAGCAATCGTCTCATTATTATACAGAAACATATATCAGTCTTGAGATTATGCGAATCATATAACCAAAGTTTGAACAATGCTTCTGACTAATTATACATTACATACCTTAGTGAGCTAGTAGTACTTAAACCCTCTCAACTTTAGTTACCCCTATTTTGGCTCACGGGACCACGCTCAGTAGAAGCTCCGTCTCCTATTTTGCCGCAAGGTTTACCAAGAGGAATAGGTGCATGATCCAATCATATTGAGGGCTAGGTTTATTCAGACAATATGAATGCATTTAGATCGAGTGGTTAACAAGGATATTTACTAGCCAATCCTAGTAAAGATAATCCGTATTTCTGTAGTCATTCAATACGGCGTGCTCATAAAATGTTCGGTATCAATGTGTTACCAACATCTTAGTTTTACATTATATAAATGATGGATACCACTTCTTATGCCAACACCTATGACGTGACATCGAGAAATAACTAGAAAATCAAGATGGAATGAGTGACAGCTCTACACTCTTCCTTCTTGGTTTTTAATTACCATTGGGCTAATTTGTGAGTCAAAGGTACCACTTCCAAGACCCTACATGGTCTTTGAGTAAACTTAATGTCTTAAGAGTAAGGTTAACTCTAACATGTCTCTAGACTCTTGATAAAGGCTAAGATAACCCCTAATTGTTCCTCATTAAAAATGAAAGCAATTAAATGTTACAAAAAAGGGGGTAACTAATTGATCGAACCCCCCCATCTGATTGATCAGATTCCACCCAAAACCAAAATTTGATTGATCGGACCTCATCTAATTAATTAGCCTTGGAGCTTTAAGATCTGGGCAGAATCAATTCTAAACTGATTCCTCCTTTCCTCCCTTGGTTTTTTCACTTCCATTCATCAATTTAATCCTTTAACACCCCTCTGACACCCTCCTACTCTACAATTGGGTTTCTCCTCCATCTATTCCCATCATTCATTCTTAATTACATTCATTAGCACATAAACCATTTTACACTCTTGAATTAGAGGGCACAAGAGTTGTAACTTGACATTAGTAAAAAACTCATCAAGAATCAACATAATAAATAATGCATGTAATAAATATACACTTATACTTGCCTTTAGCTCAGTGCTTCACCCAAATCAAGTTCTCTTTTGGTCTAATAGTGGAGAAAGCCTCAATAGAAGACAACCTATGACATACAGTTGATGAAATGGGTATGAGATGCAGGCTTGCTTTAGATTTGAGTCTCCTTGACTCCATTAGACCCAAAGAACTAAAGGGATGACGGGGTTCTTACTTTAGAGAGCTGTAGAAAAGAAGAGGAGATGCAAATGTAAGTTCCATATAAGAAGGAACACAGGAGGATAAAGGAATAAGAGTATGAAACCTTGGGTTCCTACATGCAAGGCTCTAAGATCCAATTTCTAGCTGCTAGGTAGTTAAGAGAAGAGGAAGTTGCTCTAGTAGTTGATTAAGAGAGAGTGAAGAGGGAAGGGTGGTTAAAGCTATTTTAAATCAAATTCTCCTGGAAATTGTAAGCAAGTCCAGTTTGCTTATAAAATTTACAGTTTTAGTTAAGTGGATTCTAGTTGGGCTAAGATGAGTCTGGATTGAACTAGGCTAAACATAAAAGGTGACCCATAAGATGCAATTAACATGATGCTAATTTGATGCAAAAACCATACAACTCTAATTACGAGAAGGTCATTGGCTACCTAAGTAAGGTTCAAACTTAATTACGAGAAAGTCCTTGGCTACCTAAGTAAGGTTCGAACTAGACCCAACTACCTATCAACAAGTCAAACCAAAAGGATTTGGAATGAATTAGCCTAATTATGTATTAATTAAGGTAAAATAAGAGTAATTATAGTAAATTATGAATAGTTCGGTTTTAGCCCTTACAGAGAGAAGGGCTTTACCGTTGGTGTTGGAGCCCCTTTTCTAACACTAATGGTTGGTATTAAGTGCATCTTGTATATATGTATGCCACTACAACTTGCACTCAATTCAACTGATGAATCCGTGAATGTTTAATCAAAGAGTTCTAATAGTCATGTGATCCCAAAAATACTTGTCAGTCGTAAATTAGAAATGCTTCAGCCATGTTATCTCATGAATGATTTTACAATCTAGGAGCAAAGATGATGAATCTAAACAATTGATCAGTCATGTGATTTCACAAGTCCTACACTAGTCATCCATTTAGCTAAAAATAAAAAATAAAAAATAGAGGCACGTCGAATTGATGGCTTCCTTGTCAAGACAGGGAGTTGAGCAATCAGAATAGAGGTGGGTTGGGAGAGATGGAAACAACCAAACGAGAGAGAGAGAGAGAGAGAAGGGCTTTGGCGTTGGTGATGGAGCCCTTTTTCTAATACTATTTGATCTCTACTTAGGTTTTAACAGGGGAGCTCAAACAAATAAGGGAGAAATCATATGAAGCAACAAATAGAAAAAAAATTTCATTTGTAGAGTATAGGAGAAAAAGGGAAGAAGAACTATACCCTTGGATTGTCGTGCCCGTTGGAGGAATCAAAGACTATCTCGTCGTCCTCTCAATTTTCTGAGGCTTGAACAAAAAACGATTAGAAAGAGAGTGAGTCGGACCAATCAGATTCAGATGATGGTTGTCGTTGTTTAGCTGGGGCAGTCTCCGATCATGGTAGTCGGAGATGATGGAAGATGGGATGTGGAGTGCCCTTTTCCTAGTACTATTTTTATGGATCTCAACCTAGAGGCTAGAGAGAAACGAGTGCAAGAAAGTAAAATTGGGTTTCCCTCTCCTTTCTCTTCAAAATGTGTGGCGCCCACCAACTTTTTAGTTCATAGCCACATATGATCGAGGACCAATTCTGGCTTACCCATCTATATGCATAGACTTATTGTTCATCTATTCCCTTCAATGATCATCTCCATTATTAATGTTGATGAAAGGTTTTCAAACTACGGCTTTATTTGAATTACACATATTTGTTAGGATTTCTATAATAAATACTTATTCAATGCATATGAATTCATTAGAAAATTAGCTTTTCACTTGAAGGATCATGAGAGGGCAAAGCTACAGTGCAGCACCGCTGCACTATAGTATGGTGCAACACCTCATTTTAATGCATGGTGGAGCTCACTTTTTGAAAATCTGATCCATTCATCAGCCCTAAGACCACTCATATTTATTATACATAAGTTTTACAAAAAATTCAGCTATCCAACCATTTAGATTTATCACATATAAGTATCATCCTCTATTTTTATTCCAACAGAAGAATAATAAGGCAAGTTCATCATGTGCTTCAAATGGAATTTAATCTAATAGTGGCAATGTTGCATATTTGAATAATAAGTCATAGGGTGATCATTATAAAGGGTCTTAAGGCTAATGGATGGCCCGAATTATAAAAAAGTGGGCTCACCATGCATTAAAATGGGGGCACTACACCATGGTGCTGGACTATAGCCCTACCCTCATGAGAGATGAGTGGTGGAGCCGTAAAGGATATGAGTTAAAGGGATATAATGCAGGGATATGGAAAGAACTTTTGAGTTTCTTCAAATTTTTAGTACTGGGTGATTGTTGAGGAGTAGGCTACACCAGAGTGGGAAATATTGAAAAGTATTTTTGTCCTCTACTAACACCTCGAGCTTTTGATAGTAATAGCTAGTTGAAAATTTTTAATATGGTATTAGAGTTAACCAGTTATAAATTTGAATCCCAAGAATAACAACTCGGCATAAAAAAATATATATCGCCAAAAGTGTGCTGACTGGGTTCCACCTAAAATGGAGTATTGAGGAGTGGACTCCACCTTAGAGAGAAATATTGAAAATTCCACTGTCCCTACTAACACCTTGAGGCTTTGGTAGCAATAATTAGCTAAGAAAATTTAACAGTGATAATTGAATATTCATTTATTATTTTTTTCTTTAACTCAAGTTTAAATATAATTAAAACAAAAGTTATTTGATGATCATTTTGAGATATATATTCACCTTTCATTCACAATCTTTAACAATTTATAGGGATTCAATTAGATGAAAAAAATAGGTCTGAGGAAGGCTCTTTGAAAGAAATGAATACCCTTAACAACAACTGAAGACAACATGAACGAAGGCGTGCAAGCAACTAAGAAAATATCTACATTTTCAAACGATGGGGTTGGATCCTCGCCAGGACGTTTATTATCAGGTAGATGGCATGTCGGCTACTCTGGTAATCAAGGCGAAGCAACAACTGATGGTCTCTCTCACGTGAATTACTAAGCATGAAATGTGAATCTCATGTGACTTGCGAAACTCGAACCGTGTCTGGTAATTTATCACGATGGGCCCACTGACAATATTATTATGGGCAGTATAACTGGGGCCATGGTGACGACATAAGGGCGGACCAACCCAGTGTGGAACTCCCGTCACTTGCTTTGCAGGTGTTATTATAATTGGATTCTCTCTCTTAATCACCATCGTCCTAATAACTTCATTTATCTAATATTGTGAAAAGATTTTAATTTTGAAGAGGAAAGAAATCTCCTTTTATTTATATATATGTGTGCGTGTCTGTGTGAAAGGGGAAGAATCGAGAGACCTTTAGAGAAGAACCCACATCCAACTATTGTGAGGGGAATATTTAGAGAAGGAAAATAATTTTA
The DNA here is from genome assembly GCA_037013555.1 of Sextonia rubra. Taxonomy (NCBI): domain Eukaryota; kingdom Viridiplantae; phylum Streptophyta; class Magnoliopsida; order Laurales; family Lauraceae; genus Sextonia; species Sextonia rubra. The sequence goes on from JASUAD010000008.1 coordinate 59,836,277, forward strand.
TGAGAATTAGTTCTCACCACTTTTTTGTAAGAAATTTAGGTGAGGCCCATCTATCACTCAATTCAAATCTTACAAAACACAAAGACCCTCTAATAGTCACAAGTCCCAAGTTTGGTCAATCTAAATTTATTGAACCATTGGATCGACTGTACACCAATCCGAATAGACTAGATTTGTGGGTCACAAATGAAGGTGTTAGGGAAATGTGATTGGTGCCAAACTTGATATTTATGGTGCTCTTGCATAGATCATTCCATCGCTTAGATCTCATCCTCAAATGAGACCCACAAGTGGACCCCATAAAAAGTTATTATAGTGGGTGTGCGAGAACGCTTCTCATATGATTAAAGCCCTTTAGAGAAAAATTGCCTATGAACAATAAGAAAAGCTCGATTCTGCACTCAGATTTCCACAATAATTAGTGAAACACTTTTTTACCAGAGAAAATATGCTTTGAAACCTGCACCTTTTGCCATGTAAAATACAATATTTCAAAAATATAATTTCAAATTAACTGATTACACAATCTTGCAATGAAAAGTACAGAAATGGATTTAAGATATGGCTTCCAAACAACATAAATTAGAATTATTAATTAGGATGGGTGACAACGAGATCTGGATTTCAAATCTGGTTTCCAAAACAAAAAAAAAAAAAAAAAAATTGCATATCCAAAGCAGATGCATCAACAAAGAGAAGCATGTGAACAAGAGCAGGGGCGGACCCAAGTGTAGTCACACTAGTGCAACTGACTCAGGAAAACCCCTTAAATAAGATCTTAAAAATCTAATTTTATTATTTAATTTATTCACTTTGAATATTGCCCACACCAGCCAAATAAAATTCTAGGTCCACTATTGACCAAGAGCCATTAATTTCAAGATGGTGGTGGAGGAAATAAGAGAGTAACAGAGAGAGAGGGAGAAGCATTTGAGGGTGAAAGAACTGAATTATGATGTAAGAGAGGAGTGATTAAAAAGGAGAGTTGATGTGTTTCCACCAACATGCATTTCTTGAAGAGACGAGCATTAGAGGAAGACGAAGCGATGAAATAGAGAGGCGTTTCCATGGAGGAAAATAATGATGTGGATAAAGGGGGAGTCAATTTCAATTTTACCCCTTTTTTCCAATAATCAAGGAAGTACATGGGAGTGTAAGTGTAGCAATGCTCTTTTAAGTATCAGAATTCTACAAATAAGCCCGTGGAGGATTGCAATGGCATGGGTTTTCATTTTTGTAGGGGTCTCATTAGAACCGATTCAAAGCTCTCACAACCGACCAAAGCTTTGTACGGCTAACAAGTATCTACGTAGCTGAGTCATGTTGACTAGACTGCGCTTCGAAGGGGGATTTTCTCCCCCAAGGCTTGCAAATACAGACGGCTACAAATTGAGGGGTCATTAGGTGTGACAGCTTTTGCACAAATGGATTAGAACGTTTGCACTAGAAAGTTTCAATGGGTGAAATTTCTACGTGCTAAAAACTAATTTTACTACACATTTTTTCAGTATACATCCTATGGTGAAAGCTTTGGTGACTAATATGAAACATCTTACCAGTTCATATGGTTATTTTGGTTCAGTCTGGATATTTCATACGTGACAGATTGTTGGGTGAACGCTCAATCGACGGCCATCTTTCATCTTTGCATTTGCCACACCTTATTCCCCATTCTTTGGCTTTCTTGCCCTTTTATTTTTGGGTTATTATCATTCGAAAGCCCTTAAATTCAATAAATATTTAAAAGTTATCCATTAAAAATTATTTACCATATAGCTGTTCATACAGGAAAGGACACCTAAAAATGTTAATTTTATTCCTAAACTTGCAATATCCTAAAGCAGTAAGATGTCGAACTGTACAATATCTTTAAAAAGTATATTATCGCCGGATTTGATATCCTACTAAATTAAGTTAGGATATTGAACTCTGTGATATACAAATGATGTAGGATATCAAACAAGTTCGAATTTTATCAATAAAAAATAGAGGTCATCTCTTTGCATGGATTGAGAATATCTATTAATTATAAAACAGATTATACTATCAAATTCTATACTATGAAATTTATAAAAAATAATATGATGCCATCAAAATAGTACCAAAAAAGACTAAAGGTTTTTTTAAAATAATTATCAATTCTTAGTTTTCAATATAAAAATATAAGAATTCAAAGTAAATTATGCTTTACCAACATACTATTATAGGGGTTAAAGGTGAAAGATATGGAGGTGAGAGAATTTATATATAAGGAACCAATATAAATGCCTAAACATTATCACCTCAGTAATGAGAAGCATTCTCTCCAAAATAACAATAGGGATCATTCCTTGATTATAATCATGATAGGGAACTACAACATAGTGTTTTCATCAAACATTGGAATCCTCATTCATGTATCTCTTGTGACTTATCATACCAATATCCACCATTAGATTTAAGCATAATAATTCATTTTATCTAATGATCAAGCAAAACAAAAAACACTAATGGTGGGAAATTACAAGACTGCGAGGCTCTTGAGACGGGTGAGGAGGGTATAATTCTTTTCCATACCTACGCATTAATTGCATGACATTCCCATCTTCCTTTCCATGAATTTCAGGATTTGCATTAGGTCCCATAGAATTTAAAGGGCAAACTGTAAACATTCTGTGATATGGGTGCGGTCGCATACCATAAATAAAGAATTATGGACTAGATGGCCAACACCCTAATTCAAAGCTTATCCTTCTCTACTCTACATTTATAGAAGATAACTTACAATGTCCCAAATTCAGCAGTAAGTCCCATCAATTCATTGGAAAATCCATCAATTTCAAAATCAACACAGAATCGTCATCCATTCTATATAAAGAGATGCTCTCCTTTAGATTTCACATCATATGTAAGGATCTAAATCTTGTTACGTGATTTTAAAATTTCCATTAAAAAATAAACTGAAAAGGGGTTTTTATACGACGTAAATTGATTTATCTATGTATTAAAAAATGAGATAGAGGTCCATACCTCTTGTAATGACCAAAATAGATGATCTCTAGATAATAGAAAATAAAGGCCCCTAATTCAGGAATCCGAAAAATGCAGAAATGACGAAGATGAAACATAGTTTTATAATAAAAATGGGCTTTAGGTTTGAAAGGAGTGAAAAAATTCGAATTTATTCAATATCCTTCATTGTTAGGATATTGCAGAGCTCAATATCCTAGCTTAATAGGATATTGAACCCTATGATATCCTATATTTTAAGATATCGCACAATTCGACATCCTACTACTTAAGGATATTACAAGTTTAGGGGTAAAATCGATATTTTTCGGGCATCCTTTCCTATACGAACAATTGCGTGGTAAATAACTTTTGATGGAAAATTTTTGTATATTTATTAGGTTTAAGGGCCTCCGTATGGTAATAATCCCATTCTTTTATTTGCGGTATGGTTAAGTCAACAGTGCAATCCTTGGAACCATGGTTGCCTCAAATCCAAATGTGTGTGAAGGTTTTGCGTGGCCCTCTAAAATTGATTAATGCAAATAATCAACTACACAATAGAAATAAATAAGAAAAAAGCACACAACACAAGAACACACAATTTTTACTTGGAAACCCAAATCGAAAAAAGACCACGACCGAAAACCAAGCACAATGAATCATACAACAGTTACTAGAGATATACTCACAACCCTTATCTAGTCCCCGTGCAACATAAGAACTTGTTATTCTGATTGCACAACACCCCATTACAACGACTTCCTGCCATCCTCTGTTATAGATCCAAACACCTAAACGTCTTATAGATATTGTATAAGGAATCAATCTCAATACTATGTGTGCAAACAATCAACTACGCAGTGAAAATAAATCACACAAAGCACACACCACAAAAACACACGATTTTTATATGGAAACCCAAATCGAAAAAAAAAACGACTGAAAATCAAGCACAATGAATTATACCATTGTTAAAAGAAATATAGTCACAACCCTTATTCAATTCCCGTGTAACCTAAGAACTTGTGACTCTCATTGCACAGCACCCAATTGCAACGACTCCTTAACGTCCTCTGTTACAAATGCAAGCACCTAGACGCCTTCTAAATGTTGTACTTGACTCCTCAAAATAATCTTCTATGTTTAGAAAATGATCTTATACAAAGAGATGTAGCTAGAGCAAAGCTTCAGCCCTTAAACTCTCCAAGAAAAAACTCTAAAGAAGATGACCTCTAATAAGTAATCTTTACTTAAAACAATGAGATTTATACTTAGGGTTAAGAAAAAACCCCTTTATATGGCCTCAAATTCATGCCTCATGAATTTATTTTAACCAGGAAAGGAATTGTGGCCAAACAGGAAAGATCCACTAAAATCAAAATAAGAAATTCGTTAAGTCTGTGGGATTTCTGTGCAAATTCGATCAAGAGGGCAATGGTCTAAAAATCAAATTGGGCCACTACCTTTAATCCGATCAATTGGGCAGCCCCCTTCAATTTTTTCTGATTTTCTTCATTTAAGCTCTTCTAGGACTTTGCAACCTCTTCAAACGCCTAATCTAAAAATAAATAGAAATACAACTTTGACTAGGACTTGAAATTTGTCTAATCCATGAATTTAGCCAACATACAAAATTCTGTTCTATGTGTCACCCAACATTTTAGTCACTCCAAACTAAAGTATAGACTTTGGATTGTTGTTTTGCCATTTAAATCGGCAAGTGCATAAATGGGTGATGAAAACCGAGTAAAGCTTGAGAGATCTGATGCCTCAGCAAGAATTTTATTAGTTTTATAAGTGTTGTAAAGTAAGAGAGAATTAGAAATAGAGAATAATAGAGAGGAAGGAGTAAGATTCTTATTACTGAGAGTGGTATACATAATAATGGGGAGAGGAGAGTCTTATTTATAGAGTACGACTATTTCCTCCCTGAAAAAACTAATATAATAAGATTCTAACCCTAAGTACTCTCCTTATCTCATGTGCGTCTCAATGTGGCCATCCACCTATGATAATACATCTCATAATACTCTCCTTTAGATAACCACCATTCAATAATAGTTGCCTCATTAAAACCTTGTGAAGGAAAAACCCAATAAAATAAAAACCAAAACAAGGAAAAAAAATACAACATTCTACAAGATCATTAAAATGGTGTTGGATGTGCATAATGCTGCCTTATTAAAGTTTTAACTAGGAAAACTCAGTGGGATAAAACCTAGAAAAGAAAAAAGAGTACAATGCACAAATGTTCAGTGTAACATGCTTAAGATGCCTCCCCCTGATCAGTTACTCCCCCTGACAACAACAACCTTAACATTATTTGATAATAGACTCTACACATGCTGATATCATATACAAGCTTCTGAAATGTTGATTTTGATAATGACTTAGTAAACAAATTAGCCAAATTGTTGCTTGCTTGACTTCAATTTCATTGTTCTTCTGGAGCTCATGTGTGAAAGAGAAATTTTGTGCAATGTAGCTTGTTGTGTCACCTTTAATGTACTCTTTTTTAATCTGTTGAATACATGCTAAAGCAATAAAGTCTTGGTATTGCCAAGCTTCGAACTTAACATTGTTGTTTTGCTCATAATCAATGTGATTGAACAACAGATATTGTTATATAATTTAACCTTGAGGAGAGTTTACTTAATGTTTTATAGTATTTGCTTCTGACTACCAATAATGTAACAATAAATAATATTTTTCTATTACCTTGACTTACAATCTCAATATGGTGTCCATTTATTCTGATATCTTTTAAGCTAAACAAGTTTGTTCTGCTTAAGAACAATGCATCATTGATGAATAAATGAGTACCATTAGGTAACATCAAATGGGCTCTTTCAGAGCCTTCAATTATTTGCACAAATTCAGCTATGGTGGATACCTTACTTGAATTAAATACCAATTATAAAAAAACCTTCTAGTTTTCAGAATGGTTTATGAGTGGCACTGTTTATCAGACAGAAATTGTCCTTCGTTCCATGATCCATACCGTTGAATAAAACAATAAACTAATAAAATATACAATCACATGAAAAAAAAACTAAACTAAAATAATCAAACCATTCACCATAAAATAGAATATGCATGAAATAAAAATCCTAACATAAACCATTCAATTCAAATAAAATAACTAGACATAAGGTACAAGGGATAAAAGAAGAAATTCCAACATCCAACGAAATATAAAAAGCCAAACTCAAATAAGTTTACTAAGATCATAATAGTAGTTGTAGGCCTTCTAGATCATACTTGGTAATCCTCTCAATTTAGAATCAAATGCCTCAAATTTTGAAAGCAGATGAATGGTAGGCCCTAGTGGTTTAACCCACAAAAGGATCCTACTCCTACGATCACTCAGTGGTTCCCTACCAGGTGTAGGGACCAAATCTTTTATCAGATGGACCATGTGGGTCCATAACCTAAATTAACGAGGGTAGGTTTTAATGACCTGTGATTCGAAAATTCCCATGTTTGTTTTGTATCACCTTGTAATTTCATTCATCTTTGTTGCCTAATACATTATTCAAGAAGCATGCTTGTCATAAAAATCTATTTGGCCAAGTTTCAACACCTGAACTAAGCTTTTTAGGATAAAAAAGACACAAAAGGGTCATCAAGGCTCCATCCTACACGACAGTTTTTTCCAAGCACCAAATCTGTGGGCCCAATTGGGTTGGCTCCCAACTAGGACAAGTTTGGGGCCCCTCTTGTAGATCATTGGATCTAATTGGTCACCAGGCGAGGCATGTGAGATCCATAGTCTAGACTGTGAAAATTCACCAGGATAACTTGTTCTATTAAAATCTCACCCTCGATGGGGCTTTTGCCCCAAAATCTAATGGATTTGAATTGGATAAGCTACCTAGCCATCCTACTAATCACGCTCGAAATGACATGAAAGATGCAATGGAATCGTGTCCAACATCCACACATTCAAACATGTAGAAGAATGGAAAGATAATTACATATCATTATTAAATTCCCTTTGATTACATGGGTTCAATGCTCTGATCTTGGAGATACAGGTTATTTACAAGTTTTGAAAAATTATAACCACTCCATGTAGTCTCAGATGTGGCCTAAACTAGGAAAATTAAGAAAATTACATTAAAAAATGGGCTAAAGTGTAGAAAAAAGAAGAACAGGAAGTGGTGACCGTGGCTCACACCTATAGTCACTAACAAACAATGGCCATTTTAGCCACTGCTTGTCTCTGTTTCGTTTTGGTTTGCAATTATAGTGCTTTCAAAGTGCTGAAATATGTATTTTTTACTTTAGGAGCATTGAATGATTGCTAAGAGTACAGAATTCGATCATAAAATTGCCTACGATCTTTGGTAATCACCATTTATTTGTCACGGATCGCTTTGTGCAAATCCAGAAAAGGTGCTTTTGTACAAGCAACTAAAGCCAAAGTTGTATTATTCTGATCTTATAATTTTCAAAAATCAGGATGAAGCCTAAAGAGGTCACAACCTTAACAATAGCCTAACAGCCCTTTCAAGTGGGAGAACCAAAGAAGATATCTTCATCCCGTCAAACTTCTTTAATGTTTGGTTCCCTCGGACTTCAGTGTCCACAGTCATTTAATAAGATGTATATTCTTCTCCTGAACCATCTCTCACATTAATTCTATGAAAGGAAGGAGAAGAGTGAACTTGGATGGTTGTGGTGCCTTGGAAACTTGGAGATCTTTACTTGAAACTTGGTTAAAACCCTTCGTATTGTGCTTGAACTTTTCAAACCTTGCTTAGAACCCTTCCCAAGTGCCTAAGGATACCTTTTATAGACTTCAGAGGGAGTTGGGATGGTTCGTAGCAATTATGGGGATGTTATGCTTTGAAATAAAGTGATATAACTCCTAAAAATTGCCAGGAATCACATTACATGTGTCCATGACCATGGCCACAGTCACGGATAAGCTCAATTTTGGGTTTTTTTGCATATGTAACCCGTTTTCATTAACTTGGGGCCCGAATGATGTCTGATCTTTATGAAACTTAGAGAGATATTTTTTAACACCATTTTGAGTGTGTCATAGAAATTTCAACATGTTTTTACCTTTTGAAGTTAGTCAACCTTCTTTTTGATTTTTCATAGAAATAGGCCCTTGTATATAATGTTTGAGGCCCAAATAACCTTTGATTGACTTAAAAATTATAGGGATTGATGTTGGAAGCATCTCGAAGTGTTCATCCAAATTTAATGTGGTCTAGATTTGTGACAGTAAGATTTTGACCAGTGGCCCACTTGTTGCATGTTCTAAGTCAATGTCCTCTTGTATTGCAGGCAGTTAGCTTGTTTTCTACCCGAATGATATTCAATTAATTTGAAATATTACAAAGTTGGTTTTGAGTATATTTTGAGTCTCTGATCAAAATTTCATCAACTTTAGCCTTCTAAAAGTAGAATTTTAGTCAGTAACCCCAAAGTTGGTGGGATCACTAACCCCTGAGCTAACATGTAGCTGAAGTAGAGTCAGACGAAGTCCCCTAAGTTGAAAATTTTGTGGAGTCATTTATGAACATGACTCGAGATTTACCTCCAAATTTCATCCACTTTGATCACCTGGAAGTAAAACTTTGGTCAGTGACCCCAAGGTTTGGGGGTCACAGACACAAAGTTGACATGTTGGTTGGACTTTGGGTCAAACGACATCCATTTAACTTGAAATTTTGCAGAGCTACTCATGAATATAATTTGAACTTTTTCGAAGAGTTTCAACTAATTCTAACATAAAAAGTGTTAGTTGTCACAGTGACCCCAAGGGGCTGGCAGATAGTCACTAAAGCTTGAGTTTAAGTTAAAATTTTAAAGCATCATTCCTAAGCATGTTTTGGAGTTTCCATGTGATTTTCAGCCACTTTGATAACCCAGAAGCTAAGTATATTTAGTGATCCGTAGGTTTTGAATCAATGAACCTTGAATTTGTTGTTTGGTGAGTTGAGTGACTAAATAAAGTCTACTAACTCTGTAATTTGAACTGTTGCAATCTGAGCTCATTTGAAGTCTTCTGAGTGAATTGTATCAATTCTGAACATCTAACTATAATACTTGACTTGACATTCTACAACCCTAGGGTTTATGTACCGTTGAGGTTGGAATTTACTTGCAAAGTTTTTATTGCAACATTGGTAGTGTTTGTGATTTTTTATGGGCCAACACCTACAAACATTACCAGATGACTTCACAAGATTTCTAAGTAATAAAAAGAAAATCTTCAAATCAATCAAAGAGTCTCAGTGTCAAGAGTCACTTGAAACATGACACATGACGTAGAAAAATTAACTAGGACAATCGCATACATCAATATCTCATCATACCATTGTGTAGAAAGGAATCCAAGGACCAAATTTCATAGTTTAAGTGACATACACAGGTTGATTGAGAAATTCTACTCACCTTTGGTAGAGAATAGTTGCTAGATTCATATGGGTAGAGAATAGATCCTCCAAAAAGCACTCCTATGCTAGTTGCAAGGCAAGAGAGAATATTATGCTGATAACGTGTTGTAAAATAAAAGATGAGAGATAAAGAAGAATAGAGAGGAAGGAGAGAGATTCTTATTATTAAGAGTTGTGTATATAATAAAGGGGGGAGTCTTATTTATAAAGTAAGATTGCTTCATCTGTAAGCAATCTAATATAGCATAGGGACATGTTTTTGTAATTATTTTATGTGGAAAAGGAAATTGTTTTCTTTGAAAAATTCATTTTTAACGTGTTTGGTATAGCACAATTCCTCGAAAACGCTTTTCTACTATACACTGCCACATTAGACTTTTTCTTAAGAGGATTATAAATGAAATTCTCATAAAGGGCCATCGAACTTCTATTTCTACGGAAAAATTGATGCCCCTTCATAATTTTGTTTTCTAATTTATTTTCACATCAAATAAAAAATTAATTTTTCATAAAAAATCTACAACTACATCAAATAATATTTGCATCATTTCATCAAAATAAATAAATTTCTGCCAAATTTGAGCTTCGTACTTCCGCAAAACTCATTTTCTCGGCAACCCAGTTCGATCTCAATATGAAATCTGCCCATTATGATAGTACATCTTAGGACAATTTTCCATTATCAGAACCAGAATTTTATTATTATCATTAGTCATTGCTGGAGCTTCTGCATACGATAGTCTCTGAGCCACGTGTTGGGTGACTGATCGCTTTGCGTCCTTCCAACGCAAGGGTGATTGATAGCTTTTCGTCCTTCCAATGCAACTTTCATTTATCTTTGTTCTCCCTCTTTCGCTCTCACTGCCGTTTGGGAGACTTACTGGGAAGTCTCGCCCAACCCTGCTCCATGTCTGTTTTCTATTTAGATTTTGAGAGTATTATTAAGTATTAACCATTGACCAACCCGGTTTCTCTATGGAATAACGTAATTAACCCTTTATTAATCAAATCAAACCCGGGTTCCATCTAGAACAAAGAATTCCCAAAACCACCAAATCCAAGGAAGGAAACTTCCGCCCAGGAAAACACGCAACAGTGGTAAACGTACCCATATCTGTATTGTCGCAGTTTCTAAAAGCAACCACAGCTGTACTGTACAGGTTACTTGAAGTTAGGAGAACGCCCTCCCTCAGTTGACTTACCCTTTTTTCTTTTAGTTTTTTCATTTTTTTATATTTTTCTCCCTTGATTCAAAATCTCAGTCAGCGTCTCTTTACGTTGCTTTGCTTTCTGGATTCCATCTCCCTCAGATGATGTTACCCTTTTCTGTTTTTTTGTTTTTTTGGTTTTTTTTTAATGTTTCTTTCTTCATTCAAAATCTCAGTCAGCGTCTCTTTTCTTTGCTTTGTTTTCCGGATTCCGTCTCCTTTCGCTAATACTACCTGTCAGTTTTGACCTATGAATAAATTTCGAAAGTTCAAAATTTGAGTCTTGACCTTGTTTCGATCCTTCCATCATGTGTAAAAGAAAATGACCAACGTAGAATTTCACCAATGCATGCCACATTGGGTTGTTAAACCGCAGATTAGATGGAATCCCAATTCTCATTGGCCCGTTTTCATGCTGTAGAAGATAGGGCGCATATTATTATTATTATTATTATTATTATTATTTTTGCTTTTCTTTTCTGCTGTGTGTTTTTTTCGCTCGGCTTAAATAGATTTTTTTTCTTATTTTGAACTACTTTTAAAGAAGTAATTGAATGCTTAAGTAATTTTGCTTAGAAGGCCCAGAAAAGATTTTCGAGAATTAGAAAAATATCGTTTCCTTTAAGGAAAATGCATTTTTACTAGTGAAATTGGGAGTTGACCTTCCTGAAAGTAACCGTTTGTTGTAAAGTTTTACTAAAATGGTTTTCTACTACATAGATATGTGAATTTGACCGTAGTCATCGTGGAGACCACTGCTACAGTAAAGTGGTGATTCTTCCTTAAAATGATTCTCTAAATCCTCATCACTCATCCACCCGGTAGGGATTTTTCGCTAGTAATATTCTTTCTGTTCAATGATTTAAACAACGCCTTACGATCCATTTGGTTATGGAATTATATAACTCAAAGAATGAAATTAGTCTTATTTTCTCATCTCCAGATTCTAGCTATGTTAGGGCTTGTTTGGTAGGTCTAGTCTTATTTTTATAGACCATCTAAAATAGAGCTATTAAAAAAAGAGCTATAAAAAAAAGAGGCTAGATTTAAAATATGTGTTTGGCAATGAAAGCATCTATTTTAAATAGACCATTTTAAATCAATAGTTGAAAATTTTTCACAAATATATTGAGATCTAGTAGGTATTAAGTCTTGAAATTTTACTTCATAACCACGTTTGGCCTCCCAAAGAGATCTAATGGTTTGAGTTTTGTGTTTGAGGCCCCCAATTTTTAAAAAAAAGAATTTAATAATTCACGTTTTTACATAAATATCTCAAGTTTGGTGATGATCCAACGGCTGAAATTTGGTCTCATAATGGTCATTGACCTTCTACACATTTTTAATGGTTTGGATTGTTATTTACTGTCCCAGAAATACTAATAAAAAATAAAAAAGGGGCTGCCTGTGGACTAGTACAAATTCAGCATATTAAATTCAATGGTTGAAAGTTTTTTACAAATATCTTGAGATCCACAAGGAATCAATCCTTGAAAATTGACCCCATAGCTTAGTCTTCCCAACATTTCCAATGGTTTGGATCTTGTGTTTGGGCCCCACAAAATTCAAAAACTAGTATCCAATGGCTCACGCTTTCTTGCACATATCTCGAGATTTCGGATGAATTAACGGTTGAAATTTGGATGGGTGGCCGTAATTGATCATGTGAACATTTTCAACGGTTTGGATGTAGATTTAGGGTCTCGGATTTCGAGAAAAATAGAAAAAACCGTACTGGGCGTGATCCCTCAAAATACTATAGCTGGGCGCCTCTTTTTTTTTCCCTCTGATTTGGAAATGCATCACAGCCCCTCCTCTTCAAAATAGAGCTTTTACCTCTTATTGTCTAAATTAAATAGAGCTAAAAATGCATGCCAAACGCCTCTATTTTGTTAACTCTATAAAATTTAGACATTTAGACAATAAGAAGGGAAATTTTAGACTTGCCAAACATGCACTTACTCAATTCTTTTTTCTTTTTTCTTTTTGTTTAAGTTGACAGTTGCCACGGTTGCATATATATATATATATCAATTCAATTATTATTCTACATGATTATTTCAATTGACAAAATTGAAGTTAATTTTGCAATTTTGTTGCCAAATTTTGCAATTGATTTTGACCTTGATCCCTATAAAATCAAATCAGACTCGAAGTTTTAAAACAAAATCCAACCCTTGATGTAAATCCAATCAAACTCTTTATTGTAGAAAACTCAAGATTTATGATTCAAACGGATAACTACTCTTGTCTCAGTATATGGTTAACATTGACGAGCAGTAATGGGTAACTACGTTGTCATCTGCCCTCAATATATGGTAATGGTAAGAACGGCAACGGGTCAGAATTAAATGGGGACTCACCCCGCTCCAATCCTATTAGGGACGAATTTTGTAGTGGTGTTCTTCAGTCTCTTCAATTGGTTCTCAAGACTCATCTCCTCTTCCAGCCCCTTCACGCAGTCACAAAACCCTAAAATTGCATCCAACATTGCTTCAGCATTTAGCTGCGTCTACTGTCTTCTTTGTTAGTCGCAGCACTCGTGCTTGGCTCCGGTTGGTTTGGCACGTGTCAGTTGGTGCATTAGAGTGTCGGTGAAGCCGACAATGGTGGAGCTTCGTCCGTTGAGACGGACTCAGGTATTCTCTCATCTTTCATATTCATTTGTGGGTTTTGAGATTCCAATACCCTTGAATTTTTTGGGCCAGTTTGGAAGCTGGATTCTGAGTGGCGAGTTTTTGAATTTGGGGGTCTTTTTCAATGAAACCAGTGGGAAGAACAAGAGAGAAAGAGGGAGACCAAGAAGATGGAAAAAAATACAGAAAATACATCATCTTTGGCTGCTAAGCTGAGATGGACCGAGAAAAGGAAAGTGAACATGAAAAGAGAGAGAAAAGGAATGGAAGATAAGAGGATGGAACCGGTGGATTATTGCAAAGCTGTTGGGTTCTTTGCTACAGGATCCTATGATAGGTTGCTCAAATGGCTGAGGGTGGGGCATGGACTGAGCAGAACAGTGGAAGGGAAGAAGAACAATTAGTAGACAATAGAGGGTGGAGTGTTCAATTTTGAAGAAGAAGAGGATTCTCAGTATCCTGAATTCGAGAGGAAGTGGAGAGAGAAGAGAAGAAGCTAGAAGGGAAGAGAAATAGAGAATAAGACTTGAAGGAAGTGTAAATCAATCAAGGAGAAATGAGAGAAAGCAGAGAATGACGTAAATAAGAGGGCGAATAGCTTACAGTGGGGCAATGGCATAGAAAATAAGCATTAGATTCGATGCTCAGCCACGTCGTTAAGAAAATGACCACTGACAACTCTAGTATATCTAATCCTAATATTATTATTATTATTTTTTTTATTAAAGGGTTACTTATGGTAATTTTTTCGATAAAATCTTTTATTTTTTAAAATTAGAATAAGTGAAAGGGGAAGGGTTATATTAATATAGGGTTGGGACTGTCACTAATTGCCATTTGACATTGGAATCTCATACTTGGGTATCTCTATCTATCAATTTATTTATTAAATAAAAAAAGGTGGTTTATATATTATACATGTATCTTTCAAGAAAAGAAATGATTTGTGCCCATCGAGATCGCTGGAGGCCAAAGGTTCAAAGGATTGGATACCATGGTCCATTAAAAAAAACAAGAGGACGATTTAATATTGCGGCGGGTCGATTTGGAAATTAAGGGAAAGACGAAAGCAGTATTGTTGGAAAATGCGCAAATATCTTAATATTAATTAATGTGGATACCGTCTTCTCCACTTCTCTTTCTCTTCTTCGCATTTGGCCGTGGAAGGTGGACGACTTTGATATAACCCTCACTGTTGCAACACATCTCTTTTTCTTTCTTTCGCTCTTGCTTGTCTGTTTATATAACCTTTCTCTCTCTCTCTCTCTCTCTCTCTCTTGATCTCTGTCGATCGATATCCATGTATGTTTGTCTGCTGCGTTCGTCCATAATCCACCGTTCCGTTCGAAGGAAGAGGGGGGCCTATTCTTAACTGGTCCCTCCCTCCTAACTCTTGCCGTCTACTTCAAGTTGGAAAATAACAAGACCGAATAAAAACAACACCAGCAACAACAACAACAACAACAACAACAACAACAACAACTGAACCTTCCTTCCTTCCTTGCCTCCCTTGCCAACATTTATGACTCCAACATCATCATCGACCTCTTCCTCTTCAGCTTATTATTATTCCAATTCCTCTCTGGATGTGGCTGGGACAGAGAAAATAAAAAATAAATAAAAGAAAGAAGCCTTTTTTTCGGTGGCGGATATCAGAAAGAAGCAGGTATTCTTTTTATTTTTTTTGACCCATTAGATTTTCAGTTCAATTTGTTTGTTTTGCGGGAGTCTTCTGTCTGTGCTCTTTCGTTCTTTCTGATCTCGTCGTCCTGCTTGTTGATTTTTTAGTGGTTATCTTCTGAGAGCATTTATGTATGTATATCTATATGCGTGTGTTGTTGTTGAGGTTTCCAGATCGGGTCCGTGATTGTCGTCCCTCGTGTCCTCTTGTTAGGGATTTTGACCAACGAAGAGTATAATAGGGGCTCAGGACTCAATATAAGAGGAGGATCTGAATAGTGAATAATAGTGACTAGTGATAGAGGGGTCGTCGTCTTCTCTTGTTGCTACGCCTTTATCAATTATTGGGTTTATGGGAGGTTTCTGCTGATGATTTTTTCTTTTTTTTTTTTTTTAAATGTTGCCAAAAGGAATGGAAAGGAAGGATTTTTTTCAACCCAACTATCACCTCTTTCGTATCCACACCCTAATAATCTTG
Organism: Sextonia rubra; assembly: GCA_037013555.1. Classification (NCBI taxonomy): domain Eukaryota; kingdom Viridiplantae; phylum Streptophyta; class Magnoliopsida; order Laurales; family Lauraceae; genus Sextonia; species Sextonia rubra. Next base: position 59,851,686 of record JASUAD010000008.1, read on the forward strand.
GTTGTTTGACTTGGAAATTTGGATTATGTTTGTTTCTGGAGCACTGAGGTATAGGATTGGACTGGAGTTTAGTGAACCGATTTATCAAAATTGAATTTATTATCGTATTGCATCATTATTAATCACCCAGGATGCAATCTGCCCTTCTCCCCCTTTTTCTTTTTCTTTCTGGATTTATTAACAGAGTGAGGTTGTTGATTATTGATGATTCTGGTCATTAAAAATGATGATCCTTTGCAATCCCAAAATTGGAATTTCAGTAGGAACTCAGACTTGCATCATAAAGAAGCTGGCACTTTGGAACATCGTACATTGTTTATCAATGTGGAAATGGGAGGACTGGTACTGAGATTATAAAATGACAAGTTACAACTAAAATTAAACGACCGAAAGTATAACAAGAACCGGTGACCATATGAAAATCCCTCTCATCTAGTCATGATTCCTTTAATAACTTTTTTTTTTTTTTTTGTTTAAATGCAATCCTCATCTTAACCATCAAAACAAAACCAAGGTTCTCTCTTCCTTTATGCACCTCACTGTGAACTTGCATTGGTTTTCTTTTACTCGTCAATTAGGAAAGGAAGCAAAGTAATGGATCAGCATTCAATGTATGTAAACGTAGTCAAAACTCTGTTTCACACAGACAATCTATATGACCAATCCAATCGAACATTATGTGCGGCATCTCACTTATCAAAACGGGGGGCACTATTCCCCTATGGTAAAATGGCTATGGCATATTCTGGGACATTACAAATTTTTTACAACATTAGTTCATGTTATGGTTTGATTATCCGAACTAAAGTTCTAAAGAAATTCTCCTTTATGTTATATATGTGACTCTTGGTGCTGTGTTCTGACTTCTGAAACCTCTTAATCTAACACTTTTGGAGTCAGTGATATAAATGCTGCCAGTTCTCTACTCATTCAATACCAAAATCATTTCTTTATATAGTTTTAGTTTGTTCTTGAGTTTTTGACTGAAATCTTTTGTTTCCAATATGTCACAGTGGCTTACAACATTCTTTTTTAGAGTTGTGAAGACATCTAAGGGTGCACCAACCACCAAATGCTCCCTGAACTGTTTCCAGAGGGACCAAAGTTAAGAATGTTCAGTGACAGCATACTAGTGTTGTTTAAACTAGGTGAGGTTTACATGCAAATATTGGCTGTGTGGAGTGACAGCTTACACTGTAAAGAGCGAGAAAGTTCGTTTAGTGGTATTGTTTTTGGTTGGTGAGGTTCATCTGCCACTGAAAGCTTTATGTTATTTGATATATCAATGTTTCGTTTCCACCTTTATGAGCGTTGAGGGGTATATTGGGCTGTCTTGATCAGAAATGAATTCTCAGACAGTCACAGGAGTTCTATTTTCTCTAGAGTCAAGAATCTATAATCTTGAACTCCCATACAAGTTCAGTTCTTAAGCAGTAACTCATTTCAAGAAGATGAAGAAGTGGTCCGGAGGTGTTCTGATAACATCTCTCTTTATTTTGCTGGTCTTGAGATATAGTTTGATGGATAGTACCCGTGGACAAAGGTCAGTTTTAAATCCCTTCTCCCCCAATACATCAGCTCATCTTCACTGGGAGCATGTTGGGGTCCCCACTGCTGTTCAGAATCCAGGAAATGATTCTCAGGTAGTATCAGCTGAAATCTTAGTATCCAGACTTTTTACTCGAAGAAATTTCTCTGATCAAGAGTTACAGTCTCTGAAAACATGGAACCATTTGAACCATTTAATTAATCATTCCGAGGTTTTACCTCATGCCATGGAGGCTATCAGGGAAGCTGGAGCTGCATGGGAAACTCTTATGGTGTCTTTTGAGGAGGAGAGATTGCTTCGTTCTGCAAATGGTAGTGTGCGCCAAAAGGCGAAAGAGAAACAATGCCCATATTCTCTTCGTAATATGAATGTTTCGGGCCTTCAGGATGGTACTGGATATAGATTACGGATACCTTGTGGCTTGATTCAGGGTTCTTCCATTACTATTATTGGCATCCCAAGTGGCCTTCTTGGTAACTTCCGGATTGACTTAACTGGAACACCACTTCCTGGAGAACCGGATCCACCCATTATATTGCATTACAATGTCCGGCTTACTGGTGATAAGATTACAGAGGATCCTGTAATTGTTCAAAATACATGGACCATAGCTCATGATTGGGGTGCAGAGGAGCGGTGTCCCTCTCCTACTCCAGAGAATAACGGGAAAGGTATCGGTTCACATTTCAATAGTATAGTCTCATCTTTTATGGTCCATCTTAAGAAGCTTGTTTTGACTATTTGTAATTTTAATGTAGATTTGATAATTTTATAGTACACCTTTTTTTTTTTATCTAGTCTCCATCTCATAGTTACCCATTGCTTGTCCTTGGTTTTGCTTTAGTATTGAAGAGTCATTGACAGTCTTTTTGACACTGTGGGTTAAGCAGACTTGATATTTAGCTGGTCGATTTGACAAAGCTGGGTCAGTAAATTTTTTAGTATTTATTTTTATAATTCAATTATAACTAAAATATAGAGAATATATTAAATATATATGTATTGAAATATTACCGCCTCATCATCATCCTAGCCTTGTCCCATTAAAGAAATCATATAAATCATAATTTTTTTTATTTTCGTAACTAGATTTAAGTTGACTTGGCTAGACTAGGACATATTAAGCTGTCACAAGATGACCAGGTTGGTTGATCAGGTTTCGAGTTTTGACTAAACCCTCCCAGTCAGCCAATTGTGACCAGGACAAGTTGCCTGGCTGAGCTCATAGTGCACCTGCTGAGTTTGGACTTGGAAAACCCTGGTGTAACAATATTATTTGAGCGTTTGGAACATGTCCTTCAATATAATATGTATCTCTTTTGTGTCTCTGTGCAATATGTATGCATGTATGCATTTACGTATAAAATTTAACTCTCGAGGGTAACTCTTGCTAACCATGACCCTCACATAAAGGGCCCCGCCTATTACCCATCCAACTCCGACATTGGTTTCCCCTATGAATTGGATTTGGAGCACCTTTAATTGGCACGCAATTATCTGATATCCACTTGAATTTAGGAACATTCAGTTTATTTTACGGTCTGATAAATTATAGAACTTCAATCAAGATAAATCAGGTGTTAGGATGATATAATTGGGCCTGGCACACCAGTAAGATGCGATAAACCTTTCCATCCTACTTCTCCTCTTTATTGAGTAGCATGCATTCTGCTTGGCCCTGCAAGGGTCATAATTAACTTAACAGCAACTAGGCTGTTAAATATATATATATATATATATGCACACACTGGCACAAGTTAAAGAAATGCAAAATTTGTTGTATTATAATGAATTAGCAAGTAGAATGTAAGGCAAAATTTGTTGTATTATAACGAATTAGCAAGTAGAATGTAAGGCTATCTATTAGTGGGCCGCACCACCATCCTCTTACTCGGTCTTAGTCACTTTAACCCTCTTGAGGATACTGCATTGCTCACCAGAATGTTGTGTCATTGAGTGGGATGAGTGAGCTTCAGTCAGCAGTCATATACACTCCATGGATGATGTAATCTCAGTTGTTGTCTCATGTATGAATTGAAGTAATCTCAGTTGTTCTCTTCTTCCAGCAAAAGTTTCTGATGTGGTGGTGGTGGGGACATGATGTGATGAAGTTTACATAAGCAAAAGAGATGAAAAAAACAACATCCAATTACAATACCTACATGGGAGACTGAAAGATTTATGTGGTTCACCTTAAAGGATATGCCCACTGGCAAAGAGGATGCCAATTTCTCTATCAAGAGGGAAAAATATATGATGCCAAAGACAGAACAAGATATTACAAGCATGTGCCCAGCACATGTGAAACCCAAAAATCTTTAGAACAAGGGTCTGTCATATTATCTTCACTTGAATCTACCTTCCAAGTTCCAGTATTCAACTCCCTAGAGGGTGTCAAATGACTAACCCTTCTTTCCGCAAACAGTCACATGTGGATGCCCTCTTAAATAGAAGCATATGAAATTCTTCATTTAATAAAATTCCCAAATAGAGTTTTTACCAAATAAGGAAATGACTTAACTTAATATTTAGGCCATTTTCAACTATATTCACAATCAAATTAGGACACAAATATTATGGGAGTCTTTCCTAAGAAGATCTGAACCATAGATTTCCAAAAAAACTGTGACCGAAAATAAAAAATTGAATTCCATGGTCAGGCAAAGCCCCCAAAAACATGTATTTACATTTCTATTCTTATGTTGTATAGGTGGTGGACGAGCTAAACTGTAAAAGAAACACAATGCCTATTTCAAATTTTGTTTCTTTTTTTAAGAAAGGTGTGAAGCTTTTCTTTTTCTTTCTTTTTTCATCATATCAGTGGAAAGGTGTGACACGCAGTAGGGGCATATGCCTCTATAGGCGTCACCTAAGCTTAAGCATTAGGCCTCCAGATATAGGCCTCTGAGCATTTTTGGGAGCAAATGGCAAGGTTAAATATTGGGTGTCATCATCTCATGCAGTAGATATATTGCTAACGAGGATGGTGATATTAACAAATAAAATATTATAGACGGGCCCAAAGTAAAGTAAGACAAAACACAGACGTATACATGGAACTGAACGACATCCAAACTACAGGTATCCATCCAGTATAGATTTACGTCAACACAAAATGTCGGAAGAAACTTCCTTGAGCTTCCCATCCATTAAACTTACTATTCCTTTTTTCTTCGGTATCCCAGCTCTAGGGGGCTTGGACCCCACCCTCAAAGAGGGGAGCAAACCTCGGGGAGGTGGTGGAGCCCTCGGGTAAGGGAAGTGGATAGAACCTCGGGTAAGGTAGCACAACCCTCTTGTGTGTGAAAGGTGCCTGCCCAAGTTTGAATTCTAGTCAGGTAGGTAAAAACTGACCTCTTACTAGTGCAGTAAGAGGCCACTCTTAAACTTGCTATTCCTTGAAAACTTTCTCTTGAAAGTTTTAAGCTATTCCTTAATCCTTGAATTTGTAACATTTCATCATTTACAATGGAAGGTAAATTTTTTCTAAATATAGTCATTTGAGGTGGTTTCATCTTGGCCAAGAGGTCGGCTTCCCAATTACCGACTTTGTTATGTGGTCATGCATATTGACTGTAGTCTTGTTTCATTCTGTTCATCATTATATTGGTCCAGTCCTTTTTAACTAGTTACCTTCTTATATTATTATTATTTTTTTTTTGTGTGTGTGTATTTTTTTTTACCTTCAGTGGATGAGCTGGACAAGTGCAATCCTATGGTGGGTAAATACGATAAGTGGTGGTTTCCATCTACTAAATATTCAAATGGGTCAAGACAACCGCCATTGTCAAGGGAAAGTCTTAAACCAAGAAAATATTTTCCTTTCAAGCAAGGTTATCTATCTGTAGCCACTCTTCGGGTGGGAGTTGAGGGAATCCAGATGACAGTTGATGGAAAGCATATAACTTCCTTTGCATACCGTGATGTAATCACTCTCACTATTGTTTACTTGCTATTTTTCTTTGTTTTTCCCCTCTTATCATATCCAGAAAAGTTGCTAGTTTGTTTTATGCATATTTACTATTCTATTGGTATCTTTTAGAGTTTAGAGCCGTGGCTTGTTAGTGAAGTGAAGATTTCTGGGGACCTGGAGCTGATATCTGTTCTGGCGAGTGGTTTACCCACATCAGAGGATTTAGAGCATGTCATTGATTTAGATATGCTTAAATCAGATCCTTTACCTGCTCACATGCCACTGGATCTTTTCATTGGAGTATTTTCTACAGCAAATAATTTCAAGCGTCGGATGGCCGTTCGGAGAACATGGATGCAATATGATGTTGTGCGGTTAGGTGCTGTTGCAGTGCGCTTTTTTGTTGGGCTGGTGAGAATGGAACTATGCATTTAGTGGACATCATTGTCGTTTGCCTTGTTAGTTTTTGTTGATCTTTATATGTAGACTGTGCTATACCAGCCTCACTTTTGATCTTTTATCAAACTTGCGACATTGTGGCCATAAGCTTAATGCCGACCTACCTTGTCAAAAGGATTATTTTGTGTGTTATTAGCATGGAGGCTAGTACTGCTAGAAAATGCTTGGGTGTTGCTAGGAGAAAAATAACCCTCCTAGTAGGAGTGTAGGACCCACTAGGATGCATGATAATCATGGAAGTCCATTGGATGAAAAGACCTATATGAGGCCTACCAATTTGCAAATTTAGTCTCAACTTGCTTGAGCAGATGGGAGAAATCCCGTCCACTTCAACATGTGGGGGCCACCTTTAGTCCATCCAAATGAACCACACATAGGGCCACCCTAAATTTCACATATCCACAATTTCGGGCCCATCCAATGTGACTAGACCGTTGGATCGAGTGACACCCATCCAAATGGACTGTGCACCATTAAACTTGTTGGGCCCAAATGGAGATGATGGAGATCAGGTTTGGGGCTGATTTTTTGCAAAGAGGAGGGCCCCAAGGAGTCATTCAAATCCCTCCATCCCCATATCCCTAGGTGGGCCTCACAGGCATGAGTTGACAGGCTTTCCTGAGCTTAGGTGGCCCTTATATATATGTATATAGGAAAATTATCCTATGCACCCTGTGCGCATAATGCTCACCCCTAGCAGGGCCCACCTTCTGGTCCATCCGAGTGGAATAAAAAAACCCCACCCCCTGTAGTGCACACACAACCTGGGTTTGGATAGATTCGAATGGACTGGACTATTGGATCAACTGCACACCCGTCCGAATTGACTGAACTTGTGTTCCCCAGATGATAGGGTTAGGATGATTAGATGGAGCTGATTTATACACACATATCCAGTCAAGGAGAGTGAGCGACTATTGATTTGAGTGAATAACAACTCAAGGACCATGACTGTTATAGTGGCTACTTTGGCTAGTAAACATCAGAAATTTTGAAGGATTGTTTCCTGACTACGGTCTTTTCCTGCTAGAAGAAGCTCTTTGTGTTGTTGATTTCTTGCTGGCTTGAATCATCTGGACCTTTCTTATAGTAATTTTACTTTCATTATTGTTTTGAAATCAAGAGGATGGTTCTTTCTATCAATTAGAAAGGATTGATTCCTTTCTATTTGATTGAAATATTCTTCTTGAACTGGATACTGAAGTTTGTGGTGTCTTGCAGCATAAAAATCAGATGGTGAATGAAGAACTCTGGAATGAGGCACGAGCATATGGAGATATTCAGTTGATGCCTTTTGTTGACTATTACACCCTTATTACCTGGAAGACTATCGCCATTTGTATCTATGGGGTAAATCGTTAATGACATCTTTCAGAAATTGTTTTTCTTCTAGCGGCGTTCAAATGTCTCTAAGTCTACTTGTTGATTTACTTGAACAGACAAGAGTTGTTTCAGCCAAGTATGTGATGAAAACAGATGATGATGCATTTGTGCGCGTGGATGAGGTTCTTGCTTCTTTAAATAGAGTGAATGTGACAAATGGGCTGTTGTATGGTCTCATTAACTTAGACTCTCGACCTCATCGAGATACTGAAAGTAAATGGTATATAAGCCCCGAGGTGAATATCCTCCGCATCTAGCTGGTTCTAGTGTTCCTTTGTTAGCTTTTAATGAATGCAACATTTCAGAAAAAAAATTAAAAGAAAATTATGGGTCATATTGAGCAGAGTACAGAATAGGGTCTATTAATGGGTCAATTTACTTGGAGTTTGTGGAGTACCCAAGATTTTTGTTTGGGTGGTGCAAGCAATGGTTAGGTGAAGAAGTTAAGCAATAAAATTGGATTTTTTTAGAGCTTATTTAAGGGGTTTCTTGAATCACGTGGGTCCGACACTTGGGTCCGCCTCTACCTGAGCCAAGGACCATTACATGAAGGTGTTTCATTAAATCATTGGACCCATTTCTCTCTTTGTTTTTTCTTTTTCCATTTTTTGTCCTTAGCATTGAACCTTATCCCATCTATCTAGGGTTAGCCTCAGCTCTTATGAGTTCTACTTTTCTATTGATCCGTATTTCTTTGTCACCCCACAACCTAGCAAGTTACTTATATTTACTTTGTGTCAAGTTCTATTGGTCTTCCTCTTCTCCTTGATCATTCTACTTGTGACACCTAAATGTTTGTACAAAGGGACATTTCTAGTCTTCTTTACATCTTCGGACCATCTCAATTGTCTTTGCCTTGACCTTATTTTCTATTGGAGTCCTGTAGATCCCCTCTATCGTACTTAGTTTTAATCCTATGCATGGTATTTATCAGATCTGTCCTGGAATATTCCATATGCATGGCCGCTGCATACTTTTCATCTTGTCTGTTCTTTTGTTCCATAGCTGTACATCCTTTATTTTATTTCCTACATCAATACCGTTACCATAAAAAAGCTGGCAAATGGATGATCAAAATCCCCTTTTCTGTGAATTTGGTGAGTTCTAATTAAGCTAGTCTGAGGAATGTATCCTCCCCCACAATTTTCAAGTGGCCCCGTTTCCTCGCTGCCAATTAGCTGATGGTGATGAAAATTTGGAATCACTTACGAGTCAATGGGTGTTCAAATGAGCCCCCATCTGATTAACAATGACATTTATTATTACTTTTAAGTGGAAGTGTTTCAAGATCTAAGTTCATACTTCAAATTCTTATTACCTTGGCTGGTTGATGTTTATGCAAAGTAATCTCTCTCTCTCTCTCCCTCTCTCTCTCTCTCTCTCTCTCATTGTAGAACATTCTCTCTTTGACAGTAAAATGGAAAAACTAGAAACTTGTTGCCCAACTTGGATTTGACTTGTGGAACATTGGTTTTGATGTTACTCTCGATTTTTTGTCCTCTACACTTTGAAATGCATTCATTCATTACATTACTGAACGTTGTGTCTTTTGAATGTAAAGGAATGGCCTGAAGACACTTATCCACCTTGGGCACATGGTCCTGGTTATGTAGTGTCAGGGGACATTGCAAGGGCGATCTACAAACAACACATAGTGGGGAAGTTAAAGGTACGCTTTTCCATTTTCTCATTGTAATCTTGATGCATATTGATTCACATGATGGGCACAGTTTTAACTTTTTAACGCAGGGATCTTGTCAATTTGTTGCTATGGCCTATGTGGCACATGCAACACAATCACTTTGTCCATGTACAGTGGCATTTCATCATTTCTTTTTTGGGATTATGAGGTCCCTTTCTCAAATGATGCTCTTGCTGGTCTAGGGAGGTCTTGTTATGAAAGGAAGAAAGGAGAACGAAGAGTAGAGAACTATTGTGGCAAAAATAAATCTCCCACTGAGATTTCCATATGGCTCATGTGATACCACTAAGAAAAAGTTATCTGAAAGTGTGAAACATGACTTCAGAGAAACATGTGGCAGTTTGTTGCTATGGTGGCATATAAGTGCATGTTTGTTTGTACTTACATAATGTGCAAGGTTTTGTTTGTCCACTTTGAAGCTGAAATATGTGCGCTGGCATGGCAGATGTTCAAGCTGGAGGATGTGGCGATGGGCATATGGATGGCAGAATTGAAGAGGCGTGGGTTGGCCATAAGGTATGTGAATGAGGAGAGGGTCTACAATGAAGGTTGCAATGATGGATATGTTGTTGCACACTACCAAGAGCCTAGAGATATGCTCTGCCTGTGGCAGAAGCTGCTGGAGGGAAAGATGGCTAAATGCTGTAGTGAAAGCACCTGAGATTTTGGGGGAACCTTTCAAGCTCAAGGAAGAGAGATGGCTAACTGAGCTTTTAGTATGGTGACTGCCTAAGGTGGACTAACACAGGTTTTAGAAGAAGTTGCTTTTGTTTCAACAGAACTAACAAGGATTTAGGTGGTGATCAATAGGGTTAAGGAATGGAGATGAATGGCTTTTGGGTTGAAACCATATCTTTTCCGGGAAGGGATTTTTCTAATTTGATATAGATTTTATTTTACATCTTTTTTCCCCCATTTACACCTGTAATAGATCTATCTAGGCTTTTAGAGAGAGCCCTTAAATGGGTTTTAGGATATTAGAAAATTTTCCTAGTTTCTGTTCATATGATTATTAAGGAGCCTGTTTCATACAGTCATGACTGCAAAGTGATTACAAGAAAGGGGTTTATATCTAAAGTTCCAGTGATTCATCCCACTCATGCAGAATTGTTATTCCTGAACTTCATTTAGATTTATTTTTGTATTTATTTATTTTCTCATTCCACAAATTCCCTAGTATACATGGCATAGAATGGAAGACAATGTATTAATAGTCTAGTGGTTCAGATCTAAAGCTAGATGTCCTTTGACTGGACGAGTAGGGTTTTAAAAATCATAGTCGTTGTAAGCTTTTGCTTCAGGTCCAATTGACTGAGAGACTTGTCACTTACTATTTGGATGCAGCATATAGTTGGTTGCATGCATAAGATCCAGTGATCTTCTAGTGTGTGTTACAAGTCCTCCAATTTCATTCGCATGCATTAGATCCAGTGCTCTCGTCGAGTGTATCACGTCTCTCAATTTCTTCCCTCACCAACAGAATCTTAGATATTGCAGCGAAAACATATGTGGTCCAAATGCGAATCTCAAAATTTGCTGAATAGGATATGTCAATATTTATTCTAATTTTTGTATGCCACTAATCCATGTCAATTCTGATGCTGTTTCAAAGGTGGCGATGCATTCTCCTGTCTGGTAACTATGTACTTAATGACGAAAACAATGCAACTTGTTTCATACAGCTGTATAGCAGCGGAATTTAGTGCATCATGTTTTTGTATATTGGCAGGATTTTGTTTGTTAACGAAGAGCCTGCAACACAGTTGAGAGGGTGAAGATGCTTCTTGTGGCAATCATATGTACTTATGAGGACATAGGTTCAAGTCATGAACTCATGTGGAGTCCATGTGACATAACTCTAGTGAAAAACATTAAGTGTTAAAGTTCAGATGTTACGACCTTACATTTCCCATTAGAAGCTCGTGGGTGAAATACACGAGAGGATGGTGAGAAAAGCTCGTTGTTTGGTTGAAGATTTGATATCTACGGAGGATTATGAATTAGAACGTCTGATTTTCAGCCACTTGATGATGTGAGAAAACAGAGCATATGGCCTGGTACTTGCTGAACAAAATGAAAAGTTCTATTTCTGCCATTGATGAACAGAAGAATGGAACTCCATGGGCAAGGGCGGAACCGGGAAAATTGCTTGGGGGACCTGCTATAGAAATATATATATATATATATTTGGAGGGGTAACGGGGTGGGGGTTTGAGATATAGGAAAAAACTAAAAATCTCGGTAACGTTAGAGTGTTTTTCCTAAATTTTCTGGAGGTGAACATTAAAAGATCAAAATTTTACATAATACTGGGGAAGATGGGATCTTGGGGTGTTGGTTTTAAAATTTCAGGCCCCCCTCACTTACTACCTAGATCCGCCCATGTCCATTGGAGTGCATGCATGGTGATGAGAAAGTCTCTTCTACACACGATAAAAACAGATGTGGCCAGTGTGGAACTAACTCATCAAATGACCCAAACGCAACGGACAGTCGCAACATGGATCTTCACTTTTCAAGTCTATGTAATTTTTTTCGGATGGGTAAAACGAAAGGACATGAGTAAAGTTTTTGTTATTTGTTATTTGTTATACAACCAACTCTAGCTCGGTGATTCATATCAGCATACAACCTATTGTCTGTGGCTAGGCCCGCCAAAAAGCCTTCTTTTCTTCTATTCAATCTGTTGTCATATTCAAGCTTTGTTGTCTTTGATTGAACAAATAAAAGTGATCTCCAGACAGCCCGGCCTATAATAACTACCTCCCTTGTGAACACACATTCTTTACTTGTTTAGGAATTATATTACCGCATAGAGATCATATGGAAGTGGTTGGATGCACCAGTCACATGAAAAGAAGGTACGAAGATAGGTGCTTTAATGATCTTTCCGAGAGCTGCAACCGAGTAGTTCCATCTACCATGACAATCATTGCTGCTGGTTGTTGATTGGTTTGAGAATTTCACTGACAATTTAATCTTTTACCAACCCAAGAAAAATGGGGCGATTGAAAGAGCAAATAGGATACAAATTTTAAATGAATTGACCAAAAATGTCTCAAATGTGAATTACATGAATGTCTCACTACAATATTAAAGATGAAGGCTAAGAAATTAACAAAAGACAAGCACAATTATAATTTAATTAATACAAGCACAATTTTCTATCCAAAAAATATATATTTTTTTTGGTGTGATGAAGTGTGAAGTTTTGTCTCACATTAATACTTTTCAGAAAAGAAGTGTTCTTCACTAAAATGGTAGAGCCTATCCCATTAGTTAATATGAAAAATCAGTTCAAAACCCGTCAAATGAAGCTGGTATGGCATTCTTGCAACCCTTGAAAGGTCCATTTCTCCTAGGAGAGAGAGAGAGAGAGAGAGAGAGAGAGAGAGAGAAATCTTGTTTCAAATTCAAGGGGAATCAGTTCTAGCTTATATATTATATAATGATGAAGAATTACTTGCTAAACTAGTGCTATAACCTTAAATGCCCACATGGGACCCCCAAAGTCTCAAATCACAATACAAGATCTCTCCTCGTCTCGCCACAATCTGCATGTGATCAACTTGTTGTAGTTACTTGTCGAGAAAATTTTCAGACTTAAAATCTTCGACTGGTCATAGTTCAGCTTCTTCCTGCTGGCTTGGGAGTGTGGCGATTGTTAGCCCCAGATCCCGGATAATCCGTTTTCTCTATGTCCATTCTGCCACTGATCAGCTCCTCTTTCCATAGTTCCTCAGGAGGGTCTTTCTGTTCAAAGTTCAAACGTACCGACACACATATATAAAGTGGAACCCCAACACTTTGAAAGAGCGCGCACATTGGATGTTTGTATTAATTATTGGAAACTACTGATGTGGTTGGATTTCTGCCATACCTCTTGCTCTTGGGCATCACCTGAAGCAAAGATATGGTACTGGGGCCCCTGCAACATTCGTCGAGTACTCCCTGTAAATCACTCAAGAAAATTTTCCGACGGTGAATGATGATCGATTGCTTGTACCAGGAATTGGAGAGGTGAGGAGTGAGGACTACTTACCCGTTGTCAAAAAGACGGCTTCATTCAAGGAGATGAGGTGATGAAATCCCAATAAAAGCACGAGGAGATGAAGAAGAAGAAGACGACTACAACTACTTCTTTCCATTTGGAAGTGATGTTGTTTATCAGCTCTCACCCACGCCCCGGCCGGTGCTCCTTTTATTCATGCTTGCTAGGTGTAAACTATGTTGGGCACACACTTACTGCGCTCAAAAGTCAAAAAAGCTGTATCCAAAAATGGAGGTTTGCCTGATATCCACACCCCTAATATAATATATAATCTCAATGAAAAGAGCATTGTCTCCCCATTACATTAGCCTTTTTGGGTTACATAAATGCCCCTATCATTTCATGTGAAAATGCCGAATCTGATGCATTGCACACTCTAGATTCATGAAGCAAGGGCAGTTGGTAAATCGAAGGTTTTATTGATGGAAATCTCCCAATGCTAAAGGCGAGATATTAGGAGTTGCAAGTTGTGAGTGCGGGAGACATCATAACCTGTAGAAAGTTGCAAATAAAGAAGATGGATACATTAATTATTCATGGACGAAATGAAAAATAGAGATTTGAATTGTCAATGGGAAGAGAGAGAGAGAGAGAGAGAGAGAGAGAGAGAGAGAGAGAGAGAGAGAGAGAGAGAGAGAGAGAGAGACAAGTATGAAAGTGGGGTATGACGTAGGAATTCATATCCAATATCAAATCACACTTAGTGGATGGATGTGGAAGGAGTTGAAGATCCAAAGAAAATTCGGAGGTTGAGTGGGGAAGAAGAGAAGGAGCAGCCCCTCGTTCCCAAAGACTAGTCAGGTCCGGAACCATTTTCCACTCACTTTCCGACCACTTACTTACACAAAGGTGACTAGTCGGCAGTCGGTGGGACTTGGAAGGTAAGAAAAGGAAAGAAATCAAACTGGTCAATGGTTGAAACTAATAGTTAGATTGGATGGCCCAACGGCTTTGACTAATTTTGACTGAATCAAATTTATGTTGTTGTTATTGTAATTATTTAATGTTAATGCCGTTTCTTTTCACACTCTATGTAATGCAAGAGTTGAAATGACCTCTCTTTAATCCAATCAACCTGACAAAATAATTTTATTTCATTTTATTTTTTTTTCATCTTGTGTTGCCAACCTAATGGGGCCATGGCGGGCTTGACTGGCACATCAGGTTACTAGGCGTGTAGTAAGTGGTCCAAGAATTAGCCCCTTTAATTTAGGCTGAAACTAGGCCTTATTCGAATTGTACAGCCACACTTGCGCCGATTCCAACAATTCTTTTACTAGGCATCGCCAGGCCACAACTCTAGGCTCACCCATCTATCATGTTCCTATTCGGTGGCGACGGGCCCACCAACTTTAGCCCAAGATCTCAGGTCCAACGTATGAATGGCCCCAGTTGAGTACATGCCCAGCTCTACCGTATCATCAACTGGCCTGGATTTCACTGAGACTGAGAGGCACTTGCCTCACCTTGATTGGATTAGGCTTATCAATTGGTTATGTGTATTTGGAACGGTCTGTGTGATCGCCCAGAACAAATTAGTATTGGTGGTTCCCTCTTTAAGCTACCCCATGTTAACCCAAACCATGAAATGAAATGAATCTAGTTCCTACGATAACCAATCAGCGCCCGGGCGAAGTTGGGCCCATTGAGATGCAGGATAATCATGAAAGTTCATTGCATGGAAACATCCATATAAAGCCAATCAATTTATAAAATCTTAAGTCCATAAGATGATCCTAACCTTTTAATCCACAATACTAAACTGTAATGGTTTAGAAGCATCATTGGATTATAATTTCAATATGATGGCGATGAAAAATTGGATGTGCGTCAAATTTAGACTTGTGACCACACGTGAGTGGTAGTATGTGTAAAAAGAATAGATTTCAATGCAAGGTACATGAAAAAAAAAAAAAAAAGAGGTGAAAAAAGGGGTGTTTTTAAAGTGGACCATTTTTTACAATTTTCATATATTTATATATATATGTACAAAATATTCATGTGAGAATAGTTCTCATGGAGTTTTTTGTGAAAGCTTTAGGTGAGGCTTATTTACATTTAATCCAAATCTTGCAATACACAAGGACTACCTTAATAGTTACACGCCCCAAGTTTCAATCATATCTAAGTTTATTAGACCGTTGATCGACTATGCACTAATCCAAATGGATTAAATTTATAGGCCACGGATGAAAAAGCTAGAGACATGTGATTGGGGCCAAACTTGATATTTGAAGTGGTCCCGCATGAATTTTTCCATCCACCTGGTCCCATCCCCAAATGAGACCTACGAGTAAGTCCCATAAAAAGTTTTTAAGGTAACTCTTTCATCTATGGCCTACAAATTCAATTCATGGTCTCACAGACTACCTCCTATGAATTGGTATAAAGCCCAAATTTGACACTCATCAAATTTTTACTCGCCTTGGATTGAAATCAAAAGAAAGCGATGCTCACGATCGAGGTAAGCATCGCGTCCCAAAACACCTAGTAGGGCCCAATTTATGTTTCATCCAAGTCAACCATAAAACAAAGACCCCTGTGATAATTACTGATTCCAAGTTTGGCACCCATTCAAATGAATTGAACTATTGGATTGGCCTACACTCATTTTGGATGGTGAAAACTTGTCGGCCATTAACCAAATGGTTAGAATAATGGTTAATGGCTAGAATGATGATTTGAGCCTCCTACATGAATAAGTGGTGTAGAGATCTTTTGATCTGTCCGGGTCTCATCCCCAAATGGGGCCTCTAGTGGCCCCACAAGAAAGCGGAGCTCTTGCAGAATATACACATGGAATGAGAGCAGCTGGCCAACACTACTCGCTTGCTTGGTTGGGTTCTTCCAATCCACACGTCTGCTGGTTGAGAGTTAAGCAATGAAGAAACCAAGTTATTCCTAAATCATGCTAGATCCACAATACACACTTCTCTACTCAGTTCACTCGTCTTAATTTGTCCAATCTAACCGAACGATATTGCTTATTCTTTTGGCCTCCTTTCAATCGTGTTCTTGTTTAATGCAGTCTTCTGCTTTTTAATGGCTCTGGTTTGATAAGAAGGGTTTTTCATGAATTATATATGAATAAAAAATTAGGTTCATTTGATATTGTAACCATCTTATAATGTATCACTAATATAATTCTATTGCCCGCTTTTGTTTAAGCTCTTGATCTAAGGGTTTGTGGTTGAGATAATTCCTAAAGAGAGTAAGGCTACTTATGAAGCACGGACACCAGTATATGTACCATATGTTATGGGTACGCCAGTATGGCAAAATTTAAAAAAAAACAAAATACAGGTACAGTCGAGGCACGTCCATTAAAGAATTATATTTTTTTAAATTTTAATAACGCAATATGCTAATAATTAAAATAGGTAAGAATTCTTATATACAACTAGCTAACAATTATTTAATACCATTACAAATTCAACCTAATGAAAAAAAGAAATAGCAACAGTAATATTATTTTTTATATTTCATAATGAAGTATTTCTTCCTTATTCTTCTTCTTCTTCCTCCTTGCCATTTTCTCTTTTTTTTCCGTTGAAAACGAGGGCATTAGAGATGAGTTAAGGGTAAAGCCTTTTCGATTTTAAATTCATCAAGAAGGGTTAAGGCCAAAGTTAAAAATTACATATTTAATTCTTTCAAACTCTTATAAATGTTTTTACAAAAAGAAAAAGAAGTACTAGAAACGCATCTATTTCGCGTTCATAAAGTCAAAATATACCAAGTGCATCTGACAGTACTTGATATGTTTTTTTGTCATTCCCGCACCCGGTATGGGTAGGTACACATCTTGAAAATATCAGTGCTTCATAGAAGGCTAGTAGTGGGAGTCAAGTAAATACAAAGAATAGTAGCACCCACATGACTAAGATATGTTGAAGGTGGCTGCAGAATGCCCCGTTAGCCAACCTAAGTCTCAACCGGTCATGCATGGCCCACCTATCTCAACCGGCCTACCATGCTACAAATCAGGATAGATAAACTTTAAGGCTTCGCAGAACTGTATCTCCGTACATGTGATAAAGATCTTGTTCTCGTATAACTCTGTCCTTGTAGAATTCTACTTGAGGTTTGAATTGAAAGAGATCATTTTATATCCCTCCTAATGAAGAGGACGACGCATCCATCTCTTATAAAGAAGTGTTGTAAATATGTGATTCAGTTTTGATTGGTGATATGAAGAATTATTTAAAATCCTTCGTCTAAGCTTCCTGACAAAGTAAAGCCAAAAAGGAACTTGTGCTCTTCCACTTTCTATCAACCACCGCCTCCCATTTGACACTGTGACATTCCTTCCTTCACAAATCACAGGATCTCTCTATCCTATTATGGTAGAGTCATCACACAAGCATGGAAAGACAGCCACTTATTTTTTATGGAATGAGCATGAGGGTGCTTCCCACGTGTTAAGGGACTCTGGGGAGGCAAAGGAGTCTTACTTGTGAAAGCTCAAGTCCTACACATACCTAGCTAAGATTTTATTAGGGTTGTAAATGGGTCGATTTTGGTCTTTGTCCATGCTGGACCCGGAATCAAAACCACTAATGAGAAGATGGACTTGGAGCTAGAACTAGAACCAAAACTAATTTGAAACCAGTTTTCAAGATCTAGAACCAAAACCATTGATGAGAATATGAAATTGGTTCCGTGTGTGGGGCTGGTCCAGGTTTGTATAGAGAATGTTTTAGAGAAAAGTAAATAATGCTTTAGAGAAAAAATTAACTTTTAGAAAAAACTCTCAAAACCAAAGATAAGATGTCGGGTCTTGAGTCCACTAGCCAAAACCAAGGTAGAACCAAACTTGGAACGGTTTAAGTTACGAGTCCAAAAGTAGGATCCCAACCTAAACTTGTTTATTTTGTATGACCAAAACTGAATTATAAACGGGTCAAAACCTTTGGGTAATCGGAGAATCAGGGACCCATTTACAACCTTAGATTTTATCTTTTTCTTTTTCTTTTTCTTTTCTTTTCGTTTGTATACTCGTCTAGCTAGGGCTGCTAATTAATGCAGTAGTTGGCAAGGGACATCAAAATTCTTTTGAGATGAGGTAGGTTAGCTGAGCTAGGTTCTGAGCCTGTGTTGAAATTAGATAGTATGTCCAACAAGATCTTAAGAAAAGATTGACATCATCCAATTGGCCATAAAGAGCGAGAGTGTATCTTTACTTTAAAGGCTTAGTTTGTTTTTCTTGGTTTTTACTTTGAACATCCAGTGGAGCTATGGATAAGGCTATATGCCTACTGAAAATGATTCTAACATTGACACGAGTTAAGATCCCAACACAGATTTCTTATATATAGATAAACAAGCAATAAACCTAAGTTAAAAAACAATCAACAACAAGAGATGGACGTAGTATTTTTTACGTGGAAAACCCAAATGGAAAAAAACCATAGGACCTACTACCAGTCCACAAAAATCAAGTATTATGCAAGAGAAATTACAAGATTTACCTACTATCATTGTTCAGTTGAACACAACCTAAAGGATTTGGAGTTCTTCTTATCAACGCACAAGTTGTTAGCCTTTTTTATGCTTGATCCACATGTCTTAATGCACTTTAAGATGAATCTCAAGGAAGAAAAGGAGAAGATGTATCTTAGAAACTCAAAGCTTCAGCACAGTAGGGAAGGAAAGCTCCAGAGAAGAAAGGGATCTCTCAAAAGGTATTCTAGGGCTTGGAATTTGAAGAGATAATTTATCCTAAGAGGGATGATGTATATATAGCCCAATATTTGTGGGATGCAATTAGGGGCAGTTTCTAAAGGAAATTAGGAAGTATGGTTCGCAAAGGAAACAAATCTGGAAGTCCGGATTTTAATTCTATTGCTTGTCCGATCGATTTGGTAGATGTTCGATCAATTGGGCATCCCTCCGATCAATCAAATTTTGGTTTTGTCTGGGGTTTTTTTTTTTTTTTTACGAAATTCTAATGTAATCATCCAATCAATCCGGCATCCATCCAATCAATTTGACTCTCTAAAAAAAATTTTTCTTAAAGCCTTTAAATCTTAGCTTTTAATCCGCAACTTTGACACGAACTTCAGTTCATCTAAAAATATAAAATTACAACTCTTGTATGCTTGAGTTTTATCAAATCCATGAATTAGCTAATATTACATTCCTTACACCTACTGTGTCTTAAGTTTCTAGAATTCACAATAAAGTGAGTTCAGCAAGGAGTATTATCAAGGCATGGCGCTAAGGATGTAAACAATGCATGTATATGGATATGGAATCCTCACTTTGTTCGTATTTGACGGCGAATCATTCTTACTAAAGCAGAAGCTATAGTTTTTACTCCCTTTGATTGGAAGGCTTAGAAATTTTAGGTCAATTTTAATCAAACAAAGATCCCCTTAGTTCATACTAGTGGTCCCCCGTGTTATGCACAGCAAGTGAAATGTGAGACATGATTTGAGGTTCTTATTTCCTTTATGTGAGATGTCTAGGTAAGTTTAAAAAAATGCATATTTATATGAAAACCCGCACACCCACTTACTGTTTTTTTTTAGAAGTGAAAATATATAAAATAGATATATTTTGTAACAACAATAAAAAAAGCATCAACTATACCTCACATTCAACCCCTCCAAATTGCTCTTTATTTTTATATATTGTAAGGATGCCACGTAAAGGAGTGAAACAATAACTTTGTATGAGAATAGAGGGATGATGGTAAGAAGGCCAACGGTTGATTGAAGGAAAACTACATTCAAATAGATATATAGATTTGTTCGCAGCAATTTTTCGCGGCAACTCATTCTTGTGGTAATCTTCTTTTCTATAAAAAAGGGGAAATCAACGACCTTATTTTCTCACTTACATTTCAGTTCTCACAATAAAATTTAGTTTTACCCCTTATTGGAGAACCACAAAACACCCAACAAAACAAACCAGTCAATCTCTCTTGAAAAGCCATTTTTTATTTTATAATTCTTCACATACACGTACTCCTGAGTTTTCAGAAGAACCAGAGCAGACTTCGGTCAAATGAGTAAGTGGTAAAGTATTTGAGATGAGATCTACAAACGTCAACTCAACACAGAGGAAAAAAAAAAAGTGATTCCGACCTTTTGTGATATGAAAACAAATCCAAGCATTTAAGAAAAATCTGGTGGCCACTGCAAAATTTTTGACTTTTGTAGAAAAAAATCTGCTAAAATTTTTTTTTCCACAGCTAAAAATAAAAATTAATGGTGGAATTTTTTTTCTTTTTTGGCATCCAATGGCCTCATTCGGCACTATCTAAGCTATTGCAACATTTTGAGGAGAGTATAAAAAAAATGGCCGCTAAAAGTTACTTTTAGCAACTGTTAAAAGCAGATTTTTTTACCTACTAAAAGTCACATTTTTTGTAGCAGGGCTTTGTAACTTTGCACCCAGGGGACTACAGGGCCATTTATCTTTTTTTTTTTCCTGCTCTATTAAAAGTTTTTCATTATTATGAAGAATGGGTGTCTCCCTATTCATGTACCTTGCCTTGCATTGTCGTGGGTGGTGTTGGAAAAAGCGGCACAACGGAAATGCCCATGATCAACGAATCAATCACAATGTACACAAGCAATCAAACTATCACGCAATTACACACATAAATAAAACAATTTTACATGGTTCGACAATCTTACCTACGTCCATAAATAAGAAAACTTATCTATCATAATCCTATCTTAATTCCCTCAGGATCTTGAATTACAGTACATCAATATATATAATTCTCGTTTTCTAGGTTAACAAGAAAATTCATATATGATGACTAAAATACCCCTAATCTTGAGCCTCGGTTCTGACTAAAGCAGATGACCGGTCCGGCTAAATCGGAATTCAAAATAAAACCCAACAGCTAGTAGTTAAATAGGATCCACCCAAGGCCCCGCCGATGATATGGGGGGAATGGAAAGACCATCTTATGATGGTCACACACATCAAATTTGCTCAATCTCACAATCTCATTCCTCTAACCCTTTCAACCTAGCTTACAAGTTCAATGGTTATATATATTAAACAGAAAGCTTTCTCTTGATCCAAGGGTGTAGTCTAGTCAAATGGGTGCCAAGCATTAAGATATTTGGGGAGGGAGTTCTTATTTGGTGTCAGTTATGATTGGTGATAGGTGAGGTCCATCATTTTACATGCATGGTGTGAGGTATATGTATAGGCAGGGGCGTGCCCAACGGCAGATGGGGTGTTTGCCCTTGGTGGATTTGGAAAAGCCCTTGAGGGCTAGTGCCTGCGGGTGGACCCACATGTTGGGCAGATGGAGTGTTGGTCCTACATGGAATTGGAAAAGCCCATAAGAGCTATGGTTGAGGGGCCCATCCGCTCCTGGTACTCAAAATCAATCACCCTATTATCGAAAAACTCTCAAAACCCCATCTTCCTTATGTCTCTTTCTTCTCCTACGACTCCTACAAAATCTAATAAGTTAGGTAGGCATCCCTCTCTCTCGGTCTCTTTCTCTCCATCGATCTCTTTTTCTCTCTTTTCCTACAAAATCTCTAAATCTGAAAAATCCTAACATTTGCATTGGCATTTTGAAATTAGTTCCATTCAAAACAGTTGGTACGAGGAAGAAAAAGGCTTGTAGGTTTTAAGCGGTGTTTGCATTCATCATCATCTATCTTGTAGGAGAATGCGGCCAAATGACCAGTGAAATTATCGTGTGATAAGTGTAGTAGCTCTAGAAGCGGTATTGTGTTCAAAAATGGAAGTGACAAAATACACAATGTTATCATTTTCTTAACTTCTCAAGACCTTTGAAGTACTGTGATAAGTTGTTTGACAGTTCACTATAGAATAAATTTCGTGCATCACATACTAATTGCATTTGAGGTCGTAAGAAAAACCGAAATTTGCTTATGGGCAAGGTCCCTTTTTTGACACTCATCGAGCATAAGTTTGCCCTTACCAAGTTGTGTAAGCCGAAGCAAAGTTGCTTACAAGATTAGTTTTCTTCTTTCCACAATTCATTGAATTACAAAAGTTGTATTTTAGAGTTATATATGAAATAATTTTATCGTTTCTTCTTTTCTGATTTTGAGGTGAAGATTTTCAATTAACTATATGTGAGCTTTGAATTATTGATGGATTAATATTGTTGAGCTTCCATAATTGATTATGGTTTTTAGGCTACTAGCAATATTTAGAGTATAAAGAATTCTACTTTTTTTCATTACCAATTGAAAAAAGAAATTTTTTTTATAAGACTTGACACTTGCCGTCAATGGTTGAAATTTAACAAATTCCTATAGAGCTCTTCTTGCAATATCATAGAGCCATGCGATAACTAATCTTTTACAACATAGACCAGGGCATGATCTATACTTTATAATTACCTTACAAAATAATAATAATAATAATAATAAATTTTTTCTACTAATCATTTTTGCCTAATCATTTTTGCTCCACTAAAATGAAATCCTTGGTCCATGATGTAGGCCAGATCTATGACTAGCCAGCCTATAAAAAGGAGACCTTTAAATTTAGCATGAGCTTTTATTTTAATAGTTGTTGAATTTTAGGAATAAGTTTGAAAATAATTAAAAAGTAAGAACCTTTCCTCACCCAAGGTCCTCTTTCCCCATAAGAGGGTTCTCTAACCTCTTCTAATGTGCCTTCCCTCACTCGAGGGATCCCTCACCAAAGGATTAGAGGCCCCAACCCCCCTAAGGCTGGGATATCAAAAAAAGAAAAAAAATAAAAAGTTAATTTTATTTGATTTAGATTTTTATTTTAATTAGAATTATTTCCAAAAATAGCTTAAGGTATAGATCTAATAAAAGATTAGAATCCCTTCTCATGGGATACATTACATTACTTTTGATACTGAATAAGAATTCCTTTTTCCACCTCCAAAGTGAGTTGATTTGTTTTTTGATGTGATACTTGGACAATCCATCATAAGTCTTTTAACTTGGAGAATAGCCCGTGGGTTATTCTTTTTCCCCGTACTTTGTCAATCTGCGACCATGTATAGGAGCATTTGCCTACAAACTAAAATATAAAAAAAAAGATTGAAAAAAATATCCACATTCCACAAGAGAGAGAAGCCAGGTGTTGAGGGATAGCTATATCCATGATTGAATCTTAAATCTCTAAATATGTGCTCCACATTTTTTTAAACAAAAAAGAAGAAAAATATTTGAGAGAAGGCTGAATATAGGCAGGGGCCATGCCCCCCTAATTGCAAAAAAAAAAAAAATCCTTTAAATAAATTAAAATTTAAAACCATTTTTAGCAAACCTCCCCACCCCCAAGAAATTTTTTTCATTGAAATAAATTTTAAAATTGCCATGCCATCATCGATTCTCTTGCACTATGAAATTTCGGTCTTGCTAGAGAGGAAGAAGACCACAACTCAAAATAAAATAAAAGACACTTTATGCAGTTTCATCTTTCATGTCTATGAGTGTATCTTTCCTGGGCTTTTCAGGCCGAGCATTTTCTATGGCTAGAGCATCCTCAACTACACACATGGAAGAAAGAAAATCCGTCCATTAACCGATTATTATGTCAGGTTGAGGTAAAAGGTCTCAAAAACCAAACCTAATATCAAAATTACGTGGAGAAAACCTCTCTTATCCGCCCAAAAAGAAGAAAAAAGCTGACTGAGTGGGATGCCTGGAACCCCACAATGTATGATAGAGATCGAAATTGTCTTCATCTCTAGTTAAATATTCTTAAATTTTACTTCAATAATAAGATGGAGCCATGTGCATGGTTGATAAGGTGATTAACACAGTGCAGATGGGCCGCGCGGTGAAAATCCTTTTAAAACTGGATGGATCAGAAAGACCATCACAGCCATTCGATTGCTCTTCCAAGGTTGGTCACCCTGATATTTTTGTTTTATTTTAATGAATGGACAGAGACAATGGGCGACTAGAGGCAGCGGCCCTAGTAGCATCTACTTTCTTTCTTTTTTTCCTCTTTGTATAATTGTATGTTTTCTTTTTTATTTATTTAATAGTATATTTTTCCAAGAGGAGAATCAAAGGATGCAATCCAACGCCACAAGAAGTTTGTGGCTGAGAATGGCTTCCTTTTGCTGACATGGCATTACATGCCCACAGGCCACAGCCCACCTCACCTCGTTATTACTCAAACTCTGCACAGCTAATGCAACAAACAATCAGGGAAAATAAATGAAGAACAAAAACAGACTCAGCACTGACCACAGCACAACTCTTCCGCAGCAGGAGCAGCAGCAGCATCATCATCATCATCATCATGCCAGACCTCACCTGAGACCTGAGACCCCAGAGAGGTAGAAATAGAGATCTATATCTATATATATATATATAGAGAGAGAGAGAGAGAGAGAGAGAGAGAGAGAGAGAGAGAGAGAACTGACTGCTGAACTAGCCTGACCTGACCTGACTTTGACCTCCTTCCTGAAATCTTGGATTTTCGTCTCGTATCGGTCTCTTCATGAACCAAATGTCGGAAGCGAGAGACCCCGCCATTAAATTATTCGGTAAGACGATTGCAGTGCCTATGCCTGAGGATATCACGTCCGGCCTCGCCGATGACCAACATCACCAACCCTCCTCCATGCAAACGAAGATGATGGACCACCAACAAGGAGATCAAGAAAAACAACAAGAAGAAGAGGTATATACATACATAGAGCGATCACTGTTGAGGTTGTGTTTTGCTTCTAGTTGATAAATATCGACTTTTATGGTTTGGAAGGAACACTTTTGTTCTAGATTATGATATTAGTTTTTTTTTTTTTTTTGGTGGTGGTGGTGGTGGTGGTGGTGACGACTTGGTGGGGTGGGTCATGGATGTTTAGTTGAAATATGCTTTAATTTCAATGAAAATTTATAATCGTGACTTTTAAAAGAGTGGTTATTTGCAAATTCCGGTTTTCCACCTGGCAACAGTTACAAGATTTTATTGGTTTGGTAATCAGTATCATGGGCCTATCTATGATCTTAGAATTTTGTTTCAACCTGAAATGTTTGGCTTTAAATCAGAGAAAACTAAGTATCTATTTTTTTTAATTTCACCTTTTTTTTTTCTTTCCCAGGCTGTTTTAAATAATGGGAGGCCTTTTTTGCTCTCTTAACAATTACAGTATTTTTCGGGTTGGTTCCTTCAAATTCCACGCTGATCTTTAATGGCTGCATTAGTTCAACATAGAGGTTGTTATAGTTTTTTCTTTTTTAAGGCTATATTACTGCAATGGGGCCTAAATGAAAATTCCAAAAACTTATATTGATGAAGAGTTCTGCTTAATTTTACAGATTCACGAGTTTTCTGACCAATTCGTGGTTGAAATTCTGTTCTTCTACCGACATTGGTCGGATTTATGGTGAAAAAACCATGGAATCATGGGGTTTGCATCTCAAGGTAAAAAGAAGGGGGGGTTGGAAATCATTGATGTTCTAAGTTCTATTTGACTTGTGGATTCTATCAGTAATTACTTACCGCGTAATTGTGGTCAAATTCCAGTTTGTTATGGATTATTCTAACCAGGAACTTAGTTGTTCTGTGTACATTCAAGTACTGTACAGGACTCATTTTATGGTTGATAATGGTTTTGTAACCATGTATTTGTCATGTTAAAAGTTTTGAAGTAATTATATAACATATTGCTGCTGTGCTGTTGTTTGTAATCAACTTTGGTTTCCATCTTGGCCTCGGCTTTGTCAATTACACGATCATAAAAACAGAGATCTTTCCTGGTTTGGTTTGTCCAACATAGAAAAACTTCCATTGTATCAACGAGCTAGAGTTGCATTTTTTTTCCAATATGTGATCATGTTTTTTTGTCACAGAAGATAGTAGGTATTTAAGTTAATATTCTTCTCCCATTTACCTTGAGCATTGTAGCTGATGTTTAAAATTTCAGAGCAATTGCCTAAACTTATTTTGGGTCCTTCCCATTTCTAGCTTTCATCCATCAAGAAACCAGATCTATTTTGTTAGCTTCAGAAAGCATAAAATTTACCAAATTTACCATTTTTCATGTTTCCTTTGTCTCTAGCACTTCTATTGATCTTTTCTTTTTCTGCTTTTCATTTTCATCGCCACAAAGCTGAAATGACCGACTTTCAGGATATACCGGACAAGAGAAATGAAAATGAAGATCAGGATCAAGATCAAGATCAAGTCAACCAGAATGTAGAAGATTCAATTGAATGCGGCACATGTTCAGGGATAAATGAGAGTCCCCCGAAGACACCATCCACTGAAAAAGGAATCGCAACCAGCAACGCCACAAAAAATGCCCAAGAGGAGCATAGCGAGACGACAAGCATGGAAAAGGAGAAGGCAATAAAGAAGCCTGACAAGATACTGGCTTGCCCCCGCTGTAACAGCCTAGACACCAAGTTCTGTTACTACAACAACTACAACGTCAACCAACCACGCCATTTCTGCAAGAAGTGCCAGAGATACTGGACGGCTGGGGGCACAATGAGGAATGTGCCCGTGGGAGCTGGGCGACGCAAGAACAAGAGCTCATCCTTGCATCCCAGGCAGTATATAACTGCTTCTGAAGTCCTTGGGGCCCACATGCGTGAATCAGTTCACAACCCCCCAGTCAGGGCCAATGGCACCATTCTAAGCTTCGGAATGGAATTGGATGCGCCCCGGTGCGAATCCATGGCACCCGTTTTGAAAATTGACCAGAAAGCTATGCAGAATTCTCCTAAGAACGGATTTCATACAGGAGCAGAAGCAGCGGCAATCGCAAGATTTCCAGTTCCATGTGGAAATGGCGAGGATCATTCTGGTGGGTCTTCCGCAGTTTTGAATTCTACGGAAGAGGGGAACCGTTTGAATTTTCAAGAACCAGCAAAACTCAACTGTCATCATGGCTTCCCCACTCACATACCATACTTTCCTGGGGCCCCTTGGAACTGTCCATGGAATTCAGCTCAATGGTGCTCTCCATTCCCACAACCACCACCTCCTGCCTTCTGCGCTTCGAGCTTTCCTATGTCCTTTTACCCCACAGGACCTTACTGGGGATGTCCTATGCCAGGCACTTGGAGCATTCCTTGGCCACTACCCGTTTCCTCTTCTCCAGACACTGGCTCCTCAGTCTCTGCTTCTAATTCTCCGTCGTTGGGGAAGCATTCAAGAGAAGGAAGTGGTTGTGACCACCCAGAGAAGACGGATGCATCTAAACAGGGCAATTCAGAGAGAGGTATCTGGATTCCTAAGACACTGAGGATTGATGACCCTGATGAAGCTGCAAAGAGCTCCATATGGGCAACGCTGGGGATTAAGAACGATGACAAGTCTGGCGGGACTATAAAGGGTGCAGGGCTTTTCAAAGCCTTCCAGCCAAAGACGGATGAAAAGAAACATACCATGGGTGCTTCTCAGGCCCTACATGCTAACCCCGCAGCATTGTCACGGTCACGTAACTTCCATGAGAGCTCATGACTCATCATCATTCATATAAAATGCAGGGGGTGGAGTTTGAGCCACTGAGCTTCCCAGGCACCACGCTGGGATTGATAGATGGAAAACTCTCCCATTAGAGGAAATGAGCAGGCAACCTGTTTCTGAAAAAAATAAATAAATACTCGGAGGTCTAGTCTAACGCCCACTAATTTCTACTATTTTTTTCTTTTGCGTAGTTCTTCAACAGCTTGGTGAGTTTGTGTACATGTATATATATAATCAGTACGGGATAAAAGAGTGCTGGCGGAACAAATGAATTTCATATGTACTAACATAAATCTGTGAGTCTTAGTTCTTTCAACTTTTTAACTCAAGATCAGTATTGGAAGAATAGCATCAATGTTAAATCTTTGTTTCCAAGCAAGCTCTTTCTAATTCAAAACCATGCATTCTACGATCGTGAAGGTAGATGTAAGCTATTACCCATGGGAATGAGGTCTCTGCCTTGAACTGCATAAACGGGTCATGTTTGAGCTCCCTTTCTTTGAATCTAGCTTTTGAATTAATGAAAAATACACCAAGGCGGATTTCCATCTGCCTTCTGCGTCGTGTAAACTGCTTATCTGATAAGGAATACACTTGCCCAGCAGTTCCTTTGGATCCGGATATTCTGCAACCTTAGCTTACCCATAGCAAATCCACAGACAAGGCTGAAAGATCAGACGGAGTCGTCAAAATATCTGGGGGACGGAACAAGAACTCCCTCACCGTGTTTATGTTTAGAAAAGGCCCAAATGGTTGAATGATATTTGTCTGGATGAGGCTAAGGTGGCAATGCCATTCTTAGCAAATTTTCTGGAAGCAATGTAGGACGGGCCGATGTAGGAATAAAGAGGAATCTAGCCAAATGACAAGGATTGAGAAAAATAAGGGTTTTAGCCGGGATATCTATCTATCTGGACTAGAGAATAGACATGAATTTCCGTCACAAAAGGCCAAGCATCCTTCTCTTTCCTTTTTAAAGCGCCGACAGCGAAGGGGAACGGATTGAAAGTTAAGAGGGTGACGATTACATGAATGAACAAGTTCTTTTGTCTTTTGCTTGAATGAATGATAAAGGATACCACTTGTATAACTAGAAATAGTTAAAGTTGACAACAACGAGATGAACATCCAAAACTAACCATACATGAATAAGGGTAGATGCAAACTAATGACAGCCTAATTCAAATCTTAATTTTAGCATCAAAATTTCATTTAAATCTTCATCTTTTATTCATCATCCCTCACTTTTTTAATATAATATATTTTTCATTTCAATCTATATAAAGCCAAATCTTGAAGTAGATTGAACTTGTTCAAAATTCTTGCTACTTTTGTTCATATCTTCAATGGTCTACTCCTTTTTCCCATGTTTATATATAATCTCAATTTCTTGCAAACAAATGATGCCTTACAGATTTGGTGTTTCAGTTATCATAATCTTTTAATGGTCCATTTTTGCATGAGAGTGTAATGGACTTAGAGTCTTATTGTGATTATATCAACTGTTCAAAAAATACAGAAAATAAGCACAATAGTACAAGAAAAAAAGTAATAACTTCAAACTTGCAGAAAATGCAGTTAGAAGTGTTAACATAATAACTTCGAATTTGCAGAAAGTGCAATTAGAAGTATTAACATGACGATTAAGGCTAATGTTCAACATTATGTCCTTAAGACAAAATTCATCTCCACTAAAGTAGTCACAGTACAGACGTTTGTCTCTCAAGATACAATGATCGACGTGACACAAAAGCAGCACTTCAATCTGTGCTGCCCGGCAAACAAAACTGCATTCTTGAACTCTCTCTCACGCAGACAACAGAATGCATGAAGGAAGGAAATTGTGTAGCTTCTGAATGCAATTTAAGATGGATTTTAAATAGATGAATTGGTGATTGTTCTGAACAGTCAACGTCACCAAAGAACAAATGCTGTTGTTCGGTTTTGTAAAAATAAAAATAATACAACACCCGGTCGAAGAAGACACAACTATTGAACCAGTCACTAAAGAACAAATGCTTCTGTTCGGTTTTGTGAAAATAAAAATAATACAGCACCAGTTCAAAAAAGACAACTATTGGACTGTGTTTGTTAACAGAGGAAACACTACAATTGGAAATTAAACACATCTGTTGGTAAAAGTATTTTCTCCAAAAAAATATAATTGGGAAACCATTTACATGGAGGCCCATGACCCATCCCAACCCAACCCAACCTACCTGCCAGTTGGTTGGACGGGTGGCGGCGGCGCGCGCGTGTATTGATTATGGTGTTATGTAGGTCCTCCCTCCGAAATTAAATATGGGTGCCCCTTGAGCCCCAAATCTTATAAGTAAATTAAAGGTATATAAACATATATATACACACGTTTAGTAAACCAGCACTGTGGGACTTCCTCTTTTCATTAACCAACACAACGCAACTTCAACAAGTTACTTTTGGAGCTAATTTCTCATTCACTTCTTAAATGGTTTTTAATTAAACAATGGTTTGGTGTTATTCTTCTCATATAGGAGAACACATTAATACTTGGACATGCCTCAAAAGTTGTGTGGGACCTACGCTTATTATGGTCCAAAGTTACCCAAAAACCAAAGTTAAAACCTATTTTTCCAACAGAGAGTTGCAATTGGTTCATCGATCGAGTATTTATCTTTTGTTAACAACACAAATTTTGGTAGCTTTGTCTTCTTTTTTTTTTTTTTGGTAGAAAGCTTTGTGGGATTTGGGATATATTTTTTAGAAGCTCGGACACTTTCGCTTGGACAATAAGAAATGCGTGTGAAAATGTTGGTATGATTTGGGCACTAAAATTTGAATGACTCCTTGGAACCAAGTGGCATCTATGCATCAGAATTTATTTTAGTTTCCCTTCTTTCTTTTTTTTTTTCCATTTGTTTGTATATTAGTTAGGTTTGGCCAAACACCACATTTTTGTGATGATCAATGCATGATGACGTGATTGGTATATTCAAGTTGGTATCATCCACTTTCTCACTTCCATCATAATTAGCATCAAAACCTTGTCCCAATTATGTCAAAGTCAACTGCATGAATTATGTTTTTCCATTCCGATTCATACTAAGTTAAAAATTTAACTAAGTTAAACTTTTTCAACTCTAATTTTACAACTTCCATCTACTTTTGTTTTTACCTTACCCATTCCTCTTTATGGGCCATCAATCTGCATAACTCAACTTTTCCTTATTAGCATCATTGTAGCTTGCATTTTCTAAACGAATTTCTCTAATTTTATCTGCCATTAGTGCTATCCATAAATGCTCTTGAAAGTACTTACTAATTTTATCAAACATCTACCTCAACATTTTCATCTCTACTATATCTATTTATACATATGATACTTCGTGATTGGCTGTCCACTTTTACTTGCATTTTTAATTTCCACGCCGTTCTTCTTTTTACAACATTTACATGAAACGTGATGAAGCTTCCTCCCCCAACATGTGATTAGAATTCTAACTTGTTTTACAGTCCAATCACGAGGACTCGATATTTGGTGGGCAATACC
Source organism: Sextonia rubra (assembly GCA_037013555.1). Taxonomy (NCBI): domain Eukaryota; kingdom Viridiplantae; phylum Streptophyta; class Magnoliopsida; order Laurales; family Lauraceae; genus Sextonia; species Sextonia rubra. The sequence continues at coordinate 59,882,699 of JASUAD010000008.1, forward strand.
ACAACAAAGGGCATCTGAACTGTATAACGAGCAAAAAGTCCCAGCCAACTTTCATCCAATTTTAGTCCAATCCCCATGGAAACGTAAGTACTAACCCCGATAAATTGAATAGCCCAGATCATGACCCGGATCAGTTCAAGTGTCCTACTCTTATCAATGCATTTTCACAAAAACCCTTTTAGTGTGTAGTATTTACATCTGTTTTTGCACTTCTCATCAACCCATTAATTTACAGGAGTGTGCATGAAGGTTTTTAAAAGCCCTCTAGAATGGATTAACACAATGAATCTCAATACTATGTGTCCAAACAAACAATCCATTACGCAACAGAAATAAATCAAACAAAAACACACACCGCAAGAATACACGATTTTTACGTAGAAATCCAAATAAAAAAAAACCACAACCGAAAATTAAGCACAATAAATTATACCACAATTACAAGAGATATACTCACAAGCCTTATTTAGTTCTCATACAACCTACGGACTTGTGATTCTCATTGGACAACACCCCGCTGCAACGATTCCCTGCCGTCCTTTGTTACAAATCTAAGCACCTAAATGCCTTCTAGATATTGTATTTGACTCCTCAAAACAATCTTCTACACTTAGAAGACGATCTTCTACAAAGAGATGTAAAAGACAAGGATCTCTAAAGTAAAGTTTTAGCCATTCAACTCTTCAATGAAAGCTTCTAGATAAGATGATCTCCAAATAAGTAATTTCTATTTAAAATAATGAGATTTGTATTTAAGGTTGAGAAAAACTACTTTTTATAACCCACAATTTGTGCCTTAGGGTTAAAGTCCAAGTATGAACAAAACAGGCAACTCTGGCACAAACATGAAAAGTTTTTATGCAAGTCGGTGGGTTTCTGCACAATGTCCGATCGATCGGTCGAAGGTCGGATTGATCAAGTTAAACTACTGTCTCAGATCTGATCGATCGAATGAAATTCAGTACAAATTATTGTAAACTTTTCAAGGCCATAGTTTTGTCGTTTTAACTACAATTGATGCAAATTTGGATTCTACGGATATCTACTCGAAACGAACTTTTCAACGATATATAGCTTGCACATATTCAATACTTGATTTGTGAGATATGACCTTTTTAAACCATATTATCCTTAGAAAAATACTTCAATTTGTTACTTTTTCTATTATTTCTTCACTTTAGTCGGTGTATCCGGCAACTCAAACCATAGCCCATACTAAAAGATATATAAAATACAACACCAATAAACTCAAATTTTGTCCAACCCATGAGTTATCTAACACAAAAATCCTTACAATGTATTTTTAATTAATATGAGATTAAACAGTTCATAAAAGTATGTGCCTCTAGGAATTAGTTATCAGCTACTGAGAATGAAGTGTTCCTTGGGCTTATGGCCAAAGGTTCTTGGATGGGCAAAAGATAGGGCAAGATTCCCTTGTTAGCCGTTCCTTGCTATCTGCATGGCGAATTTGTTGACTGAACAATTGGTGAATATGTTGGGTGGGCATCTCTTCTGTAATTGTTTTCCGTGTTGTATATAATCCTAGGTGGTGGTCTTTTATTTATTTTTTGTTTTGGATGTTCGCCTTTGATACTGCTGCTATTCAAAAAAGAATCCATGTAGTCAAATGATAATTTACTAACGGAAAAAACCAATCCCAATAACTGATAAGCTCGTGAAGGAGATAGAAATATCTAAGAATAGATCGTAGATTTTGCTTTGTGAGTTAGGAACTTGAGGAGTAGGTGTGGCTGCGTACTTGCATTAGTATTTTAGCTGAGTTAAAGAAAATTGAAATAAACAAAGATGCAATAGTACATTCGCGAAAGGGTACATATGGAGAGAGAGAGAGAGAGAGAGAGAGAGAGAGAGAGCAATAGTACATTCGAGAAAAGGTACATATGGAGAGAGAGAGAGAGAGGGTCAATCCACGCATCTACTTCTTTTCACTACTAATGGAAAGAAAAAAAGCCGAACGGATGTAACAATAGATAGATGGGTGGTTGCTGAGAGGAAAGGTGCGAGATGCGAACAAAGGACCACACAGCTTTTAAGACTTTTTGCAAGCTTTAAAAGAAAGTTTAAAAGCTTGCTACGACAATCCATGTTATCAACATTTAATGATAAAAATAAATTTGGAAGTTTTCCAAGCATCACTTATATCTTTCCATGGTGCCTACTCCGCCGACAAAAAAGGTTGGTTTGATGCAAATTAACATACTGGTGGGTGGCGAGGACAGTGCGATTCCTTTGCTACACTAACTGTCGAGTCTGCATATGGTTGTGATGGATGGCCATGTCTTGCCTGGACTGAAATATGACTCTCTATCTATCTAATCTTCCCTCTATTCTGTTTCTGTGTTTTGCACAAGTAAAATGAAGTGATGTGGAACCTATTTCTAAGGGACATAAAAAGATGTGTGGGTTATATTAAAAGTACAAAAATTTAAAATATCTATTTTTTTTCAAAATAAAAGTCCAAAAACAACATTTTCAAGCTACTAAATAATAAAAACTATATACTTTTTACACACAAAAAATTCAAAACAATTTTTTCTCAAGTCATTGAAAGCAAAAAGTTATCATGTCATGAATAAACCCAATCGTATTTTATTCTCTCTTGATTTAAGGCTTCACTTCACCACACTTTACCATACCACATATCCAAGGTGAGAACTCAAACACTCTTGAATTTTGACAATTCTCACAAAGGTCTTGGGGCTACCAATGTATGTGGGATAAAGATTTTTTTCAATTTTATTAATGGATGGAAAATATAAAATCTCATAAAGTAAAATACAACACTTGCATCTTGTCAAATCTCATTCAAGCCATATTAGGAGAGGAAGATGGAGAAAGGAAGAGATGCTGCAGTTAAAACCATTTTTTATAGCAACCTAGATTCTAAAGGTTTTTATAGCAACCTAGATTCTAAAGTTGGGTTTAAAAAAAAATAGTTTCTTGATATCCTGCTATCACACAAATGGGGGGTATTCACACAAATGTGGGGTATTCACGTACATCCATCCCTCACCAAATGGTGAGGGGCAAACATAATAGGGCCCACCTAGAGCCCTATGATTATGGGACTTACGGGGAGATGGAAAGAGTCTTCTTTGATGGGCCTATATATCAAGCTTGGGGTCAATCCTAAGCCTTTAACCCCTTCATCTCTGCCCTACAAATTCAACAACCTTATACTAAAGAAAATATTTATCTCTCGATCCAACGGTCCAAACCATTCAGATCAGTAAAAACTCAATTAATTCATTATAATTTATGAGGAACCATGTGTGTGGATGGTTTGGATGGAAACATAAAGTCAACCTCACTGTGTTGTCTTTCGCATAACTTGGTGAGGTATATGTGCGCATGAATATTTTTTTTACACAAAAAGAAGGGAAATTCGTTATATTTACTGTACTTTGTTGGACGAACCATTCTACATGGATTATTTAAATGTCAACCATTAAAGGCAAGAAACCAAGTCTAATGGCACTAGGTCAAAATCCCTTTTTTAATTGACCACAGTGAGATTTCAAAAAATTAATCCCTTGTTGGGTTGACAAGATAACTAATTCATCAACATCTAAATCTTATCATATTTGTCTCTCTTTTCTTTTTTAACCTAGGTATCTCCCGCCTAGCCCAGCCAAAGAAGCCTTGTTCTCCTACCCTAAGGGATATTCAATTCTAAACAACCAAGAACTAATTCTTTTGGGGCACATGCAAACCCTCATATTCACCTACACAAGGTAAAACCATGAGGGATGGACAATGATGGTGCGTGTCAAATACAATTGCATTATCATGCACCCTCAGAGGCCCACTGAGCTACCAACTGTCGTACTTGTCTAGCACAGGTTTTTTGCGAGTCCTAAATTTTCACTTTACTCTATTTAAGGGTAAAACTTTCTTTTTGAGACTGGTTGTGCAACCTTACGCTTTTGTTTGAATGGAAAATTAACATTTTATAAACGTAGCACATTTGACATTGATAGATTGTTTGGCTTAATGCTTAATTATCAAAAGGGCATGTGGCCAAAGCAATGCAACCCATATTTTCATGGCAAGGACAATGGGATCCTGTGCTTTCATGGCCACTTCTGTGGAATCTTTGGCTAGAAGAAAGAATGACTCGTGAAATAGTGATTAGATCAACATGTAAGAATGCAGTAAAAAAAAATACAAGGGAACATATTGTATGGACGAAAAACGGTTGAAAATTGAAACCCATTGGTCTCGGATTTGCTACGGCTGACTGATAAGTAGAAGTGGACTTTCCGAAAAGAAATATCTATTTTATCTTCAATTATATGGGACTACAAGTTGGTTGATTTATTAAGAGAGGTAGTGGGTAAGAACCTTCCTTCCCGGCACAAAAAGGCCGTTGCTTTCAAATATTTAAGAAAAATGCTAGCTCATTAGTGAAATTTAATACATAAGAAAAAGGGTTGAACATACTGTGATTTTCCAAATCAAGAGGAAGAATTACACTGCGCATTGGCCACCTATGTTTTAGAATTTAGTTTGCCACAGAATGACCAATGTTAATGTATCCATCATGGACGTGGGGACATGCCACGCAGCGGCATCGCCATCTGAATTGCTGTCCTTACTGTGGAGGGAGCATTGTGAAGTAAAATAAGGGGCTACGCAAGCGGGGCATGTGAACTGCTTGAATCAAGCCAAAGGCTGGCTACACAAGTGCCAGCAACGGCGAGAGAAAGGACAGTGTAGTGAGGTCATCATCAGCATGGGAAACGCATCACCTAAAAAAGGAAGGACTTTATCTGCGCAGCGTACACAACACAACACAACACAACACAACACATGAAAATTCCTTTAAAAAATCCAACTGGAACGATCATCAGTTGGGATTATAGTCAAGGGCAGACGACGACGACGACGACGACGACTGACGAGGAGTGGAAGGCTTAGGAAGTTTAAAAACCGCCAAAGCAGACGCAATTCGTAGCTCTCGCTCTCCTATCACTCTCTATTATATAAATAAATAAATAAAGAGATAGAGAGAGAGAATAGTGGGTGACCGGTAATATCTGGTACCCGATCCAATGCAAGAGCGGTTTCCCGAAAACAAAAGCAGTTTGTTTAACTCCGATGTTTGTCGTGTGATGCAAATAGCAAATAGAGGAAGAATCGCGAATCCGAGAGAAACCACACCCAATTCCACCTCGCACCCCAACACACACACCCCACCCTTTGTTTTTGGTCAAAGCCGGGGGCAGCGCAGTGGGAGTCGTTTTCCAAATTCCAACCCAGAAGCCAAAAGACCTACTTTTGGTGGATTTTGTTTCTTGCATCGACAGTCTTGGGTAAACCCAGAAACATCGATCGATCTCTTTCGACAGTATCGTCGTGGTTCTTCTGATTTGAGCTCGCCTCCAAAAGAGAAGCGGATTGAGCGAAAGTGAATTACAGCAGCTGGAATCAAGAATCTGAGAACAACCCATTTCAAGAAAACGGCAAAGAAATCATGGGTCGTCGCTCCTACTTTGTCGAGCTTCTTCTGATTGCTGCTCTTCTCTCCCTCACCCTTTCTCAAGGTGTGCCCTAACCCGCACCCGCCCCACCCCCTAACCTCTCTCCTTTGCCTTTAACACGTGAATGCCTTTTACGAACAGTACTCTCTATCCTATTGCCTGTGTAGGATTGGGGAGAAAGGAGGCGAGATTTGGCCAACGAGCTTCATCCAATAAAGTTGATGTGGTGCGTGTTGCAAACTTCCCCCTTTTCATTAAATTCGAGACTCAACTCATGTTACGGAGTTTGTGCATGCATGCATGCAGCATGTGTGATGGCGTTGCTAAATCTTGGATTGCCTCGTTTTTTTTAATTATTTTTTGGGTGGTTTGAATTTGACAGGTGAATCTGGAGAAAGATAGAACCACTATGGAATTCACAATGGATTACCGAGATCCCGGAGCCAATACGAACCCTGGGAGTGGATACATGATCCCCCCTCCTCCAACAGGCCCCAGTGGTTAGCAGTCTTGAAATCAAACCATGACTTTCAAAATTAGGGTTCCTGGTGTTTTTTCCATTCTTTTCCCCCCTTCTCTTCTCATAATAAAATTTAATGTGTAATACTATGGTTGTGTAAGTCTGCCAAATGGGGAATGAGCAGTGTAAACTGAAACTGTTATGTGATATCTGCGTATAGTTAATGATCTGTTGCAACCTTGCCAAGGTGACGGGAAAACAGGGGGAGGCAGGCGTCTTCTCCATTTTTCAATTGAGAATTGAACCTCTGAGAAACCCACACCCCCCCCCCCCCCAAACAAAAAAAAATGTCATATGACAAAATTACTGTGATATCAAATAAAATCACCTTATTATTTTTCTATTTTTCAAGACAATCGCAAAAAAGTGCCATTCGGAGAACGTCAAAAAAATTTCTCCACTATTGTCAACTACAGGATTAATTCTAATGGTGGCTGTACCGAAAAAAATTGTTTTAGGTTTAAGCAGGGTACCCACTTGACCTGCAACGTGGTACACCTCTCCGCATCTCTGTCCCAATTGCTAACGTGTTTATTCCAAATGGAAATAAATTTATATTGGCGTATCTAGAAGACGACGACGACAGTATAGCACCTAGCAATAGTGAGTTATCTTGATAATAAAGGGTTGACCTTTGGGATGCCACTTAGGCTCCAGCATACTGCCTAGGGATTGGCCTGTAGGTCTAGGCAGTAACTCTTCGCCACTAGGCCCAGCGAGGAAAAAGAGAAAATACAGAGTTTTGCTAACCAACTCTACTCAATTAAGGAGGAAAAATGGCAGGTAGCACAGTGCCAGGTCTGCCGCACATATAAATCATCTTCTCCCCACGGTTAGACAGGCTGCGGCAGGAATCCTATGCATGGTTTGAACAGGAGATGCATAAGCCGCCCTGCTACTCACTCAACAAGCACCACACCTACCGGGAAACCAACTTCATTCACATTGAAAAGCTCACAAAGTGTGCTCCAGAATCTTTTAAGTCCCATCTCAACCACCCATGCCAAATATATCCCTTGGACACTTTCAAACTCTTCGGTCCGTGTGCACCGATGCAAGTACAAGAAGCTAATCTCGCGTGGATTTAAAAAGGCTAACAGATGCCACACGGGCTGGCCCCAAAAGCCCATTGGACCTCAGGTCCAACAGGACTGCAGACCACCTGCACCCAAGTATTTTGTTAGAGAAAGGCCCAGCAGGCCAAGGACCTTCCCTAAGTCCAGCTGGTCAGATGGATCAAATGGGGCCTACTCTCTCAAAAGTGGCCGGCTCGTGTGTGATTAGAGTCTAAAATTTTATTCACTTTTTTCTGAAAGATATGGTATGTGTTTATACATTATCTTTCTCAGTACGACATTTACATGAAAAGAATTTGGTCGAAAAAGCATCTTGTGCAAGATGATGGGCTGGACAACTTCCACTTTGGGCTGGTCGGCCAACTCCTCTCTTCTCTATATAGGCATGCATTCCTCTTTCTACAGTTACATTCAATCGTTAACAACGTTTTGGTAAATTCTACTTCCCTGTCATTGCTTTTATCTCTCTATAAAAGCAAATCTTGATCGATAACATTATTATCTTCATCAACGATGATCTAAGCAGCTTCAGGGTGAGGAGAGAAAATTGATATTGGACAAATGCTCAACCTTCTTGCCAGGATATCAAAACTAGATCTAACAATCAGCCACCTTTGTGCTTCATCCACCAAGGCATTAATCATTGAAACAGATCCAACAAAATTATCCCACAACCTTAAAGCCAAAGCAACTGCTACGGACACTCACTGCCATTTGATTCCCACTGGTCTTAATCTAAACATCCTCGTGAACCCACATCCATAGAGTATTAACCTAACACATTCTTTGGGAGATCCCTTTTTTCTCTGGGAGAATGTGAGACAATTTATGGTAGAACTTGGAAACTAATCACTCCTGAGGTCCTGCCCATGTTAGATGATTTAAGTTTGGCATCGGGGCAAATTTAACACCTAAATTCTAATTATTTTCTCGCTCTTTCTCTTCAAGAGTCTTATCCCTGGATGGCCCTATTCTATCCAATTCAGTCTTGAACGTACCTTCTAAATTCTGATCTCTGTCTCCAGCACCCAAATTCAATCCCCCTGCAGTCCCCCCATACTCTTTATCCAACACAAAGAATGGACTGAATATTGGCCCTGCCTCATTAAAATCTGTAAAAGATCTTTGGAATAATTTTTTTTACAACTTTGCACTACCAAGGTTCAAGATCCCTGCAACAGCCAAATTAGCTATATAGTGTTAAATATATCAACTTAACCACAGAAATTCCTGTAATCCATAACAGTAGAAGAAACACGAACGGATCAAGCTAACACATAAGCTACCTTGCAGTGCATCTAGGATCTACAAAAAGGGCTAAGCCAACTCCCTAGCAACAATTTCAACCTCCCAAAAGGAAAGCGAGAGAAGGTGTGCCCCTCCCAGGTAAAGGCCTATACAAAAAAAGATGAACACAGAAGTCAGGCTTTTGAGCCCAGTCAAGATCATTCCAAAGAACCAAAAGTCCAGACCCTTCAATTGGATGCTGAAGTATCATCAGAGACTTTGCTGGACTCGAACTGGTGAGGTGAAACATTTACCCAGGGAATAGCTAAAGGAACAGAAGAGTCTCTCCTTTAAGTGTATTGGAGTTTCTGACTGCTAGAAAAACAAGTCTAAAGATACCTGGAACAAATCGGATGAGATTATCATTGTTAGAAAAAGAAGATTAAAGAAGTGCATAGGGCGAGAAAAGCTTAAGCACCATAATATTAGGATCTTGATGTGTAATCCAAGCAATGGACTGGGTTTCACCTGCCATACTGCTTAATCCATGCGTCAAGAAACTACTTAAAATTTTAAAGTGAAGAGGATTTGTTCAGGAGGCCACTTCCTAATCAAGGCTAGTATTTGGGCCATATTTCTTTGATTAATTCTAACCAACTCATTGTATAGATGTTGCATGATGATGGTGATTATGCATGAAGCTATCCCGATGACGTGATTGCCCTTATTTGCACAAAACAGTCTTATCCAGTACTTGTAAACCTGTGTTCTAATTTGAAACATTATTGGATTTGCCTGCAGACAAGATTGGAGTTTTCCTTGCCCTAGTGGTGTCTAGGGTATGTTGTTCATGTGAATTACTTATGGGATAGCATAACCGAACTCATCATCGTGCATGATATAGGAAAATTAAGAATTGGGAGTTGCAATCAAGAGTTATTCTTTGATCCCCAATTGCCAAGCAGTCTAGAACCAAGACAAACAAATAGAACTAAATTGATCTTATTGCAACCCAACTCAAAATGGGAAGGGTCGCCCCTCATCCAATTCTAGTACTTGTTAATGCCCAGAAATACATATCTTGCACATTCAGTGGCGATGCATTTCTCTTCAATGTTTTAGTTAAATCCTTGGAACTCTATATAGGGTAAATGAAAATTCTTACATTTTTCTTCTTACTTAGACTTCTTCAAGAATAGTATCGCTCTCATAATGAAACTTTATTCTATCATCAATCAACCTCACTAAAACCCAAGCTGGTGGTCAAAAACGCATTGCTATTTCCAAATAAAAGTCTTCCTACACTTCTTTTTGGGGAATATGCAACTGTTAAGTTTATTAAACTTTAAATACCTTTATTATTTTTGCATTAATGGTTCAACTTAAAATATGCTACTGATAGAACTATAAAAGCCAGTAAAAATGCAAATGCTCCAACTAGTACTGGCTAAAAGAGACTCATGCCAATCATAAAAATCAATTCAACACATTTACTTTCCAATGCCTCCAAATATCATAAACCAATACTCCAACAAATCTCTTAGCAGAACCAATCCCTCCCCCACTCCCCCCCTCCCCCCCACCCCACCCCACCCCACCCCACCCCAACCCCAAAACAAAAAAAAAGCTCCTATTGTGTAGGTAGCCCACCAAATTACCTTTGCTCACACAGTGCTACAATGGTCAAATGAAATCTATACCCGTATTCTAAAACATACAGTCACTCCTTCCAAGCCAAAACAACCAGATGAATCATAAGTTTAATACCATGGTAATTGGCTTGTTCTCCCTTACTCTATTACTTAATACTTGTTTAACTCAAAAATCTAGGGTTATTACCAATTGGCCATATTCCTGTGGATATACTGTTTGGCCTCTTTTTTAATAATAAATAAATAACATTTTTTTTACTACTATGGTCATTATTTATAACTCAGATATTTTGTTAATCATTCCTTGACTTAAATTTAATTCCTGATCTACTTGCCCCATGCACTTGACACTCTGTATTTAGCACATCTTTATAATATAAGGAATACCCATATTTTAGCTTTTCATCTTTCCGAAAACCGCTTTATTTTCATCACGCCTTCTTGAATTGAAGTCTATAGTTTTTCTTTCACTTATGTTGACAACTTCATCAATAAAAATATCTTTTTCTCCTTCCGTAATTAACTTATCTAGATATCAATTGCCATGACATTCACACTTAACCCTACTTAAGCCTTTCTTAATGTCTACTTTGATATTATAGCTCTCTTTATCAATAATTTATCTTTCACCATTTGTCACCTTTTCCTTTTTAAGTTATAGCCTTGTTCCTATGTAGGTCTTTTGGTTCCTTATTAGTAATCTAATTTCAGCATCATCATAAAATACTTTTCTTAACTATTTACATGAATTCTATTTCTCCATGTAATATATCATAAGCCAAATCCTCAAATAAATTACACTTCTTATGATCCAACCTTACTATTTCCATCCATGTCCTCTTCGGCCTACCCCTTCTCCTTGCTAGGTCATCAACGTGCATAGAAAACTTTTCTTTGCCACCATCATTACTAACCAGCATTAGACATATCTAAATCATCTCAAAAGGGTTTCTCTTATTTTATCATATATTCATGCTACCCCTAAACAAGGGCAGACCTATGTATCTCCACGTGGTTGCAGGTAGGTCAACCTACGTGGCGATTATAAAATTTAATAAAACATGGTGTATTTACCCTCAAAATCTAAATAAAAATACATAATCTGCCCCCAATACTAAACTACCTATTAGGATCTACACCCCTAGAAGAAAAATTGTAGGTCTACCATTGCCCATAAATGCTCTTGAAAGCGTTCATTTCAGATTCTATCCTTCCTAGTTTTACCACACATCCACCTCAACATGAGTTGCTCATTTCTACTACACTTATTTCATACATGAGTTGCTTCTTGATTGATTAGACAACGCTTTGCTCCATGCCTCATAGTTGTCGTTTTGTAAACCCTTCAATCTGGTTGGCATGCATCTATCACAATGCACGCTAAATGCAAGTCTCACCTTTAACCATCTTGCTTTTATCCTATGCTCTATGTCTCCCCCAATCTATCCATCCCTAACAATCGCCAATCCATTGTATTAAAATGTGTCTCTTGGTGGCATCTCTTGAGCTTCAATTCTTACAGTAGTTTCAGCTCTTTGTACATATTCATTGAAGTTGCACTCCATATATTCTGTCTTTGTATGATTTTTATCTTAAAGCCCTTGGGTGCTAAAGCCTCTTTCCATCTTTCAAGTTTCACATTTACACAATCTTTTGATTCACCCATCGACACTATATCATTTGCAAACAACATACACCAAGTTACCTTTTGAATATGAGTAGTTAACTCATCTATAATCAATGTAAAGAGATCGAGTCTAAAGTCTAGCCCCTAATGCAAACTTATGGTCACTGGAAACTCACTTATCCCTCCACAAGTAGTTCTTACATTTGTTACCGCTCTCTCAAACATTTCTGTAATAATAATAATCTAATTTCTAATAAAAAAAATAATCTTTCAAAGAGACATCCATTATAAACAATCAATGGTATGGCTTGTTGGGCCTAATTAGATGTATGTCGATCATGGAGAGAGGGGAAGAGGATGGAAATACTTACCTATGGTCTAGGGATGTGCAAAATATAATTGATCATTCTAACCTTTGATCTAAATTCTAAGGGGCTCAAAGTTGGAAATTTCTCCCTTGGATGAAGTGAAGGTCTTTTTGTGAACATTCATTTAGGTTGAATGAGTGCGAATGAAAGAGGGAAAAATTGATCATAGGTGGGTGGACCCAAGTGGGCCCCCACAAGGCAATTATCATGGTTTATTAGCACCTATCACTTTTGATAATTCATGTCCAAAATAAATAACATATTTTGGGTCCTAAGGTTTTCTTTTTTTTTTTTTTCTTGCAGCCGATGATTGATGAGGGTATCCATTTTTTTTTTCTTGCGGCCGATTACTGATGACAGTATCCATGAGGTCTTTGACCAAATAGAGCTAATCCCCCAGGGTGATGCCTAATAAACCCACACAAACGCTCATTGGGTAAATCTGGGGTGGGTTGGTTGCACTCATGCCCTATGCCACTCCACTAACTGCCTAGTGGGTCTATTACAATATTTACAAAATGATGATTTTCTCTGTCTTAGTAAAAGTAACCTATTTATGTTTTTGCTTTTTTAACTATTTGTAGGTATTTTCTTAAAATGGTAATGTATAGACATTGCAATAGCATCGGTCACAAATCAAGGATATCTTCCCCATCATGCGTTTCTCTCCAAAACCATGTCCTCCATATAACTTGCTATAGCTTTTTTTGTCTCTTCTACATGTTCACTTGAATGCCATCCCACGTATACTCTAGTCTCTACAATTGGTATATCTTACCCTAATCCATCAGGCACCATATCTTTGTCCTATTAGTTAAGTTGAAATCCACTCAAGGCACATTGACACACCTACCGTTTAAGATTTTTCTAAGATATAGTCTTAACCATTATAACCTTATCATTCTTTCTCTAGCCTCTACAATTTCCTCTATGTGCCCATTGGCTACAATACCTATCCTAACTAACGCAGGCCCTAGGGTTAGAGCTTGCTTAGCAATGCCGAAGCACATGTCCGATGACAATTCAAATCATCAAAAGACTTCAAACACACGAGAATGCACATCTCAGACATACAACTCAATTCTATTAAGCAATCTAAGTTTAAATAATTGTTATCTACAATACCATATATATAATAAAAGCAAACTTAATGCCTAAACAAATCCTAATCTATTAATAGAAACTTCTCTAATAATGCAATTAGAAACTACTAATAAAAAAATAGTCCTAATCTGATTAGATTTGAATGGGACGACTTGTGGGACTCCGATTGCATCATCCTCCCCATGTTGAAAGAAAAGTTAGTTTTCAAACTCAAGTCGTCTTCGAATTGTCATTGTAAATGTGGTGAACATAAAGGACTTCCTTTGTTGCAACTGTCCAAAAACTCTTCTTCGGCGGTTCTAGCTTTTCAGGATGGAGTATGAATTGCTTTCCACCATGCAAGAATGTGTGTGTAATCATGCATTCCATGAGTCCCATTTTTGTCATACATCCATGGGCGACACAATAAAATATCACCACTATCTTTAGGTAACACATCACACCAAATTGTATTTTTGTAAGTCTCACCAATGGCAAAAGTAACTTTACAAGTATGTCGAACATGCACTTAATCACCAATCATCAACCATTTAACAAAATAAGAGCAGGTGTGGTTGTAAACTTTCAACTGGAGGCAATCAACAAGAGCTAGAGAGATGAGATTTTCGCAACTTTCTTCATCAACAACTGTGCAATGCTGTCCAAGAACTATACCCGCAAAATGAAAGATATTTTTTCTCAACCATTTATTCTCAAGAGTGGGTGGAGCCTCTTTGATGACGATGAGAGCTTCACCTGTTGTAAGATCCCGGCCCAAATTAAAAATTTTAATTCAATTAAAAATAATTTACGAAATAAATAATGGCATTTATCGAATTGGGGGAGAAACAAATCACATTGAACAATTAGGGCAAAATTAGGGCAAAAACACGATTAGGACTTGATTTGAAAATTATAAGGCTTGCGGGTAATTTTTAGAAAATATGAGGGGTCTTTTCATAATTTCAAAACAAATGGGGCATATTGGATAGAGAATAATTAATTAAGAAACTTTTCCTTAAGACATGAACCCATCCGGATTAATCTAATGCCTAGTTGAAAGGGATTTAGATTAAGCCCATTACTAATAGTGTGGGGACTACATGTTTGTTTTATCTTCAAAGAGGAGTAGCATGCAAGTATCGACCATGGTAGGAGTTTGGTTTGGATACAACGGGACTAGAGAGCTATTTTAGGACTCTATATGGAGAAAAAAATAATTCTAGACTACCTTTACTTCCTAGTTTTACTATAAGTGCCCATATTAAATTCTATATATATACAACTAGAACCCCACTCTTCTACATACAATTCTCCCTAATCCTCTCTCTCCAGCAACTCTCTCTCTCTCTCCCTAGTCTCTCTCAACTAAAAGGTCTGCAACCTTAGGTTTAAGGATTTGAAAGAAACTATAGAACTACTTTGAGGCTCTCTACGGTCTAGGAAATTCGTTAAAAATCAGCAATTAAGGCAAGTGCACAAACGCAGTTTTATGATTCCTACCTAATATTTTTTATATTAAAAACTCATGTGCACAATCTTAGTAAAGGTTTTTCTTAAGTTAGTAATCTCCTACGTTTCAAAAACTGCTGGTGTATAATACTTGTTTATAAATTTGATTTGGTATTTGGAATTGAATTCATGTTAATAAGAGTACAAAAAATAAATAAATAAAATAAAATAAATCTACTAGTTCATCTCTGTCAGCCCATCAGAAATTAGAACTAGAGGGACCAAACCATCAAAGTACAATTCCTTTGTGACTGCTTGTGGGGCCTACACGTTCCCTAGAAGGATGATCTGATCCAATCATCTGCAAGGCCACCCATGGACGACCTGGTTAGTATAGGACCCACACGGATTAGTTCATTAGGCCACCCATTTAACTGTCTCGAAACCTGCCTACAATTAAGAGAGAACCGACGACCCTGGTATGTAACTTACTGGGCTCAAAATCTTCACTATACTCTGTAAACGTTACCCATCTATGTCAGCAAGGTAGATTGGATCTCCAAGTGTCATTCTCAATTCATCTAAACCACAATCTATTGAAGGATCCAATCTGAAATTTGGAAAAACTGAATTAAATCAACATAGAATTATTTTGTTTACAGGACTGTGGGGCCCAGGTGGGCCACTTGCTGCCAAATCAAATCTAGAGATCTAAGAGTAGACCCCTGGGCAACCTTGGGGACCCACTCCTTTGGTGCATTGGGCCCAGTTGGATCCACCATCGATGCAGCCCAACTACACTTGGCGTGAGACCATTATGAAAACCCATGTACTGGCATAGTGCAAAAGAAGCCTGTGTCTTCTTATCTTAGCCTCATGCGGTTTCTGGAAAAATAAAAAATAAATAAATAAATACATATGTATAAGCCCCTTATGTTAGAATACTATACATATATATAAGCCCCTTATGTTAGAATACTAATAGGACATGACACCTGCTGCCTTAGTACTTTAACCTTTGAACTATTTTGTGGGGCCCATATGTCCCACTTGATTTAGAGATCTAAACCACCCAACTGAAGGCCCACTCTTAGGCGACCCAGGAGACCCTAGACCCATACAGATTTGGGGTCCCAATGGCCCATCATCCAAATGACCTGATGATACAAAACAATTAGACTATTTTATACCCCGTTATGTCAAAATAGTGAGGAATGAAGCACTGCAGCTTCTTGGAATCTTATGTGAATTTCTAAAAAATTACAAATAAGCCCTCTATCCTAGATTAATTATCAGTGAACCCTATATGTTATATTTATTATAAGGTTTTCCATAAATCCGAGTATCTAATACTATGTTTAGAGTTCTCCATTAAGGACTGGCTGGAGCCATGACCCATGTTTAATCAATTTCTATATCATTTCTTTAGTATGGACCTATAGGACCATGAAACAATACCTGTGCCATTAAATGTGATTAAGCAAAGGATTTCTTTTAAGAATTAGAGATTATGTTTAAAATAAAAATTAAGTATATGGACTAAATATGAAATAATAATAAGGCAACATCCTTATGGCTTGACACCCGCCCTCAAATTATCTTGAAGTCTGACTGAGGCTAAAAAAACTTAAGGGTGTGACGTCATGAGCTCTCCAAACACAAACCACCTTCAGAAGCGCTAATTAAGAATTAACTCAAATCTAAGGAGGAGATTCTTGCGGTCATCCAAATTAGATTTAGGACAAGTATATGGTGTTTGAAATTCCATAATATCATAGGGTTAACTTGGTTTAGACCCGGTGTGCGCAAAGTGGCCCTACATTCAGTATGACCTGTAAAATCTAGATTTTGTAAAATGAAATTTAATTATTTGGTTTTCAATCATACTTGTACCCTGACATGGTTAGACATATTTTCCCAGTTATATGATTATGGCATTTTGACATCGCATCTGTCGACTTTGGAATTTGTCATATATGAAATAAGTTGTATTATAATTATTTGTCTGTTTATATGTATTTTGAACTAAGGTGACACCACTAGGTTGTTTAAGTTAGCATAGTGGAGCAGGCTATACTTCTGAAACTATTTGCAGATTAGTTAACTCTCTGTCAATGATAATCAGTCACTTTAGTACCAAAATCTATTACTCTGTTCTAATGGTCGATGGCCATAGTTCTAAATCTCTGGGTACCAAACTCTGTTCTCTGTTTCCGTCACATTAAATGGGGGCCGCTATGATACCTGTGACAACCTAGCCAATGTGGGACGCCAATTTGTTTTAAATGCTATGATATTCGTAAAATCCTCACTTGATTTTATGCATGAACCTATATCTTGAATTATTATATCTTGTCAATCTATTTAAAAATCCTGTGATTTATCTGTCTTAATTTTTATCAAAATACGGTATGAAATATGAAAATTGGGTAGACATACTTGCTAAGATTATTTCATAACCTAACCCCCTATAATTGGCGCTTATAGGTAACGATACCCTTCCAATGAACCGGAGAGAACAGCAGTCGAGGAGGAACAGCAGGAAAACTATGCGTGGAGCATAGACGATACAACTTAAAGGTATCATGCGTGTCCTAGAAAGTCGACAATTTAGATAATTAGTTTATTTATAATCATTTTAATTTCAAACTAATTGTAAGCCCTTAGTGGGCTATTTATGTTAGGATCTAGATGTTTGAATTATATATTTACTTATGATGTTATTTATGACCTTGATACATTTAAATTATTAACTTTGAATAGGATTATTTACTTTGTCTTGTGATGATACCTATAATGGCTTTACAATTATGTTTTCACTGCGAATATGGTTCAGTTGGTTAATCTCATATTGCGGATCCATTTAATTTCATCATTAACACTTAAAATATGGAGTTCTTTGGAAATCCAAATTTTGGGGTTGTTACACCTGTGGTGTCTGCGTATGTTTTATCAATTTCCTTAGTTTCAATACTCTTGGGATCAATTTCAGTACCCTTATGATCAGTTGGGATATTTTTATCATCACCTTCAATCTTAATCAGATGTACGCACTTTGGACATTCCGCTGCATGATAAAAACAAACCATCCTATTTTGACCTATAGTCCTTGCAAAAATCTTTCCTGAGGAACCATTGAATTTAGCATCCTGCAGAGATGAATTCTTTAGCAGAACCCATTTGGATTTTTATGCTTAATTATTTGCAATTCCCTTGGCTTTGACAGCATATTGGATGAGTTCATCGACATTATCAAAATTTTGGAATACAATGATATGTTGAATGTCTATTCTCAACCCATTTAAAAATCTATCAACAACCACATCATCATCTTCATTCAAACCACAACGAGCTTGTAGAATAAAAAATTCCTCAAAATAGTGAACAACCATCTTAGATCATTGTTTCAAGTTCTGAAAGCTTGAACGTAGATATTTTACATAGTTGACAGGGAGGAATTTTTACTTAAAAATATTTTTCATCTCATACCATGTTTCAATTGGGTCCAAATTCTGATTCCTCATTTTTCTTTGTAATTCTACTCACTAAGTTATAGTATAATTGCGAAATCAAGTGGAAACCAGTGTAACTTTGGGGCACTCAGTCATTAGTTTATGTGCAAAAATATTCTCCACACGCACTAACCAATCCATGAGTTCAGCGGGCCGCAATTTTCCATCATATTCGGGAATCACGAGTTTAATCCCTAAATCTTGATCAAGATTATTGACTGGTGGATCTCGTTGATTTCAAATATTTTCTCCATCAGCATGATTGTAATTCACACGCTGATTATTTTCCAAATTTGTCACTTTAGTTTCCAGTTGTTACAGGGTGGTTTGCACACCATCAACTTTTGCACATAATTCTCTGATGGCATTAGCCAAATCTTCAAGTGAAAAAGATGAAAATTCCACCTCAACTTGCTTCTCAGGAGGCATTTTTGTTTTATTGTAAATTTAAAATATGAGTGACCTGATGTGTAGATCTGCTCACAACGCTAGCGCAAAAGAAAACGAATTTGAAATCGGACTTTAGATGGTTCCACAATCGCAGAAACAAATTCCAGACATTGATTGCCCCTTTTTTTATGGTTAGCGATAAGTCAGCAGAGATGATGTGTCTTGTTGCTGAACCTCTTGCTTGAATGGGTCAGATCCAAAACTGGCTTGTAACTAAAGTGTTGAACCCAACCAAAAAAAAAAAAGGCCCACTAAAGACAAGGTAGTCTCACACATGTCAAAGGAATTACACGTGAGCCCCCTTGCCTTCGACCTCTTTCTTTTTGTCGAAACAGAGATAAGGGATCTTGCCTTGTGCTTCAACGATCGAGAGGGCTAGTGAAGAGATGGACTCTGGCAATGTCGAGGAAGACTGGCGATGGCAAGTAGCAAGCAGAACAGCTCGGTGACGATGGAGAGGCAATAGGCATGCCACTATGAGGGCGTTGCTTACAACGATTGCTTCAAGCAAAGACAATGGCAGGTGGCTTGCGACAACTGGAGTGCATCCAACGACGACGATGAACAACATCGCTGGCGGCCAGAGCTCAAACACCACGTACGCGTCTCTTCTTCTTCTTCTTCTTCTTCTTTTTCGCCGCTACTGCCTTTTTTTCTTATTATAATTATTCTCTAGTAGGCATTTAGCGATGGTGGTGGGGCTCCGGTTGTGAAAGAGTGATGGCGGGAGATGGATTTGGGTGACTGGGGAGACTAGGAATGGGGTTGGCTAGGACGTTGGGTTTTACGGGATGGGTTTTGTTTCGGTAGGATGAAGGGCAGTGACCAGTGGATTTTTTTTTTTTTTTTTTTTTGGTTGAAGGTTCTCAAATTCTCTGAGATGAGCAGTCGGGGTGATTTGACATAGGGTTGGGATTTTTGCAAAGGTGGGAAGATGATGGGCTCTCAGGATCTCTGGGATGATAATACAGGGTATCAATGGTGGAATGGAGATAGAGGTAATCACGTCGGACGATCGAGGATCGTTTAGCTCTAACACCAAACTGATGCATGCCCTAAGGTTAGGTCTTGCGTACCGGTGCCGAAGCACGTGTCTGAGGACACTTTGAATTGTTAAAAGACTTCAAACACACGAAAACACACCTCCCAGGGATAAAACCCAATTCTATTAATCAATCCAAGTCTGAATAATTGTTCTCTACAATACTTTATATATAATAAAAGCAAACTTAATGCATAAACAAACCCTAATCTATTAATAGAAACTTCCATAATAATGCAAATAGAAAGCTACTAATAAAAAAATAATCCTACTCTGATTAGATTTCAATGGAACCACTTGTGGGACCCAGACTGCATCACTGACTCTATAATTACTATCAGAAGACTTTTAAACATGGCCTTATAAAATTAAATGAATGAAGGTTATGGCAGAATGGTGGGAGACAAAAGAACCTGCAACTGTATGAATGGCAGATTTGTATTCTATGAGACTCATCCATAGAGAGTTGGAAAAAAAACAGCAGGAGATTATGATCAATGCTATGAGATTCATCCATAAGTATTCAATAAATGATAATTCCAGAATTTGAGAAAACAGCAAAAAATTAGTATCCATCTTTAAAGATACAAGTCATATGGCTCAATTCAGCTAAGCATAGAATGAAGTCTGACAGAAAATAATTGCAAATAAATTTTGGCAAACTGCCATAGATGATCTCATGGGTTGTTAAAGATCCCTTCAGAAGACCAGAATTGAGCAATAACCAAAGCTAGTGTTGGCCACATCAGCCCATCTATATATCCAAGTGCATATAAACCATTTCATTTGAGTTGTGATTTGAGAATGGTTTAATACAGACAATAGGAACAGAGCACCAAAAAGAAATGGGGGTAAGACATTGAGCTCATCATTTAAACCTTTGAATATCAGTACTGGTCCTCTTTCTTACTTGACGGCAACATGTTAGTGCTCCCTTCTCATTGAATGTTACAACCGCCTGAGTCTTGCCCGCGATGAACATTTCCATAGGCTGAGAGCTCAAGCAGATCCATGTCCCGTCCTGCAACAAGTCATGGCACAAATGACAGTAGTTAGAACAGCAGAAAGGACTTTCAAGGATTCCATAAGAATCAAGTACCTGAAACACGACAATAAGCACTCTTCTGTATAAGATCTGCTTTGGATACTTCAGTCCGGTTACCCTTTGATCGGTTAACAGTTGCCTGTACCATGAAATGAATTCAGTCATTTCTGCCAATAACCGACAAGGAAAATCAGGTGATGACGAGTTAAAAACGCGGAAGGATGAAACTGGCAAACTAGCAATAAGAGAGGAATTATATACTCCTCAGCTGAGGATGACCAATAACCAATTTTTTGTTTTTAAATAATGGATTTATGAGATGGCAAATGTCCCAATTAGAGTAACATAGTCCTTAAGGTTCTCCTTTCCTTAAGCCCGTATTAAGTTATCTTGATAATGGACAGTTTCATGAAAGATGGCTAGGATGAGGTTCCGTAGTGTATGGCTGATAAAAAAAAAATCGAACATTAAAGCAAGAAACTGATATGTGAGAAATTTGTGAGAACGGATTTAGAGCCAATGATATGAAAATTATAGAAGGCAAAGATAAGAACAGATGGAGTGCAAGGTAAAGGTGAGTTGTTGGAAAGGAGAAGCCGAACCTGTAAAACCTGGCAATTCTCAAGAGTGCTCATTCCACCCTGAAATTAGAAATTGTCAGAACAGTACCCTCAAATCTCAAAGCAGCCATTCAATTTGAATTCCTTGCATCATTGAATTCCAAACATTTCAAAGTATAATGCTGGAAAAACAACAGTCCTTTAAAATTAGAAAGTGAAAACAATTCTCAAGAGTGCTAGTTTGCTGCTCCCACCCCCAAAATAATTCAAATTCAACAGAAGAAGGATCAGAAGAAATCAATCATTTAATTAGTATAACGAGAGCAACAAACAAACATATATTTGGGGGGAGGGGAGGGGAGGGGAGGGGAGGGGAGGGGGTGGAAATGGAAATGGATTGGGGGAATGAAGAAGCGAAGGAGAATGCTAAAATAAATAAAACCCACAGACAAACACCTTGGAAAAGGGGAGTATGTGATCGTAATCGTGGCATAGGCAGCCTGGACAGCCGACAAGCTTTCGGAAGACGATGTTGCCGAGGGGATCGCGGCGCCATCGATCGGGGTCCCGCCCTTTGATCTTGTCGGCCTTGTCCCAGCACTGCTGCTTCACGTTGTGTGGGAAACTTCGAGGGTTGTTGCTGCTGCTGCTTCTTCTTAATACTTGCTCGTATTCAGCGTCTTCATCTTCTTCTTCTTCGTTTCCTAGCACACTGACACTGACACTGTGGGGAAGAGACGAAGCCCTAGTAGGAGACGAGAGCATCCTTCTTCCCCTCCTCCCCCCTTCTCCTCCTCCCTCCGTTCTTCTCCTTCCCCCTCTCATCTTCTTCTTCTTCTTCTCCTTCTTCTTCTTCTTCTTCGCTGCCTCTAAATAAACACTAAAACAGTGACAAATATATATATATATATATATATATGTGTAGCGCCGTGTGCTTGGGTGTGTTGTCTTATTTAGTGGTTAGCACGCAATTGATTTGAAATGCCGGCCGCTTCTTGATCACGTAAGGTCAATTTTTAACGGTAGCCTAAGATGATTGGATGGAATGCAAAATGGGCATTGGCTGGACCACCTATTATTTTTTTTTAAAGAAATAATAATAATAATATTTTTTACTTTCTTATTTATCATACCCGCAGCCTCGGCCCCGCCCCCGATCAAAATTAACACGATCAGAGACTGTCATCAAATGAAATGGGTGTGAGTGATTTAAAAGTGAGAAGATGGGTCGTGTCGGCGCGCCGTATGGGCTCATAAAATTCTTTCGATTGGTTTCAATCAAAGCCTACATTCCGCCGGAACACGAGAAGCAACGTTGCTACCTTGAGTAGACATATCCCAAGACCTCAATTTTTAGATTTTATGTTAATTTCCAATCTAATAAATAAATTTTGGCTTTTGAAGCATTGTTATATAAAGAAAGAAGACGGGTGCCGTAAATACCGACGAGGATCAGGATAATCCCATCCCTTTACAAGGGTCGGTTACCTACCTTACACAAGTAATAGGGAAATGAGATTACAGCATACAAATGCTGCAATCACACATATGATGCTCATTTCCATATTTATTTATCAAATAAAAAAGCCATCATTTTCCCATTGGTAAATGAATGCATCCAACAGTTTTAGTTATATATAGATTTTTTATGCTTTTCATAAATTTCTCAAAATTCATGAAAAATCTAAGAAATATCCTAATACATATCATTAAAGAAAAGATATTTAACGAATCGGATCATGAATTGGAGGCCCATAAAAGTGTTAGATTATAAATATACGAGGCCAATAAGAATGAAATAAATAAGGGCAGTTAATTGATTCGCCACACAAGAATACACTTAACCATGAAAGAAATGTATTGCCACCTTTTTTACACAAGGGGTACAAATCGCTTTCACAACTGTTATGGTGCAAAAATGACTATTTTTACATTACAAAGTGAATTAATGCGAATAAACATAGCAATGTATAATCGTTATGCATGTAAATCATTTATGAACCAATAACCCTTTGAAAACCATATATATGGGAATTCTAAAAAACGTAAAAATGTCCTTTTGTTTGTCATAAGGCTCACATTAAGTCAATTTAGTTTTTTCACGCACACGTAAAAGTGCCCATTTTTTTAAGAGATTTGTTATTTCAACATCAGTTTTAACTCAATATAGTTATGAATTTTAAATTTTGTTATTACAATCGTGCCCATGAATGAAAGGACCAAAAAGGTCATTGTCCTATAAAATTCAAATTTCTAATTTCTTTTCAAACACACCTTTCCTCTTTCCATCATCCATTTCCACATATACTATTCTTCAAATCTGTGCAAGTGACCATCTTCTTTCATTCTCCTTGGTGACCATCTTCTTTCATTCTACTTGGTCTTTGTCCCATCAAACACATAAAGTAATGCAATGGAAGATGATATGAACACTCAAATACTAATTTTCAATGATAATAGCACTGACAAGGTTATTAGTGTGTCCTTTTCATATATTTTCGCGTTTTTTTGGAAGTTCGTTAATAATTTTTTCATGAAACAGTCTGTATTTTGTTCGAACTTGTAGACCCGAATGTTAATATAGTTGTTCGGCCCTGTGTAGCCAAAAAAATAAAGCGACATGTTCGGCCATACATGGCTGAACAGTTTTTTTTTTTCAATATATTCACTAATTGTATATAACTTTCTCCAATATAGGATGACCTGTCTATACAATACAATCCAGTTGGCTCCGAGTGTATAATGGATTATACAAGTAAATTTATTACTTATGAGGTAAGATGTAAAGTTTAATTATTTTTAAATTGGTGGTATGAGTTACAAAAATAGTTTATAAAGGTAATAAGTGTAGATATCGAAGAGTCGCAATGCATTAGTCTAATGGGCTCGTAATGTTGGAAAGAGAAACAACGTTGTGATTAAAGCCTTAAATGCCCATGGAGTTGGTATAAAACCTAAACTTACCCTTGGATGTGAGAGATTTGGACATTATAACTCTTGCAATACCAAAGATGAGGGACCCTCTTATAAGAAGACCAAGCAAACAGGTTCAAAGAAATGTGGATTCCTTTTTACATTAAAGGACAAGAAATTGGTTATCGATGATGATTGGATGTTGGAGATTGTATATGGTGTGCATCACCACTCACTGTGGAATATCTAGAAGGACACTTATATAGGGAGATTATCAAAGAATGAAACAAAGTTATTGGTTTATATGTCAAAGAGCATGGTTAAGCCCAAATAGATTTTGGTTACATTGAAATAAATAAGTGAATTAAATGTAACTACAATAAAGACTATCTACAATGCACATTATAGGCAAAAAGTGTTTGAGCAAGGAGGGAGAGCCAAATACAACAACTCTTGGAGAAGGTAACAAAGCATAAGTATATTGAATGGCATAAGAACTATGACAATAATGACACCGTCAGAGACATCTGTTGGACAAACCCAATCAACTTAGAATTGTTGTGTACATTTTCATATATCTTGATAATAAATTGCACTTACAAGACCAACCAGTATCATATGCCACTTTTGGAGATTATTGGAGTGACATTCACATAAATGACATTTTTCGTATTCTTTACATACCTCGAAGTTGAACGCAAAGATAACTATGGATGGGTGTTAGATGTACTGTGTTCTATCATTGTTGATGCTAATGGTGTTTTTCTTGATGTTATTGTGACAAATAGAGAGTTGGGCTCATGAAAGCCGTCGATAGTGTATTCCCTAAGAGTACTCATTTATTGTGTACGTGGCACATTAACAAGAATGTAGAAAGTTATTTAAAACAAAAAAGTTGTGGGACAAGTTCAATATGAGTTGGAATATTTTGATGCCTTTTTCCACAGAAGAAAAGGACAATGAACTTCTTTGTAAGCTAAATAAAGATTTCTATACAGTATGTAAAAACTACTTGGTAACATACATACAAGGAAATATTCGTCTCTGCATGGGTAGAAAATTATATGCATTTGAGGAATACTACATTGAATAGGGTAATTTGAATGTTAGTTTTCTTACAACTTTTTCATAAATACTAACTACTAAATCAATCACTAATTGTACAATTTTATATTTTCTTCAAAGCTAAGAGTTCACATGCACATCTGAAGTGACAACTTAGATCAAATCAAGGGGATTTAGAAATGAATTGGACAAAGATCCACAATCTCCTCCAATTGCAATATACAAGTATTAGAGCCTCATTTGAAAAAAAAAGTAAAACAGTTATGCAACACAGTTTCAAGCCTTCTGAATTCAATAAGCTTCATTGTGACATTTCAAAAAATGCATTAGATAAAATATTATAAAAAAAAAGACAGCTAATAAAGTTGGAATTGACCAAAGAGAATGTATGTATATTCTTCGATGGACACACAGTTTACCTTGTGCTCATGAAATTACATAATTTGTTACTCAACAACAGCCAATTCTCCTTAATTGCGTACATCCACATTGGAAAAAGCTTGACATATTGCCTAACAATGCACCGAAAAATTCTACTTCAAAGTTGGACATTAAGGCCAAGTTTGTGTTAGTTGAACGTAAGTTCAATGAATGTGACTTTACAACAAAACCACAAATTATAAAAAAATTGAACAAGATATACTGCCCATATAGTACGTTCTTAATAGAACCTAAAGTAAAATTAAAAACCTAAAGTCGACCATCTGTAAAGGTTGATACATCTACTCAACATAATCCAAGTGCTTTTGAATTAGTATAATCTGAACATGATAGTTACTCTCCTTTATCTCAAAGACTATTAGTTCTTGATAGTAAAGCAAAAATAATCGAAAGCCTAAGAAGAAAGAAAAGGCTAAGGTGATAGTCATAAAATCAAAGCCTAATCTTCCTTACCGTAAGCAATTTCCAGAAAAACGTCTGCTTTACATACGCTTTATAAATGACATTGCTACTGATGGTAATTGTGGCTTTAGATTAATTGTCGATTTGCTCGGATTCATTAAAATAATTGGCCATAGGTCAAGAGAGAATTAGTAAGTGAGTTACTTGCTCATTCAAGGGAATACCGGCAATTATATGCAGTCGAGAACAGAATAGGGGAATTGATTAAAGCCTTATCATACTATGATGATTACCTTAATTATTCATATTGGATGACTATATCACATATGGGACATATTATCGCATCTCAGTGTAATTTGGTTTTATAGCATATTAGCATGCAATAACATCTTAGCTCTCTACCTCTCTGGTCAGTGCCACTACGTACAACTTTTCGCAAAGAGATAGCGATTGGTTTTGTAAATGAAAGTCACTTCCTTTCAGATAATAATACCTTTTTTATTAATTAAATTAAATTCAATTTTAGTCTTAAATCTACTAAAATCTTGTCTTGTTTTAGCTTTTCTTGAATTCAGGTCATTCTATTCCACCCATTGCGAACAAGTAGCAAGAGTTTCATCTGCCTTGTGCAATAGACTAAGCAACTGCATATAAAGATCGCATATAACGTTTCAAAGAGCTCGTCAATTCAACTATGGCAACATTTGAAACAATAGCATTGGATTAGGCAACCTCATCTAATGTGATGGTCATCTCCCCGAATGACATGTGGAAAGTATTAGTCTCGAGTAGTAGCAGACTCAGGATTTTTGTTTGAGGGGTACAGATAATGGTCAATTGAAAAGACTAAAATAATTATTCTGTTGTACTTCTTCACATTAATAATGGAAAAAGAAAAAAAAATCATTTAAATGGATACAAAATATTGAATTTTGTCCAGTGATATTTTTTCATCAAAAAGTCACATATCAAAGAAAATATAAGACAACTGATATAAAAATTGAAAAACACGACCCGTCTTGAAAAATAAAAGTACAAATGGACTCTACAAGAAACCAACTATGACATTTACAAAATAGAAAACTAGTAACACTCGAATGCATTGAAACATTCAATTCAATAGTTTTCCATTTTTTGTTCCAGCAAAAATAACAGCTCAGTCCATAAATAGAGAATCCTAGGATCCGGTTGGATCAAACCCATGATAAATAACTTTGAATTCTTTTTTTTAGTTTCCATAAAACATATTTAAAAAATAAACATACAAGCAAAAAAAATGTAAAACTCATACCAAGAACATATACATTTATGTGCCATTTGGATCAAACCCCAAATCAACCCAAAACCCATTCAGATTTCACTCACTTTGACATTGAAATGCCCCAGAATGAACATATAAACAAGGAAATAGAGGAGCCTATCATCATTATCACCATCATCATCAAAGCCTTATCCCAACTGTAAGGTCTTGATCCCAACAAACCTGGATTTGTATTAATTAATCTTATTTTACATTAATTAAAATGTGTTTAGGCTAATTTTACTCAAATCCTTTGAGGTTTGGGTCATGGATAGATCATTGGATTAGGTTAGAACTTTGACTAGGTAGTTAAGGACCATTTTGTAATTGTCTTTACATCATATTGATACTTCATTAGTTGCATCTTATGTAATTCTTCGTGTAAACCATCTTTCATATTGGGCTCAACTTGATTCGGACCCATCTTGGCCCAATTGAGGTCCATATGACCTAAACTATAAATTCCTAGAAATGTTAGGCTTCCATGTAAAACTATAGAAAAATTTGCTTAAAAGAAAGAACTAACGTCTCTCCTCATTTCTCCTTCTGTGTTTTCATTGGAAGCCTTTCTGCCCTTCTCCTTTCTTCATTTCCACCTCAATTTGAAGTTGAAAGCAAAACTTTGAAGCCTTGCATGCAATGGTGGAAGCCTCTGTAACACTCCGATCCCCTTTGAGCCGGATTAGTGGCTCATTAGTGTGTGTTTTGTTTTGTTTATTTCTTTTGGATTTGGTTTTGGGTCTTGGATAGGTAGTTGAGTAACCTTTGACCTGGAATAGGTAGTTCTAAGCCCTTTTTCGTAATTTTGCTTTTGTTTGGCTCATATCATCTTTGCATCATCTTGGTGTCAGCACGCGTATTTCGTTGAGCTCGACAATTTCCGTAACTGTCTCAGAACCATTTGGAGTCAATTGGGGAAGATGGACCTTCGTGTGACTTGAACTGTAATTAGTAGAAACTCTCCGGACTTTGATTTAAACTTCCAAATTATTTATATAAGGGTCAGCTTCCAGATGTCCAACTCCTTGCCCATTTGTCTTCAACGTTGCATGCAAGAGAAATCTCCAGGAAGCTCCACGTTCTCTCTCTTCTCTTCATTCTCTTCTTGTTTTTGGTTAGTGTGGGGATCTTGCACTCTTTTTGATTGGGTTCCTTTCTTCTTCTCCATCTCTGTTTGGGGCTTGGTAAGTGGGTTCTTTCCCAACTCTTCTCTCTTCTTCTCCAATTGCACCTCTCATTCTCTGATTTCTGTGTTTTCATCTCATGCATGGGTCATTGCTTTGATTTGTTTTGATTTTAGTGGATTTGGAGCTTGCTTCAGTGGATTTTCAGAGTTTGAGGCAAGTATAAGTACAGGCTTGTTAACACATATGGGTTGTGTCTTTGATTGCTTTGATTCTCTCTTACTCTTTGTATAGAATGTTTTACAGCCAATTTTTGGGAATTTGGAACCTCTGTATCTTGTTTTGAGACTTTTCTGTACCGAATTTCAGTTTCTGTAACTATCCCGAATTCGTGTTCTGTATTGTACGGCTAAGCCGTAAGCTTCTACGGCTCACATTCCAGAGCCTCGAAATTGCACTTTTTTTCTATGGCTAGGCTACGGCTAAGCCGTAACTTGTTCTACGGCTGAGCCGTAAGCTAGCCGTGACCCAAACCGTACCCAAGCCGTGAATTAAACCTCTGATCAGTCGAAACTTTTCCAACACAGAACTCCTACGGTGTGGCTACGGCTAAGCCGTGGAAGGCTACGGCCAAGCCGTGGATTGGGCTACGGCTAAGCCGTATACTGACTGTAGCTCAGCCGAAAGAGGCACCAGATCAGAGGTGGAAGGATGATCAGTTTAGCTGTGTTTTGAATGGAACCAAGGTGAAGCCGTAGTGCATATTACGATGAGCGCGTAAGATGTATTCGGCTCAACCCTAGGTCCCTCATGGCTAAACCGTTAGGCATGGCAATTCTGAAACATAATTTAGGATAATGGTGAGACTTGTCGGGCTCAAATACAGGTTAACCACCCATGTAAACCTGCCCAATGGATTCTTGGATCGCATGAATAGTCTGTTAGGCTGTGACTTATTCATGTGAGTGTTGATTTACTGTTAAGCACCTCCCCATGGGTGTTGGTTTAAGGGACGTCGGTGCACGCAAGGATTACGCAACACTTTGATGGCAACGGTGCATTGACTAACTTAAAACTACATCAACATGCACGGTTAGTGACAGTGAACAACTAGCTTAGGACTGGCTTGTAATGAACCTTGACTCCGTATTAATCTGAGATGCATTGCATATTGTTTATGGTTTTGCCCTCTGTTCTGTTAATCTATGTTATGCATTCCTCAGTCATTTTGCTTTCGTCCTGTATATCTGTATTACTCTCCGTTCGGCACTAAGTTCTGATCTATGCTGTGCTTTGATTTAATCTATGTTCTAATCTGTATTTTGGCTATGCTTTGTACATTTCTGGCTTTGTATATTTTGGGTATTCCCGGGTGGCTCTGCCCAGAGGTTAATACGTGAGGATAAGATCCGGTCTTTGCCATCGGTGAGTCCGAAGCGGATAATCTCCCATTTCTATGGATTTGATTGATTGGTATTAGTCTGGCTCTACTCAGCCTCAGCCCTAGGATGCCCGACGGGGTTACCTCTGGCTTAGATCTCTGTATCTCTGTATAACTGCAGTGTCGCTTTGTCTTGGGACCCCGGAACCCAGGAACCTGAGACCCACTTGTACCCTGGCCCGGTCAGTGGTGTTCTCCTCTGCTCTGCTTTGCTCTGCTCTCTATTGGAGAGAACATGGTTAACGTAGTAACCAACTAGTTCAGTATTTCTATGTTTTGATTCACATATCATGCTCTACTTCTACGCACGATTTGCTTAGCATACTAAGATGAAATTCTGCAATTACTATTCTGTCCTTATTCTATTTGATACTATGAGTGTTTCATCTCTGTTACTTGTATTTGCTGGATCGTTGTATTCATTTGTGTTGTCTGTGGTGTTGCAGGCACAGATACCTTGCCCAGCTCCCCGGCGGTCGAGGAGGCTGCAGGGGCGAGTGTAGAGACACCCTCAGGTCTGGCAGAGTGGGCCTGATCACTTCTGCCAAGTGCGTGCATGCATACCCGTGGCTTTTGTTTCGAGTTTTGGTTTTTGGAGATTGTATTCAGACCTTGGACTTTGGGACTTGTATTCTGTGTATTTGTATACAGTGATTTTGGTGTGTATTCGGTTTTATATCGGTGTATTTGTCTTTGTTGCTTCCGTATTTGTATTTGCTTTGGCTTCCGCTATTTTCTTTGTTGCTTGCTATGATATCTACAGCTTCCGCGTTCGTCTGTTTCGCACGTGTTAGATCCCTTGTGTGTGTGCATCTGGACCGGGTTTGGATGCACGTGCACGGGAGTACGTGTGTCACTGGTTTAGCTTTTCGCTAACCCCCGATTTCTGGGCCCGGGTCGTGACAGCCTCCACCCATCTTCTCCTTCCTCTCTTATGCATGTTCTCTCTAAGGCTCACCGTCTCCTTCAAGTTATAACTTCCTAAAGTGAAAACTCAATGTCTATTTCAATGCTGTGGGTTTAATAGAGTCAAGGAGACTCAACCATGCAACATGCATGCATTCCACATTAGATTTACCATTTGCATGTCTTTCATGTGGAGAACTCATTTTTTTGTTGAAGCCTTCCCTAACCACATACCAAGGAAGAGTTAGTAAGGTTAAGCACTGTGAAAAGGGCAAGTATTAGAGTACATAAGATGCTGCATGTGTGGTTACAATCTTGATTCTTGGATGATCACTTTAATTTTCAAGTTACAACTCCTTCCTCTTGATTTAAGTTTATATACATGTTGAATTAAATGAATTAGAGTGTGAATATGAAATGAGAGTGTTGTGTGAGTACTGAATAACTCTGAGGGACATTTTGAAGCTATGAGAAGCTCCTTGTAATCCCCTTCACTCAATATTCTGTATTGAGTTCGAACTACAGAATCACTTATAGAATTTCTGAAGCTTACGATTAAGGCACGGCTAAGCTGTAAGTGGGTACAGCTCAAAGTCCCGATAGTACCAAAACCATTTTTATACTAAGGCTAACCCTTGACTGAGCCGTGGAATGAACTACGGCTAAACCGTAACCCTTCCGTGAACTACGGCTAAACCGTAACCCTTCCGTGACCAAGCCATAAGCCATTTTAGGGCGGGCTTTCCTGAGAGCCTGAAATCTAACGTTCCTTCTTCATCTTACCCGCGGCTAAGCCATGGATTGTATTATAATACTCTGACCCAGCTTAACCTGATTTAACGTCTAATTAACCCTCTTTATGGTTATTCTTCAGTGGATTAGTTTCGTGAATGTTGTTTTATTGTTTTGAATTCTGTTTCGGGTCATGGATAGGTAATTAGGTTGAGTTTGACCTAGTTTAGGTAGACATGAGCCCATTTTCGTAATTTTAGATTTTGTTGAATGGTGTCATATTGCATCATTTTGGTGTCAACACGTGTATCTCATCGAGCTTGTTAACTTTCGTAACTAATTCGTATGCAAACGACCTCGTTTGCTTCCGTTGGACAATTATTTGAATCGAATTGTAATTCTCGTAAACGGCTGGACTTTGCTATAATTTTCTCAATCCTTATCTTAATATATAAGATGCATGCACCGATCTTTTCCTCAACGTTTCCTTCTTCTCTTTCTTTTCTCTGCTTTCGGTTCTTCTTTTCCTTCTTCTTCAACAAGTTAAGGTAAGAAGGGAATTCATCTTTTGTGAGTTTGAAGGTAAGGGCTTGAGTCATCACACACTCTCTCTTTATGTCTCTTACAGTCTTCACCTCTCGCATGGCATGTACTCAACGTCTCTGTCTTTTTCCTTTTCTTACATGCATAACTATTAGAATTGCATTTAGACAGCGGATTTGAGCCAAAAGACAACTGCTCACCTGATAGAACCCAGTTGAGGCAAGTATAAGCACAATTTGGATAAACACTTGTTGATAATGATTTGATTGTATTTAGTCTTATTACTCTTGCATGGTTTGTTGATTTTACAGCCCGTGTACATCAATTCGCATCTGTTGTTATCTTATTTCCATTTTGTATCCGAATTCCAGTTTTCTATAATTGGTTCAGACGTTCAGTTTCTGAAACTTACGGCTAAGCCGTAAGGTTTTACGGCTCAGATTCAAGAGAGTTGGAAAAATGGGTTTCCTCTATAGTAAAGCTACGGCAAAGCCGTAGAATGTATTACGACTAAGCCGTAGGCTAGCCATGACCTAACTGTAGGTCAGTTTATGACTGGAATTCCAGAGAGTTGAAATTTCAAGAGACCTTCTACGGTCCAGCCATGCCCAAACCGTGAAATGTGTTACGGCTAAGCTGTACCCCAGCTGTAGAACAAAATAGGGCTGAGCTGTAAAACAAAATGACGCTAAGCCATAAATACGGATGAACAATAAGGGGAACCGCGGCTGAGCCGCAGTGCATATTATGACTAAGCCATAAGATGCCTACTGCGAAACCGTAAGTTCACCTATAGCTGAGCCGTACAATTACTGAGAAATGAATAAAAAGGATAGGTTTAATAAAGAAACCTAGTAGGGCCTTCGATCTAGAATGTAGGTAACCTGAACTTGCCCAATGGAATGTAAGAATCACACGAATGGTCTCTAGGGCTGCGACTCCTTCATGTTTGCTGTCCATTTGTTAAACACCTCCCCATGGGTGTTAGTTTAAGGAACTTTGATACACGTTTATTGATACATGGCAACACTCACGAAATGAACAACTGTACATCGAATAACTTAAAACTACATCATCATGCACGGTTAGAAACATTGGACAACTAGCTTAGGGTTGGCTAATAAATAATCTTGACTCGCAGTAATAACTTGACTTGCATTGTATATTGCTTTCGAACATTGCTTTCAATGCTCTTATTCTTGTTTTGACTTGTAATTGTTCGCTTGTACTGATATTGCGTGACTTGAGGTTAGTGATTGCTTCTCGTGTGATGCACGCACTGTATTACTTACTAGTGATATGACATGCACTATACCATATTGCACTGCCTGACCAACCGACTGACATTGATTGCCGTGCATCATATGACATGACTGATCTTGTACTTCTGGCTCTACTCAGCCTTAGCCTCAGGATACCCGACGGCGTTGACTTTAACGTAGACTGTTTGTTGCCTCTGCAGAGTGCTCCGGTTATGGGATTCCGGACCCTGGGAACTAGAGACCCATTCGTACCCTGGCCCGGGTGATGGTGTTCTCATCCTGACTGCTCTCGATAAGGAGAACATGGCAAATGTAGTAGCCACCTAGCCAATTTATTTGTTTCATGATTCTGAAAGCATGCTTATTAATATGCATAACCTACTTAGTATACGAACATGACTTCTATGCATAGTTAATTGTTAATTATTAACTACTTTGTTAGACACAACACGTGTTAACTTATTATTGCTTATACTTTGTTGGGTCGTCGTACTCATTAGTTACTCTTGGTGTTGTAGGCTCAAATTCCTCTACCGACCCCTCGTCGGTCGGTTAAACTCCAGGAGAGGTCCGAGAGACCCAATCAAGGTTAAAGGAGTGGATTTGATCCCTCCCTTGGAGAGCGATCTTGCATGGCATCAGTTCTAATTTTGTTTGTACGGGGCCATATTACTTTCTGTACCAGGGTGTTTGGTTATTTCGTGTATTATGGCCCTAAGCCACTGTTTCCCATTTTGTTTGTACATTCTGTGATTAATAAAATCTTTTGCAATTATTATTTCTATTTGTGTATACTCTTGCCATGCAATAATACGTACAGTTCCGCGTACACCTTGTTTGCACGTGTAAGTATCCCTTGTGTGTGTACACTTAGACTAGGTCTACGTGTACATACACGGGAGTACATGTGTCACTGGTTAGGTTTTAACTAACCCTCGATTCTGGGCTCGAGTTGTGACATGCACTATAGCTCAGCCATATCTCAGCCATAACCTAGCCGTAAGCCTAGCCCGGCTAAGCCGTAGGCTAATATACGGTTAAACCATAAATGCGCAAGAACTTGAGGGAAAAACTAAGTCACTCGGCTAAGCCATAACATATGTACAGCTAAGTCGTAAGAACACTGTGAACTTAAGATATTAGGGCTTTCAAATGACCTTATAGGGCTTAGATATGGCACTTTTTCCTCAATTAAATTAGTCCAATGGTGTTTAAATGATAAGGAGGACAAGTGTAGAGCTGTTACTTATCCTCTTCAATTTTCCGGATGAAATCCAAGTGTCATGTCATAGATGTTGGCATAAGAAAAGGTGTCCCTTGCATACACAATGTAATGTCAAGATTGGTGACACAATGACACCAGACGTCTTATGAATACATCGTGTTGAATGACCTTGGGTTCACGGATTACCTAGTATAGGGTTGGCTTGTAAATTTCCTTCATAACTTCTCAATTTACATGCATTCATATTGTTAAAAACCATGCCCCCAACATGATGTAGTCTAATTCAATATGCATTAATTGATTATCAGATACTTGTTAAATTCCGATTTCTATGAATAAATACAATCTCAAGATCGAACTCCCCTATGTATGATATGATAAGTACGACTGAAACGTATGAAAGATGTGCATTTGAGCCGGTCTTAATACATTAAGTCGGCATTACTTAGCTTGTGCCCTTATTAGGTTCGATTTGACTGGTTTTAGTATCTTTATATCGCTACTGCAGTAGTCCACAAAGGAATTGTCGGCGCTCCTCGGAAAGCTAGTCTGATCCCCTAGCATCCCATATGCATGCTTTTTCTAGATAATATGCTTTCTTTTGGAAGAATATAGCCTTGTAATTGCCAGCTAATATGTATAATATCCTATTTATGATTCGTTACTCATGTTTACTCATGCACAACATGCCTAATTTACGTTATTGCCTTCTTTTAATCGATGTATTTCTTAATTTATTTGATACAGCATACTGGTCTTATATATCTCTATATTTGCTTAACCGTCATATTAACAGTACTACCCTTGGTATTACAGGTACAAAATCAAACCTTAACTCGAATATTGACAAGGCCCAAATAGGACACCAACTATTTGGCCTTGTAGGGCCGAACAATTAGTTTACTATTCGAGACGACTCAACACTGCACAGAAGTTAAAGAAACATTAAAAAAAAACTTAAAAACTCAAGTTTATTTAAGCTAAACATTCACAAAATCAAAGGGATTGATGCAAACACATTCATCTAATAAAATTCAAATATGCAAGAGCCCATCTGAATAAAAATGGAGGTAACATGAAGAAATAAAAATAATGAAGAAGAGAAAGAGAAATTACCTTTGACAATGAAGACTAATAGATGATGGGGGAAGTTTTGACAATAGAAGAACGAGACCACTCTTTGATAATGGAAGAAGAAGAGAAAAAGATGGCGGCTCTGTATCTATAGAGAGAAACATGTTTGAATGGATGATTATTGAGAGAAAATATTTAAAGAAAAAATATGTTTAGATGGGTGGAAATATGTTGAAAAAATGGATGACAAATCAATATAACTAACTTAATTACATATGTAAGGAGAAAACGTATCTAAATAAAAATAAAAACTGATATTAAAATAACAACACTCTTTTGGAAGCGAAGGAAGCCTCGGGACTAAAAGGAAGTGCTATCCCTAGCTCACGGAATACGGTGAAATAATTTTTTCACTTGCACCTCCCACACGAGGCTTCCACTTCTTCTGCACCTTCCAAGTCATTTCACAAAATGGAGAAAAGCCCCGGCTGTTAAAGGGAAAACACGGTGGACAAGAAAGAAAGGGCAGTCCCGGCTACCCTGGACAAGTTCTTTTGATGGTACGGAAAAAGACATTGACCATCTTACTTCGTCCTTTGGTCTCCACGGTAAACCGCCTCCACGCATTAGGTGTGACGCTATTAGCAGTTCTCTTTCAAGCGTACATTGGCACACCAATCATCTTGGATCATTTGATTGAGGATCCTATAATAATAATGGTAAGCCCCAACGGAAAAATGGTATCAGCACTGGGTCCCTGCTACTATATTCATATAGTGGGCTGCACCATGATGGATAGCTCATTTAGCGGGCTTTCCAAGTATGGCAACTTAAGCCCCACATTCAAGATCTTTCCTTGTCACAAATGTTGGTCATATAGCGCGGAGGAAATATGAAGTGACCATCATGAAAATTTAGCTAAGCATGTCGAATTTGCTTCGGTAGGGGCCCATGTTCCATTATCCTAGAGTTACTGGTACCACTCCATCAAAATTACCACCAATTTGCCGATCTAAAAGAAAAATTACCATCAATTTTTACTGAGGTCCATTTGTCCTACTGTCAAATGGTTCTGATGGAAAAGAGAAATAAAATGGGGATGGTCATGACCATCTATCCATGGTTGGGCTCATATATCTTCAATGGTTCCAATCAGGAGGAATAACATTGGTACACATCCTCCTGGTGAGTGGCGTAGGGACAGGGGTAGAGTGATTCTACAATTTGTTTTCAAGACCATTCCATCGTCAGTTCGTCACAATTCACAAGTGAGACGACAATCCACAATTCCCCCTCAGAGGCAAGTTGAGGGCACATTCCCTAATAATATACATTTCTTATGTTTCTCATGGAAAGCCACATTTTTGGACCTGCCCACTTCCAACCAATTGACCCAAACGGTCAAAGGCGAAGAACACAGGAACCGACCTTACCAAACGAACCCCAACAAGTGAAATACAACAGAAACTTCCCAAAATTGAACATGTTTTTTTATGCGTTCAGGCACTTTGGTATCAAACTTTCTGACACAACCGGGCAATTTCCTTTCACAATTCTTGCTTGGGAGACGTTCCTCGGAACGTCGACCAGCCATTATATAACAAGCATCTCCTTCCACGGATTTCTCATGTAGATGCGCCTCTCTCTCTCTCTCTCTCTCTTCTTGCAATTTCTCCATCTAATCACACCTCTCTCTCTTCTTGCAATTTCTCTATCTCATCACACCTCTTAAAAAAGAGCGACCTCTAATAATTAAGCAAGCACAAGCACAGAAGACGCAAGAATACAATGGAAGGGACATCGACATCGCAAAGCACCCTCTCGTCATCCTCACTCTTTTTTCCAGCTGGCTTCGTTGGGTTCTTCTTCGCTTGTGGATTCCTCCAGTGGGTTCTCAGATTTCAGAATTTACATTACCTAGTCCTGTTCTTCTGCCACCTCAAAGGGGCATCCTCCGCTGCAGATTCAAAGGGTCATCATGGCGGCGCCAGATCAGAGATAGCCAGTGATACTGACACTACTAGTGCTGCGACAGAGCAGTTTTGCCACATCGAGGATGATGGAGATGTGAAGGTCAGAAGCGGAGATGTGGAGGTGGTGATGGCGAAGATGGGGATGCCTTGTTGCGACGGGGTGGGGGAGAAGATGGAGTACTGCCTGGGTTCGGACGAGTTGTCTGTCCTCTTTGACGACCAGGAGCCAAGCTTGGAGGAAGTGAAGGAGGCCTTCGATGTCTTTGATGAAAACAGAGATGGATTCATTGATGCAAGAGAGTTGCAGAGACTACTGTGTAATTTGGGTTTCAGGGAAGCGTTGAATTTCCATGCGTGTGAAAGGATGATAAGAACCTTCGACACGGACGGGGATGATAGGATAGACTTCAACGAGTTTGTAATTTTCATGGAAAACAGCTTTTGCTGATTTCTCTTTTTTTCACTCTCTATTTCTATTTGTTTGTTTGTTCATATTACTCAAGGGAAAAAAAACACACAGACCCCTTTAAAAAAAATTCAAACACTTCATTTTTTTCAGTCATCATCAATCTCCAACTTTATTTTACTTCACTTATCAATCAACCATATAAGCATGCCCATGTGGCATCTACACATCCTTCTCCGTCTTGGGTTTATGTACATGAAAGTAGATCAAATTAGAAACAATTTTCATATCTTCTTTGAAGAATGGACGGTTTGTCGTGGATATGACACTATCATTATGTCATATCTTCTTTGAAGAATGGATGGTTTGTCGTGGATATGACACTATCATTATGTGCGTGTATGCATAAACAATCAAGACCAACAATCAACCATATAAGAAGAAAATAAATTTATGTAATTCGATAAAAATGCCTACATCTATGGAAAACCAATTTTCACTAGGTTCTCCTCTAATTTGTGAATCTACAGCCTTGGAATTTTAGCCTATGCTTAGGATTATAGATTACATCATATATAGAATCATCACTTTCTTATCCCTCAAGAACTTTATTCTTAGAAAAGGAAAGTCTTAAACCTATTAAGAAACTACTGTTTAATAAACAAGAAATCCCTAATAAAATTAGGAAAACTACCCAAGACATTGAATCCAATTGGTCTGAACCCATTTGGCCAACAATCTCCCCCTCCAAACCATGAGAAATATACTTTGGATCCCTTACTGAGAGTTCAACCCTGCCAATTTTGAACACAGCTCCAGCTTTTCCTTAGACACAACCTTTGTCATCATGTCCGAGGGATTATTGTCCGAGTGAATCTTTTTCAGCTTCATGAAATTCTTCTCAATCACCTCACG
This sequence comes from Sextonia rubra, assembly GCA_037013555.1. Taxonomy (NCBI): domain Eukaryota; kingdom Viridiplantae; phylum Streptophyta; class Magnoliopsida; order Laurales; family Lauraceae; genus Sextonia; species Sextonia rubra. The sequence continues at coordinate 59,921,542 of JASUAD010000008.1, forward strand.
AATCCTATAGTTCTTAACATCAACGTACTTCATGCGACTATGATATGTAGCTTTCTTATTGAAATTCATAGCACTCTGACTATTACAGTAAATTACATACCCTTCTTGCTTCAAACCCAATTCTTGATGGAATCTCTTCAACCAAAGCATTCCTCTTCCTACTTCAGTAGCAGCTATGTATTCCGCTTCACTTGTAGACTGTGCTGTACACTTTTACAACTTCGATTGTCAAGAGAGAGCTCCTCCCATGAAAGTAAACAAATAACGAGAAGTCGATAAGCGACGATCAAGATTGCCTGCAAAATCAGCATCAGTATAACCTTCCACCACTAGTTTTGAGCCTTTGAAATATAAGCACAATCTAAAAGTAACTCTCAAATACCTGAAAATCCACTTCACTGCTTCCCAATGCTCTTTTCTAGGTTTAGATAGAAATTTACGCACTAATCATGAGCAATGTCTAGCCGTGTAAAAACCATGGCATACATAAGACTCCCCACAGCGGAGGAGTAAAGAACAGATGCCATCCGTTTCTTGTCATCATCTGTAGTAGGACACAAGCACTTGCTTAGTTTGAAGTGATTGGCTAGAGACATGCTAACTAGCTTAGCATTCTTCATGTTAAACCGCTCGAGTACTCATTTAACATATTTGTTCTGTGACAACCACAGCTGCTTGGAACTCATGTCACGACGTATTTGCATGCCCAATATCATTTGTGCGGGACCCAAGTCTTTCATGTCAAACGACGTTGACATCTCTTCTTTCAACTTGCCAATTAACTTGCTATCTTATCCAACTATCAGCATATCATCTAGATACAAAAAGAAGGACGATGAACCTGCCATCGATAAATCGACAAATATAAACACAGTGATCTGCAACTATTCTCCGGTACTCATGACTCAACATAAATGAATCAAACTTTTTGTACCACTGTCTCGGTGCTTGCTTTAGCTCGTAGAGACTTTTCTTTAACATGTAAACCATCTGTTATTTTCCTTCTACCTCAAACCCCTCTAGTTGAGTCATGTAAATCTCTTCTTTCAAGTCACCGTGAAAATGTGCAGTCTTCACATCCATTTTGTCACGACCCGAGCCCAGAAATCGGGGGTTAGCGAAAAGCTAAACCAGTGACACACGTACTCCCGTGCACGTGCATCCAAACCCAGTCCAGATGCACACACACAAGGGATCTAACACGTGCGAACTAAGCGTACACGGAAGCTGTACATATCATAGCAAGCAACAAAGGAAAAGCGGAAGCCAAAACAAATGCGGAACGGAAAAGACAACGATATAAATAAAACTCGAAAACCATATACAAAACTGAGTACACGCCAAAATAGCGATATACAAAATAATACAGAGTACAAAGTCCAAAGTGCAAAATTACAAAATCTCAAAACCAATAACTAGGCCACTGATGATATGCATGTACGCACTCGGCAGAGATGATCATGCCCACTCTGCCAGACCGGAGGGTGCCTCTACACTCGGCCCTACAGCCTCCTCGACCGCCGGGGAGCTGGGCAAGGGATCTGTGCCTGCAACACCACAGACAACACAATGAATACAACGATCCAGCAAATACAAGTAACAGGGATGAAACACTCATAGTATCAAATAGAATAATGACAGAAAATTAAATGTAGAGTTCCATCTTAGTATGCTAAGCAAATCGTGCGTAGAAGTAAAGCATGATAAGTGAATCAAAACATAGAAATACTGAACTAAGTGGCTACTACGTTAACCATATTCTCTTCAATAGAGAGCAGAACAAAGCAGAGCAGAGAAGAACACCACTGACCGGGCCAGGGTACAAGTGGGTCTCAGTTTCCTGGGTTCCGGGGTCCCAAGACAAAGCGACACTGCAGTGATACAGAGATACAGAGATCTAAGCCAAAGGTAACCCCATCGGGCATCCTAGGGCTGAGGCTGAGTAGAGCCAGACTAATACCAATCAAATCAAATCCAAAAGAAGGGAGATTATCCGCTTTGGACTCACCGATGACAAGGACCGGATCTTATCCTCACGTTTTAATCTCTGGGCAGAGCCACCAGGGAATACCCAACTAAATCAGAGATATACAAAGCCAGAAATACATAGAGCATAGCATAGACTAAGTCAAAGCACCGAGCATAGAGCATAATATAGAACGAAGTCTAAACAGATGTACAAGACGAAAACAAAAGAATCTCGAAATGCGTGAACATAGATTGACAGAATAGAGGGCAAAACTGTAAGCAATATGCAATGCATCTTATATCAAGACGGAACCAAGGTCAATTACAAGCCAACCCTAATCTAGTTGTTCATTGTCACTAACCGTGCATGTTGATGTAGTTTTAAGTTATTCAATGCACCGTTGCCATCCTAGTGTTGCAATGTAATCCTCATGTGCACCGAAGTCCCTTAAACCAACACCCATGGGGAGGTGCTTAACAGTGAATCAACGCTCACATGAATAAGTCACAGCCTAACAGACTATTCATGCGGTCCAAAGAATCCATTGGGCCGGTTTACATGGGTGGTTAACATGTATTTGAGCCCTACAAGTCTCACCATTATCCTAAGTTTTATTTCGGATTTGCCATGCCTTATGGTTTAGCCATGGGTGACCTACGGCTTAGTCGAAGACATCATATGGGCTAGCCAATGCATGCACTACGGCTTAACCGTGGTTCCCTTCAAACATAGCTAAACTGGTCATCTCCCACCTCTGATCTGATACCTTTTACGGCTGAGCTACGGTTCAGTATACGGCTTAGCCGTAGACCAATCCACGGCTTAGCCGTAGCCACACCGTAGGAGTACTGTATCTGGAAAGTTTCGACTGATCAGAGATTTAATTCACGGCTTAGTCACGGTTGGGTCATGGCTAGCTTACGGCTCAGCCGTAGGACAATCTACGGTTCAGCCGTAGCCTAGCCGTAGAACAAAATCGAAATTTCAGGTCTCTGGAAAGTGAGCCGTACAAACTTACGGCTTAGCCGTACGATACAGAGAACCAATTCGGGTTAAGTACAGAAACTGGAAAATTGCACAGAATGTCTCAAAACAAGCTCATCTGATCCTAACATCTTAGAAATTGGGTCCCAACATCTTAGAAAATGGCTGTAAAACATTTGATACAAAGAATAAGGATGAATTAGAGCAATCAAACAAAACACCCATATGTGTTAAACAATCCTGTGCTTATACTTGCCTCAAAACTCTGTCAAGCCACTGAATCAAGCTCCAAATCAACTAAAATCAAAGCAAATCAAAGAAACAACCCATGCATGAGATGAGGACACAGAAATCAGAGAAGGAGAGATACAATTGGAGAAGAAGAAGAAAGAGTTGCAGAGAACCCACTTACCAAGCCACAGACAAAGATGAGGGAAGAAGAGAACCCAATCAACAACAACTCCCACACCAAACAGGAGAGGAAAAGAAAGAGAATGAAGAGAAGAAATGAAAACGTGGACTCTTCTGGCATTTGTCTTGCATGCACGTTGAAGCCAAATGAGCAGGGAGTTGGACATCTGGGAGCTGACTCATTATATAGGTTTTGGAAGTTAAGTCAAAGTCCGAAGAGTATAAACTATTTACAGTTTAAGTCACACGAAGGTCCAACTTCTCCAATGTACTCCGAATAGATTTGACACAGTTACAGAAATTGACGAGCTCAACAAAATACACATGCTGACACCAAGATGATGCAAAAAATGATGCAAGCAAAGCAAAAGCAAAATTACGAAAAAGGGCTTAGAACTACCTATCTCAGGTCAAAGGTTACTCAACTACCTATCCAAGACCCAAAACCAAGTCTGAAAGACTAAAACAACAGAAAAACACACTAATGAGCCACTAATCCGGCTCAAAGGGGATTGGAGTGTTACACATTTGTTCAAGTTCAAGGTTCATATTGGCGGTTAGACCCAAGACGACTCTAACAAAAGTCATCTTCACAACAGGAGAAAAAATATTACTGAAGTCGATACCCTTTATTTGCATGAAACCTTTTTCTACTAACAGTGCTTGTGCTTCACCAGTTTTTTATTCTCATCCTTTTTTAGCTTGAACACGCATTTGTTTTCTAGAATATTTATATCTTTAGGAAGTTGCACCGGCTCATAAGTCTTGTTCTTCTTCAAAGAACTCATCTCATCCTGTATAATCTTCATCCACTCATCTTTATTGGCATGAGTCATTGCTTCACGGAAGCTCTCTTTCTTCCCCCTCATTAGTAAGCAAAATATATTCGGATGCAGGATACGTAGTTGATAGTTGACATTTTCATGTAGATCTCGTAGCTTTAAGTTCGGTGGTTTCTAACTGAGGAGACTGCAGCTCCCATTGCTCAACACCCTCATCAACTAGCAACCCCTGTGCCTTATTATGATCCGGATCGTTTTGTCCACCTTCTCTGCTTGTAGTCTGCACTGGAGAAGGAGTCAGTGTGAGATCAACTACTCCATCAACTGTTTCAGAAAACTTATCAATCTTCTCATCATCTCCAAAAAACTGGTCTTCACAGAAAATCACATCCCTACTTCTGATAATTCTTCTCTTCTCTGGATCTCATAACATTTAGCTAAACTCATCTCCACCATAGCCAAGAAAGATGTAACTCACTGCTTTATTGTCCAACTTTGAATGCTGCTCCTTTGGTGTATATGCAAGTGCCTTACACCCAAACACCTTCAAGTGTGAATAGTAAGCATTTTTACATATTCATCTTCTCCTTGAAAAATCAAAATTCAAAGGAATTGAGAAAGATCTGTTAATCAAATAATTGGCAGTCAGAACGGCTTCACCCTAGAATGACTTAGGCAATCATGCTAATCTCATCATGCATCTGATTTTCTCAAGAATAGTGCGGTTCATTCTCTCTGCCACACCATTGTGTTGTGGAGTATCAGGAACTATCTTTTCATGTTGAATGCCTTGCTTCAAGTAGTAGCTTCTAAACTGATTGGATGTGTACTCACCACCATTATTTGTACAGAGACACTTTAAGAGTTTCTTTTTAAACCATGACATGAAACTGTTGAAATATCTGGAACACTTGATCATTTGATTTCAATGCATAAACTACAGACTTTCCTGGATGCATCATCGATAAACATGACAAAGATTTTATTGCCACCTAATGATTCTACCTCCATGGGACCACAAACATCAGAATATATCAAATCTAATACATTAGATTTTAATTTTGATGTCGAAGCAAAAACAACGCTATGTTGTTTGCCAAACAAACAATAATCACAAGAGTCAAGGGATATATCTTTGGATCAAGGAATTAAATCCTTCTTTGCCAACGTCTGCAGGCCTTTTTCACTCATATGACCAAGTCTTTTATGCCATAGATTTGGAGAAAAACTGTCTTGAACAACATTCAACATATATTTGCACAGTTTCACATGTGCTTTGTAAAGCATATTATCCGCTTTCCTTCTCGCAATAATAAGAGACCCTCTAGTAAGCTTTCATATGCCATTTTCGAAATAATTCTCATAACCTGCACGATCTAATGCAGTCTCAAAAATCAAATTCAACCACAGATCAGGAACATATTACACATCTTTCAGTGTCATTGTGCAACTAATATCGGTTTTAATGCAGACATCACCGATACCAACAATATTAGAATGACTTGTGTTGACCATCTTCAAAGTACCAAAGTCACCTGATTTGTACATCGTGAACATCTCTCTATAAGGAGTAGCATACTAGGATGCTACTGTGTCAACAACCCACTCAATATGATCATTTATAACACTCAAACACTCGTCATCATTGCCGGTGACGACCACCACCTCCTGTCCTAAAGTAGCTATAGTGTTATAACTGTCATTCTTCTTCTCGCGGTTGGATCCTTTCTGTTCCTTCAAGGCAAAACAAATTTTCTTGATGTGGCCCATCTTGTCATAGAAAAAGCATTTCACAAACTTTTTCTTGGTCTGTGATTCAATTTTAGACTTACCATGACCCTCAGTTGATCCTCTACTCTTACTCATCCCCTTGTTCTTAGTAATAAAGTCATGTGCATTATCTGTCCTTGCAGATTTCCTTTTAGTTTCTTCATTCTGTAAACTATCGGTAACCTGACTCATGGACAATACACCATCTGGAGTAGAGTTGCTAACAAAAACAACTAATGTCTATTATGTATCAGACAAAGAACTCAAAATCAATAAAGCTTGCATTTCATCACCAAGGACCATCTTCATTGTGGCTAATGATTTAACACACTTTAGAACTCATTGATGTGATCTTCGATTTGACCACGATCCTTGAATTTCATATTCATAAGCTTTTTGCCCAAAAAGCTTTTATTCGCTGTGGTCTTTTTATCATACCTTGCTTCTAGCCTTTTCTAAAGGGTATTTGCATTAGTTTCATTGGACACGTGGTGAAATATGTTGATATCAACCCACCGTCTGATGTGACTAATCGTTTTTCTATACAACTTGTTCCATGCATCTTGCATATCTTTTGGTCGGGCATTATCCCCCTCAATTGAATTATAAAGGTCTTTACAATAGATGATGTCTTCCATATTCGGTTTTGAGATTAACCATTTAGAATGGTTGAGCTTAATTATGGTAGTGTTCACAATGTTGTTTTCCATCTTAATTAAAATTAAGCAACAAGAAAAAAACAACTAACACTGACCTTAACTCTTGCACAAAGCTATAGATCTCATCGCCACGAGCACGCTGGAAGAAATGGATTTGAAATCCAACCCCGAATGGCTCAGACATTGCAAAAACAGTCTTCTACAATCTTAAGTGGTCAAATGCTACCATTGACAGTCAAACAGCCAATTTTCTTCCACAAATGCGTAGATCTACTTGAAATAAATTCGTAGGCGCAAACGGATTTCTGATCGGACTTCAGATGATGAAGATATCATAAAAACAAAATTCTGCTGTCGATCCCGGTTAAATCTGCCTTTGACCGTACAATCTTGTTGACATGGTTGATGTCAGCACTGCTGTTGTGGGCTTGGTTTCTGTAAATGGGTTTAGGTCGACCTGACCTGGAACTGCCGTGCTCTGCTGCCTTGGGCTTCTACACCACGGGTCAGGTCAAACTGACCCAACTTGAACCCAACTTGACCTGGGTTAAGAAACCCAGGCCACTATCTTCCCTTCTTCCTCTTTCTTCTAGTTCAACAACCAGAGACAAAAAACTTGTTGCCTCCTTTTTGTGGTAACGGCGGATAGGGATCGAAGACCAGTGGTGATCGCGTGGCTGGTCCGGTGAAGGAGTGCTTGCAGTGGCAGCGGCAGGGCATGTGACCGGCGGTTGACGATCATAGCGGTAGTGGTGAGTGAGAGGGTAGCGATGTGCCCCTTTTTTTCTCTGGTCTTCTTCCTCAAAATTCCGGCAGCCAAAACCCAAAAAACCAAGAACCCACTCTGCAATCTTCTTCTTCAATTGGAAACTCCAATCCATGGCCAATAGAGATCACGGCCGTGATCTTTTCTCCTCTGTTTCCACGACAAAACAGATTTGAACCCTCAAGGATTCAAGCCGTTGATCTTCCACAGCACAAACCTAAGCGAGACCTTAACTAAGCTCTGATACCACTTATTGTTGCTATGATATTACCGTTGTAAGCGTATGTGCGTAAGCAACCAAGATTAACAATTAACCACATAAGAATACAAGAAATTTATGTGGTTCGGCAAAGATACTTACATCTACGGAAAACCAATTTCCACTAGGTTTTCTTTCAATCTGTGAATTTACAGCCTTGGAATCTTAGCCTATGCCAAGGGTTATAGATTACATCATATATATAATCATCACTTTCTTATTCCCTAGAACTTTATTCTTAGAAAAAGTAAAATCCTAATCCTATTAAGAAACTACTGTTTAATAAATAGAAAATTCTTAATACAATTAGGAAAACTATCTAAGACACTGAATCCAATTGGCCAACATGGTTGGCCATTTTGTTGTGCCTTTGGGTGCCATGGAAACAAAGAATCACAGCTACGTGTGATACTAATCTTCAAACGGGCTTTCTCAGCCAGAATTCAATTTAATAAAACAGGCTTCTTATATCAGATAAAGGAAAAATCAGACTTGGTTATGAATTTTGGGTGGAAGCATAAATATTCTCGTTAACCCTCTATTCTAATGCAAGTTCTGTTGCGGGCCTCCTGATCAATTCAGGGGAGAAAGGATAATTATCCATTATGCTATATATCTAACAGAACAAACTTTAACTGTGCTATCACCTTGTTTAATTTTGTGGGTTCAAACTGCACTGTCACACTCAGGCCACATAGATTTACTGTGGGGCACCATCCATTAAAATAAAATGAAATGAAAAAAAGGAACATCCCTCACTTGCCCATATGACAGAAGAAAACATAGAACCTGAAAAAAGAATGAACATTTGGGTTCTGGGTCGAATACACTAGAGTTTCTGAAAAACTTCAGCCATGTTATCAATGACTAGGAAGCTTATATAAAAATATTAAACGAGCCAAGACTCTTTTGGTGCTTAGCCTGGCCTTATGGGTCAGCTAATCACCATATTAAGTCGTATATTTATGGATTATTTTGCCATTGAGTTAAATTAAAACTATTTATTGAAACTATTATGAAACTATAACAGTGGACAAAAGTCCTTAAAAAATGTCAGGTGTAGAGATGTAATTCAGGCTATTGAGAAACTCTACCCATGATAATCTCATTCTTTGTTTCATTTGGTGAATGATCTGTTACTAAAACATATTGCCTTTGTCAGATAATAAAAGAATGACACCGAACATGCACATTTCATATTTAAAATGAAGAAGCTATGCGAGTCTTGTAACATTTTTTTTTAATTTTTTTGTAAACATATTTAACCGTGGCATTCTCTATTTATTTATTTATTTATTTATTTATTTTGGTTTTTTTTGGGGGGTGGGGGGAGTGGATTTATGTCATATGAAAGCTACCAAAAAAAGATCTTTCAAAATTTTACAATTTAGAACAGAACTATGAAAACTTTTTTTTTTTTTTTTTGGGTGGGGGGGGGGGGGGGGGGTGTGTAAAAAAAAAGATCTTTCAAATTTTGGGTTTATTTATGTCATGTGAAAGCCAAAAAAAACAAAAAAAAAAGATATTTCAAAAGTTTACAATTTAGAACAAAACTGCGAAAATAGATAATTCTCAATGGCTTTCGGTTATCTAGTTGGTTGGGTACCACATTTCTCACAAAATCCTAGGGATTGGTTTCTGAGTTTCCTTTTTATATCTGCAAGCATTATTTGCACATAAGCATGCTTCTCTTCCTATATGTGGATGTTTTCAATGGGACTCAACGGTCACCTTAGTTAGGTATCCAAAACATAAATAAATAAATAAATAGAAAGAGCTCCAACTATTTAGTCTTTTTTTTTTATCCCAACCTTAGGGAGGCTGGGCCCTAACCCTCTAATAAGAGAGCTCTCAAGTGAGAGAAAGTATCTCGTGAGAGGTTGGAAAAACCTATGGTGAGTGAGGTAACAAATCTTTAAATAAGAAAAGTATTCTGGAGAGGCTTGAACCCTCGTTAGGGTAATAAGAAATAAAGCTCTTACCACTATAATAAAATAAGAGGCAGCTCTTAACTGTTTAGCCGTTTTGTTGAATCAATGACCTTAGCCCTTTTCATCATTAAATTGATAATTTCCAAATTTACTGCCATTAGATCGATTAACTGAGGTTGTGTCACTACTGCATCAATGATATTAAAACTTGAATGAGGAAAATCTTAAAAACTTAACACAACTGGTGAGGCCTTCTAACCGGGAAGAGCATGAGCATAAAAGCTTGCATGAAAGGGAGAATCTCAAAACCTCTCGAGCTGCTACTATATTAGGACGGCATTACCCGAAGCCTTTTTATTTTCCTTTGGTAAAGCACAAGGGATGACCAATCTTCATGGCAAATAATGGTATTCTAATAGCTAAAATTCTCGATTTTTAATATTTTACACAGCCAAACGGGGGCAAGGGTTTTATCAAATTTTTTTTTAATGTTCAAATAAGTGAGATCAATCTGCTCATGGGACCCACACCCACTCTGATAGGCTAAGAAAGGAGGACGGAGGAGGATTCCGGGATGGGATGGGATGGGATGGGATGGGATGGGAATATGAAGATGAGGGGGATGCAATGGGTCCCACACTCCGTCCCTCCCGCCCGCCTAGGAAAGAGGAGGGCTCCTGGATGGAAGGGCAGGCAGGAGCTGGCGGTCCGTTGGAATCTCGTGGCTCTCGAAGCAGTTTCCATATGCCATTGGCCATTGGGTTCCGTTCTCTTTCTGTGAAAGTTGGGTGGTTGGTTTCGGGGATTTGCGAATGCCACCCGATTCTCTCGCTCGTTTTAAAGACCAACTACTTCTTCTTCTTCTTCTTTTGCTGTTTTCTGTTTTTTCTTGTAAGATTGATTTTCTCGCGATCCCGTTTGGTTGGTATTACTATTATGGTTGTTCTAATTTGTTTTGGCTCTTGGAGCAGGATTTAAAAAAAAAAACATTCAAATTTAAATTTCTCTGCGTGGGTTTCGTGGATTTCAGATTCGTTTATAGTGGGTGGCCCTTGTTTTTTTTTTTTCCCTAAATTCTCCCTTCAATTGAGATTGAGATTGGCTTACAATAAGCTGTGCTCGCGATATATCTGACTGATTTTGTTGTTGAAATATGACATGTCTTGGGTTGAGTTGAGCATCTTCAGCTTTATTAATTAATAATTTAACGGGGGGCATTGTATTGTAGATCCCTTTATCGGTGGTGGGGTGGTTTTGATTTTTTTCTCTCTTCTTCTTCTTCTTCTTCGTAGGTTAATGTCTAAGCAAAATGATGGATGGAATATTTAGATTGGAATTCGAAAGAAGAGTAAAATGTAAAATAGGTGGATTAGGATTTGAGACCTTTTCTGTGACACAGCAACAATTTGATTTTTGAAGCAAGCAATCAAGCAAGGAAGGGGGGTTGGGGTCTGGGGTTGGTTGGGAGTCGGAGATTCGTAACCGGACACAATTTGAAATTGAAATTGAAACTGAAACTGAAAAGGAAAGCTGTTCGTTCCTCTCGTGATGGGAAGGGTTAAGCTAAAGATAAAGAGATTGGAAAATACAAGCGGTCGGCAGGTGACCTACTCGAAAAGAAAAGCCGGGATACTGAAGAAGGCAAAGGAATTATCAATATTATGTGATATAGACATTGTCTTGCTTATGTTTTCCCCAACCGGCAAGCCCACATTATGCCTGGGAGAACGCAGGTACTCTTCTTCTCCTTTCCTTACCGGTTTTCACTTTTCACTTCCTAATCATCTAACACCTTTTTCTCTTAGATACTCTCAGAATGGTTTCTAGTTTCTACCTACCACAGCATCATCATCTGCTCCACTTTAATTGATCATTAACCCAAACTTATTTTACATAGGAAAATTACTGTCAGCTATTAGCAAAATAGTTTCACTTGTTTGAGCAGAGGAATGAAAGAAACTGTCCATGTTTTTCATCTTTATTGTCTGTACTATACCGCTTAGTGGAGCTTCATTTGGAAAGGGGTCAGCATGATTTTTTCAGATTTTTCTTTCATCCGTTTGTTTTTGTTTTGTGTATAATAATCTGTTCTCTTACCATGTGATCTTGACAATTATTAAACTTCAGCCTCTCTCTCTTTTTTTTTATTTATCCCCTGACGCGCTAGAGTGCTTCTTCATCTGCATTGCATCTATAAACTACAAAGTTCCAAATGAAACTGTAGCAGGCTTAATATTTGTGCCGTAGTCGTCTAATGATCTAATCCAGTCTCCTTTATTCTTCAGTACCATTGAAGAGGTTATTGCAAAGTTTGCTCAATTAACTCCACAGGAGAGGGCAAAAAGGTGCATCATTATTGTTCCTATTGCGATGTATTGTTTATTTATTGGGTTTGGATTTTGCATGGTCGTATTAAAAGTGAATGTTTTTGTTTGATTGCGACAGGAAGTTGGAGAGCCTCGAAGTAAGCCATTATTGGATGCCATATTGCTGTCTTTTGTACATTCCACTTGCACTTTTTGTGATATAATGTGGATTTGGGTTATAAATCTTTGTCGTCGTCATCATCATCATCATCATCATCATATATTAATGCATTGCTTGATGTGTTCTTTGAGAATCTAGGCCCTAAAAAAGACATTCAAGAAATTGGATCATGATGTCAATATACAGGACTTTTTGGGTACAAGGTACATGTTAAGTTTCCAATGGCTTGCAGTTTCCCTATGCTTTTATTATATTGTCTCTACCAAGTTATTAGTCTTCTTCTGAACTGAAAATTCTAACATATCTTTGCTTTTTGGCTATTGTTGCAGCGGCCAAACAGTTGAGGTATGGTCATGAATTTTTGTTACCTTAAACATAACTTTGTTTTGTGTGTCCGTGTGCACATGTGTGCATCTTTTAGATTTTGACTTTGTTTTTGACAGGAATTGAGTAACCATTCAAAGCTATTGCAATCCCAACTATCAGAAATACACAAGAGACTAAGGTGCTTTGGAACCTTATGCTGTTAAAGTAGCTTCCCTTTTTTTTTTTTTTGGTCCATCTTGTTTTGGTGCAATACTGTTGCGTGAGATTATATTTGTTTCAAAGGCAATAGTTCACTGGGGAATTCTTTAGTGTCTTATAATTACTTTTTCTGAGGGTTTCTTAGTTTGATTCTTTTGTGGTAATAACTTGTTAACCCTTGCTTCCTCTTTATGATATCATTTTCATCATCAAAGCCTTGTCCCAATTATGTTGGGGTCAATTACATGAATTTTGTTTCTCCATTCTAATTTTTTCTGAGTCAAATCCCCCGATAGGTTGCACTTCATAAAATGTTATTATCTCAGAATTCATGTTTGAGTTCTAACAAAAATTTATGCTACCTGTTAACCTACCTAATGTGACCCAACTTCTTTATCTAGGCTTTGGACTGGCAGTAAAAACTGTGAAGTTTAATGAGATCATATAATGTGATATTTAATTGAAGATATATATCTAACATATAATTTCATTTAAAATGAAACATTCATATTTGTTATTGGATATATGTAATTTAAATTTTGTAAGAATATTTCGCAACTTACTCCATGAATTAATTCATACACTATCTTGCAAGTTAACTCTGTCAACCATAACATCTCAGGTTCATGAGAAACCCTACGTAAAGCATCATTACATTGCAAACTGAGAATTGATGGAACTACATAAGAAATGTGATGCTATCTGTATGATGCAAATACATAAAATATTCATGGTATAGAATAGTCATGCCTATTGGATATACCAGTCAATATGCCCTCTTGACATAAGATGGCCGCTTTTATTATTGAGCTTCTCTGGATTAAGATTGCTTAAGTTACGAGAACTTCCTGGTCTGAGTGACTGGGGCCATCTGAATCTACCTTTGCAACATGCCATCAGGCCTCCCACTTCCCATGAGGAAACTGTGTCACTATTTAATAAAGCGTAAACTCATCATCATCATCATCATCATCATCATCAAAGCCTTATCCCAACCATGTTGGGGTCGGCTACATGAATTCTGTTTTTCTATTCCATTATATTTTGAGCCAAATCTTTAGATAAGTTAAACTTTTTCAAATCGGATTCAATAACCTCCATCAATATTTTCTTCGGCCTACCCCTGCCTCTTGATAGGTTATCCTCCTGTGTAGCTAAACTTTTTCTCACCGGTGCCATTACTAGCCTACGCTCAACATGCTCACACTATCTTAAATGGATTTCTCTAATCTTATCCCTTATTGGTGCTACCCTTAAATGCTCTCGAAAGCGCTAATTTCTAATTTTATCATTCCTAGTTTTACCACACATCCACTTGAGTATTCTCATTTCCACTGCATCCATCTTATGTATATGTGTCTTCTTAATTGGTTAACATTCTGCTTTATATGTCATAGTTAATCTAACCACTGTCTTGTAAAATTTGCTTTTCAATTTTATTAGCATTTGTTTGTCACAAAGCACTCCGGAAGCTAGTCTCCACTTCAGCAATCCAGCTTTTTTCCTATGCTCTACATCTTCGTCAATCTTTTCATCCTTACTAATCATTTGAGTCTAGGTATCGAAAAGAATTTCTACAAGGTATCTCATGGATTTCAATTTTGATAGTGGTTTCAACACTTTGTATATGTCCGCTGAAGTTGCACTCCATATATTCTGTCTTTGTACGACTTATTTTAAAGCCTTTAGATTCTAATGCCCCCCACCATCTCTCAAGTTTTGCATTTACACCATTTCTTTATTCATCCACCAATACTATGTCATCTGTAAACAACATACACCATGGTACTTCTTTTTTAATATGCACAGTTAACTAATCCATAATTAATGCAAATAGATAAGGGCTTAAGGCTGATCTCTAATGCAAACCTATAGTCACGAGGAATTCACTTGTTTTTCCACAGGTGGTTCTTACATTTATTACTGCTCCTTCATACATATCCTTAAAAATTTCAATGTAACCGCTAGGGACATTCCTTTTCTCCAAAATCCACCAAATTAAATCCCTCGGTACCCTCTCATAGGTTTTTTCTAAATCGATAAGACCAAGTGTAGATTTTTCCTCTTTACTCAATATTTTTCTATTAATTACCTAAGTGAAAAGATAGCTTCCATAGTTGACCTCCCTGACATAAAACCAAATTGATTTTTAACGATCTTGGTCTTCCATCTTGGTCTTTGCTCCATTATTCTCTCCCATAAGTTCATAACGTGACTCATAAGTTTAATCCCTCGATAGTTGGTACAATTTTGTATATTTTCCTTATTCTTATATATAGGTACTACAATGCTTTTTCTCCATTCATCCGGCATTTTATTTGTCAAAAGTATCTTATTGAATAGTCTACATAACCAACTCACCCTAAACTCTCCTAAGCATTTCCATACCTCTATTAGAATATCATCGGGTCCTTTAGCCTTTCCTATTTTCATTTGCTTTAATGCTTTCTTCACTTCGACCCTTCTAATTCTACAGAGAAAAGTATGCTCTGGTAATGAAATATCCTCCTTAGCTCTTGTATCCTCCATATATTCTCCATTTAAAAGTTTGCTAAAATATTCCTTCCACTTTACTTTAATATCATTATCATTCACCAGAACATTTTCCTCATTATCCTTAATACATTTAACATAATCTAAGTCCCTACTTTTCTTTTCTCTAATTTTTGCGAGCTTAAAAATATCCTTCTCTCCTTTTCTTGTTCTCAACCTATCATAGAGGTCATCGTATGCTTTGAACTTTGCACTACTTACTACTTTCTTACCTTCTTTCTTTGCCTTCTTATACAGCTCAAAATTTTCCATACTCTTAGTCCCTTGCCAAACTTTATAACAATGTCTTTTCTCTCGAATAACTTACTGAACCTCCATTCTCCACCACCATGTTTTTTTTATTAATATGTCTCCTTCCTTTGGATTCTCCAAGTACCTCCTTTGTAACCTTCCTCATGCAATTAGCTATTTGATTTCACATTACTGTAGTTTCTCCTTCAAGATTCCATTCTCCATTCTCAATCGTTTTGTCTTTAAATATATATTCTTTTTCCCTCTTCAAATCTCTCCACCTTGTTTTAGGGTTTATTTTGTTTATTACCGTTTTTTTTCTACTTTTAATGTAAATATCTAAAATTCTGAGCCTATATTGCGTGGTCAAACTTTCTCCTGGATAACCTTGCAATCTTTATTAGCTAATCGGTCCAGTTTCCTAACTAGAAAAAAATCTATCTGACTCCTATTATTTCCACTTTTATAGGTAATTAAATGCTCATATCTCTTTTTAAAGTAAGTATTTGCTACTACAAGATCAAATGCCATTGTAAAGTCCAATATAGTGTTTCCGAATTCATTCTTTCTCCAAATTCTTGCCCTCCATGCACTCTCTCATTTCCTCTATTATCTCTTCCTATATGCCTGTTTAAATCCCCTCTAAGGAAAATCTTATCACTATTTGAGATTTCTCACATTAAATCATCCATCTCCTCCCAAAATTATTCTTTCACACTTTCCTCTAGTCCTACTTGGGGAGCATATGCACTTATGATATGGATTATATCTTCATCTAGTACTAGTTTAATTACTATAATTTTTTCACCAAACCTCTTTACCCCTATAATTTTCTCTTTTAAATCTTTATCTACAACTATACTCACTCCATTTCTTGTATTACTTTTTCTTGTATAGAAAAGCTTATACCTATCTGTGAGCTCTTTATGTTTATTTCCTTTCTACCTTGTCTCCTGTATATAAGTTACACTAATTCTTCTTTTTTTCATTACCTCAACCAACTCTATGCTCTTACCTGTCAAGGTTCCTATATTCCAAGTATCAAGTCTAATTTTCCTATTCCTCTTCTTCTTCTCTTGGACTAACTTCTTTAACTGCACTAGCCCAAAGTTATGCGGTAGCCCTTGCACACTTTTCACTATAGCCGGGCGACGCTGTAATGCATTGCTTAAAAAGGGGAACGCCCTATCTTTATCGTGAAATATTGTAATCTCAGAATTCATGTTTGGGTTGTGACAAAGTTTTATGCTAGCTGTCAACCTACCTAACACAACCCTCCTTCCTTACCCGGGCTTGGGACCGGTAGCAAAAACTGGCGGAGTTTATTAAAGCGCAAACTAACCTTATATAAATGCCTAATCAATAATCCTTGCACACCTGACCTTGAGACAGAATTAACATTACGGCCTTCATTAAATAATTTGATAAACAAATTAGTTTTTACTTGACTTTTGATAGAACACAGTACTTGTGATGGCTCTTAGCCTCATACAAGCTCAACATTTCAGGAAGCAGTAGCCTCCTCATCTGTCAGACTGTTTCTATCAAATGGTCAAGATTGATTAGCGTTTTCTGAGTTTGTTTAATCAGCACTGTATATATTACATTGACACTTTAATTTTGAAGAGCAGTTGCAAAACATCCACATGAGTTCCATGCATTTGATGGACGCTAAATCATTTTTCCCCTTATAATAGTAGCTTAACTCATCTCCACTTGTTAGTTTTTCATGCGTCATGCAGGATTTATTTCTTGTAAATGCAATGGTTTTATATCCATTTATGTTTGGCTCTGATTTGGCTTTGAAATGCCATTCTTAATTTTGTAGCGCATATTTTGATGGCAAAAGTGGTGTCTTCTATATCATTGGTCATACCTTGTTTGACTGTCAATAATCTCACGTTTTATATTACCGTGTTCTTTCAGCTATTGGTCAGATCCAGATAAGATCAATGATATAGACCATATTAGGGCAATGGAAGAATCCTTGGAGGAATCACTTAGTCGAATTCGATCACACAAGGTATTTGTTTCCTTCCTGGAGGTTTGAATTCTATGCAACCTCTGTTTCACATATAGATATTTGTGTTTTATATTTTTATTGGTTGCTTTTATTAGTTATGACATGATTTTGCAGATGTGCTTTGTTTTTTTAAGGAAATGTAGCTGTTTCATTTTCTTCTTTTGCTTGCAACTTCTGCATTTTCTTGCAACATATTGATAGTTTACTATCACAATGTCGACATTAACCACGAACAACTGGCACATAGGAGTCTGTATTTAATGTGCATGGTGCATCCTTACAGAATAAAATACCCTTCAAACAAAATATCATCAAATGCATTAGGCAGAATAGATTCAGTCAACTTATCTAAAACCAGGAGTAAATTCAGCAAACTTTAGTCCATTTCTTATGTTTGTGGTTTTTATAACTAAGTTCCCTGAGGAATGGTCTCTGTTGTTGTCCTCATCACCATTATGCTTTTTCGCTTCTTTGGTTGTCTTACCTTGCTTTCATCGAGAAAGCCCTATAACCAAGCTTTTTTTTTCCTGGACATGGAACAAGTTGGATTTTGGCTTAGGCCAACCTATTCAATATTGTTCTCAATTATTTTCTTGTAGAGATGCAACTAAGCTGGGTGGCGCAACCCCAGATCTCCGATCAATCGTAGAACAATCTCCTGAAGGATTATTCAAATCCAGATATGGATTCCAACCTCTAGGCCACCCTTACAAGAGGAAAAACACCACAAAAGAGATAAATCTCAAAAGAAACTTTAATTAATTGAAAATAAGCATGTTCATTACAATGAAAGGCTCCTTCTTATATAGGAGGGATTGTTGCTAAACTAAGAAAGACTAATCCTAAACAATCATGGTTTACTAAATTAAATTAAGTAAGTCCTAATTGCAACTGAATAGAAAATAGGAAATAAATAATTACTTAAAACTATCTAACTAAGGATAGGGATTCCTGATCTTGAGGAGATCATGGATCAAGTGGGGCCCATCAATGCCGGGCCGGATTTTGGATCTGTCCTGCATCAGCTCTCCTTGACTTGAAAAACTCGACTCTGATGAGTTTGCCAACTTGAGAATGCCGGGAAGAAGTCGACCGCAAGGTGGGGGAAAGGTCCTCCTGGGTCAAAAATCAATCGCACAAACTTATGTCTTTTCTTCCGATCTTCAGCATCTATACATGACTTTGAATCTTGAGGCATTCTCCTCATATATTGGAGGTGGTTCATTTTTTTATACATGAATTTATCTTGGAAGTATGATATGACATGTAGATATTGCAATTGTTGGCTGTCTATCATTTATGTTTGATCTCCGAAGATAAAGTCAATGTGGGAGACTTTAGCAACTTGATATGCTTGGGAAACTACTGAATCAACTGATTTGATTTCTGAGGACCTAAAAGAATTTTCTGGAAGCGGCATATCCACGGGATGTTCAATCTCCTTTCTACACTGCTCAAAGTCTTCATTCTAGGCTTGTTTTTATTCTTCCTTTGCCTTTAGTGGCTCTTGAGTCAAACTACCTTGATCAAATTTCACTTGCTCTGAATTTTTCATAAGATCAGCTTTGTCTTGCCCATGCTCAGTTGTTGCATCTTTAATGTTAGCTATCATGGTTGGCATCTCCTTTGTTGTAATTATGATATCATGGTTTTGAATTTCTTCTTTTTGCTCTTTTTGTGGTTCTTCAGTTGAATATGATGATGTAGATGGAGACCCGACTGTTAATGGCCGTGGATGGAGTCCAATCCATTTTCTTTCCCACTGAAAAGTATATGTATTCATCTCTTTTTCATGATGCGCTTTTTGGTCAAAAAGCCAAGGCCGTCCAAAAATAATATGAGCAATATTCATGTGGATCATATTACACCAAATTTTGTCTTCATAATTACCGACTTTGAATGATACCATGCATCTGTGAATTATGGGAATAACATAACCATTACACCATGTAACTTGGCAAGGCTCACGAAGCTTCTCAGTTGGTAGTTGAAGCTTGTCAGTAGTCTCTTGTGCGACAAAATTCATTGCACTACCATTATCAATAATCAAATTAGCAGCTTTCTTTGACTCTCACCCACGTGTGGAAATTCTTTGCTTGTCTCCATTTTTCTTCTTCTTGATCATTTGTGTTGAGGAGGTGGCGAATGACAAAGGTGGATTATCTTCTCTGGCAAAACGTCTTTCCACAACATGTGCTCTTTGTTTTTGTGGAGATGTACATTCTCATATGCGAGACCGTCGAAGCATATGTTCAGCATTAAAGGCTTCTAAGTATGCTTCTTGACTAGTATTGCAACAATTCATATTCTCCATGATGTCTGGTCTTAAGCCTCTAATATAACAACCCAAAATATTTGTTTCAGTCTCCTCTAGTTCACAGATATCTTGCAACTCTCTAGATTGACAGATATATTTATCAACCATTAATTCTTTTTGCTTCAAATTCAGAAATTGGTCAAAGTAGAATTCATTTTCAAAATACCAATTTCTATATTTGTATTGATACATAATTCTTTGAATTTCAATCGAATGTCTAAAAATTTTCATAATGATTTGGATGCAAGGAGCTCAAAATTTAATCATTTTTGAAAAATAAGCTGACCTGCTTTGTGGATGTTGATGAGTAAAACACACTAGTGAAGACCGATAGTCCATTTGATGATAGATGGCCCAAATATCACTGCTCAAAGATCAACGGCCGAAAGTAGATATGCTGATGTGTGCTTATGGCAGTTTGAAAGGCTAAATGGACTTCTTTTTTTTTTTTTTTTAATGACTGGATTTGGTCGAAGCTAAACCTAAACTTAGGCCCAATAGTTTAGGAGGTGGGCTGGGCACTGGTACGTGTGAGGAATTTTTTTTTTTTTTGGTCTTGCTCTGTTTGCATGAGATGAAGAAGAAAGGGCTGAAAACCCTTTTCTTCTTTCATTCCTTGTTGTTCCATGAAGAAAGGAGGTGATGGTGGAATGATGTTGATGGAGATGCGATGATAACGGTGGGATGATGGCAGTCTTGTGTTGCGACGAAGGGGAGGGTTCGATGCCAGGCAATGGAGGCTACAACGTTGACGATTGGATCAGGTACCACTTGTCCCCCTCTGTGCCTCTCCTCCTGCTTCTCCTTCTTTTGTTGCTGCTTCGCTTCGCTTATTTGTTTGTTTGTTTGTTTTTTTTTCTTTTTTTTCTTTTTTTTTTTTTTTTGGCTTCCTGCTGCTGGGATTGGGGTTGACAAAGAGAAGTGGAGGGAAAAGGGTTGTGGAAGTTTGGGAGGAGTGCAGTTGGGGCCGAGAATGGTTTTTTTTTTTTTTTTTTTTAGGGTTTGGTGATAGAAATCCCAAGGCAATTTGGGGTTCGGTTTTGGTGATTTGGGGAAAGGATGTGGTGTTGGTGCGTTTGGGTTAAGGGTTTTGATGGATGAAGGGTTTACGGTGTTGTGTAGGGTGTTGGCGTGATGATGGGGTGTATTCGGGATGACGGGATTAGGGTTCAGAGTGTGGGAAGGATAGAAAAGGGGTTTTGGTGGTTTTGGTGGAGGTGGTTAGGGATGGTTTCAGTGTGGGTTATGGTTCCCGAGATGTTGTGGGACTTCTGAGTCATTGATTGGGCTACTAGGATTTGTGTCTCGAGGTGATAGGGGTTTGTTGGCTTTGATGGTGGCTGACGGAATGGGGAGATGGGGTTTGTGCTGGGTTTGGGTTACAAAAATTGGATTTTGGGTTTTAGGGTGAGGGAAGGGTTGTCTTCTGGATGGGATTCTGGTAGTTGGGGGATGGGCCAGATGTGGTTTTGGGATGTTGGGATTGTTTACGGGAAAGAGGAGGGTATTTGAGAAGGATTGCAGGGGTGGAGATGGAATCAAAGGTTGAATGGAAAGTGGGTTTGGGGCTGCTGGTGTTGCTGGGTTTGGGGCTGCTGGTGTTGCTGGGTTCTTCGGTGTGATGGGGTGTGGAGATGGAAGATGAAACAGGGATGAGATAAAGGGATGGGATGAAGCTTGGGAAAGACGGACGTTCTTAGGTGACCAGATCTGGGCTTTGATACCAATTTGCTGCAGTCCCGGATCTTTAATCAAACGTTGAACTATCTCTTGGAGGATTGTTCGAATCCAGAGATGATTCCGGCCCCTAAGGCACCCTCACAAGAGAGAAAACACCACAAAAGAAACAAATCTCAAAAGAAATTTTAATTAATTGAAAATAAGCATGTTCATTACAATGAAGGGCTCCTTCTTATATAGGAGGGGCTGTCACTAAACTAAAAAAGACTAATCCTAAACAATTATGGCTTACTAAATTAAATTAAGTAAGTCATAATCTCAACTCAACATAAAATAGTAAATAAATAATTAATTAAAACTATCTAAGGATAGGGATCCCTGATCTTGAGGAGATCATGGATCAAGTAGGGCCCATCAATGTGGCCCCATCAATGCTGGGCCGGATCTTGGATTTGGCCTGCATCACTGGGTTGGTGCCAGATATGTTGGCTGATTTTGCTCGAGTCTGCTGCCCTTGGACTGGACCCATGCTAGAGTATCTCTGACTGATATTCAACTGGGCAAGACTTGTGCTATGGTCCATTTAAATGCCCAATGACCTGCCTATCATGACATTAAAAGCTATTACCTGGTGCATTGCCAGTAGGGTTTCAGGCATGAATTTCAGGCACACGTGCTGAAAGTGAGCTTATATTTGTGGCTTTATTGGAAAACAGGCAGGGTCTTGTAATCATCTGGCCTTCGTGGCCTGACCCATTGGCATGCTTTCACCCTGTTAACTTCTATGTTCATAAAAGTTGTTTTTTTAAGTAGCAGTTCTAGACTGAATGTTTGATGTAAATATTCTCTTGCTTGACAGGATGACTTTGGGAAGCAGCAACTTATGCCACTAGAATGTACTAGTCAGGTAAAACCCAATTTTGACAGCGTTCAGGTCATATCTCAACTGCTCATAAATTATGAAGCATCTGGACCTCGAGTGGAAAACTCTTTACCAATACCATATTTGATTGTGCAGTTCTCGAATGGCATTCATTTACCATTAGGAATGGGCGGTGAGCAAGAAGCCCAACCAATATCTTGGCTTCATAATAGTGATAGTCAGCATATGATGTTATCTAAGGATCCGAACTTGCTGCCTCAGAGGTAAGGTCTGCATATTATGGTTAACTATGTTTCCTGGATCATCCTTCAATTCCCTCAAAGTGAGTAGGCATGGGAATAGCAATTTGGGTTGCGGTTCATGTCGCATATTTGTGTAACCATGCATGAATCTTTCACATCCCTCAAAGCTGGTTATTGCTAACGAGCATCTATCATATTCTTCCCTAACTAAGATTTTTCTTGTTCCAGGCTATTTTGGTTTTTTAGCTATTTAGTCTACTTTGGGCCGATGTTTTGATATATTTCTCACATAATGGGCCTTTGCTTTTGATTTATTGAAGTTATTGTTCAATATTTTAATAATTCATATATAATTTGTGAGACACCAATCTGCCTGAGTAATCCCTTGAGGCAAGACTAGGTCAAGTCTCCTGTCAGTCAAGAAAGGGGAATCCATAGGGGCAAGGGTGGAGTGGTTTAGATAACACCGTAAGACTTTGCTCAAGTCCCACATCGGAAATATCTAAGTCTCTGACCCTGGCCTTATAAGTCAAACTCTGTTTTAACTCAACATGACGTATTTTAAAGCCGTACAACCCTATATCTTATAAGAACTTTAGAGTTAAGTGTGCTTGAGTACAAGCAGTACTAGGATGGGTGATCACTTGGGAAGTCTTTGCTCATGCACGTGGGCAAAGTGGACAGTATCATACTGAGTTGGGCGGGGCTATGACAATTGGTATTAGAGCCAAGCCAAACCAGGGACGGCTCTATTTTTGGTGGGGAGGAGCGTGAGACCCCTCTGCCTAGATAATCCCTTGAGGCAAGATCAGGTTAAGTTCTCTTGTGAGCCAGGAAAGGGGAATCTGTAGGGATAACGGTGGAATGTTTCGATTAGTACCATGAGACTTTGTTCATGTCCCACGTTGGAAATATCCAAGTTTTGACCCTAGGCTTAAATGTCAAAACCCTGTGTTAAGTCAACATGACATATTGTGCCTAGGGGCTAGAAGCACTCTGTTGAGGCAAGATCGGTTAAAATCCCGTTAGCCAAAAGACACAATTTGCCCAGTGACAAGCAAAACCTCTGCTATGCCTCTCTGATGATGGGTAGTTAGGTGGGACAATATCATCCTAAGATGATCCATTTTAAAGCCATGCAGCCCTAGTCCCCATAAGAACTCTTGAGTTTAGCGTGCTTGGGCGAGAGCAATGCTAGGATGGGTGACCGCCTAGGAAGTCCCTGTTCACGCATGTGGGCCAAAGCGGATAAGATCATGCTGAGTTGGTTGGGGCTATGACATGATGTGTTTCTGTGAAGAGGTGTCTCTTGTGGCCTGTATGAGAGATAATGTTTCTACCACCACATGGGACCTCCCATGATCAGTCCAACACACTCCCCATGAATTAGCATTCACCCTAGTTTGATACTGATCTGATTCTTTTATTGATAGTTTAATTAAAATCATAGAAGTTGCTAACAGATATTCAGAGAACAAAAAAAATACTAAAATAATGAATACAGAACTCTCTCTAGCACTAACATTTGAGGGTTAAGTGGGTCCAACAATGGGGACCAATAACATGGTAGGCAATATTCCTTAGTTCTCTTTTCAGATCCAAGTTTCCTGTGACTCACGTACGTCACACATGGATTGTGATGTTAATTCAGCTTCAAGTTGCTAATTTACTAAAGGCCCATTTATTACTTTGTTTGCATACAACTAAGTACAAAGGAGTTCATGGTCAAATGGGCCCCAACTAGACGCAAGGGGCAAAGGATACAAGGTGGAGATGTGGATGGGACCTTGACTTTTATAGAAAGTAGGATCTGAATTATTATGGTGATGGCTGATATTCATTTTCGATTTTTCCGTGATTCATTTTCCATTGAATGGGAGATTATTTGATGGTTTTTTTTTTCACCTCTATTTCTTCAAGTTGAACCACTTTTGGAGATACTAGTCTTAGAATTCATAGGAATTCAATTACATGAAACAGACAGACTAAATATATTTTAACTTTACACGGCTATAGGAGAATGTTTCTGTCTTTATCTAGTGTTTCATATACAATGTATTGAAACTTGCTGATTGATGCCACACATGTTCAACTCCATCTATGTTTCTACATTTTTATGAATACAAAATCCACACCTGATTCTAAAATGAAATAGCCCAAATTTCAAGCATTAGACTTGATTAAAAAAAGAGCTGAAAGCGTAGTTGTAAAATTCCTTTCGGACATTCTAGTTTAAATCCAGCCTGAAACTGCTCAGCCAGTTCAACATTCAGAGTTCTACTCTGATTTTTTTTAAATGCTAAAAATATATAATCAGAATATTATGAAAAATATTAAAATGTAAATTGACATAGATCAATTGTGCAATATGTTATATCTACATAGTAAATAATTTTTAGCGATTGTGTGTAAAATGTGAAATTATAACATTCATCATCAGCTCACATCTATAATGACTAATGTGATAGCCGAAAATATGATACAATAAAAACGTCTGCATAGCAACTAGGCTACATAAGGGATATTAAATCAGTATAAAGAGGATTTTTTTTCTAAAAAATTAAAAATTGCACTTTTGTTCCTACTCAGCCAAAACTTGGACTGAAACGGCCAAAATGTTGTAAATTTTTTACAGGGAGGTTCAGTTCGGTCACTAAATGGACCGAACAGTTTCAGGCATTCAGCGTGTTTGGCTAAACAAAGCAGAAATTGACTACTATGTGATAAATCGATTTTAATGACCATCTAGATAAAAGAGTCAAATGTTATGTTCCATTTTATGTTCTGACAATTTTCAAACTAGGATACTTTATTTTTGCTACATGGGTATTCGAACTCATGCACTCTACTCACGCACCCATGTCCCTAACCGGCTGAGCCACCGTTGAGGGACTCAAACTACAATACTTTCAAATAAGCTTTTGCATGGATGTACTCCTATTTAAATTCAATAATCCTAGGTTCTAAATGTCCCCAAATTACTAAGTCGCACAAGTATGGGTGTCTGAGATTTCCTGTTTGGCGAGTCCCAAAACTACAATTTAAATAATTATCCAGTTTTAAACATCAAATAATATGCAAAAAGTTAGGAGCAGTAGAAGAATAATGTATGAGTTGCACTTTAAACAATCAAGTAATAACCGTTTGCTGACACACTCACCTTAGATCACTCACATGTGGAGGGAGTCTCCATGTTTGTAGTATCACTCATGACTAGTAGCTGAACTTAGCAACAAAAAAAAAAAAGGACATTTATTTTAGATTCAAAAGAGAAAAGGCATGTGAGCTATACAACAATATATAATTTAGTAGAAAAATCCAGTTTTCTCAAGAAGAATTTAATGTGTAGTGGTGAAGAATCCTTGGCATGAATTGATGCCAATTTATTGCGTTGCACGGTTTAAAGAATTTATTTTACATAGTAATATAGTCTGTTTTCTTCTAATGTTTATTAGCTAGCAACTGATTGATATGAGTTATTGATTACACAATAATAGGGATATAATTGTCATGTGTTCTAGAGGTATCGAATGCTCCAGAGGTGCCTCTATTCCAAGTTATTCTGGTTACTTCAGTGCAGGGAAGCAAGCAGATATTGATAGGTCATCACAAGAAGGTATCCTCAATGAGTTGAGCAGAAATGCATGTTTGAGGCTAGAATTAGGGGGACAGTACCCATACCAATCTTACAATCTTAATCTGCTGAATGAAAAGAAATTCAAGACTGATACAGAAATAAATTTACAAGACTCACATGCTGTGGATTACCGAATCAATGGCTTTGAACTGCCCCGGCCCTCATATGATACTGACCATCATCACTGGGCTTCCACATCTGGGACTTGTACTATAACCATGTTCGATGAGCATTCATATGCTCAGGTGAGTCTTGTAATACTCATTTCTTTGCTTCGTTAGTTTGAATAGTCATCATGTTTTTAGCAAGCGTATTCAATTTTTGGATGCATGGAAAGGATGCTAATTAAACTATATTTGGCAAAAGAGGTGTTATGCATTCCTTTTTTTGGCGCATATTAAGCGCATTTCCATTCTGCCCAAACACTCCAGCAGGTGGGGTTCATGTTTCCGTGATTCAGATCTTTTATCTGGCGGCATCACTGTGGATATCAGTGGAACAAACCTCTTCTTGATTGACAATCCCAACTGTGGTGGCTTAAATTGAATATGGATCATTGGCATATATGGATTCAAAGTTTTAGATGGCTCCAATTGAGTCCCATCAAAAAACTGATCTGGATTACAGAAAAATGGTCTCGATCTCTGTAGAATGTCTGACATGGTTGAAATTAGCTTGCTAGATTTTAATCCACAATGTCGTGATAACCTTTGAATTGTTTCTTTCAGCAACCCAACTGATTGTCACTGGTGGTGCTATTATTCTGTTCACTGGTTTCCCCATACCTTTGTTGACAGACAGGCTGCAACTATCAGGATCCTGATGGAAATACTGTGTGATTATTGTACATGAAGCTTTTCAGTTTCTTTGATGCCACCTAACACTATTTAAGCTGCAACTTCTTGTTACTCATCACCAAATCGACTGAACTGTAAAATTACCTTCGATCAGGG
The DNA here is from genome assembly GCA_037013555.1 of Sextonia rubra. NCBI lineage: Eukaryota > Viridiplantae > Streptophyta > Magnoliopsida > Laurales > Lauraceae > Sextonia > Sextonia rubra. The sequence goes on from JASUAD010000008.1 coordinate 59,948,604, forward strand.
TCTTTTTAGTTATTTTTTCTTTATAGGCTGATTACTTGTCACAGAAGCCTCTTTTTATTATTCATACTTAGTGTAATGAGCTGTAAATTGAATCCGGATGAATCAGATATGTATACTCGTTCTCAAAATATTTTATTCTGTTTCTTCGTAAATACCAGGGGTGCCTCCAGTCGTCTTCTTTTTCATGGCATGAATTGATAGACACTGCATCAAAATAATTTTAGTCTGGTTGGATGAGCAAGGCAAGCTAATGTAGTTTGTATTGTTGAAGAAGATAGGATTGTTGGTTGGCAAAGGACAATGCTCCCTCGGGTGGACTAATCCTTTCTAATCCTATGTGATTATGATGTCTGCTACATAATAATTATATAATCATCAAACAATCAATTAAAGAACAGCCCAATAAGTTAGTCGTGGTGAGAAGTTGTAGATTGGTCTGATATGATTGCCCAAACTACTGGGCAAACCATTAAAAAGAGAAGGGCAAAACAAAAGAATAAATTTTGGTCTCATTCTTTTTTAGAAAAAGAAAAGTACATAAAACTTTAAAATTTTCAAAATAGTATAAAAGTTTTCATCCTCTTTCAATCACATCCTCTCTGGCTGCTTCTCCCTTCTCATCATCGCCAACCTTTTATAAATTCTCTTTAAATGACAAAAATACCCTTTTTTCTCTCTTCCCCAAAGGGGTCTTCCGTCTTGCCACTTCACCTCTTTCTTTCTCAGCTCAAATGCACAAGATCAAAATAATCCGAGGAAAAAAGACGAATGCTGAACTGTATTGTTTACCATTTGCCCAAAGCCCCAAGCCCATTCCGTCCAAAAAAAAAAAAGGGGAAAAGGAAGTTGAAATTGCGTTGTAACCCATTTTGGTTGGTTTTGGAGACGTGTTCTTAAGCCTAAATTCGCTTTAGGTTTTTAGATGAGTGAGAAAAACTCTACCAATCTCTACAATCTTTTCAAAAGTCTCACGATTATTTTTATCGCCTGATTTGGTTAATGGAGTAGTGGGATCAATTTGTTAGAGAGACCGAGGAGGGTGACAAACTCTTCCAGACGTGCTTCCGCTAAGAATGGTAAGTCCTCTCTCTTAAGTGATTGAACCATGTAAAATCGAGGCTTGATCCTAAAATAATTGTAAGGATTTTTGTATTGGCTAATTTTTGGGTTGGACATAACTTGAATTCATTGGTGTTGTATTTTATATATTTTTTAGTATGTACTGTGATATAAGTTGCCGGATGCACTTAAATGAAGAAATCCAAGAAAAAGCGACAAATTGAAGTGTTTTTCTAAGGATATCATAATTTAAAAATGTCATATCTCACGAACTTAGTATTGAAAATAGGCAAACTACTTACCATTAAAAAACTCATTCTGAATAGATATTTATAAAGCCGAAGATTACGTCAAACAGAACTAAAATGACAAAGTTATGACCTAAAAAGTTTGCAAGAACTTGTGTTAAATTTTGTTTAATCAGTCGAGCAAACATCCAGTTGATCTGACCTAAAACAATAATACGATCGATCCGACCTTTGACCGATCGATCGGGTGTTGAGCAGACATCTACCATCTTGCATGAAAACTTTTCTTATTTGTGACAAAGTTTCCTGTTTTGTTCCTAATTGGACTCTAACCCTAAGGCAAACATCTAATTGATCTGACCTAAAACAATAGCTTAATAGGATCGATCCGACCTTTGACCGATCGATCGGGTGTTGAGCAGACATCCATCAACTTGCATGAAAACCTTTCTTGTTTGTGACAAAGTTGCCTGTTTTGTTCCTAATTCGACTTTAACCCTAAGGCATGAATTGTAGGTTATAAATAAAATTTCCTTTTGACCCTAAACACATATCTCATATTCTAACTTGAAAATACACTTTGGAGATCAGGCTTTTCCTCTAGAGCTTTCGTTGGAGAGTTTGCTACGGCTTCTAATTCTAGAGTTTTGTTGCTTCTACTTCGACGTGCGAGATCATTCATCTTGTGAAGACAAGGTGTTGTAGATTAATCGTGGAGAGCAGGGCACGTAGAGTCGAGTCATATCATGGATTCTTACAAGAAAAAATACATCCTGCGGTCGAGGGACTGACTGTGTAAAGTTGTGAGTATATTTTATAACTGCTAAAACTAGTGCTTGATTAGTCCATTGGAGCTCGTGGTTTTTTTTCCAAAAGTATCTCTATGTAAAAATTTGTCTTTTTTTTTGTGTATTTGATTACTTTTTGCTTGCAAATTTACTTTATTTATTCCGTTATATATTGTTTGAATTGCAATCTAGAAATTCGAGACCCATAAAACTTTCAATAATCATTTCAGAAATCTCAATAAAAATTTATCTGTACATAAATTGATAACATCAGTCAGCAATAACATGTATTGTAGGAGAAAACAGAAATTAGAAGTGATTTCAAGTAGTTGAGTTGTTGTCATGCCCCAAACTTGGGTATCCAAGTAAGAAGGAAATTTGACTTCGGCAAAACGAATATCTAGGATCTTAGTCTGCAAATGACCAATGTAAAACTTTTCCATTCATAATCACATAATAATTAAGTGAAAGTAATATCATAAAACTATGGAAGCATAGTAACACGATCCGCATAGTAAGGTATTTTATAAAATACGTCAAATAGAATAGGGAAGAAAAGCCAAACTACATGTCCAAGTATATTAAACTTTACTACAGTTTATTACATCACTTAGAACTGTCTAATACCTTAGAAGTATCTAATACCTCCTCAACTATTCACTGTATATATCGAAGTTCGGGTGTCTACGCCTCCTCACCAACAGCCCTACTGAAGGAATCTACTCAGCCTCGCCTCTTCCTCCAGTGAAGCAGTAATGGGCTCACAGTCTACGACACCAAGATATAATGTGTCAAATCCCATAAGACTTGACGAAAGTAGTAATGGATGCATGATTTTCGTTTGAGGAGGGCTTACGATAGTCAATTAAAAAAGCCATTATTATTTTATTGTTCTTTCTTAATATTAACTTCAGTAAGAAGAGAAATTTATTGCATTTACAAAATATCTTATCACATCAAAGTTTTATCATCAAAAGCTAGTTAAGAAACATATGATTGAGAGTCATTTAAACAAATATACCACTCCACTTGAATGATCATATACATAGATAGAGCCACAAAAATATACACATTAAAGTAATAAATCATCAATATGTTGAGTTTCAAGTAATTTAAACTTTAATCAATTTTGGGAATTTGTGAAATGCATCAAAATGATCCAAATGTATTTAAACCACCAAATGTATTCATTTACACATGTGAAAATTATATAAAATTATTTGGGGACATTATGTAAAACTATTTCAATGAGAAGGGACTGTTTGAACAATTTGATTTTTTGGGATTCAATCAACACCATCAGTGGGTAATATAAATTAAATCAAGAAAAATCATACTTTACAATAAAAAATGAAAAAATTGTCACATTTATGAAAAAAGAACAATGAAAATCAATTATAGTGTGGATCCATAATAAGTCTATCTAAGCCAACACTATACTCATCCTCTTCATGAGATACTTAGAGAGAGGATGGTGCTATTCATTCATTCATTCATCTATAGATACAAGACTACAAACGTAGTACTATTTGAGAGAAGCAATGATAGGAGAGGGAGGGGTATTTGGGCGGACTTGTGTTTTGATTGGTGCAGTGATCAACATCTTCCAGTTTTTCAACTCCTTTTTTTATATTAATATTGCTAACATCACATGAGATTACAAACTTATGGTTGCAACAATGAGTACATTCCATTTGTGTCATGGGCTCATGATATTGAATTCTGACACCAATATCTTTTCCACATGTTCTTAATAACCATCAAACACCTTATATATATATATATTAAAAAAATTTAGTCAATAATCTTCATAAACCCTTGCTTTTAGGGTGAAACCCAAAAATTTTAATCAATGATTTTCATCAAAATTTCATACAGGAGTTGTTCATTTCCATTTTTCCATTTTAGACCAAAGAATGAAAAAATAAAGGAAAATAAATTGTCAATTGTACAGTTTCATTAAAAATCTAAACATAGAAAGAAATATGTGTAAGGTCCAAACCCAAACTAATTTCAATTTACAAAAATTAATCTTGTTTTACCTTAATTAATACTTATTTAGACTAATTCAACTCAAATCTCTTAGGTTTTGGTCATGGATAGATAGTTGGGTAGGATTCGAACTTTACTTAAGTAGTCAAGAACCTTCTTGTAAATTAGAGTTATTTGGTTTGCATCATCTTGGCATCATATTAGTTGCATCATATGTATTTCATGTTGTGGGTCATCTTTCACAGTGGGCCCAGCTTAATTCGGACTCATCTTAGCCCAATTAAAGTCTAATTACCTTAAACTGTAAATTTTATGAGCAAGCTAGACTTGCATGCAAATTTCAAGAAAAAAAATTGAATTAAGAGGGACTAACCACCCTCTTCATTTCCTTTTAACCTAACTGTTGGAGCATTTCATCTTCTTTCATTCTCCTTCATCTTTTCTTTTTCTTCCTGCAAAATCCAAGAGGAAAAGGAGTTGCATGTGTGTTAGAGCAACTCCACCTCATTTTCTTGCTTGTCCTTTTCATTGGAATTTCACAATTTTATTTCGTCTTTACCTCTACAGCTTTCTAAGGTGAGGATCTCATCACCATTCCATTTCTTGGGGTTTAAAAGAGTCAAGGAGATTCAAACAAGCCCATTTCCTCAATTGCATGTTTTAAATCATCTTCTATTAAGGCTTTCTCCACCATCAAACCAAGGGAAGAGCTTAATTTGGGTAAAGCACTGAGATAAGGTAAGTATAAGAGTATATATTACTGCATGTATGTTTATTTATATTGATTCTTGAAGAATTCTCTTTAAATGCCAATTTACAGCTCTTTCACCCTTTAATTCAAGAATATATGATGGATTAAGTGATAATGAATATGTTTATAAATTATGGATAAAATGTGGGTATTGAAAGAGATATGATGATAGTTTGGAGCAAATAAAACCACAGTGGAACAATTGAAGAAGTTTTGTATTGAACTTTTGCTTCAGAACTAAGAACTTGAAGTTTACGGCTAAGTCGTAACTGTTCTACAGCTAGCTTTCTAGAGACCCAAAACTTGACTTTCTTCTACAGCTAACCTCATGGTTCAGCCGTGAAGTACACTATAATTAAGCCGTAGCCAAGTTGTGGCCAAGCTGTAGGCTAACCACGACTAAGCAGTAAGCTAAAATATGGCTAAATCATAACTGCAAAAAAATCTAGTGAAACACGGCTAAGCCATGGCCTATTCATGACTAAGCTATAGCCTATTCATGACTAAGCCATAAGAACACAGGAACTTAGGCAAAACTAGGAATATTCAAAGACCATGTAAGGCCTTATGTATGGTACCTTTACCTCAAACAGATTCACCGAACGGTAATCAAATATTGAGGAGGAAGAGTGTAGAGCTGTCACTCATTCTTCTTAATTTTTTCAAATAGTTCCAATGTCACGTCATGGGTGTTAGCATAAGAAGAGGTGTCTAGTGCCTACATAATGTAACACCAAGATTTGGTAATACATCGACACCGGACTTTTTATGAATACACCGTATGAAATGACTACGAAAATATGGATTATCTCAGTATAGGATTGGCTAGTAAATAACCTTAATGACCCCTCAATTCAAATGATTCATATTGTTAAGTAAACCTTGCCCTCAACATGATTTATTCATATACCTATTTTTTCCACGTAAACCTTGAGGCAAGATCGGAGACGAAACTTCTACTGAGCATGAACCTGTAAGCCAAGATGGGGGTAAATAAGGTTGAAAGGGTTCGAGCTTTAATAGTTCATTTAAATACGCATTATTTGAATTTCAGTTACTTGGTTTAAATCTTACTTTTATTGATTGATTATGACCTCTAGACTGATATGTGTTTCTGTATAAAAATGAGTTGATCGTTACATGAGATAAGCATGAAAGTTAACCGTTGTGTTATGTCACAACCTGAGCCTAAAAATCGGGAGTTAGTAAAACCTAACCTGTGACACATGTACTCCCGTGCACGTATACCTCGACATGGTCTAAGTACACGCACATAAGGGATGTTCACACGTGCAAACCAAGTGTATACAGAAGCTGTACGTATCATAGCAAGCAAGGAAATTAAACAAAATACATAACCCTATGGAGTCAACAAAATAACATTAATTACAAATGTACAATACAAAATGAAGAGATAACTCCTTAAAGACCAATACCAGAAAAAGTACAAGAAACAAAACAAACAAAGAAAACAAAAGGAAAGGCCATGAATGGATGCACTACCAAGCCGCTCTCGTGGGAGTAATTAAGACCACTCCTTTAGCCCTGATTGGGTCTCTCGGATCTCTCCTGGAGTCTAGCCGACCGACGATGGGTCGGTAAAGGAATCTGGGCCTGCAACACCAAGAACAACTAATGAGTACGACTACTCAGCAAAGCATAAGCTCCAATAAGTTAACACGCATTGTATTTAGCAAAATAATTAACAGTTAACAATTCAAAAGTGCATAGAGATCACATTTGTATACTAGGTAGATCGTGCACATCAATAAGCATGCTGTAAGAATCATAAAACAGATAAACTAGTGTAACACTCCGATCCCCTTTGAGCCGGTTTAGTGGCTCATTAATGTGTTTTTGTGTTGTTTATTTCTTTTGGGCTTGGTTTCGGATCTTGGATAGGTAGTTGAGTAGCCTGTGACCTGGGATGAGGTGGCTGCTACATTTTCCATATTCTCCTAATTGAAAGCAATCAGTATGAGAACACGATCGACCGGGCTAGGATACGAATGGGTCTCTGGTTCTCGGGGTCCGAACTCACAGGACAGCAGCACTCTATAGAGGCAATAACAATCTACGCCAAAATCAACCCCGTAGGGTATCATGAGGCTGAGGCTGAGTAGAGCCAGACTAATAAAATCAGTTATGTGGTATGATGCACGTCAATCAATGTCAGCCAATTGGTCAATCAATGTCAGTCTGTGCAATTCAGTACAGTACATGTCAAGTCACAGTCAAGTAATATAATACGTGCATCATTTTGGATTAACACCGTTATAAGGAACAATTAAATAAGTACGAATCGAACAAGGAACAAACAAGGAGCATGGAAGGCAACTGTTTTCGCCCAAGATGTACTATGGACAGAGCCCTCAGGGATTATCCAATCGTTACCCCAGCGCAGAACACGTACCATATGAATAAGAGGGCAAAACGGAGGTCAATATGCAATGCAAGATCATTGTAGGAATCACGATCTTTTACCAACCAACCCTATCTTAGTTGTCCATTGTTACTAACCGTGCATGATGATGTAGTTTTAAGTTATTCGGTACACAGTTGTTTATTTTAGGGGTTTTTCACTATAGTAAGAAACGTGTATCGAAGTCTTTTAAATCAACACCCACGGGGAGGTGCTTAACAATTGGACAACACACATGAATGTGTCACAGCTTGCAAGACTATTCATGCGTTCAAGGTAATCCGTTGGGCAAAATATATGGTTGAGCAGTCCATAGGAAAGGCCCTATATGGTCTCATCATGAACCTAGAGGTGGCATAAAAGGTCCTATGGTGTTACAGGAACAAGGGAAGGAAAATGAGTAAGCATATGATTCAATTGAACCCTAATTCTCTCGAAACAAAAATGCATCAAAGCCGACCGGTCAGCTCTGAAGCCCGATCGGTCGAATTCTGGTTCTAAGAGTGTCTAATCGGTCGGACCCCAGTCCCGATCGGTTGGACTACAGAGTTCTGTACAGAACAGGATCGCTGTATTACATGATTTCCATTCACAAAACCGATGTGTAACAAGGTTATACAACACAAAAGGGTTGTCGAACACCACACACTTATGAAAAAGAATAGAAGAATATAACAATCAGTGTGTATCAACATGTGTTCATCCATACTGTGCTTATACTTGCCTTAAACACGCTCTTTCCTTAATTTAGCTGTTCTTAGACCCAAACTATCCCGGAGATGCAATCCTAAAACCATGCATGCCACGAATAAGCAAAAGTAAGCAAAAGAGAATGGGTGCATGCAGTGCAATCACAGTCTAAACACATAACGAAGATCGTGAGTTAACTACTTACCTTAAATAAATCATGAAGATGGGGTGAGGGTTTCATCCACGACGAGAAGACAAGAAAGATGAAAGCGAAGACGAGAGAGAGATGTCGGGTAGAGAAGATACCAGTGAAACCAACGAGAAGCCAAACAACGAGTGCACAAGACTTTCTCCCCTTGGCTTTACATTGATTGCAAGGAAGAAGAAGAAGAAGACGATGATGAGGACGAAGAAGAGAAAAGAGAGAGCATGAAGAAGAGGAGAAGAGAATGAGAAAGAGAGTTGGCGTGTAGGAGAAGAAAATGAAAGAGAGAGAGAGAGAGGCGTTGGTTATATTTATAAGGTAAGGATTGCCAATTTGCATACAAGTCCAACAGTTCAGAAGAGTTACAGTTCAAGTCAACTAACGGTCCAACGGAAACAAACGACCTCATTTGCATACAAGCCAGTTATGGAAGTTGACGAGCTCAACGAAATACATGTGTTGACACAGAGATGATGCATGAATGACGAACCCGTACAAAATCAGAAATTATGAAAAAGGGCTCGCGATGGCTTAAACCAAGTTTAACTCAACTCAACTCTCTATCTATGACTCGAAACGAATCGCAAAGAATAAAACCACAAGCTTAACTGAAAGTCACTATAAATAGTACCGAAACCTCATTAAGTAATCATTAATTAATTGTTAAACCGGATTAAGCTGGGCGGAGTGTTACATGTTAACATGCTACCCTTTGTGTTACAAGTACCGAACCCAATACCAACACAGCGGCCCCAGAGGGAACCCTAGCGTTACCTCAGTGTATAGATAAGTGGAATAAGGATGATGTCTTTTACTAATCATACTATGTAGTGCGCTAAAAGAGGTTTCATTTTAGGTTTGCTTAGGTCATAGCCATGCTTAGACTTGTGGATAGATCATGCAATCTGTATCATGTTGTTTTTGGAGCCATAGATTGATGGACATGTTATTTTTGGTTTTGTATCTGTTTATCTATCATCTATATATTGTGTGTATGTGTATGGTTTAATTAACTGACTTGGATTATATTAATAAATGAATGTGGTTTTTATTAGTATCTATGATATATATACATGTGAATTCTCTGGGTTTCCACTTAATTGTACAAAATGATTGTTACATGTTTATGGATCTTCCTCACACATACATACGGAACCACTTTTGTGGCAGTTCGCACGTGTCTTGATATAGCACGGATTGTCATAGGTTACATGTGTCACGCCTCGGGATCCACTACAATTCCCCAATTCTTGGGTCCGAGGCATGACATACGTAAGTAATGGTATCAAAGTACTAATAAGTCAATTAAAAGACTTAGCAACCCTAAGATATGTGGTGAGGATACGATAGGTTCGATTGGAGAATAAATTCTGTATAAAAAATTATAATTTTTTTTATGCATTAAGGTGTTGTAGGTGACTGACCATTGTTATATTTGTAGATAAATGGCTTCAGGATCAGGAACTGGTAACAATGTGGGCGATAATGAACGTAATGACGTCGCGTTAGAAGATGTGGATCCACCACCGCCTCCACCTCCTCATCCTACGTACAGTACGAAAAATGATTCATGATGATAATGCATCAGTTGGCTGCGAGCAATGCTAATTAAGCAACAATGTAGATGTAATTTGCCGCTTTGTTAGAAAGGCAGAATCAAGCTAGTGATCCTAACTCCTTATATAAGAAGTTTCAGAAGATAAAAGCTAGAGATTTTACGAGAAGAGAGGACCCATTACAAGTAGATGAGTAGTTTGAATATACAGAGAATGTCTTTGATTCGTTGACTTGCATAAGGAAGCAACAAGTGATCTTGGCCGCCTTTATGTTCAGAGATGTAGTGAACATATGGCAGAAGAGTATCCATGAACAAATTAAAGTTATGCTAGAAGCTACTATTTGAGATACTTTCAGGAAATAATTCAGAAAGAAGTTTATCCCAGAATATGTTAGCCGTAAGAAAAAGGTAGAGTTCCTTACTCTACAGTAAAACATTATGATAGTTGCAGGGTATGTGCATATCTTTAGCCAGCTCTCTTGGTTTGCCTTGGATTTTATTGACATCGAGGTAAAAAAAGTTGAAAGGTTCCTCGAAAGTTTAAGGCCAACTATTTAGGGACACCCTACAGCTTTCCAGCGTCCTGTGGAGTATGACGACATAGTGGAAAGAATTTTTCCCAAGGACCTCCTAAAAAGGTTGAAATCTCACCTAAGAGCCTCTCTACTCTCATGCTAAATTACATCCAACACCTCCCCTCAACTTATTTCTAAATTAGCCCTCTAAAATCCCCAAATAAAATCAAAAGCAAATATAATTAAATAGAAATTAGCAAAATTAAGGTAGGGATCTTATAGTTGAGTTGTTGCTTATTAGACACATCAACTCATCCTAGCAAGATTTTGGGTTTTTCATGAATGAGGAGAAGATGGTTTTGGAAAAGAAAGAGGAAGATGGGAAAAAATATCTTAGCTTTTAAAGGGGAATTTTGTTTCATTTGTCGTTCGTGTGGAGACTAGAGGATTTTTTTATTTTTAATGGTATCCGACTATAAGGGGTGGGACCTCCTTCAGAAGAGGGTAGTAAACTTTAGAGGGATAGTGAAAACCTCAGGCGAGGGAAGTGGATACACATTGAGTGAGTTGACAAGGTCCTCTAGTGAGGAAAAGGTGATTGTCAAAGGTGGAACTGCAACCTCATACCATTGAGGTAAGAGGCCATTCTCGAGACTGGAGGACTTTATTGATTGAAAAAGAGATGTAAAAATTTTGCATTGCTTTAAAATATTTGGTTTTTGGTACTCTTTAAAAAATGAATAAACAGTTTGATGTTGTTATTATTATTATTATTATTATTGAAATTTCCACTGAAGAGACTCCATACGTTTATAACTCCACACTCAAGCAGATTTGACTCGAATACAGTAAGGAGTGCATTCTTAATTTTAATAAAGTCCTGAATTATGGCTGAAATAGTGTAAAAAATATGGACTTGTGCCAATTCAATGGCAATGTTTGTGAAAGAATCAAATTGATTAAGGTGGGGCAAAAGTTTTAAAAAATGGGCTTGAGAAGAGGAGGGTTGAATGAATGAGTGGTTCATTTGAAAATCCCATTTATGTATGTCTTTTGTACCTCTTTTGCTTTGTTCATTGGTCGTGTCAAAAACTCACATGTACGCCTATATCGGTAACTGAACTAAATTACAATGGGAGATTGTGAAAGTTTTTGGGGCTCCAATTTTATAGATTGCAAACCATACAATAAGCAGTGGAATAAAGAAAGAAATTTGCAAACAAATAATCAACTGCACAAGAAAAAACACACAGATTTTTGACATGAAAAATCCAAATGAGAAAACCACGAGCCCTTTCGGACTACCAAAACTGAGCATTAATTTCAAATAGCTACAAGATATACTCACAAATCTTTCCAGTCAGTCCCTAAACCTAAAAGTAATTCTTCTTACAAGAATCCACGACATGACTAGCCTCATATGCCCTGTCCTCTGCGCTTGATTTAATCACCTTGATTCCACAAGATGAGCAATCTCCTATAAGAAAATAAAAGCAGCAAACTCTAGAACTCAAGCATTCAACAAAGTCTTTCCAATAGAAGGTCTAGAGAAGAAGTAATCTCCAATGTGAAATTTTAAATTAGATTGAGATGAATGCCGCAGGGTTGAGAGAAATACTCTTTTCATAGCTCACAATTCGTACCTTAGGGCTAGCGTGCAAAAATGTATAAAACAGGCAACTTTGGCACAAACATAAAAGGTTTTCGTGCAAGTCGATGGGGTTTTTTCTTTTCCATCAAGCGTTGAGCATACAAGTGGGAGCTCAAGCGGAGCTTAATTATGCTTTCAGTTACAATTATATGATGAAATTCTGCACTCGGCGCTCCAGTGGATACCATTTTCATAAATATTTTAAAAACTTTTCGAGGCCATAACTTTATCGTTTTAGCTCCGATTGATGTAATATTGGAAGCTATGGATATCTAATTTGAATGAGCTTTCCAATGAAATGTAGATTGCTTTAATCGAATGGTTGGTTTGAGAGGTATAAACCATATCTCTCTAAAGACTTCCATTCAAGCAACTTGATGAAGCATGCTATATTCCAATCTAAAATATATAAAAATACAATTCAATTGGACTCAGAGTTTTGTCTAGCCCATGAATTAGCTAACATACAAAATACTAATAAATTACTTCTTGTTTCATTTAGTATGTAGAGGCGATCAAAAAATCCAAGTGAGACAAGCCTACATGTGCAACTTGTTTGAAGGCAATTAGATGCCTTTAACCCCTTGATCAATAGCTCATAAATATAATGCTATATATCAAATAAAAGATTTGGTCAAACCCCCACCCACGGCCCATAGGATCTAGTGCAATTTAGGGGCATCCCTTCCGATATGTGTGGATGTAAGCACGGTTCCCATGCCAGCATTTCTACATGTTTGGATGGGGGAGTAAAGTAAAGTGCAGTGAATTGAGCCTCCATTTCATAAACATAATTTGATATTCCATCATATAAAAAGTATAGAAATTCAAAATTTCCTCTTTCTTTTAAAAGAAAGTCAAGAATAAGCATTCTCAAGCTACTACATAATTAAAAAAAAAACCATCTAGTTTTTACACAAAAAGTCAAAAAATTCCTTCTAAAAGAACTAAGAATAGAAGGAAATCATATTATATTATGATTTGACTTCATTATATTTTAATCTCGCTTAATTTGAGGCTTCACCTCATCACACTTTAATACACCATATATACAAACGTTCCTAGAAAAGGAATGTGCTTTTGGGGTTGTTTGTTAATTTAAGTAGGTAAGTGAAGTGAGGTAAATGATTATTTCAAAAGATAAAAAATTGAGAGGGATATAATTAATTCCATAATGAGATTTTGTCTTTAAGTGAAAAGTAAATGTAACTTTTTGACTTTTTATTTTAAAAATAGATATTTTTTATCAATTAGTGATATGAGAACGAAGCTTTTTAACTTTTAGGTGTAAAAAGTTAAAATGATTTTTTTTAAATATAATATTTTAATTTGATTTCTTTTGTTTATTGTGTCTTGAAACGAAAGATAAATATATTTTACTTTGTGGTTAAATTAAAAAACAGGCCCTTGCTTGCAACTGTGTTGTCTAGTTTTCGAAGATCCAAACGGGTAATTTGGTTCAGGACCGATGGAACAACTGATTATGTTGACACTGTATTACCTGGCACAAACCGACACGGACCGCGCCCCAAACTGGAAAGGATACCACGGCAACACGCCCAGCAAATCGCAATCAACACCTGGGAAAGGGGCAAGTCAAACCCCAGCAAACATACGCACGCAAGATCCAAGTGATGTGCGTTGCGATCATCAATCTGGTCCGCTCAACAGTTGATTGTGGGCCACTGGTGTAATGAGAGGTATGGTTGGTTGTTTTCTTTTTGGATAATGATAAAAACAGGAGAGCGCGTTGGTGGGTGGGGGTGGGGTTGGGTTTGTGGGGTGGTGTGGCGGCCAGGGGGCCAGGGACGACAACCACATTCGATGTGAACACGTGGGCCTGTGGCCTCTCTGCTGCTCCACCATCGATTCGAATAAAATTCCAAGTGTAACGGCAAATCAAAATGGGGTCGGGACCCGTGCTTATCCCATCTCTCTGAATCTGATACCCCCAATAAAAATTGAAAAATTAAAAAAAAAGTCGTGGTCATACTGCCTACTAATTACTGCCCGGCAGGAACTATATATCTTTTTTAACTGTTTGTGTCTGGACGATTTTCGACCAGGAATCCATCACCCCTGACCCCACCACGTTAACAAAAAAAAAAGATGACTGCAACAGGGACGAGACGCGACAGGACGAGGAGGTCACAGGCAGTGGAGTGGACCCCCTCGGCTTCAAGTGAAAGAGAGAGATGATCCAATTCCAACCACAGGACAAGGACACCCATGTGCCCGCCTCTTCTCAGTTCTGACTCTCTGCCAACGATTGGGGATTCGCTTCTAGCAAAAAGGACATGACAACTTGTTAGCTATTTTTTTAAAACTCCAAAAAAAGAAAAAGAAAACCAAATGTTCTAGCCATTAGCCAGGCGCCAGCTCTGTTTTTTGATTCCTCTCTACCCTGTTACAAACTCCTCTCCTTTCACTCAGTAGAGGAAACTACTACACGAGTCCTCTTGCAACTCATTTTTCATCTTTCCACAAAAAAAAAAAAAAAAAAAGGTAAAAACGGTACAACTTTACTTTCAATAGAAATTTGAAGATGGAATCCGAGCTACCACAACCCCAGCCACTGATCAAACACCTATCCATCTTAATCCACTCAAGGATGAGAAAAGTAACATCAGATCAATTGGCTGGTTAGACGACTTGGATTATTAATTAATTAGGCAATCATAGTTAATCCAATCTAGAGAATATGGGCGTCTGTTTGGACTTCCAAGTGACCGTGTCCCAGTTAATTTGTTTCTCATAGGAGACGAGGGTGGTCCTCACCTCAAACCACTCTCCAGGGCTAGGACTAGAGAAAGGAGAGGCCAGAGTGAAATTTGAGCAATGCTAGCCACACTCTCCAACTCATAATCCATCTTACAATTGTCCTATGTGACAGTTTCTCTTTTTCTCATTTTTATAATATTAAAAATAAAACAAATTAATTAGGCATACCACATAGAATATTTACGAGATTAGTTGTAATTTGAAAAACGTGGCTCTCATTTCTCGTGAAGTTTCGCAGAAGCTTCATAATAGAATACAATATGCTCTTCTATATATCGTTACTCTGTCTTTCCCTGTTTTTTCTTCCAATCTATCCTCTCATTTGTTTCTTCATTGCACTTGTTTCATGTGCATTCTTCCGTACCCGATTTGACGTTTTCTCTGTTCTGCAAGATTCGAGAATCCGAAGGAAAAAGCAACAAGTGGGGATGCTGAGAAGAATTACCATTCCAATTTCAAATCTTAAACTCATTTCCCCGCCTCCCCTTTCACATGGCGATTCTCTTTTCTCTTTAAATTTATTACTGAGGAAGCGGACACCGACAAGTTACCAGATAGCATTAATCAAGGTGCATAGAGGGACAGACAAATGTCGCAGAGACCCTAATGCTTCCCTTCTTCAACCTTCACCGCTGTGAGCCCCGCCCAGCCGTACCTGGCCTGTGCTGTGCCAACCCGTGTAATTTCACAGGCCATGCTTGCACCGCCCGGGCCGCTGTAGTGTCCACCAGCACAGCTCAGGGCCCAGATGCGCTGGGCTGTTCCGCCTACATGCCCCTCTTAATGTTTGAAAAATTTTTATATAAGTTGAAGGAGACATTATGGACTTAGTTAAATTGAAACTAATATGTTAAATCGATAAATGTGTTACAAATGAAGAAAAATTTTAAATTATTTAATGTTTTATATTTAATTTATATAAAGATAAATATTTTTAATTACAAATGTCTGCTGGGCAGTGCCAAGTCATGCCCCGTGTCTTGCAGCGGCCCAATACCCTTAGCACAGCATGGCCCAGCTTTGGGCTCGTGCCGTGCTTGCCTACAGCCCATGTTTTTGCAAGCTAGGCTGGGCCGGGCGGCACACCCAGATTGACACTACTACAATTACACAACCATGTATTTCCAAACAAGACAATGACCCTTTTTCTTAAAAAAAAATATTTAATGCAATGGAGTTACCACAAAAAAAAAAAAAGAGTCCAAAAATTTAGGTGTACAGACGTATTCCTCACATCCTTAAGGGCACATTTGGCAGTTTTCCTCACCATGAATTTCCAACAGGAAATCCACGATTTCATGGATTACCCACATTTCACAAAAGGCCAAAAATGCTCATTCGAAGAAAGTCCCAGCCAGATGCCCCCTATCCAATTCAGCCTTTTTGCACGCGCACGGAAAGGCGAATGAACAGTGCCCAAAGCATTAAATGGGGACAATTCACCTTTTATTCATTTGTTCAATGAATGGGTCTCCCATGGATGATCTATGCCATTAGATGTGAGCAACACCCCAAAAACAGTTATAAGATGGATTTTTAGCTGTTGATTCTTCTTAGATGTGACAATATTTTAAAAATAGTGATCAACATTCCATGCATAGGTTTGAACTTTGTGGGCCCATTTTGAAAAATCCAGACGTTGGATTTGATCTAGAAGCCAAGAACGACTATAGGACCAAATTTCATAAATGTGGGGCCTTGTAGATCATGATATATTGACCAAAATGTTCTAAGTCGTTGATTTCTTAAATGTTTCTTTCCTAGAAATCCACTCTTTTGCCAAACTTGGTTTTTTTAAAAGATGATAGGTTGATTCCAGGCTTCAACGTGGACGTTTGCCAAACGTGCCCTAAATCTAATGCATTCCTACGACCATATCCAACTAAAGTTATTATTTCTATGTGTTTTGATGCATTAATTTTCTTTAAATCAAAATTTTTTTAATTTCATGATATAGATTCAGATAATGTCAACCTTGAATCTAATCAATCAAAAAATATATTTATTTATATTTACTTTTTTTTTTCCTGATCCCCTGATTTCATGGGATGCTAATGCAAAAATAAATGAATAAATAACCCCATCCGGTTCTTTTCATTCACTTTCCTTTTTCACCTCCTTCCATTTTCTCTCTATAGAACTAAGAAAAAGATGAACTGCAAATATTTTCTCTCTGCCCCACCTTCTCCTTCTCTTATCACAGTCCAGTGATGTCATGTGAAATATCAATTTCTATAACATACATTTTCTGAAATCAGCAAGTAAATTTATTTTCTATGGAATGCGAAAAATGACATTTTGTCATGAAAAGTAGATATACACTTGACCAATACCATTTCTCAATTTCTATCGTTTTAGAAAATTTTCCCTAAAATGATGCATAAAAGCCAAGATATCATGGGACAATCTCATGATATCATGAGATCTATCAGTTTCTATGGCACACTATTCATGTGATATTATGATACTTACTAGTTTCTGTAATATTCCACCTTCTGCACTTAGAAAGAAAAATCAATTTCTACCAAACACAAAAATAAGGTTTTGTGAAAAGTAAATACACTTATGACCTCCATTTCTTAGGTTCTATCATTTAATTTTCACCCAGAGATGAAAAGAAGAGAAGAATAAAAAAAGGAAAAGATAGAGAAAAAAGTGGAGAAAGTGACCAAAGAGAGGGTGAGAGAGAGAGAGAGAGAGAGAGAGAGAGAGAAAAGATGCCTCAATCCAAGGAGTGAAAACTTTCAAATCATCATTCTCTTGGTTCCTACATATAAAAAAAGACATGTGGTGAAAATGGATAGTGAAAGAAAAGAACCGGATAATCTAGACTATTCATAATGAATTTCATCACTTTTAATCATATTTTCTCAATTTTTATTTTAATAGTAGTTGGTTCCACCATTAGAATGACTAATAACTAATCGTGAGTTTTAAGTGCAAAACCGCGATGTAATAGAAAAACTAATATGACCAGGTTGATCCTCATGAAGCAATATATTTTAAGGTTCATTTCTAACTTGTATTTTCCCTAACTAAAATCTAAAACTACCCTAATTTAAAAACTAACAAATTACAACCATCTTACTTTAATTAAAAGAATTAATTACAAACCAAATAAAGAAAACCTCATAATCTAGAAAACTTAAGTCTAAAACTTCTTTAAAAAAAATTAAAGTTGCTGTAAAACTAAAACATAAGTTAGAACTTCCAATTATAAAAGCTTGCTAAAAGTAAAACTAACAACCAAATTAGAAACAAAATAAGATTAAGTTAGAGAGGAATCAACAATAAATCTAAGTTAAGGTCAAACAATGTTAACAACAATCTAAAAAAATTAAAAATGTAAAATAAGAAACTAATTTAAACTTAGAAAGTTAGTAAAGTTAGTAATACAATGTATGCCATAAAATGCTGAAAAAATTTTAAGTCTAGAGAACTTGTATGCTATGCAATTTTTATGCATGCTTGGACCTATTCTAATACATCTTAAAACTAAGTTTAATGGTGGTACTCAAACTATACTAATGAAGAAAATTAACCAAAAAAAAGTGAAAAAAGATCTAAAATAAAAAAAGTTATGAATGCATGAACACGACATGCTTGCAAAATTCTGTCCAGAAATTCTGATTTGAGTTGACTGATTGATAGAATTTAAGCCCCTATTTAACCAACTTCCTGAAATTACTTTGATATGAAATTCTGGGGAATGAAAGACTATATCCTAGCCTCTAAATTCCTAATTTTCAAAGAAAAATATTATGATTTGAGTGGGCTACCAACTTCAAACTTTTTGCCAAAGAAATGTTTCCTCAATTTGCTGAAACTAGCAGAAATTAGGCTGTCTATGTGTAAACTAATTTTCAACACCTGTGTAGGTCCGATTTTATCATCAGATTCAAATTTGAAAGTTGGATTTTTAGCAACTTAAACATGCACAAAATTATATGATATGAGAATACATGCAATGAATTATAATCTAACCATCAAACTATGCATAAAAACAACACAAACATGACAAGGAAATAAAAAGTACAGTAATTTAAATATGTGGTTGTAAGAAAAGTAAATATGTGGAATTGACAATGAATTTAAATATATGAAAAGATAAGAATTTATATCTGTGAAGAACAGTAAAAACAAAAGTGTGGTAAGCATTTTCTTCTTTTTCAAAATTCTTTGTAAGTGGGTTTATAATTTGAATCATACTCATAAAGCCTTTGGGTCGTTAATCCAAAGACTAACAAGTAAAGAAACATAAATCAACCACCAATCACCCAATTACAGAAAAGAAAAATTGAAAAGAGAAAAAAAATATTTTTACTAGAATGCAATATTCTTTGCAAAAGAGAATAATAAATTGAGAACTAGAATCATTTCATACTCGGACGAAAAATCCTCTTCTAAATGATGCTTCAAGTTGGAAAGAGCTTTCATGAAGAGAGAGAAACTATGGAAAGGAGAGAGAGATGGGGAGAGTGAAGGAATTTAGCTAAAGAGGGGGTCTTATCTTTCATGGTATGGCATCCAAGAGTACTTGTATTTATAGATTTTTCAAGCCTAAGTTGCCATATTTACTTCCTTTTTCCCTGCTGGCAAATATTTATTTTTGGAAAGACATCTCTACTTGGCCTCCAAGATTGCAAAAATAAAGAGATAATAGCTTGTTAATCTTTGAAAAATCTCTTGCCACATATCCTTTCTTTTCTTAAAAAATTCTCTTTCCTCGAGAATTTTGAAAGATATTTGGAGATAAAGATCACCAATTTTTTAGTCACAATCCCAAGTTAACTTTCAGCTGATGTGGATGTCCACCACGCGTTTGCAGTCCTCTCAACTTGAGCCATTCTCCTCATGTGTAAAGAATCTTCACCATTGACCTTTTTTTTTTAAATTACTTGGAGATTTCCTTGAATTATCTTTAAAGATAATGTGAAATAAATCTTGAAAAAATTGTGGGCCCTCTTTGACGTCCCACACATGTGGGCACATGCTCATGTGCATGTGTGGGGTCCACTTAATGTAATTTTCTAATTTTCTTCAAAATTCTTCTTTTTTCTTTTTCTTCCATCTTTTCTTTAGAAATGCAATCATTGCCTTAATCTATGTTATAAGACCCAACTCATAATTTCTAGCAAGCCAAAAGTGAATTTCATATGAAAAGATAATTTTATCCTTAATTCACAAATGCATGACTGCAGGTCCAATTCTCATGAGATAATAGCATGAATGCACATCATTATACATGATTAGACTTGATTAAACTAATGATAATGAAAATTCGATTCATTTCATAAGAGAAACACATTTGGCAAAACTTTTCGAAAAAAGAATTCTTAAAATGGCAGGTTTCATGAATTTGTGCAAAAATGATGATTCTTAAGCAAACTATGTAGGAAAATATTACAATGAGTCCTAAATACATAAAATCATGATTTTTATCTAAAGAAGACTCTTTTGGATTAATAGTCCTTAATGTATCAAAAAATACCCATGAAAATATGTATTTTTAAGGACTTATCAATAACGTGATTAGTAATTCTTATACATGATTAATCATATGCATTAATCACGTTATCAATTATTTGCTCGATTTTATAGTGAGACCAACTTTAATACTAAATTTAGAAAAAAATCATGGGAGGAGATAAAATTCATTTTGAAGGATCCAATTTATCAATACATCAGCTCAATGGCAGAGTTCTAAACATCCCACTCATGGGATCTGGACTCAAAAGTCAAAACTGACACCATAGAACACCCTTACACGATCTTACACATTGTTAGTCATATACACTAAATCATCCCTGGGGCTTACTGGCTCACTATCACTTCAACAACTGTCACAACCCAAGCCCAAAAAATCGGAGATTAGGGTCGACCTAATCAATGACACACATATTCTCGTGCACATACACCCGCACCCAGTTTAGATGCACGTACACAGGGGAAGCATTCACACGCGTAACAGAAAACGCGAAAGCTGTAAGTATCAAACATGAGCAAGAACAAGAGAAAACAATAAAATATATGATTACTGTTGATTCTACAGGCTACATTAGGTACAAAAGAGATATTTATAAGTCATTCTACAATGTCATGTAACAAAATGCAAAGAGGTTGATGCCTAGACGCTCTTAGGAGTGGCTTCATCATGTCCACTCATCTAGCCCAGATGGGGTCTCTATCACTTCCTCTGAAGTCTGGCCGACCTTCGAGGAGTCGGGAATGGAATCTGAGCTTGAAACACCAAGAAACAACAGGTGAATATGACGATCCAACAAGCATAAACAACAAGTAGGTAATACGCGTTGTCTCTAAAAGAATTCATGACAGGCAGATTAAATAGAAGTGCAAGTTCGTATACTAGGCAGGTCATGCAAATGTAGAATGAATGCATTAGATTCAAGATAGAGAAATACTGTACTAGGTGGCTACTACATATGCCATATTTTCCCAAATTTGAGAGCGTGACGTGAGAGGACACCATCGACTGGGCCAGGGTACGAATGAGTCTCTTTTTCCTGGGGCCCGGAATCCCCAAGACGTGAGCACACTGCAGCGGCAACAACATGCTAGGCCAAATTCAACCCCGTCGGATATCCTAAGACTGAGGCTGAGTAGAGCCAGACACAACAAATCAAGCATATATCGGGACATTTCATAACCATAACGAAAACGAATAACATATCATAGTTCTGCTCAAGTGCACGTACAAGTAAGTCAATGTCTACAACCATAACAAGATCTCAAAAGGAATACAACACAACGAACCAATGCTAATCCATTTTTTAAATCTTGAGGACAAGGAGCATAATGCAAGATGCTATGCAAGTAGAGTTAATAGAATCAAAGTTAATTACTAGCCAACCCTAGTCTCGTCATTCACCGTTACTAACTGTGCATGATGATGTAGTTTTAAGGTGTCTGATACTCGGTTGTTCTTTTTAGGGTGTCTTATTGTAAGAGAAAGCGTACCAAACTCCTTAAAATAACACCCATAGGGAGGTGCTTAACAAATGAATAACACTCATGAATACATCCCAGCCCCCAAGACTATTCATGATAGGTCCAAGGTCAGTCATCAGGGTGGTCCATTTTAAGTTTCCAAGTAGTCTATGGTTAGTTAAAGAAGCCATTTACATGAAATTCCACAACTCTGAAATTCTGCCCAGCCGACCGATCGCCCAGGTATCCGACCGGTCGGGCGCCTCCCATAACTGAAATTCGACCGGGCGGGGCTTCAGGACAGACCTATCGAACCTAAAACGGAAGGACATGAACAGAGGCCGTTCGAACCTGTGTTTCTTTGTACCAAATGAAAGAATAAGCCAAGAAGAAGCAAGAAGAAGCGAGAAGGGGCTGTGATACCATGCATCTACTAAACGTACGTGAAGTAAATCATAACCATCACAAAATACCAACATGTATTCATTCAACAGTTGCTTATACTTTGCTTTAACGATGAGTTACCAAGCTTTTACTCGTACTAGACTTGGATTTCCAGAGACACTCACACGGAGAATCGAGGCTTGACACTGGCGAAGTGGAGGAACGAAGGAAGAAGAAGAGAAAAACGGAAGATAAGGATGAACAGGCGGTTAGGTGGGTATATATATATAATTTTAGCCATTTGCAACCAGGTCCAAAAGTTATACTAATTACAGTTCGAGTTAAATGAATACTAACAATTTCAATTGGTTTCTAAACACTTTCGAGTCAGTTATGGGAATTAACGAGCACGATAAAAGACACACAATAACGTCAAGATGGCGCCCAAATAACAAAAGCAAATAAAATTAAAAATTACGAAAAAGGGCTCGCAACTACTTAATCTAGGTTAAACTCAACCCAACGACCTAACCAAGACCCCTAACATAACCCGAGAAGAAGAAAACACAGTGACTGCATAAAATCCTCAAGTAATACGCTAAAATACATAAGTAATCCACCTCTAACCTGCTAATTTGGGGTCGGGGTGTTACTACAACTGCCCTTGTTAAGTCTTGCATTGAGAGTTTTAGACAAAGATCTTAGACATTCGTTCAATTGATCCTCCTCTGATTGATGCAATTAATGTAGACATTGTTTTTCTCTAGTGAAGAGCGAGCAATTGGACGTCTTGAGATGTCCAATCATAGTCCATTCCATTCATGGCCCATTCTATTTTAAAGGAACCACATATTTTAACGTCTACTTCAGGCAACATTAATTTATATAACTTTGTTGGATCTCACCATTCATCGGTCCAAAAGGTATCCATATTACAACCCTTCCAGCGATGAAGCAGAGAGTTTCACTTCAATTCAAAACAAGTGACATACATGCACAGCTAAATCCACTCATTAGAAACTTCAAAAACAATTTCTAATTGAAAACTTTTGTCGCCGTGGCTATGGGTAAAATGAAGACATCGTTTTTCTTTTATAATTATATTTTGAAGAGCAAAAAGAAGGCTGAAATAAACCCAATTTATAGGTGAACTGCAGTCATATCCCCACTAAGACAAGTTATGGTGACGATTGAGATAGGACACAAGCTACTGTTAGACAGATGTACGTAATTAATTTGGCATTAATGATAATAACACTGTGTGAGGAATGAATAAGCCCACTTAGACAAAAGATCGCTGTTTGCCCACGTAACACAATCAATTCCTTTAAACTCACTATTTTGCCCACTACATGTAGACTTTTCTGGAGTTAGTGATGACAATGGCATGCAGAGACTTTGGAATTGCTTCAGATGCACAGAAAACACGTTGGAGGCACAAATCTGTCCGTGTTTAGAAATTTGGACGGTGAGAGCTTCTGTTTTGCTTCTCTTCATCCCCACAAAGCCCTTACAAAATTGCCAAACTCTTAGCAAAAGTATATTTGCAACGGGTTAAATTTATATTGGAAGAAACACTATTGCTGCTAAAGAGGTTAAATTGAAGAAACAAAGGTGAACATTCATAAATTGCAACCTAACAAATCCAAGAAAACTTAATGTTTCATCTCCATCTTATCCTCATTATCCTTCTCTCCTTGACTCTAAAAATTCTCTCATTTTACCCGCTTTAGGAACTCAAGCTTATGCAAACACACTACACAACAAGGGAAGCACAAGCCTCGATCTATAGTGAACCTACTCTTCAATCAAAACCAAATTCACAAAAAAAGAGAAAAATATAAAGATTTGCTTAATATTGATCATGAAATCCACCATATAGATTTTTAATCTAATGAAAGAAACTCAATTAGGGAAAAACAAGAAAAAGTGCCGAAAACAATTTTAATTAATTTTTATATAATATATAATATTCCTAAACTATGATAGATGTCCACACACCAAGTTACAGACTCTTCTACCCAAAAACATAAAAAAAAAATTTATAGACTCTTTCGATTGGATTCACATTGGAAAAGGTATCACTTGGCCTACCTCAAATTCTCTACCATTATCAACATCATGAAGTCTTTTGACTTTGGTCCACTCACGATTACTGTAAAAAAAAAAAGCATCGAACTATCCTGACTTCCTCCCTAGATGGTATATTGAGTTCTATCATCAACCCTTAAGCGCTATTTCTTTACAAGGATTTCTGACAAATGTTTGGGATTTTTTGGAGCATAATGTGATGGCATGTCTCCTAGAATTTTCAAATGCCATGTTCTTTCTAAAGATTTTTTAGTTCCAACCAGTTGAAAGGACTCAAATATCCTTTGAAAATTTCAGAATTCCACATCCTTCATCTTTTACTGGAATTTCTAGATACTCAAGTACAAGGGAGCATCCAAAAATTCTATTACATATGTTTGGGAATTATGAAATTCCTCAGGCAAGGATTCAAATAGGGCTTTATTTTCAAATATATTGATAAACTCATTGCCCCATTAAAACAACGGGCTTGTTTCTTTTAAGGCCTATTTGTGTAGGCCTTATTTTAGCGGAAAAGCACTCTCGACAATACACCGAAATTTCAAGCGCCTTGCGAGGTGCATTTGGTAGAAAATTTTGTAATTCTTAAGAGAGTTAAAATCTGGGGAATTCTAAAGGATAAAAGTATCTTTTCAAGTGATTGGAGTTTCCAATTGGTAATTGAAAAATGAAATTTAGAAGTGACAAGGAGACAACCATCACATCAAGAAGAACTCATGTCACGCCCACAGCCCTGAGATTAAGTTAATTTGGCTAGTCCTATGATGTGGCATGCATAATCCCATAGTAATTCACGTTTCACTAAAACAAATATAGACCACTGCAAGGGAATTCTACAACTTACATGTGCAGAAGATCCAAAAACATATGTACATTCAAATCCAACTATGAAACTTAGTGCTCAATGCATTGAATACACTGTAATAGTAAAAGAGCATAAACAAATATTTATTTAAACATTCCATAATAAACCTACTAGATAAGTTACTGAGTTTAGCATGATCTCATGAATGTCAACAAGCATATTTAGGAGTGATAAAAGTACATAACAGAATGAATGGTCAAATGACCTGAAACATAATACATGTCTAACAATAAAATAGCGTAACATGCAAATGTCTCAAAATAAATGATAGCATGATGAAAGAAGCTAGTCCGTAGCCCAAGTCCAAAAACATGTCCCTTGTCGCTTTACGCATAGATGACTAGCAAAAGAGGTCATCAGGTCCTCACTCATCTAATTCTGAAGGTACCACTGAGATATCCTCCGGGAGCATGTTAATAATAGGTTCTGTACCTGAATCGGGTCCTGTAATACCAAGGATAGCACCCTGAGCATGACAACTCAATAAGAAATAAGCAAGTAATATTTAAACATGTGGCACTAATAAGAGTTAGAGAACATAATAATTAAAGAAGTCAAAATGCGTAAACTAAACATATTAACATGTAAATTAGGCATGTATGTGAAAATCAAGATAACATAAGATCATAATATCTAATTGGCAAATCACATGGCTACTATCCTCTCCGAAGAGAGACACATAAAAAAACGTAATGAGAAATTAGGTAGCTAATCTAATTTCCCAAAAGAGCATCAAATTAGTTTATAGAAAACTAACTGCAACGGCAAATTACTTTCAACCCATACTTGGCCCTCCGGACCCCATAGAGACAAACTCAATGGTTTAGACTCCATGAATCAATAAGGATAGAATATATATAGCACATTCATGTTCTCATACTTACTTTCTTAACATAGCTTACTTGTTCACTTAGCATAATGATAGCAAATAAAGTATAACAGTAAACAAATGGTAATATAGGAGAAACGGAATGCTTCATAATAAATTTAACAAATGAGTATAGTGAAGAATAGAAATAATCGTAACAATATGCATAATCTTCCAATTTATAGGAATGAAGGATAACTTCCAAGTCAAGCTAATCTAAGATGTGTGTGTCCTTGGCCTTCCACTTCGTTGTGACCATAAATCATCAAACGTCATGTGTTACTGGAATTCTTGGTATTGCATTATGTATAAATCTAGATAATGGACTCGTATACCCACACATGAGGGCGTGGCAGTCAGAATAACTAGAACATCTATAAGGATGAATGATAACTAACATCTTCCTTGTTACCCACCTCGATTCCGTTGGACCAAGGGTTAAGGTAGATACAATAGAGTCATAGGGTCCACCTAGTGTTATTAGGTACACTTGACTACTGTCGAGCCCAAAATGTGCCTAGGGAAGGGTCTGGTATAATCATTTCAATCCAGATGGAAATTGGATTAATATATAAATAATTAAATAAATAACAGAACAGAAATTTGGGTGGGCACTTGAACGGGGTCTCATAAAGGCTAGCGTGCGTCCACATGCGCCCAAGCCTAATACATATTTTTCAAAATAACTGAGAGTTTTGAGTTTCCACTTAAGCGCGCTTGCGAAAAACTTAGGTTTCAAACCTATTTCGAGTGTGAAGCTCTACACATTTATTCCCCCTTTTACAACCTATGTTATGGCATTCAGTATTGTTTTGAATCTGCCATTTCTACACTATTTACACCTCCAATCAACCTCATTTATTCCATTCTCCGTTTAAATCAAAACTCACCCACCATGAAATCCTCCATTAATGACATATAAGAAGAATGATGGGCTGTATAATGCAATAAAACATAAACATAATAAGAAATCAGCAAACATCTCGTCATGCATGGTGCCAC
Source organism: Sextonia rubra (assembly GCA_037013555.1). Lineage (NCBI taxonomy): Eukaryota > Viridiplantae > Streptophyta > Magnoliopsida > Laurales > Lauraceae > Sextonia > Sextonia rubra. The sequence continues at coordinate 59,975,422 of JASUAD010000008.1, forward strand.
TTGCTTATGCTTGCTTTTGCTAAATGCTTGTACCCAAACTTAGCCAAAATAGTAGAAATCACCAAATTTAGAAGCTCAATCAAATCCCAAATCATAAAAAAGACATTAAAAGATGAATAATGAGATGAATGACATAAAGAGATGGAGTAAATGAGATGTTATACTAAGAAAATCCATCCTAATCTACTTAAATAGAATAATTTCAAAATAGATTGAGTTTCTCAACTTGGGAATTGTACAAAAGAAGGAATAGAGCTTTTCACTCCAAACAAACACCAAATAGGCAAAGGAAATGTGGAGAAGAAGATGAAGAAATATTTAATGGGGCTTAGAATATTTGTAGGAGGAAGAAGATGGAGGTGGTAGCTAGGAGGCAAGAGAGGGTCTTGCTACAGGAATAGTGAGCTTTTATAGCTAGGGCTCTTATACAACTTAGGTATTTACTAGCAAGTTCATTAGTTTAGGTTATTTACAAAAAAGATTCATATGGGGTCCTATTAGTTAGCTTGGTCCAATTAAATGAGTCCACAAATAAATAATGATATGCATGATTAAATATATATGATGCAATCTAATGAATTATGAAATGATGCTAGATTAGGCTACTTAAATTACAAATTGGTCCTCTATGCTATCTAATCAAGAGTATGGTTCCACCAATCTACCTATTCAAAACTCAATTAAGATCAAAACACCATTAATTAGCACAAAGCACAATAGAATGGCAAACAAATCCTAAGTTGGGGAACCAAATCTTACAAATCCTTATAGAAGAAATGGGGCCAAACTGCCAATATGGGCTAAAAGAAAGGTTCAAGCTCCTAAAAAACCCCGTGTGGAGTCCATACATGCCTATGAGATAGGGGTACAAAGATAGGTAGATTTGGTTGTGGTTTAGAGTAGGCCCATATCAATCTGATCACATGATATTAACACTCGTCAACTTTATGAACTCTATGTATGATCATCGTTCAAACTTCTGGTGAAAGAAAAAAATTCAACGATAACTACTATCTCAAATAGATTCAAATGTATACCTGGACTGATGAATTAGAGCGTACTCACGTATATCACTATACGGGCGGTTGCCCTGTCGGGCTTGGAAACGCATGAAACCATAGGGACGCCATCCTAATCCCATGAACTTTCTAGATTCACTTCCAAAAATCACATAAAAATACTATGCTCACCCGCAAAATCTAACTACTTATTTTGTTTTGCCCCCAAAACGAAAATTCTAAAAATAAAATTTTGGGTCCGCACTGGATGAATAGGTGACCTCCGGGTACGCAGTGGATGATTAGATGGCGTCTGTTTGATTGCGGGCCACACATTCAATTAAAAAAATACTTTAATACTGGAGTTGAGCAGAATTCCATTGTGCCAAAAGAGATTGTTATTATTTCTTAGTACAAGAAGAAATACTTTCATAGATAATGTCCATTATTGCGAGGATGCATGAGAAAATAAACACTCTTATTCTATTACCCTTTTTATGGAAATGATATTATTCTATTGCCACTATTACTCTATTACCCCTTCTTTAAAAACAAAAAACAAAGGGAATCTATGCAATAAAGAAAATCACAAGCTCCTCGCTTATGGAAAGGAGAACATCATATAAAAGGAAAACAAGAAAAAAAAATCTTCTTGAGCAACTACTTTCAATCTTAAATAAAAAGAAAAAGCGACTTGAAATAAAAACACCTCTAAGGCCTCTTCCAATTTTTAACCCCGCTTAAACCCAAAATAATAGAAATCCTACTCGGACAAGATATTTTTCAATGGCCAGTCTGCTGTAGTGCTCAACCGCAAAAGCCCTCCACTCAACAGCCAATGACTAGGAGAGTAGGAGTCGAGTCGGAAGGTATTTTTGACAATGTCCACCACTTACCTTTGTAGATGAGAGCCAAAATTTTCTTTGAGTCTTTTATTTTTTTATTAAAAGGGAAGTTATCAACAACTACAAGAGTTGAAAAACTTTCTTTCATTCAGACGAACATAAAGAAATATCTCATACATGTATAGCTTAGGACATATTCAGCAAGTAGCTGATTACAATTGACCCGTACATATAAATACACACAAGCAGATAATAACCTTTCTCTCCCCATCTCTCCCACCCCTCTAAAAAATTTGAAATTATTAGAGGAAAAAAAAAACCCAAAAAGGCAAACGACTCCTTATAGTGTTAACAAGTGGCGGGTGGTAAAAGTCCACCACAGCCAGCCTGTGTCTTTAGTTCCAACAGAAACACTACCCTGCTCATTTTCTACCCCTCAATAGAGGCGCCCTTCAGTCTAATACAAAGGCCCAAGAATAGAAAACAACAATGAAATAGGAATAATGAGAGGGCCATTTTAAAATATCCCCTCCCCACTCCTTGAGTCCTGCAACCGACTATATATATGTATATGACTAGGATAGGAATTAGGAGGCACTGCTCCAGTGCCATGCGTTCTTTTTATATGTCTAGCGGAATTGGGCTCCACTAAAGGTCTGGCCAAAGGACCAACCACCAGGAGCGACGTTGTAGGACACCACACTGCGGCCGTCGCTTGTTGTGACCTTGAAAGAGAGGCTCTGGCCATTGAGGTAGCTGTTGCTTTGCCAGTTCTGGCCCCAGTTTCTGGACATTGGCTGCCATCCGGTCCTGGACCCCTTGATCATCACCGCATGCACATCACCAGCGCCTCCCACGTTGGTTATCAGGACCAGGTTGAAGTAGGAATGCCCGTTGATGGTGAACCTGATACCCCCCTTCTTCCTGCAGGGCACCCTGTAATATCACAAGAGAGAAACACTGACTCAGTAAGTAACCTCTCAAGAGACAACCAAAAAACGGTCTCAATTGATTAGTCAAACTCCCCCACAATGATAAATTTACCAAACATGAGAACTGGGTTATGCTTTAGTTTTACCCAGTTCTCATGTGAAGACCCAAATGTGGTCCCTACTCCAAGCGCCCCCCCCCCCCCCCCCCCCCCCCCCCCCCCGCCCGGCCCCCAAAAAAAAAAATTTAGTAATTACCACCAAAATTTAGTAATTAAGCAATTCTCATGTAAAATTTTTTTTTAAATGTTGGGGGCAAACGGGTAGTGGAAGTTTTCAAAAGGATAAATAAATATATATATAACTGTTTTCACAAATTTAATGTGAAAACTTTTTATAAGGCTCACTTGTAGATCCTATTTGAGGATGAGATTAGGGAGATAGAAATATCTATGTAAGATCACCCTAAGTATCAAGTTTGGCCCCAATCACATGTTCCTAACTTCTTCATCCGTGGCCCATAAATCCAATCCATTCGAATTGATGCTCGATCTAATGGTCAATAAATTCGAATCTGACCAAAATTTGGAGCGAATGACTACCAAGAGGATGATAAATGGGCTCCACTTAGAGTTCTCATAAAAAATAATAAAAACTAATTCTCATAGCCTTATTTTATATATATATATTACTTCTTATAGAAGATTTATAAAAAAGATTTGAAGTTGCAATTGCAGTATACCACACCACACGCGAGAGGAAATCGTCAAAGGGGCCGGGTAAAACAATAAAAGGGAGAGACTCCGTTACCTTCTATAGGCAACAGGTACGACCCCCGCTCTGTACTGAGCAATGTGCTGGAAGACAGGTTGGGAGAGGTCGAAATGCTGCTGGGGAGGGTTACACCAGCCCCCATCATTGTTGGGGAGAGCGTTGTTTGGTGGGCAGAAGTTGGTGGCCGTGACCACAATGGAGCCTGGGAGGCACCACTTGGGGTCATTCACACACCTAATCTCATAACAAGACCCACAGCTCAGGCCATTGTTGAAAAGAGCAGTGCTCAGTGCTGCCGTGTTAGTCCCATAGCCTTGGCTGTAGAGGTTCCCATACCCGCAAGCCCCACCTAAAAATAAAAAGAAAAAAACAAGCAACAGTAAGAGACGAGAATATGAGCATTCTGCGAAAATGGGACGTCTCTGCTGAGTCTCAGTAAGTGGAGTGGAATGTGGACAGGAATATAATAAATACACATTTTCATTCATTAGAAAACATTTACCCATTGTCCCAGAGGCATCACCCCCTCCGTAGAAGGTTGCACGAGCATTAGTCCAACCCCCACCGTAGCCATATCCATTAACATATTTTAGAATTGAGAGGAATCCCAGAAGGAGTAGCCCAAGAGGAGCCATTTTCCTGCAAAAGAAGAGGTGGCTTAGATTCCAAAACCCAAAGCAGACTAGTATAGCCAGAAAGAACGAAAATGGGAGAGTAGAATGCAGGACAGTACAAGGTAGGTGATTAGAGCGGCAGAGGCTAGGGACGGAAGGAATTCGAGAGAGAGAGAGAGAGAGAGAGAGAGAGAGAGAGAGAGAGACGAGTGATAAGGTAAAGGGAAGAGGAGGGGTGGGGTGGGATTAAATAGAAGTTTGGGCTGAAGGGAAGGGAAGGGGGATTGGTATCTCTCTCACAACAAACATACATTTGGCTCATCTCATGGCTGGGACCCAGACCGCTGCCTCTATACCATACACAAACAACCGGAAAGCGGTTTCGTTAGCGAGGTCACTTTCATTTTTCACTTGGGTGTAGTACACCTACACTCACAGGACTTCACTATTATTATTATTATTTTTTTTTTGGTACACAGACAAGACTTCACAGAAGAGTGAACGAGAGAGAGAATAAGCGGTTTTATGACTCGAAACCGCGTTGTTTCAGACGTGTCCCCCGCACTCCCCAGTGGGAAAAGGCCGAACCCCATGTGGGGACAGGATAGGGGTTCTTCTGGGGTATGCTATAGGGGGTTTATACTTTTGAAATACGGGGGAGGCACCTGTATGAACCGATTTTAAATTGTAAGTTGTAACCCATTTTGTGTTGCAATAGTAAAATCCCCACTTCCGCCATTTCTACGGGAAATAAAACATCTGAGGCCCAAGCACCCTGTCCTGAATTTACAGCTAGGAGTTCCATCCGTAAGCTCAGCTTGCAAGGGCCGTAATTATACGAGTGAGAGTGGTGAGTGCGAATCCCCACCCTAGTCACAGGGAAATAAATTGTTCCATAAAATCTAGGTATAATTAAATAAAATCATGTTCCATTTTGTGAAATGGACTAGAGGCTGGCTTCGTTTATTCTGGGGCCTTGAAAGGTTCGCACTTTTTTTTGTCCTCTGTCCCTCTATTTCAATTCAATATCTAATGATGGATAATTGTTGGATTAAAACAAAAGTCCAAGTGCGTTCCAAAAACCAAATTACTAAGTTTTTATTTTATCCACTGTGGTTAGCTAGATGCACCTGCTTTAATCCATTCTTTGCTGCATGTAATATTCGTACGTGGGAGTTGCTTATATTAGTTATTACATAGCGTGATGGATGGATGCTATTTTTAATTGAAGATGATAACTTTTGGTGATGCGGAAGCGTAGTCAAGATCACAGGGTTACTACAAACGCGATCAGGACAATATTGACTTAGATTAAGTGATGGATGTAAAGATCCTTCACTGTCTACTAGAGATCAGCCACATAGGATTCACCATTCACAATCTTAAGACAATGATGGACACCCTTATGGAAAAGATGATGATGGATGACTTATCTCTATTGGTTATCTGTATATTGGTGATCTATTACCACCCAGCTATATTTATTTATAGTAGTTGGCTTAGTAGATAATAGATGCCAACTTAAATTATAATAGGATAAAAAAAAGAGTTGGAATAAACTTTTTTAATTGGAGTTTTAATCTTAAAAGAATTAACACATCAATCTCTTAATTGTACTTTCTTAATGGGATGTTGAGTAGCGCTCATCACATATGCCAACATAAGAATGACATCGATGCAAAGAATTCACATAGATAGATTCTCGATGAATAAATGAAAAGAACAATTGCAACGCCCTACGACAGATCCTCTCGTCTGCAATAAATTTTTGCTGGTTCCAAGTGTCTAGTCAGGCAGCTTATTAAGACTTGAAAGGGTGTGGTGTGGATTTTAATACAACTTTGACACGCCTCATTCCTCCAGCTCCCCTCGTTTACCTTAGCATTTTCCGCCATTGAAATTGAATCCCCTTTTTTAAGTCTCATCACGTGGCTGATGACACCCTGAGCAATCAACATCCGTTTGGGTTGTGGGCTTGTAGCAGAATACCACTAGTAAGTAACCAGCATGATCCTTCAGTATAGAGTCTTACCACTGCATTAATTATAATCTTTCTTGCTTCCTTTCAAATAGTAAATACAGCTCAACAATGCTCAATATGTCCAAATAGCCACATCCCATCTTTTTTAATTGATTGCTTTTCCGTCAACCACATCTCTGCTAGTTCTGTAATATTAATCCGCGTTTCCATTTGCAGCTCTGTTTCTTCTGTTCAATGTGCCCGTGCAACTGAATGACTGATACATCTCTTCTACAAGTGTTTTCTTTTTTATATGGAAAACGATCTTATGAGAATTAGTTTTTATTTATTTATTTATTTTTTTTTGTGAGAACTCTAGGTTGGACCCATCTATCACTTAATTCAAATCTTACAACATATAGAGACCTCTTGATAGTCATACGCCCAAGTTTCAGTTAAATCTGAATTTACGAAAATGTTAGATCGACTATACACCAATCCGAATGTACTGGATTTGTAAGGCTATGGATGAAGGGGTTATATAAAGGGGCTTAATTCTGTGAAAACTGTTCTCACGCATCTACCGTAAAAACTTTTTATGAGGCCCACTTGTAGGTCCTAGTTGGAGATGGGACCAGGGAGTAAAAAGATCTATACGGGACCACCCCAAATATCAAGTTTGGCCCAAACACAGGTCCCTAACCCCTTCATCCGTGGCTCACAAATTTAGTGCATTTGGATTGATATACGGTCGATCCAACGGTCTAGTAAATTCAGATTTAACCGAAACTTGGGGTGTATGATTATCAGGGAAGTCCCTATGAATTGCAGGGTTTTAATTGGGTGATAGATGAGCTCCACTTAAAGTTCTCACAAAAAATGGTAAGAACTCATAGGATTATTTCCATAGATATATATAAATATTAGTATGCATCATTCTCTCACTATAGGGTGAGGAATGTTTACATAGGTTTTCCTACTTGTACTTGAGCTTTCCTCTTTTTCATATAATTTTTTGTCTTTTGCGCATTAATATACTCAAATATGGAAGTATCCTTCACCCTATGTTGCAATAAATGCATACTAATATTCTCCATATATATTTATATATATAGATATTTATCCCAACTAAGGGCTAAGACCCTACTATTTGTTTACTAGAATTTAGCGAATTCATAATGCTCCTTTGTACTTGAGCATCCAAAAATACTACTAAAAAGTAAAAGGAAGTGAAATTTCAAAATTTTTAGAGTCATTTGATTCCTTTCTCCTAGTTGGAATTTAGAAATTCTGAGAAAGCAACATGACATTTGAAAATGATAACAGACAAACCATTGTATTCTTTCTCAAAAATCCCAACATGAAAATAAGTCCGGTCAGAAATTCTTATAAGGATATGGTGCCTAGGAGACTTACGCAAGCAAACAAAGTAATAGAAACTCACATATTTAAAGAAACACAACTTACACATATGAGATGATGGAAATTCGCTCATGCGAAGTTACATATATATATATATATAAGGCTTTAATCCTATAAGAAGTAGTCTCACTACTCTAAATATCAAATCTGGCCCTCAATTACATGTCCTTAATACCTTCATCCGTGGCCTACAAATCCAGTCCATTTGGATTGATGCACAGTCAAGTTAATGGTTCAATAAATTTGAATTTGACTGACACTTTGGGCATGTCACTATAGGGGCGTCTCAATGTAGTGCAATATTTGGATTGAGTGATAGATGTGCCTCACCTAAACTTCTCACAAAAAAGTGATTTCAATATATATGTGTGTGTGTGTGTACAGAAGAATGTTAGTATGCATCATTTTCTTACCATTTGGTGAGGGACACTTGCATAATTAAAAATATGCATTTGTAAAATAGAAAATATCATTTATGGTTAAATACAGAAGAGGAATGCTGAAGTGCAAATATGGGTGTGTATGTGAAATGTGTAGGACAAAAGCAGCAAGCACTTATTAAGGAGTAACTGTGCAACTAAAAGCAGCATTTGAAGTATCAATAAAATCACAAATTACATTTCAAATTCTTCTTATAAAAATGGGGGTGAATAGTTTGATTGTCTAGAAAAATCTCATAGATTCCGAAAATCACGGCATGAAATATATAATAAGTCAACAGCGTAGGCACAGAAGAAGAAAATTGTAATCAAGTCCTAATCATATTGAAAGTTGCATTTGGCATCTTGCAATAGGAGTTTGTATTCAAAGCGTCAGGGCTGGACCCTTCTTTGATGCCTTGCGATATTGGTTGAGGACGGATGAAATGTCACTAATCCTGTTTAAGTCTTGATTTAATATCCTTAAGTTTTACAATTTTTATATTCTGGATGGAGTCTTTCTACCCAATGATTTTTGCGGGGTCAATCTAGCTGCAAGCAAGAGCAAGAGCAAAAGCAAAAGCAAAATCTAAAGCTGGAAAAACAAAAAAAAAAAAAAAAAAAGAATATCAAAGTAAAGCCAGTGCTGTGCCACTTGATGTTAGCAGTGAATATCAGCTGGTCGAGATGACATGTTGCCCAAGTGAGCTCTGCAACTGAGGCTGCTAATTTCGTAACAGTGGTAGTGCTGTCTTAATAAATGGGGCTTAAAAACCCAATGACATAAACCATAGATTGACTTAGGGTGGCAAAAGGGTATCCGATTATCTAATTATTCAAAGTCTTCTGTTTCAAATGAAGTGGACATATGGAACCTATTTTAAGAATTGGGAAATTTCTGGGTGGCAAATGGGTATCCAATAAGTATTCAAAATCTCCCATCTCAAATAAAACAGATATGGAACCTAATTTAGGATCTTGGAGAAATTCAAATCCATATATGAATCCATGTGTATATGATCTAGAACATTTGGAGTTGGAATCTAGTTTTTGAATGCTTTGACCCGCATATCCAAAAAAACTGGCCCCTTTGACATCATTTTTGTGTTGTTCCCAATTCTATGCTCAAATAAGGTTATGCTTAGAATAGGTACTGCAGAGACTATAATGTATGAAACTCATTTTACAATATTATATTAAAGTTAGACTACACTACCTTGATAGAATGTGTTGTATGGAACTTGTTTGGTAAAACTATAAAAATTTTGTTACAAGAAAAGGAAGTAAGAAAATCATAAGATTTACAATATGGGATACACCTTTTATTGTTTGCAAGACTCAATTATTGTCATACATGAAAACGACCTATATAAATTATAATGCAGTACCCACTTTTAAAACTTAGAATAGGGGGCCCACTTTAATAGCATTTATAATGTGGTTCCACCTTTATAAGAATTATTATGTAGGCCACCCTTTTGTGAATGTGAATATGGAACCCACCTTTAAAAATTATAACTTGGTGTAAACCTTTAAAATTTAGAATATGGGGCCCACATTATAAAAATTACAACGTGGGTTCACATTTTGTGATTGTAACCTTGTGACTAACCTATAAGAATTACAAAGTGAGGCCACACTTTTTTGTAATAAGGGACACGGAACCGACCTTTAGAAATTATAATGTAGTGCCCACTATTGGAAATTAGAACATGAGGCATATTCATTGGATTAACAATGCGGGCCCACCTTTTACTTTAAAAAAACCAATATGAGCCCACCTTTATAGGAATTATACTGTAAGGTTACCTTTCTTATTATGAACACGGGATCCACCTTTATAAACCACAACATTGTACCCACCTTTAGAAATTAGAAAATAACGCCCACATTCATTGGATTCACAATATGAGCCCATCTTTTTGTGATTGTGATTGTATGACCCACCTTCAGGAATTGAAAAGTAGGGCAATCTGTTCTATGAATATGAATATGGGACTTACTGTCAAAAATTACAATGTGATGCCCACTCTTAGAAATTAAAATGTGGGCATGATTCATATGATTTACAATATGGTCTTACCATTATATAAATTATAATATGGGCACACATTTTGTGATTGTGACCATGTAACCCACCGTTATGAATTAAAAATGGGGCCACCTTCTTTAAGGTTGTGAATATGGAGTTGCCTTTAGGATAGGTAAGAGGATTTGAAGTCTTTAAATGAGATTCCTTAGAAGGGAGGAGATAAGTAGGAAAAAAAAAGGTTTTTCCATTCCAACTTTTTTATGCCAACGGGTTTAGGTTTTGGCTTTACTTCAAACCATGTCAAAATTTGGAATAGTGATTTAACCTTTCTTTAAATTCACTAACTCTAGGTAAGGAGATTTTGTTGTTAGCTGATCATTTTTAGAGAGGGGCCAAATCTTCTTATCATCATCTTTACCAACTAGAATATATATTTTACATATGTCCTCCACATCATTCCGATCACTAAAAACTTCTTTAATTTTATTAATATCCAATGACTTATCATAATTTCATGGGTCCTTAACAGTTACATTCGAGTTGGTAATGTTTGAATTAGGTTTCTTGAAACCTTCTTTGTGAGGAATGCAGTTATGCTTCCAAATCTAGATTTTTTCACCATTACCAACTATTCAACCCACTATTTCAAAGATAAAAGACACCTCCTCTACAAATCCTTGCCAAAACCTTGAGTTTCCTTAACTAAACTTTGCTTCCCATAGGTTAGATTTAGGGCAGTATCCAACTTTAAGAATTTTAGAACATAGCAAATTGTCATCATTAAGACATCGCCAATAAGTTTTGGCAAAGAGTGCTAAGTTATTGGTTTTAGTATCTCTTATACCAAGCCTACCATCAGTGATTGGCTTGTAAAGTTCCTTCCATTTAAGAGTATGCATTTTCCTATTTCCATCGCCATCACCCCACCAAAAAGATCTAAACATTTTATGAATAATATAGAAGTCTTTTTGCAGAGGCGCAGGACAGACATATTATAAACCAGTATAGCTGAAACAACCGATTTGATTAAAGTGTTCCTCCTTGCTTGAAAAGGAAGGAGTATCTACCAAGAGCCGATAAGAGATTTTATTTTATTAATTAAAGCCTCAAAACAAAGGCATTTATTTCTCCTTATGAACAAAGGGTTTCCTAAATACTTCTCGTTTTTTTTTTTCCATAAGCTTAACTCCCAAGTTTGAGGCTATATCTCTACATCTATTTTTATATGCCCTTTTACTAAAGTAAATACCCGATTTATGAAAATTGATAACCCGACTTCATAGCTCACAATAATCCTCAAGAAGGTACTTTAGCTCCCTCGCTTCACTCAAAACTGGCTTTAAGAAGAATAAAACTATCATTAGCAAAAAAAACAAGTGAGAGATACTAGGGGCTTTGGCTTTTCTAACCCTATGATTGGATTCCACTTCCTCCGCTTTAATGAACATTCAAGATAATACATCTGCACCTTAAATAAAGAGGTATGGGGACAAAGGGTCTCCCCACCTTAGGCTCCTAGAAGGCACAATTTTTTCGAATGGGGATCCATTTAAGAGGATAGGAAATGAGACATAAGTAATACATTCCTTAATCAACATAGTAAACTTTTCACTAAAGCCATAAGCAATCATTACTTCCTTCTATAAAATCCCATTCCAAATGATCATAAGCTTTTGCCATATCCAATTTAATTCCCATAGTTTTTTTATTTCTTTTTTTATCTTAAAGGATTGAATAATTTCAATGGCAACTATGCAATTATCGGAGATCAATCTTCTCTTAAGAAAGGTATTTTGAAATGGGCTAATAATGTTTGGAAGAACTACCTTTAATCTATTGGCGAGGAATTTATATACTTGCCAGCCTGCTTAGCCCCACTTCTTTATTTGAAATATTATGTTGAAGCTCTTTGTTGAATCATCTGACATTTCCTGACCATTTGATAGAAATCATAAAAAAAAAATCTTCGAAACCATTAAACTTTAGGAGTATGGATCAAAGATTAGGATGATTTTATTGACTCTAAATTTTGAACATAGGTAACTCTCCTATAGATTTTTCCATCAAATAAATTTTCACAATCATCATGCATCCTATGGATCCTAGTAGGAAGGAAATTTATTTTTTTAAAATGCACTTTCTAGTGCCGCCCAGATATATAATCCTGATAGTCTATTTGTCCTCTTTTGATATAGGTAAATTCAAGTTAAACAACTTTGAACACAAAACATGAATTACGGCGCAGTTCTGTCATTTAGTTTAGGTACTGAATGGTTTGTTTTTTATTTTTTTATTTTTTGGGTAGAATAGGATTGAATGTAGAAAGTTGAAAGTGAACCCTACAGGTGTTCTCCTCTCTCACGTACCCGTTACGTATCCGTTACAGATGCCCTCGGTCTGGACTTTACATCAAATATTAGAGCCCATTCGCTTCTAATTTTGTATATACGCGTCCTTTTTATCTGATTAGATTCGTTGCAACCAAACAAAAACACAAAGGGACGGGACACCAGTAACAAACAAGAGGAAATCCACCGCTTTCTTTACGCATCCTTTGAGTAGTTTTCAATCAGATCTTGCCGTATTTTAAATCCATTGCGATGGGGTCATATTGTTCTTTTGGGTTGGCGGATGATACGGCTTCTTTTTTTTGTTGTCACTACTGAAACCATCCAAATATATTAAAGCCACTGCTGTTTGTTTCTTTGTTTTTATTTTTCTTTTTCCTTTTCTTTTATAACAAATGCACCCAAATGGTATAGTTAACCTACACGACTAATTCTCCAGGCACACGCACTTTCACCCCACACTCAAGACTCTAGAGAGCAAATACGTGCCTTAGACCTGTGGGGGTGTAAATGATTCCTACCATATCTCACATTTGTTTTTATTTTCTTGATCAAGCAAGCGAGTACTTACTACTCGCCCAGACTGTGCCCAAAATTATAGTGCACCCCTTTTTATATAAGTAAAAGGATGGATATTATTTCTGGAGCTGCCATTGGACCTGGCATTCACCCTAAGTAAACAAAGTTCAAGTATTTTTTATAGACCTATTTATGTGATATCTTACAATCATCATGCAATATCATATATATCACACTATAGGAGTTCTCATGGCCTTGCAAAGTCACACCGTTTTTCTATGAACAGTTCTGAAAAAAAATTTAAACTTGGACGATTCTGAAAAAATGGCTGGTTTAAGAGAGCGGGTATTAGTGAAGGCTTCACTGCTTCAACTAGGATTTCCATTAGTCGGAGCCCTGCTTCACATCATCACCGTCAATAAAGTAAAGCAAAAGGGAACGAACATACACGTCAGAAGAGACTAGAATTTCCCGCCTACATCTATGGACAGTAGAATCTCTTTCATCTCCAACCGTCGATAACCAACTCCAACTTGTTATTTGGATGTTTCTCATTCTTTTTGCCTCTTTCTGGTCTAAAATCTAAGGCGCACAGCAGATCTAGTTTTCCCACGAGCCCACGCAAAGAATCAACTGCCAACGTACGAGATCTTTTTATTCTTTTTCTTACCTTGTGCTTTTTTTCTCTTCCCTCCCTTATATTCCCCTGGGTGCTGCGCTGTGGGAGTGTGGGAGGATGTTTTTTATGGTTCCACAGCCAAAGGTCAAAAGACACCATCATTTTAGTGTTGACTGTTGGCTCAGATAATAAATTATTCGAGACCATGGCCGATTATCCTTTTTAGCTTTTGAAAAACGGACCCGAATTCATCTGATGATGATCTCGTCCCGTTTACTTCGTTTTGTTTTCGATGAGTCTCCCACCGTTTACGTGTTAATTCAAAGTTCAATTAGACGGAAAGTTCAAGGTACACTTACTACGACAAATTGACGTCAGGAATGAGGGAAATAAAGGTTAGGTAAATCCAAGCCATACAACTACAGCCCTGTTTATATCTGGCTTTTGTTCGTACGTTGTGGAATGTGCAATGTAAGATTGCAGACATCATATGGGGTTTTGGACTTTAAACTCCAGTCAAACAAGTCGATTGGCGTTGGTTGTAGACGTAATTGCAGGGGAGGGGTGATGATGTGGGTTATATAACTTAACTACAGCTAGCGAGCTAGCTACCTAATCAGTAATCAGTTGTTGACCGGTCACAGGTAGGGCTCGGTCGAAGGCGCCCTTTCCACACACATGACAGGTGCAAATTCTGACAGCGGGTGTGGAAATGGGTGGAGATGCCTTGGTCCATGCATATTTCATTAGATTTTAGACAGGACGGGAGCCCGTGATCAGTGCTAACTTTGCCCGGGACAGACACAGCTGGATCTTTTGAATAGATCTGCGTGGGTCTTAGTCTTACTTCCATCCAAACTCAGATAAAAAGATGGAGACTCGGAGGTAGAAATGATTCCTGCTGGAAGGCACTACACTAATTATTAAAACTTTTACACCTCTCCCCTCCCCGTTAACTTGATCCTCTTGCTTTTAACTTGGATTATTATTTTTGTCCTTGTTTTTTTGTTTGGTAGTGGGGGGCTCTGAACGGTCAGTAGAATCTATAATGGGCTCTGCCCGTGTAATCTTTCTGTATGAAAGATAAAAAGACTTCCCAATGACATGGTGTTGATTAATCATCTAATGATCAAAGGTAACTTTGAAGGTCGCCCCACCACACCACCCCCACACGAGATGGTTTTCGTTTTCGGTAGGTTCAGGCGTGGGGGAAGCGAAACGAATGCCCATTTGATTGATTCCCTTTAATTTCATTTTGGCCGTGCGCACGCCAAAAGCAATCATGAAGGAGTAAGTTTCTACTTAGTTCTTACTACTTGCTACAGCGTGCGGTTGCCGACAGAGAGCGGGCTGCCTATTTAAAGGTTTAAATTTTAAGTTGGGCAAGTTAAAGAGTTAAAATAGTACAAGCGTTACAACTTACAACAGATCCAACCCCCGCCCCCTTTCTACCCAAAAACAAAAACCAGATCTCGGCCTCTCCACAGACACACTGCCCTGCCCAGCTTTGGGGTTCTGCATATTTTGTCATCTTTTTTAAGCCCTTACTGTAGTTCTTAGGGAACTTGATTAGATAGATGTTCAACTTAATGGGGTATGGTTGGCTCATAGTTGTCCTAACCCTATCTTCAATATTTGTAAGGGTGGTCTAAAACCCTTAAAAGCCCAATGCTATCTAGGCCCTTACCCTACCTTTGAGCGACACGGCCAAGCCAAGACAACGACCAAGGACTCAAAATAAGAAAATTCTTATTTAGTTTTTTTTAAACATTACTTCCAAGTATTGAGTGTTGACAAGCGTTATTTGTTCGGCCAGCCTCTATTGCAAAGGAGATGGACTACCAATAAAACATTTGAAGAATATAGCATGTCTTTAAAAGCTTTTTTTTATCGAATAAAGTTATACGTGCTTTTGTGACTTAGTTTTAAGATGTATAGTTTTATTTTTTTTTGTTAAAGAAAGAAAATGATTAAATGTTTAGTCAATCTCACACTTTTTGCAAAAATTCTCATGTACAAAATCATTTCAATAAAGTTTTATCTTTGAAAAGTTTTACAACATTTACATTTATGTACCTTTTCATGAATTGAAAATACTTTCAATTTAACAACAATCTAACTATTAAGCATTGTTGGGTTTCAGTCGCTATAAATGCACAAAAAATCACTATTAATTCAAACTTTAAAATTTGGAAGTTATAATTAACTAATTAAAAGGATACTTGGATCACATTATATTCTTGAAATTCCATACATATACAAACTATCATTATAAATTACTTAGCATCGTAAGTCACTCTACAAAGGAAAAAGTATATCTTTATTAACATGATTATTTCACTCCTTTTGCCCTTTTGCCCTAGCAAGAATGCATTAAAATAATATGAAGAATTTGAATAAAAAATAATAAATCTAGAAGGGATAGAAAGCAACCATGTAACACTTTTTGTGCACTCAAACAATTAAATAGAGACGAAATGAATTAAGTATGTGTGTGTATGAGTTTTATGGCATTTTTTAATTGGTAGAGGGAGGGGGGGTTGTGAATTTGCGTTCATATTTTTCATTTTATTACTATTATATGACTATTATATGCATATTTTAGTGTTTGTATATATATATAAATCTATGTAGTACATATAAATATAAATATAATATAAAAAATATAGGACGGTCGGGGCCAAAGCTAGGCTAGTATTGTCCAAGACTGACCCTAGAACTCTTTCTTAAAAATATAAGTCCTCATTTTAAGAATTTTTTGAGGGTTGGGCTAGACTGGGTCTTCTTGTTTCAAGGCCAAATTGACATGCCTACTTATAAATGAGTAGTTTCTCACGAGGGAATCAAACTAACTTTTGTTCAACTCATTTTTAATTTTTGTCTATGGGCATTGCGTTGGTGAATTCCTTAATTGTTTCTTCCATGAGATTATATGTGGATATAGAGACAAAAAAAATTGAAAAAAGATTTGGTTTGTTGGCAATATAAAGAGTCTAGATCCTGTCAGAGTTTATCTCACCATGAATGTCAGTGGGCCTATCAGAGTTTATCATGTCACCATAGGCAATTTGCAATACACTTAGGGTTGCAAGTCTATCTAAGACAAGAGTTGCCCTAAGGTGATGCCGCGGACTTCAAAAGATCCACCCACGTTGGCAGTTGGGGAAATTAAACTCCCTAAGAGGATCACGATTCTAAAGAAAATGATAGGGATACACAAATCTATCACGTCAGCCAATATATTTATTTACTAATAAATGTACGTGTTTCTTTCCACGAGATAATAAAGAAATTTAATCACCCGAAATTGCCGTGGTGGACGTGAGACTTGTTCGTGTTAGGGAGAAAGCAACGGAAATGCTCTCCGCCACTAATTGCATTTTACTACGTATGTGTGATGTAACCCCACCATCTTCCACATGAATATTAAAGGAAAATGCAACATTTTGTTTTTCTTTTCCACCTTGGAGTTGCTGGATTTTAGTGGAGGGGGGCATCACTGTGTAATGGGTGGTTTTGCTCTTCATGTATTATATTCTCATATATGGACCCCCCTCAAATTTGCCCTTTGTCAAAGGTTGGAATCAAATTATTTTGTGTTATTTTTTTTAAAATTTTTTAGGACTCATTGCGTTTGGATATGAGATACAGTAAATTAGAGTAAAGTTAAATATATGAATTTCAAAATTTTCCCTTCTTTTTCAGAAAAAATTAAAATTCTTTCCCTTTTTCAAATAAAAAATAAAAAAAGCAATCACTAAATTATAAAAAAAATCTGCTTTTTATACAAAAAGTCAAGTAGATTTCTTATTAAACAATTAAAAATCAAAAGTTATCATAATCTAATTATATTTTATTCTTTTTTTATTTTAAATTTACTCTACTTTATGTTACTTTACTGGACAAACAAACAGGACCATAATATGAGGGCGGTCCATGTCCTAGCGACAAGCCAACACCATATATTGCTTTGAGTAAGTTATTTGGTACATGAAAGTGGTGTGGTGACTGGCGAGGTGGGTGGGGCACCACCGGCACATGCATCCATGTTCCCAGTAGAAAGTAACATAAAGGGGCATCATGCGTGGAACGGTCATTGCGCAAATGAATGGATTTAGATTGAGTGATAATTTTTTTAAAACTAGAGTTATGATGTTGACATGCGCAGCTTTGGCTTAAAAAGCGCATCCACAATTCCACCCACATGCATGCTTACAAGTTACATACTATGATGTCCAGATACGGCATGGAAACGGCCGGGACACAATATGGACGCAATAAAAATACAAATTTTACATATAAAAAGAAAATTATCGGATACGATACAATACGATACGTTGTCCATTTTGAATTATCTGTGCATTAGAGGTTACATGTATGATGTATGCATGCATCACCACATTCGTGCTTTGAACATGTGTGCTCGTGATCTCACCCAGGTGGGTGGGTGGATCACCGATGGCCCCTCTACCTTAATAAATATCTTAGATCTTCGGTTTTTCCTCTTCCTTTTTATATATTTGTATAAAAGAAATGATAAGGTACTCGTGGTTAAGAGAGCTAGTTCGACCCTAATAAATCCACGCAAGCTCAGCTACACATGGCTAGTGGCGGACGTAGGACATTTTTGAGGAGACACATGACTATTGGGTGCACGCGGGGGGTGGATGTTGTTTAATTTTAGAATTGACATTAAACTCTACTTGGGTCTACCAGTACACGTGAGACTAAACTATACACAAGCTATATGAATGAGAGGGAAAAAAGAAAATTTTATTTTAAGTTTTGTTGGGTTAAAGCTTTGATAATGATGACTTTCCTGATTTAAATCAGGAATAACAATGAAGGAGGGTTCGATGTATATGTCAAATTATGATGCATGTGTGTGAGACTGAGATGCCTCAGTTTGAGTGTGCAATAGCATCTTGCAAGTTGGATTGGCATATCTTTGTTGTTCGTGTAAGCTATTGTTATATCATATCGATGTATGGTTTGATTTGCACATTTGATCACTCTATTTTTTCTTATCATAGTTATATCTTGTTACTCAAGTTGAGTGATCTTTGAATTGGTTAGGACTTAAATTGTTGGTCTACTTAAAATTTTTAATTAGTCCTATTCCCCCCTCCCTCCCTTTTAGGACTTCCATTGGTTTTTAGCTCGCACTTTTCAGTACCATACTCAATATGACTATGGTATGAAAGATACCGATTGTCCCTTGGCTATTTAGAGACATTGATGTGTGGATAGGATGCATAAGTTTGAGTCCTGAAAAGAGAGAAAAAAAAGGATTCTAACTTATTAGTTATTCATAGATTTGATTTTTCCAATTTTATGATCGAAATTCAATAAAGCTACTAGAGTCGCTGGACTTTAGTAAACATTTTTTTTTTAAAACTTGCTTGCGTCGTATCCCTTGGTATCATGGGATTTATCATTTTCAGCAGCATACACTATCACAACTAGCTTGCAAATTCATTTTTTGATAGAACAAGTAAAATGATGTTTTGTAAAAAAATAAAACACATTTGACCACCATTTTTCAAGTTCTATTATTTGGAGAAAATTTTTCCTAAGGTGCTACATAAAAGCCTTAGCATCATGGGACAACACCCCCGCAACCCAACAAAAGAAAAAAAACCAGAAAAAAAAAAAAAAGAAAAAGAAGAATGAGGTGACTTGTGTAAATGATAAGGGTCGGTGTGACTTGTATAAATGATAAGGCCGGTGTACCTCACCCACTGTGTCAAGTTGCAGGAGCCTGACAAGGGCCTTGGATTGGATTAAGTCAATTAAGTGTGGCTTGTCATGAACTAGTGGGCGCAGCTGAGCATCTAGTTGGGGCCCACAAAGGACAACAGCACGTTAGGGTCCATGAAGGACCTGAGTTGTGTCGCGTGGTACCCTCCAATGTGCAATTGTTGGGGGTAACCCCAGCACGAGCACGTCTTCAATGGTCCCCCCCAGACCACCAGCCACCACCATACATCCTTACTTTGCCACAGTAAACTCAAGCAAAATATATCTGTCTATCCATCTTCAAATGCAAGTTCTGGGTCCTTGCGGACTCGGTCGGTGGCTGGGATAATGACTCACTCCTCTTCCTCATTTCACCCGAATTATTGTTTTTCTTTTTTTTTTATTTTTATTTTTTTGGGGTAAAACCAGAATTAGTCAATCACAGTTGACAATGGGACTTCGCACGTGTGAGCAGCACATGTGAGGATGCCGACACAACTTACACATGCGAGTTCATAAAAACACACGTGCAATTTTAATTTTTAACCATTGACCCTGTAGCCAAGTAGCAGTCAGGTTGGGGTAAAATTTGGGTCTGGCCTTAGCCTAGCCCAGATATATTGGGTTCCGGTTCTCAAGGGCATGGACTCAGAGAGATTCATGACCCTCCTCTGTCGCACCACACACACGAACCCACTTTATCAGTGAAATGAGAACTATCAGCGTCCACCAAGTATGTTCTTAAAATTTGCTTTGGGGCCGTGATGACATGAAAAGCGATAAACTGCTGCTATGGGCCTTTCGCTTAACCCATTTCACAGATAGAAATTATCTTGTCTCCGTTCTCTGGAATCAAGTGAACACTCTCTGTTTTAGGGTGTAGAGCTATATTCAATAGTCAGATTCGTACCCGGATAAAAAGGAAAGAGGGAAACGGCTAACAGGGAGTATCAGTGACTGCCTCAAAGCGTCTAACCGACCTGTAACCTCATAATAAGTCCAGCTTGTCAAGCACTCAAACCCAGGTCATCCGAATAAGGCAGAATCCGAATTTGGATTAACAGACATACAGGTGAGCCCGTGCTTGAGTGCACCAGGTTCTATCTGGCTACAGTTTACGAATTTTGTCTGATAACTGAGAGTTGTCAAGCCCGCTCGAGCACGTTCTGAAAATTCTTGTCTGAATTAGAAATTTATGTTCTCCCATTTCCTTCAATTCTCATTCTTTCTTTAGCCTGTACACATTCGTTTGAGCATGATAGGTCATGCCTCCACCTCCTATGGGCCGCAGTAATCATATACCATCAATCACACACATCATCTATCAAGACAACATAATTCATACCATTCATTCCATTTATTTCATCATCAATAGAGCAAATATAAAGATAAATACATTCATTTATAAGTATAGCCATCCACTTTCTGTTATCCATCATTCCATATCATTTAGGGCTATTAAAAAGAGGTTTCCACCTAGAAATCTAAGCATAGACATGAGCTTAGTTAAAGAGAGATTGCAAGAAGCATTTCATCAAACATGTAATAAGTAATCAAGGTAATTCACATGCATAAAGAGTTAAAAGAATGCAACACTTGCCTCAATTAAGGGTAATCCTTCTCCGAAAGGCAAAACCAAACTTCTAATCAAACTCTAACCACTCCAACTCAAGAGATTTCAAAAATCTTACTCTACAACCACAAAACCAAGGAATTCAAAAGAGAGAAAGAAGATTAGACTACAATTGAAGTATGAGATCAAAGAAGAAGGGGAATTGATAGGATTGTAAAATATCTTTCCTTGGTTTGATGTGAGAGAGAGGGCTATCAATCTACAGGGCTTGATTGGAAGATCAAAGGCTTGCTCCTTCAAAATCTAGCTTTGTAGAGATGGATAACCATGGAAGAACCTCAGAGAACCCACTAGATGCTCTATGGGAACCGCCGCTAACAACTCACAAGTCTATCACTAAAATCCCTACACACTCAAGTTTCAAGTGTTTTTATTTCCTAAAGACTTGCTTTCTCTCTAATACAAAAAGTGTCATGCCTCCAAACCCGGGTCATCCGAATAAAGTAGACTCCGAATTTGGATAGCAGACATTCAGGATCTTTAGGCCGTAGTGAGGACTAATAATGCGAAACGGAATGAAGACACGGATTTGGGTAAGATCCCAACCCTTTTCATTAATCATCAAAAACTAACTCAACAAAATAGGCTTTACAATGCTTAAAAAGATAAAAGACTTAAACCCTATGACTAATCTGGACCATCCAAACATTTTGACGGTCAAAATTAAAGAAACTTACAGCAAGTAAAATCCTAAATAAACTAGGATACGTGGGTTAGGCACAAAGATGGGTTGACCCACGGGGGACCATGGATCTATCCTGCATCACCACCTCTCTAATGACACAAAAGATGCGACTTCCATCAAGCATAGATTGCAACTAGGAATGAAAGAATGATAGAATAATCAAAATCAACAAGGTGGCACATAGGTACTTGAAACCCCACTCATACATATGTTGATATCTCAATCGGATGATTAGACTCCAACAGACAAATGAAGCATGATATATACGATGAGGAATATTAACATTGTGTTAGTGTAATGATCCTAGCCTGAGGCCTTGTGCAGTAAACCCAGGACTGGAATCTGTACATGTGGGTCTGACTGGTTGCTCATCTATTTTGGGACCATTCACTTACCTGATTACCACATTGACTCAAGACCATTCCGTGCCCTCTTTTTACTGTTTAAATTGGATGCTCTCAAGCGATCAAGACTCTTAGGACAATTGAGATTTTCAAGGTGTGAACCGTTGATCCTGTGGCTCCAAACAGTGGTCAGCGATGACCTTAAAACACCAGGCTCTCTGGGCCTTATAGAGTGAGGTGACTGCCAAATCTTAGTCAATACTGATATATAATACCCCAAACATGTTCACAAGTTTGAAGCAACAGAATGTAGCATTTCTTCAAAACCCCCCACAAAATAGATCATCCATACAAAGACCAATAATAGCAGCCATCCTGCAGCAGTGAATAGACCAATAATAGCAGCCATCTTCATATCACATTCCTCCCAAATTCTCTGAGAAAACAAAGGAAGGAAAACAAAAAGAAAATTAAAAAAGGGGAGAAAAACAAAGAGAAAATGAAAAAAAAAAAAGGGGCCATGATGGTCTGCTCTTGGAGTGCATGCTTCTGCTTTGCCAAGGACAACAGAACATAAGGCCCAAATTCTATCAGGGGTTTCAATCTGCATAAGCAAAAATGCATTCTCAGAATTTTCACAAGAAAATAAAGCTGCACCTAGAAAACATAAATTTGCAACTCTCAATTACCAATGAGCACCTCACCATCTATTCAGCACTGCACCTCTTGTCCTCGAGCATCCAACTGATTGATCAACTGACCCCCATCCAGGGAGCATCTACCGGGAAAACTGATTGCTTTTCTTCAATTTATCAGGAAACTCTTCGCCCAAAATTTTCTTCATTGAAAGCTGCTTCTTGAGACGGTTCCTGTTCACCCATCGCATGCTGGCATGTGTTTCTGCATGCAGGGTCCCTCTACACAATCTCCCATCTGCCCACAGCTCCAACCTCTTGATGATCCATTGTCTCCAAATGACCTGACATTTGAGATACCATTTTTCAGTCTGTCAACCACCTGCTTATCCTGAATGTTGTCAGATTTTGTGCATAATGGGCATGGAGGGTCGTGCTTTTGTGCTTTTGGTGTGGTCTTATCCAAGCAATCTACATGATAAACATGCCAGCATGAAAGAACTCCAGCTACTGGCATATCTCTACTTCTGACAACACAAAGAGAACTCCAAGGCGATCTCTGAGATAGTAATCTCTCACACAACCCGTATTTGGAGCCTTCCGAAAGATTAAAAGAAAAACACAAGCTTTCTTGATCCAGATGTTCAGAAACATCAGTAAAATCAATGCTGCTAGCACTACTCCACCCAAGCCCTTCTCTTTGGGGAGTGGTACCCAGATCCGGGAAGCCAGAACTCAATAGAAGCTCAGAGAGCATCTGAATAGATTTAGAATCAGAATGCAGAGTGCTATCACCCCCATACATCCGTTTCTTGTTTGGATTAAGAGAGGAAACTGAGTCCATTCCTAGCAACACCAAAGTAAATGCTCAGTAATAGTAATAGGCAAGGGAATACAGAAACGACCAAAAAGAAAAGTATACAAAAACAAATACACAAATAGGATAACATACCGATAACAAATCATTTTCCATTCATTTCAAATTAATGCACCCAATCGTAAGTTCCAGACTTCTTGACTATTCAATATTCATAACCCGCGTCATTTTTGACAAACTCACGATCATAGAGAAGAGATTTTGAATTCTCTTGAGAATATATTAATTTGTGTGTCCTTCTATTGAGATTATACATCAATATATATATCTTTACATGCCTTTAATCTAGGCTCTAAGAAAGGAAAACTCACTAATTTACATCAATTAGGATTCTAAGTTAAGAAGGAAGACTAATTACAGCTAATTACCTTTAATCTAAGCTCTAAGAAAGGAAAACTCACTAATTTACATCAATTAGGATTCTAAGTTAAGAAGGAAGACTAATTATAGCTAATTACAGCAAAAGTATTCCAAGTAAAGAAGGCTCCTTTTTTCAGATGGGCTCTTTTCAGATGGACTTTTAGATGGGCTTTTTTCAGATGGGCTTTGGGCCTATGTAACACCCCCCCTCAAATTGATGCGGGAGAATCGACAAGCATCAATTTGGAAACCAAGAACTGATGGCGCGGTCGTGGAAGGCCTTTGGTGAGAATATCAGCAAGTTGAAGTTCAGTGAAGACATGTGACAGGCTAATGACATCACGTTTAAACTCATCACAGATGAAGTGACAATCAACCTCGATGTGTTTAGTACGTTCATGAAAAACCGGATTTTCAGTAATCCGAATAGCACTGGTATTATCCGCATAGAGGGGGGTAGCTCCTGCTGCTGGAAAACCAATGTCAGAAAGCAAACCACGGAGCCAAAGAATTTCGGAGCATGCAGCAGACATGGCGCGTATAAGAACAAGATCTTTGAGAAATAATGCCTTTGGTTTGCAAAAACTGTTGAAAATAAGAGGACATATATTCCCCGCCAGAATCAGTTCACAAGATTTTAATGCAGGTGGAAAATTGATTTTCAACAAAAGCCAAAAAAATTTGAAAAACATGAAAAACATCAGATTTGGAATGCAGAAAGTAGACCCATGTGAACCGACTGAAATCATCAATAAAAGTCACAAAATATTTATAGTGAGCGTGAGAAAGAGCGGGAGCAATTCCCCATACATCACTATGAACTAAATCAAAACACTGAGAAGTGTGAGAAGTGGATTGAGGAAACGGAAGTGTTTTGCTCTTTCCCATTTTACAAGTAGCACAATCAAAAGGCACACAAGAAGATAAACGAAGGGATTTATTTAATAAACCAGAATTGAACATAAGGGACAAAGCCTTGGAATTAGGATGTCCGAATCTATTATGCCACAACCGGCAATTATCTCTAAGAGAAAAACAAAACACATTATTGGCAAATTGATTCCTAGAAATTTGAGAAAGATCCAGCGGAAACAAGCGTCCACACTTAGGCCCCCTTGCGATCTCCTTCCCGAACATCTAGTCCTGCACAACACAACCAGAAGAAGAAAAAGAAATATTACAATTATTTTCAACAAGTTGTCCGACTGACAATAGGTTGAAAGTTAAATTAGGACAAAGATAAACATTTCTCAATGGGATGGAACCAAGGATATCGCCAATGGCAGCAATGGGAACATGTCCTCCATCAGCAGTTTGTATTTGAAGAGGGCCAGTGTAACTTGTCATATTGGAGAGAGGAGTGTGGGAATACATCATATGATTAGACGCCCCGGAATCAAGAAACCAAGTGGAAGATGAAGAAGACTTACCTGATAGACCAAAAGCAGAGAGGGCATTGATAATCATTTGTTGAACCAATTCAGGAGTGAGAGATGAGGAGGACCCAGGCTCTGGGGTTGCAGATGTAGGAACGGGCATGACCGAGGAAGCCACATAAGCATGCGGAGTCTGAGACGGTGGAGTAGGATATTGCGATGCTGGAGACTGTGGAGTCTGATATTGTGTCGACTGACGTGGAGGATGGCGACGACATTCAGAGATGATATGTCCCGACTTTTTACAGTAACTGCAGACTTTTTGTTTGCATTGAGAGGCAACGTGCCCAAATTTTTGACAACTGTAGCATTGGGTTTTGCTAAAGTCTCGAGGCTAAGAAGTTTTATGTGCCGAAAACGCGATTGAATAGGTTTCAGTCTTTTGTTGAGCAATATGAGCCGAGGTCGTAAGGTGCTGTTCTTCGCGTAAGAGCTGATTCAAGCATACATCCAAGGAAGGTAGGGGCGACCGATTCATCAGAGCAGATCGGATACTTTCAAATTCATGCCGCAGTTTCATCAAAAATTGATCTCGCTGACTAGATGCCTAAAGGTCTTGAATTACCGCCAACACATTGTCAGCCACATCCACATATTTAATACTGTCGTATTCCGACCACAGTGTACGGAAACCTGAATAGTAATCTTGTACTGACAAAGTCCCTTGGGTATATTCAGCAACAGCACATTTAAGATGGAACTGTCGCGCAGAGTTATCTTGATGGTATACTTTCTTCAAATATCCCCACATGGCTTTAGAAGTGGGGTAAGGCTTGAAATTCATTATCAGATGAGGCTCAACCGATCCCAGAATCCAGGATTTGATTTTGGCATCTTTTGTCTGCCAAGAGGAGATCTTTTTTTCATCCTTAGTAGGTTTAGGGTCAGCACCAGAAACAAAACCCCACAATTCCTTAGCTTCGAGGTAGGTTTGGAATTAAAAAGACCATGCAGGGTAATTTTGTCCAGTGAATTTGATCAAAGTAACCTCAGATTTGTCCATCTTAATGTTAGATTAAAATTGATTTTGGCCAAAAGAGAACAACAGGAAAGTAGTACATCCTTGATTTCAGGGGAAAAGGTAGCACGTGGACCCCACCAAGTGATCTCGAGACAGATCAAAGACAGGGGATGGAAGGGTAGTCAAATTTCGCTATTGCTGGAAGAGGTCTCACTCAAAACGGATCAAAATCCACAATTTTGAACGACTAAGATGAAATCTGTTGGACAAAACAGAAATACTAAAAGAGATGAGATGGCCTACCTCTGATGATCGAAAAAATCTGAAAAAATGTCCAAGAATTCCAGGATGAGTGGTCGACCAGGATGGGAGGGTCTGCTGATGTAACATGCACGAACAATCAACGACAGGATGCCAATGATTGTTATCACCAAGATTCTACAAACCAGTTGAAGAAGAAGATTAGAAGAGAAGAGGACTGTAGATCAGGGCTCTGATACCATGACAAACTCACGATCATAGAGAAGAGATTTTGAATTCTCTTGAGAATGTATTAATTTGTGTGTCCTTCTATTGAGATTATACATCAATATATATCTTTACATGCCTTTAATCTAGGCTCTAAGAAAGGAAAATTCACTAATTTACATCAATTAGGATTCTAAGTTAAGAAGGAAGACTAATTACAGCTAATTACCTTTAATCTAAGCTCTAAGAAAGGAAAACTCACTAATTTACTTCAATTAGGATTCTAAGTTAAGAAGGAAGACTAATTACAGCTAATTACAACAATAGTATTCTAAGTAAAGAAGGCTCCTCTTTTCAGATGGGCTCTTTTCAGATGAGCTTTCAGATGGGCTCTTTTCAGATGGGCTTTGGGCCTATGTAACAATTTTGACATCAAAAATCCTACCTGCAGGTTTTGTAGTTTGTTAGTTCAGATCTTCAAGGACACACACATGCATGCACACAGAGAAGTCACCCTCAGTTACAAGCAGGCACAACCACATTTAACGGCCTCAAGCACCTCAATCAATCCAACAATAGTCTTGCATCATCCAATAATCTGCCAAACCCCTAGAAGCTCTGGATCAATAATTCAACACTCATTCAACCTATAGCCACCTTGGGATTGAAAGACCAAAAAGAAATCGATACACACTAAACCGAGGGCATGAAAGTGATCAACTCAAAAGGGGTGGGGGTTAGGGAGAAAGAGATTACAGGGGGACCCACATCGGCTGTGGCCCATGATAGTTCCCTAGGTGACATCACCGAGGTGATAATTTAGGTACATGGGTTGTTTGCCCATAAAGTTGGTTGAGTGCCAATTCATGAGGGCATAGCGAGTGTGAGAGGGTTGGTTGATAATAGGTGGATCACACCAGGAGCAGAAACCATTTCCTCTCATAGTAACCATAAGAGGTATCTCTTGAATGAAAGATTTTGTGTCTTAGGTGTGATATGATGGGATATGGCTGAGATGACTGAAAGATTTTGAGTGTTGAGTGTATGACATTATGGGATAATGCAGACATCATAATGATGACAGCCAAAATAACAATATACTCTTGTGTGCACATGTGTAAGAGGAGAAAGAGAGGGTTACAACTGTATGTATCAGACACAGAGGGCTCTTAGCTGCAAACCATTAGTCATCAAATGGATCCAGCGGATACAAACAAAAGACACTATTAAATAAAAAGAAAAAAAAAATCAAAGGGACAGCATCTTACTTGCACACTTTCACAACCCACGTGGGTAAAAAAGCCAAAAGTGAACCCATCTCCAGTTTCAAGATCTGAAGAAGAAACAATCATAGCAATGGCAGACCAAAAACACCTCATCCTCCATCCATTTCCAATGGTGAAAATAAAAGACCTGCATGCGATCCATCTTCTCCATTAACATGTGTGCTTCCCATACACCAGAGGGAGTGTCCAAGAAAGACAACTTCACAAGTGAAACTCCTCACATAACTTCACAAGCGAAACTCCTCACATTTGTTATGGATCATGGAGCCCAAAACACTTGAGGCATAGCGAGCCCTTTATTATAATACTGTAATGTTTCCAGATCATTTAAGATTGTAAATGGACAAGACAACTTCACAAGTGAAACTCCTCACATTTGTTATGGATCATGGAGCCCAAATCACTTGAGGCATAGCGAGCACTATATTATAATATTGTAATGTTTCCTGATCATTTAAGATTGTAAATGGACTTACCAATCAGAAAACAAGAAAATGGAATTACCTTTTCGTAACTCAAAGGTTATTTATAAATGTAGCCCACATTTGAGACTCTCTTCAAAAGAGTCATAATCGGCCACTTCTTTTATTTCTCCTCTTCCAGTTGTCAGCTTCACTTCCATTTTCCCTACTTTCCAAGTAGCAAATGGCACATAATAATAGTTGCATTAACACAAAGTATCAACAGATTTTGAATTTCACAAAATTTCTTCCTTATTCTCTTATTAATTTATGTTCTTGGTAGATAATATAATGTTGGTGGATGAATCGAACGATGGCGTGAAAGAGAAACTTGAGGACTGAAGCTCAATATATACCACAAAGAGATTGATTCTGATATCTCTGCTCGATAATAAGTATAGATGGAGATGGAGAGACTGAGGCAGGTATTGAACATAGGATAAGAGAGAGATGGTTGAAATGAAAACTTTAGAAAAGAGTGCTTTGTGATTGGCAAGGAAAGATTTCATAGGACAACTATTAGAGTGGGTGTGACTCATGTAGTAGACTGTTGGCCAATCAATAAACAACACATACACAAAAGGAGTGTAACAGATATGAGAATGTTGACATGGATGTGTACTATAGCAAAACTAAAAAAGATAGAACCAGAAATAAGAGCTTTTCGGTGCATTTAGGAGTAGCATCAATAAGTGATTAATTAAAAGAAACTTGTTTGAGATTGTTTGGAAATACCCAACACATAGTCATCAACGACATTGTTTGAAAAAGCATTTTTATGCAAGATGAGGGTCCACCAAGAAGGCCAAAGAGGACGTGGATTGAAGTAATAAGGATGGATATGCAGAAGATCAATCTACCCCAGAATTTAGCTTGGGAAAGATTAGAATGGAGAAATAGAATTCATGTAGTCAACCCCAATATATTTGGAACAAGGTTTGATGATGATGATGATGATCTTACTATCACAAAGCTTCCCGCATGCTCATTTTGCATTTTAAAAACACTACTTTGACATCATCATCTTAACTTTATCTCATTGATTTGCAGAATAAATATTCTAAGATAATTCATTTAAAAAGGTCGAATTAATCAAACAAAGAGAAAGTAGCAATACAACCAAAATGTCATTATGATAAACACAAGCAGTAACCAAGTTGACCACACTGGGGACAATATGTGGAAGATAAGAATAAAAAAAAAAAACGAAAGACTTCAAAAAGGGGAACCTAGTAACAATCAGAAGACTCACCAGACAGCTACAATGAGGGAAAGATTTACAGGGGAGACATTTTGTATTAATAATAAGATCATCTCTCTACATTTTTATGTCACAACAGTTACTGAAGAAATGTGTTAAGCACATACTCATAACACATCATCATCAAAGCCTTGTCCCAAAGATGTTGGGGTCAGCTATGGAAATCTGTTTCGCCATTCCCCCTATAAAATAGGAGATGCGATTTTTGCTTTAAATTAGGTTCTTCACTATGGGTTTGCCTCTAGTAGTTTTTGTGTAACGCTTTGCTTGAAGCAAAATAACAGAACACTATCCTAGTTTGGAGGCATTGGTCCATCATGAACTACTAGAAAATTATCCATAACCAAGGTAAATGCCCACAGGCACGCTCGTGGTACAACTCAGATCAACAGGAAATCCTAGCCATCTCTCCACACATGTAGAAATTAAATTGATATCACTGTTATTGTTGTTATAAAATATGTTATTGAACAGTATCGGTAAAACTTCAAGAGAAAACTTGTACCACTGGCCCAACATAAACAAGGGTAAAACATTGGATCAAACCCTTCAACTGGTAAAAGGGATGTAACAACATTATTGAACTAGTGAAACTAATGTAGGTCCATCCCGTTCAATAATAAAAGTATGCCATATACATTAGTTTAATTGAACAGAGAATATCCCTTTTATTAGAGCAATATTCATGTGGTCACTATTCATGATGTGTGCGATCCAATGGTTTGCCTCGAGAAACGTGTGAAGAGACACTGAGGACCACTGAAGATCGAACTCCTATATGGATTACCATACTCCCTTAAGGAGCACATGACATTCCTTAGTCCTTCAATTTGCTTAGTTGTAAATGGATAGGATTAGATTTAAATGTTGGATATCATAGGTGGTGGTCCACATGACCACCACTTATTTTGATTTATTCAACAACAAACATCTTTCCCATTAAAGCCATGTTCCTGGAAAAACTCTAGTCGTGCGATAGTGGAATGCTGTCCGTTGATGGGGAGGAAAGTGTTAATGTAGCCTATAAAAGGGTTTGGGAACTCTCTCATCTTCACACAGATATTATTGCTTGGCATTCCCATCAATCAGCAGGCAATACGAGAAGAGTGAGAGAGTTAAAGTTCTTCTTCGTTTCGTGATGGATTCAGGTATGCCCTAAATTGGTTGTCTTTCATAATGCAAATCATACCGTTAGAATGCAAATCTAATCCGTTAAAGTCTTTCTAAAGGGGCCATTTTGGCTTACATTAACTGGATTCTAAAGAGATAATTGTATATCCTTGATGGTAGCCTTGATTGACCATGACTGTAGCCTTAATCGGGTTGTCCAAACCTTATACATACACCAATGAACCACAATGTGGTAAGACAATTATCAAAAATACACCCCCTTTCAATGTTTCAGTTATCCAGATGGGCCCTAACATTATTGATTTTCATGTAAGCATTTAATCCTTCCTATGTGGTTGCTTCTGTTGTCATTTTGGCATGAGAAAATGAGTTTCCACAATCTACGCTATCTCGCATCTTCCGATTTTCTTTCAAAATATATCCAAAGATGATGCTATATTATTTTAGTCCTATCATAGTTCTGTATCTGATGGCTCCATGTTCACACCTCACCTCCCGATTGAACAACAATTTTGTACATTTACAGTTTGTCAAAAATTGACTGAAAGAATAACAACCAAGCCTGGACATGATAAAGTTTCAGAAAGCTAAGGCAGCCAGATCATAACAGTAGTTGTTTGTACTCACGAAAAGGAACAATGAAAAGCAATGCAGTATCTGATAAAAGAAACTGATTATGGATCTTTCTGCGATATCTACTCTATACTACAGATAAAATAAAAGAACTAGAAGAAAAGACAAGCACATATAATGAAGTCCGCATCAAAAGAAAGAAAACAATATCAACCAAGGCTCACTATGAAGAAAAATAAAGCAAGTAAGAACATAGACATTTCATCTCAGCACATTACCTCCAATTGAAGAAGAAGCATACTCATCAGCATTGACTCCTTGCATTTCGGATGGTTTCCATTGCTGGATCTGAAAATTGTCAGATGGGTTGCTGAAAAATGAAACAATGCCATCCGATGGAGAACATTGATGACCTGGAAACTGGTTGCCCCTCACCAAGCAACTTGCGTTGGTTTGCCAGTATGGCTCACTATGACCCATGGACCAGTCTCTGCTGACTGCATTTGATCCATGTGGCCTTGCAGCTGCATGACAAAGCGCCCCCATCTTGGCTATATTTTACTTAAACAAAGATCAGAGGTGGCTTTCTTTAGCCTTCAAAACAGATCAGAAAGACTCAAGAACCAAACTTTGTCTCAAAGCATGATATGCTGATCTTCATGTATGAACTCCAAGCAATAGCATTGTACAAGTAACTGATACGAACCATTGTAGATCATGAGCACAGGATCTGTGGAAACTGAAAAGCTGAAGAGAATTTGTAACGAAAAACTAGTTCATTTATCATTATGCTAGACTAATATTTACATTTGCAGAACCTCAAATCCACCTCACACAACAGCTTGCCGAGACAACCATTTTTCCACCTCCATTGTTGAGACGACATTAATACCCTGTCAAGCATCAATACCATGATGGATTTATTAACCCAATAAATTAGGATAAAATTGATATTATACATATTTTAAAAAAGGGGCATCCCTCGTATATGCTACATGCGAACCACCCAGAGGCCCCAATGATCAATTCAATTCCCTTGCACTCAAAACATCTTTGCATGCATGATTGGTACTCACCTCAAATTGACACATCCAATTATTGCTCAATGTTGGAATATTTAAATCTATAATCTGATGGATATGAATTACGATAAAGCACAAATTGTGAATAATTATTTATCCAAATCTTGACATTACCATCCCCTTCCCTCCCTTTATTGGAAGTGGACCTAGGTGGGTCCCATGGGAGGCTTCTATATAGCACATTTGAGGTCATCACACACACACACACACACACACACACACACACACACACACACAGACACAGAGAGAGAGAGAGAGAGAGAGAGAGAGAGAGAGAGAGAGAGAGAGTGTTTGGAGGGCTCACCAACACATGGGCAAGTGCAATGTATAAGGGACCACGTGGATGACGGTGGGTTATTTTTACAGCCACCATCCAATCATCCAAGCACCACAATTTGGGTCCTTCGTCTCTTTTTTTTTTTTTTTTCTCCAGTTTGAACATTTGACTTTTCAGATCATCAATTTCTCATTGCCCATCTCACTAGGACAGGAGGGAATATTAATCACACCTTCCATCTGATCTCCTATCCACTCACCCACTGCCATTAACTTTCAAGCCCCAGTATGACCTACATAATTGCATTCACGTGCTTGTGAGCTCACTTGATCACCAGTCTCTCTCTATGTATAACCATCAGTTTCAACTTTTGAAGTCCTTAATCACACGGCTACATTTTTATTTTTAAATAATGAACTTTCATTAAAACTATAATAGAATACATGTACAATGAAGTGGCCATCTAAATACATGTCCTTAATTTATTTTCCATAAAAAAGGAAGATTATTTGAAGGCCATTCATGGATATTTGCTTTTGTTTCTTCAAATTTAACAATATTTAGGAGTGGTTTTAGAGTTACTAGGAATTCCATGCCGTGAAAGAGATAGCTCCTATAAGTGGGAGTGGAGGATCCAAAATGGTTTTAACTAGAAGCTCTTGAAATCTATAAAAAACCCAATCCCTCTACATTGACTGGTTAAACCTTTACTAAAGAAGATTAGAAAGAAAGAGGGGCAATCATTTATTTTTTTTGAAAGCAAAGGCTTTTTCCGACCAACCAGCAATTCAGTAAATGGGCCTCACATTTTTCAGCTGCAGACAATTCATCTCATTGTCCATTTTGTATGGCCCATATTCGACAGAACCAAACCC
The DNA here is from genome assembly GCA_037013555.1 of Sextonia rubra. Classification (NCBI taxonomy): domain Eukaryota; kingdom Viridiplantae; phylum Streptophyta; class Magnoliopsida; order Laurales; family Lauraceae; genus Sextonia; species Sextonia rubra. Next base: position 60,008,985 of record JASUAD010000008.1, read on the forward strand.
AACTTGCATTTTCAACCACAAAACTGTTTCTGTTTGACAGACACTAAAACAGACGGGAATGGAAAAGTGTTGTCAAGCGAGTTGCAAGAAAAGAAGCAACCCAAGATTCTAATCCGCTCATATAAGGTGATAGATAGGTAGATAGATAAGATGACATGTTAAAAATACTATTCATACCATACCAAGAAAGAAACGTGACAACACATTATTGTATTGAAAGGAAAACATTGATCAAAGCCTGAAGAATCAAATCAATCATCTAGTGATAGTGAGGAGAAAGAGAAAGAGAAGGAATCGCAAATATCCACTGATGGACGCATTCCTAAGATGTTAGATGGTCCGTCCACCATACCATAAGAAGAATATGTCGACAGAGAGAGGAAAGAAAGATATAAGAGGAAGAGGAATAGGTATAAGCTTACTATTAATGGCCGCGAACAATGGTTGATGTTGATGGATGGAATCCTGCTCGCTCGGCTGCAAATAACAAAGTCAAGAAAAGAAAACACCCTAACTTTTTTCTGTGCGTGTGCGAGAGAGTGGGAGTGAGGGGGGAATTGCGAAACTCCTTATAATACGGAAGAAGAAGAAGAAGAAGAAGAAGAAGAAGAAGAGCTTTCTCCCGATGGCCGAGGAGGAAAAGAATATTCGGTCAGAGCGAGAGGGAGACCGAGAGCGAGTGGGACTCCCACACTCAGTCAAGATGAACTCCAACCCACGGCCCACTAATCATATTCATATATATATATATATATATATATATATATAGAAAATCTTCATACGCACAGCATACCCACATCATCCTACAAACAATGATGTTCATGAAATCATACAGCCATCAAATAAAACACACTACCATAGTAGGTGAATTTTCAAATAACGGTAGCTCTACCAACAAAATCTTTGAAAAAAAAAAAAAGTATTACCTTAAACTCACTCAATGCCAAAAAGATTCTCAAATTTTGCCCTCCCACCAGTTTAATTAAAACACTGACCAAAAGCTTCATTTCCTTCTTTAGCATCCTCATGATGATCAAAGACAACTAGCGTCTCCATAATAATTGGTTGCATGTAGTGCCTACTAAAACTGTGAATAGCTTTAAATGATTGGTAATTTAGTATTTAAAGAAAATTGAGGAAAAAAGTTGATAAGAAATACCTTTAAATTGATAGATGTCCTTAATTAAAAATTTTTTGAAAAGCTTAGGGACTAATTTAAAATTTTTTGAAACTTGTGCCTTTTTTTAAAATAAGGTAAAAACTTAAGTCCTTATTTCAAAATCTTCCTTTTTTTTTAGTCCAAACTATAGGAAGTTAGGGCTCCACCCTCGATAGAAGAAAGCAATGAGATAAGAACTACCACCTCTTACCAGTGAGGTGAGTGGCCATTCGTTTCCCTTACTAGTTGTCATATTGTTGCCTTCCATTGTAACATTTCTTCATGAACCAAAAAAAAAAAAAAAGATAAAATACTAATTTTTAAAAAAGAGCATCAAATTCTTGCTACACATACCCTAGTAATTCATTTTCTATCTTTTGATTCTATTTCCTTAAAAGGAAAAGTTATTTGATGCTCGTTTTCCAATGCCACATTTGATCTCTTTTTTTTACCACTTATGGTATGAATATTATAATACAAACAAACAAGCCTTAAATGTGCCCACACACTCTTAGTTGAGTGGTATCAGCATCTTAGTATCACACATACACACGGATCACTTCCTACGCTCAAGTTAAACCTACCACTTCAAAGTCCTAACCAATAAGCAGTGTCCCTTTGCAGCAAAAAAAAAAGCTCTAAATATTATCAAATAAATAAAATTGCTCTAAGGATTTTTTTTAGGTACTTTCATTTCTTAACCCCATTTGTTATCACATCAAAGCACTCTTTTCACATGAATATTGCAATCATCATCGTCATCGTCATCAAAGCTTTATCCCAACTATGTTGAAGTCAGCTACATGAATTCTGTTTCTCCATTCTGTTCTATTTTGAGCTAAATTTTTTGATAAGTTAAACTTCTTCAAATATAAATCAATGACCTTCATCAATGTTCTCATCGGCCTATCCCTACCTCTTGATCAGTCATCCACATGTATAGCCAAACTTTTCTCATCAGTACCATTACCGGCCTACGCTCAACGCGCACAAACGATCTTAAACGAGTTTCTCTAATATTATCCACTATTGGTGCTACCCCTAAATGCTTTCGAAAGCGCTTATTTCTAATTTTATCTTTCCTAGTTTTACCACACATCCACCTAAGCATTCTCATTTCCGCTACATCCATCTTATGAATATACATCTTCTTAATTGGCCAGCATTCTACTCCTTATGTCATAGCCGGTCTAACCACTGTCCTGTAAAATTTGCCCTTCAATTTCGTTGGCATTCGTCTATCATAAAGCACTTCAGAAGCTAGTCTCAACTTTAGCCATCCAGCTTCTATCATATGCTCCACATCTTCGTCAATCTCCCAATCTTTACTAATCATCGAGCTTAGGTACCGAAAAGAATCTCTACGTGGTATCTCATGAGTTTCATTTTTTACAGTAGTTTCAACACTTTGTATATATCCACTGAAGTTACAATCCATATATTCTGTCTTTGTACGACTTATTTTAAAGCCTCTAGATTCTAATGCTACCTGTCATCTCTCGGGTTTTCCATTTACACCATCTCTTAATTCATCCACCAATACTATATCATCTGTAAATAACATACACCATAGTACTTCTTTTTAAATATGCATAGTTAATTTATCCATAATTAATGCAAAGAGACAAGGGCTTAAGGTTAATCTCTGATGTAAACCTATAGTTATGGGAAATCGACCTGTTTCTCCACATATAATTCTCACATTTATTACTGCTCTTTCATACATATCCTTAAAATTTTCAATGTAATCTGTGGGGACATTCCTTTTCTTTAAAACCCACCAAATTAAATTCTTCGGTACCCTATCATAGGCTTATTCCAAATCGATAAAGACCATATGTAGATTTTTCCTCTTTGCTCGATATTATTCCATTAATTGTCTAAGTGAAAAGATAGCTTCCATAGTTGATCTCCCTAGCATAAAACCAAATTGATTTTTAGAGATCTTGGTCTTCCGTCTCAGTCTTTGCTCCACTATTCTCTCCCATAACGTCATAGTATGACTCATAAGTTTAATCCCTCGATAGTTAGTACAATTTTGTATATCTCCCTTATTCTTATGTATAGGTACTACAATGCTTCTTTTTCATTCATCCAGCATTTTCTTTGTCACAAGTATCTTCTTGAATAGTCTACATAACCAACTCACCTCAACTTCTCCTAAGCATTTCCATATCTCTATCGGAATATCATTTGGGCCTGTTGCCTTTCTTGTCTTTATTCACTTCATTGCTTCCTTCACTTTTACCCATCTAATTCTATAAAGATAAGTATGCTCTAGTGATGAAGTATCCTCCTTAACTCTTGTATCGCCCAAATGTTCTTCATTTAAAAGTTTGCTAAAATATTCCTTCCACCTTTCTTTAATATCGTTGTCCTTCACCAAAATATTTTCCTCATTGTCCTTGATACATTTGACATGATCTAAGTCCCTACTTTTCTTTTCTCTTATTTTTGCGAGTTTAAAAATATCATTTTCTCCTTCTCTTATTCCTAACCTATTATAGAGGTCATCGTATGCTTTAAACTTTGCACTATTTACTACTTTCTTAGCTTCTTTCTTTTCCTTCTTATATAGCTCAAAATTTTCCTTACTTTTAGTCTCCTGCTAAACTTTGTAACAATATCTTTTTTGTCGAATAACTTCCTGAGCTTCCACACTCCACCACCATATTTCTTTATTAATATGTTTCTTTCCTTTTGATTCTTCAAGTACCTTCTTTGCAACATTCCTAATGCAATTAACCATTTGATTCCATATTACTGTAGTTTCTCCTTCAATATTCCATTCTCCCTTCTCAATCATTTTATCCTTAAATTTATTTCCTTTTTACGCTTTCAAATCTCTTCATCTTGTTTTAGGATCCATTTTGTTTACTACCGCTCTTTTTCTACTTCTAATGCAAATATCTAAAACTCCGAGCCTATGTTGGTAGTCAAACTCTCTCCCGAGATAATCTTATAATCTTTATAAGCCAATGGGTCCTGGTTTCTAACTAAAAAAAGTCTATCTGACTCCTATTACTCCCGCTTTTATAGGTAATTAAATGCTCATCTCTCTTTTTAAAGTAAGTATTTGCTACTGCAAAATTAAATGCTACTACAAAGTCCAATATGGTTTTTCTGAATTTATTTTTTTTTCTCCAAATCCTTGCCCTCCATGCACTCTCTCATATCCTACTCTTCCTATATGCCCGTTTAAATCCCTTCTAAAGAAAATCTTATCACTATTTGGGATTTTTCGTATTAAATCATCCATCTGATCCTAAAATTGTCTTTTCATACTTTCCTCTAGTCCTACTTGGGGACCATATGTACTAATGATATGAATTATGTCTTCATTTTATACTAGTTTAATTGCTATAATTCTATCACCAAACCTTTTTACCCCCACAATTTTCTCTTTTAAATCCTTATCTACAACAATACTCACTCCATTTTTTGTATTACTCTTTCATGCATAAAAAAGCTTATAACCATCTGTGAGCTCTTTAGCTTTATTTTCTTTTCACCTTGTCTCCCATATATAAGCTACACTAATTCTTCTTCTTTTCATTACCTTAACCAACTCCATGCTCTTGCTTGTTAATGTTATTATATTCCAAGTAGCAAGTCTAATTTTCCTATTTCTCCTCTTCTTCTCATGGACTAACTTCTTTAAACGCAGTAGTCCAGAGTCATGCGGTAGCCTTTGCATACTTTTCACTGCAGCCAGGCGATGCTGCAATGTGTCGCTTAAAGCGGAGAGCGCCCTAACCTTATCGCGAAATATCATTATCTCAGAATTCATATTTGGATTGTGACAAAGTTTTACGTTGACTGTCAACTTACCTAGCGCACCCGGGTTTAGGACCGGCAACAAAAACTGGCGAAGTTTCCCATGAATATTGCAATATTATTGGAAAATATCATCTTTAACGAATGTTTTGTAATAATATTGGAGATTTAATGTCACAATAATAATGTTTTGCAACCTATTTAAGCATTTGGTCATATTGGAATGGAAAAACAAAATTCAAGTAGACAACTTTGATATGGTTGAGACACAAATTTGATGATAATAATGACGGACCCGGTTTTAAAAACAAAGCGGATACTTGTGCAAAAGAAATGGTCCGTCACATTTTAGAGACATGGATTACCTCGACGGAAAGTGGTTCCTCAGCATGGGATTGACAGAATTCCCGAGTATATAACTCTTCAGTAGGAACGGAGAGGCCGAGTCTCTCCTGCGTATGGTCCACCAATTTTGCTCCAGTGAGTAATTAGCCCCGTCCTAACATTCACAATATGATTACCAAGATTAATGAATTCTATTAAAAATATAAGATTGTGCTGATTAGATCAATCATCATGCACAGTGGGGCGATCATTTTTAGTGGCACAGACCTACTTTAAATAGGCAGGCCCCACTAAAGCTCCACTTAGGGGAATCTCCAAGTCAGTGGCTCAGACAAACAATGAGTAAGATCATCTCAGCAGTTGCCCCCTTCAGCACGCACTGCAATAACTCCTTGCTACAACCAACAGACAACTAGCTTCTGCCTCGTTAAAATCAAGCAGTAAGGGTGAAAATAATTCCGGGTTTGAAAGCATCTAACACCAAATGTTCTTCTATAATAAGGCCATGTCTGGTTCCTCCTTTGTCCGCAAGAATTCTAAGAACTATTGTGCGAGGGTTTTATTAATTCCCCAAATGTCATCCCTTTCACAAATGCCGAGTGCAATGTTCGTAGATTTTAGAGTCCCTTGGGGGGCAGTAACTGTCATTCCTGAGAAGTCCTAAGCATTTTGAAAGTTGTATAATTGCTAAATCCAAGAATTCAGCCAGCTGGAACCATTTTATAAGGCCGAAGAAGCCAATCCAAAGGATGTATTTTTAGAACACAAAACAAACAGGGATATTCAAAGGCTTCAAAGATGGCCATTGACATGCTGTCGAGAAATCCTATCAGCAATTCAAAGCAAACAAATGCTACAGCAAGAAATAGGAGGAAAAATTGACAATTGGAAGCTTCATTAGCCACTACACATAACTCGGCATGATTTAGTATATGGTAAAGAAGAATGCATGTAAAAACAGATCATACGCTGAAGTCACAGTCCTCAATAGGACAATTTCCTAAACAGGGAAACAGTAGGAATGTGCAACTGAATTTAGCTCTAAAGCCACTATTTTACCACTGATGAAGTTGTTGATAGCATTAGCAACCAAAGAAAAGCATATGAAAGAGAATTTTTCAATACTATTCCAAACTCCTCGAAAGCAGATGACCTACACATCAATTAGGGGACAAATGACACGCAGGAACCAACCATGTCACCTTCAAAAAATACCAAAGAAACATTTATATGCAACTCAGTTAATTTGTCCTGTTCAAAAAGTGCAAACACTGTTAATTTGTACTGTTCAAAAGGTGCAAACACCGTCCAAAGAAACATAACAGGAAAGATACTGCCAAAGCCACCGAGGATGAAAGCTTGCTGTATTTCTAAAAGATGCCTCACGTAAAAGAATGTCAAAGATGATTATGATATTAAGTTAATACGCAGGAGGTGGGCCTGTGGTAGGAGCACCACCAGCTCGTGAATTTGGCTGATAACCATACTGAGGCACCCGCTGAGGACCCACGACTTGATCTTGATGCTGAAAACTGCTTGATTTCATGTATCCTGCAAGCAACTCAGGCAGAGGTCCAGGAAGAGCTCCAGAAATTGAATAAGGAGATGAAGAAGATGGCACAAATGTTTGACCAGGAAAGGTACTGGGACCCGGAACAACAGCTGGTCTTCCCGCTTGCACACTTGCATCCCATGCTGGCATTTGTCCATCAGGAACTTGTGGTTGCATGGAAGCTGCAAAATCAGTCCCGCCAAACAATGGCAGATTTTGCCAACCAGTGGCAACGGTTGGCACAGAACAAGCTTGTTGCAAAGGGAGTATACCTGAGCCAGGGATTGTGTAGTCTCTGCTTCTGTCATTATGAGTCTGCAGCGACATAAGTAATCAATTTCATTTTTTTAATAAAAGGTGTTTGTATAAAGAGAATAAAATAAAATAAATAATATGAAAAAGGAGTGAAGAAGCATACATTGATTGACCAACAGATCTCCTTTATACTATAATCAATAATGAAAGCAGTGTTTCCTCCTAAAGCCGCTTTACAATGTTTTCCTTTTTTTAATGCACAACTCAAAAACTCATATATATACCTTTACATTGAGATCAGTATGACGAGAGTATGACAGATGAAGCTTACAATAGCCACCATCATAGATGCAATGTCCCTCTAAGGCTTCTTTTGCGACTGCAGCAGCAGTGAGATCTGAAAGAACAACAGAAAGGCACATACATCTAATTTCTAAAAGCAGACAAATTAATTCACCTAATTGCCTGGAGATAAAATCAATGTAACAATTGATAAAATTGACAGATGGAGCGTGAAATCAAACCATGGCGAGATGTATCATTCAATGCAAATCCTTGCCCTACCAGGATACTGAATTAATGCCTGTAATCCACCATTTTTCTCAAAGATAGCAATCTTCTGGACAGTACCAAATGCTGAGAACACCTGAAATAATGTACCAACATCATTATGCATGTGGTTAGACCACCTCATGATATGCAACAGAGCATTATCAAGAAATGATGAACAAAAGGTTTTACCGTGTGAAGCACATCAACTGTCACAGCATACTGCATATTTTCAATGGAAGCAAGAAGTACATTGCTTTCAGGTTCTTTTTTCTTTCCATCAGGTCCTAAAGCGGGCTGTATATAACACCTGATTAGAACAAAATAAATCTCACCTACTACACAATGTAATGATAATATAAAACCCACCTGAAGAGTTCCCTCAATTGCAGAAGGGTTTACAGGAAGGTAAGGATTTGTATAGTCCCTGCACAATCAGGTAAAGAGTATGAAATATATTCATCACAATCAAGGTAAAAATTGCTCCTATGGCATCAAGGGTCAACCTTAAACCTTTATCTCTTTGCACTGATTATGGATGAGTTAGTTGCTCATATTCAAGAGATACCTTGGTGTACGTTGTTTACAAATGATATAGTATTGATGGATGAATGAAGAGATGATATAAATGCAAAACTCGAGAAATGGTGGGAAGCTTTAGAATCCAAAGGTAAAGTCGCTCAAAGACAAAATGTATGGATTGTAACTTCAGTGGGCATACATGAAGAGCTGAAACTATTGTGAGAAATGAATCCTAGATGATATACCACAGAGATTCTTTCCAATACATTGGCTCGATAATTAGTTAAGATTGGGAGATTCATGAAGATGCTGAACATAGGATAAAAGTGGAATGGTTGAAATGGAGACATCCTTCTAGAGTAATTTGTAACAGACGAATGCCAATAAAATTAAAGAAAAAATTTTACAGATGATTAGACTGGCTATGACTTGTGAGGTAGAATGTTGGCCAATCAAGAGCAGTAAATGCATAAAATAGATGTCGCAAATATAATAATATTGAGGTTGATGTGTGGTAAAACGAGAAAAAATAAAACTAAAAATAAGCACTTTCGAGATCATTTAGGAGTGGCATCAATAGAGGATAAGATTAGAGAACCCATTTGAAATAATTTGGCCATGGTGCGAAAATGTTTGGCTATACAAGTGGATGGCCGACCAAGGGGAACGGGTTAGTCGAAGAAGACGTGAATAGAGGTAATAAAATTGGATACGAAGAAATTTAATTTATCTGAGGATTTGGCCAAGAAATCAAAATAGGTCGGGATAGAGAAACATAATTCATGTACAAAGCTCTGATGGTGGTGATGATGACAATCAAGGAAGAAATTTCATCAAAATCCTCTTTTTTACTTTTTCATAAACTAAATATGCAAATTAATTTTTTTTAATTAATCACCATCATAATCCTCACTAAAGCTTTTACCCATTTATCTGTGGCAGCTTTGTGAATCATACTTTTTCACTCGGCCCTACTCAAAGCCACGTTTTTCAATTACTAAGCAGTCCACAATAGGAGAGAAGACCCAGAAAAAAAAAAAAAACCTCCTTCCTGACAGTGTAAGCTGGGACATTTTCACCCCTAACCACATGGATAAGCAAGTATGGAATAGAATATGATGGTCTGGCAAGGATTCTTTTGGGTCATTGCTAAGCCAGAACAATAACTTTTCACGCACCCACCGACTCCTCCCCTCTTGAATGGTGGGCCACAAAGCAGTATCTCACTAAAAAGCACGGATACGGACACGGGACATAAATACGAAACCACAAGTATACGGCGATACGGCAAATCCTAAAAAAGTAGGATATAGACACGATTATGACATGACAAATAATGAATATATATATTTTATATATAATCCAAAAATTAAAGGATAGTTATATTTTTAGCCAAATTAAGAATAATGTCACAATTAATGGAAAAGAAAAACATAACTAATATTGGAAAAGTAAAAAAAAAGATGAGACTAGCAAAAAAAGAAAAAAAAGAGTTAGAACAGAGGGTAGTAAAAAAAAAATAGAGAGATTGTTTGGAAATTTTCAATTTTGGCTTGAAATTGTTCTTGAATTATTTATGAACTTTTAAAACTTCATTTAATACTCTTTTTTTCCCTTGTTTTTGATAACATGCTTTGGTCACACTCAATGATAAAAAAGAAAAAAAGAAAAAAAAAGAGGGATTTAAAAATTCAAAATAACCCTGCCGTGTCTCTGCCATGTCCAAATTTAAAAAATTAACAAAAAAAAAATAGCAGACACGTTTCTTGGAGTGTCGGACATGTGTTTGGCCGTGTCCGAGTAGTGTTCATGTCCAACACATGTTCGACACGGACACGGGGACCCTAGGCGCGTGTCCGTGCTTCCTAGGTATCTCATATTTTTACCGTTCTTGTAGATATTACATAAGCCAATCAAGCACAAGCCAAAATCAATACAAGTATACAACCCTCCGGAACTTAATCCCATGATCTGCTATGTAGTGGGAGAAAGCCACTCACAATTTGGAGTTTTTTTCCCCTTCCTTCTTTTTGGGAGGGAGCATTTCATGATTCAAGTGGAGGCATCTTGATTTTGTGCCCCTCCCTAGTATATTACACCTTACATCCATTCATCAACCATACATTTGAAGGTCAAGATAAGGATTTTACCATAATTTTGAAAATTAGAATTGTATCACAAATCGTTCATACTGATGAATCAAATCATGAATAGTATCACAAATCGTAGAAGTTTTTAATAAAAATGAAATATAATTGAAAAAGAAAAGAGAAAAATAAAAAAGTAGTCATTCATAGTCCATCCATTTTTCCATTCATAGTAATATAAATACAATGACAAATAAGTTTATCATATAATCATATCAAGAACATCATGAAATATATTAATATGTAATAAATGATATGTGTAAATAGATAAATAAGTTTAAGGTATCAATATATATTTATTTTTATTATCTTTAAATCAATATATAAAAGTAAACAAAAAAATCGAATCGTCAATCTTAAACATTGGGCTATCTTTTTAAGTTAATAAAGTGATCATAAGGAAAAACCAAAAAAAGATTAAAAACAAAATATAGAGAAGCCCCATGCATACAATTGAACGTTTAACCAAATGCATGTTCTTTATTCATCTCTAAAACCTCCCCCAAAGCCGCAAAGTTCTTAAAAGGTTTCGTTAACTACGAATAAACTTTTAGAAGTAAAAAAGCTAAGAGAAAGAAAGAACAAAAGTAGAAAATTAATAATTTTAACTTATTGATCGTACTCATTTTAATACAACCGAATCGCTTGGATCGTAAGATTCAATTAAACGAGTACCAAATTGTAAGATAAACACTTAAATCTTGACATCTATCCGTAAATGGAATTTGTTGCATAGATAGAAATCATTTTTCTTAGGATTCGGGATACAAATCGTAAGATTCTGATAAAAATGGTTCTAACAACAGTCAATAGCTCAAATCCAGCATTTCATCCCAACTTCATTAAAAAATCAAGAAGTCTATGTCATCCACAATGCCCACTCCAGATAATGGCAATGATCATAATAAAGATGATAATGGTCATTAAAAACACAATAATAATGATAATGATATGATAATAATAATATCACTAGCCTATTCCATGGAAATAAGACAAATAAGAAACTCTACACAAACAATAAAAAATCAATGTGAATGGTATAAAAAAAAATACACACTTGCACTGATACCGCAAAGGTCCTTGAAATAATCAACGAATTACAAAACTAGAAACCCCAAGAATGCGCCAACCAGAAAATCTCACTGACGTGAGTAATGCAACTGCTGAAACACCAGAAAAAAAATTGCATTGGGGGTTATCTACATCTCTGATTCAACAACAGGATACGGGGAACAACTGGACAGGGGGAAATCATGGCAATCGTTGGAACAAAACAATATACAAGTATAATCCTCATGTGTTAAAAGACAATTGTGGAAAGCTTTCCTATCCTATGATGCCCATATATAGACATGGGTATGGATACAGACATGGAGAACCAACTTCAAAATTTTAGGACTCAAATATGGGTACGGCATTTCCAAATATATATACATTTAAATGGGTATCATAGGGCTCAAATATTGTGAGGCCCGCTATGTGGATCAAATTTTCAATGAGATGGGTCTCACTTAAGCATGTAAATATGGGCGGGCTGCCCAGACCTGGCATGACCTAGCCCACAAAAACATGTGACATGGGCCAACAAGGCCGGTGCCTTAGTTGGCCTATGCTGGGCCAAGGTGCCTAGGCACTGCCCAGTGCGACAATTCATTTTTTATATAAATTAAATATAATATTTAAAATAATAAAGGTTTTTCTCTTCATTTGTAAATTAGCATCCATATTTGTGCATTTATTCTACTATTTTCAATTTTATGTTAAGTCAAAACCCAAAAAGTGCAAAATCTCTCCTTCAATTTAAAATTAAAAAAAATAGAAAGGGCATGTGGGCCAACCCATGGGCAGCACAGCACGACTAGGGCCGTGCTAGGCTGGCCCCCCAAGACCCCAGGCACAGCACAGCATGGCATGTGATTCTACACGAGCCGGCATGGCACAAACTAGGCACTGCAGGGCCAGCACCTTGTGGGTCGTGCTCGGCATGGCCGGCCCACATTTACATGCTTAGTCTCACCAGCCAATATCTTAACATAGAAGAAAATAAAAGTAAAAAATAAAAGAAAAGTGAGGCCGAGTGGCTGGTTAGTCCAATAGCCCAATATTAAAAAAAAAAAAAAGGATTAAAAAAAGCCCAATGGCCCCGTACTCTTTTATAAAAGGCGACGGGTTCTTTTCCCCTTTTTTGTTGGCATCTCCAAGGCATCATCAAACGAAAAAAAAAAAAAAAGAATAAGAAGAAAAAAGAATAAGAAGAAGAGGAGTACCTAGCACCTAAAGCTAGAAGTAGTAACAGTTGCAGAAAGCAACACAATAGTCTAGCACCCAATTGAAAAAGCAGCACAACATAGTCGAAACAAAAGCTACAGCCCAGTCAGGTTACCTCTTTTCTTCCTCGCCGCCACCTCCTCTTCTTCTTTGTCGTTTCTTTTCGATCAAACTGAGAGAGGGCTCATTGAGGGGCTTCAACAAAAATTGGTTGAAATGGACAAAATCTGCCGACTATTTAGGCGGAAAATATTGCAAAGTCGTATCCTAAAAATGGAAACCATATCTTGCTGTATCCAGTATCCATATCGTATCGATACGGGTACCATAGGGAATCTGTTGTATCCAGGTATCATAGTTCCCAACGGCAAACTCAGGATTTGCATTTGGGTGGGGACAAACGATGGTTAAAAAAGTCAAATCAACATCCAACTAACAATCATCTCCACTTATTACATGGTTTAAACACATAGTTTTTTATTTTTGTTTTGAGAAATTAAGTATAAAGAACTCATATTCTATTACAAACACTCAATTCCTACATAAGTTTTTTAACTATAACAGTCATTATTTCAAAAACTTATTATTTTATTCAAATTAATAGGATGAAAATGAAATTAGCAACCACGCTACAACAATAATAATAAAACTATAGAGAACTAAAAAGAGGTAAATCATTATTATATAAAAATAGTATCTCTTTGATTGTTTCCTTACGCTCCTAAGAATTCCTCTATCATACGAATCCAAATTAGACCAACATAATTATAATAATCATATCGCGATTCAAGAAAAAAAAATAAACTCAATAAAATCTAATAAAAAAAAGCAAAAAGAAAGTAGCTAAAATTTAAGACCCAACACATAAATCAAACAAATTCCAAGGCAAGATGTCTTGGAAAAAAAATTGGATTATTGGGCAACTGTCATTGAAAAAAAAAACAGCAAAATATAAATTGCTAAAAAGCAAAGAAGCCAAAATTTAAAAACACAAAAAATATTTATCAATCATAAATCAAACCCCATTAACAAATATCATATTTGCAAAAACTAAAAGAAAGAAAATAATGACATTATACAAACCAAGAAAATAATAACATTATACAAACCAAATACTCCAATAGCAAGAATGAGCTATATAACCAAAATGCAACCAAAGTACCAAAATGACTAATATGAATGGCTACAATGCATGTGGTGTGAGTTTTTAAGAGACAGCAACTTTGGCTGTATGTAGGAAGGGTGTCATACAATTTAAGCAGAAAACTACAAATCAAATATTTGATTCATCGAATCCATTTTTGAAAAAGCATTTTACCTATATCTATTTGATTCAAAGGTAAAAATATTATCACGATCTCTTATTTGTATAGAGAGAGAGAGTGGTGTTGTTGGTGAGTCCAAGCGAGGAGGAAGAAAAAGAAGAATCATAGAAAAGTACGATTTGAACTCCACCCAACGGGGAATATTGAAAAGTATTTCTGCTGCCTCTATTGAGGTTTTGGTAGGACTGGTTCGCTAAAAAAATTTAATAGAAAGAAGAGAGAAAGAGACAGGGCAGACATTTATGCCAGCCCGAAGTAGAAGAAGGAGAACAATTAAGCGGAGAGTTCCGAGGTTTTTTGCTCGAGAGATCATTGAGAGCGAGAGCAGAAAACTATACAATTTTTCAGACCTAAGGCAGGGCAAAAACTTTACTGAATGGGGCATGGGCTATATAGCCCATGCAAACTTAAAGTCTTTTGGTGGGTCAGACCTGGGGCGACTGCCCCAGGTTCATATAACTTAGGTCCGCCACTGATAGCTCCTATCACTGCCTGTATCTTCACAACTAGTTTTCTAGAGAGTCATACCAAACATAACACATTCTTGTAATTGGTAAATGCAATGCATTCTTGCAATGGATAAATGTTCCTATAGTAAAAGGATTTAAGTATAAGAGAGAAAAAAAGGGAAAAGTGGAGGGAGGGAGGGCCGGGGGTGGGGGGAAGTTTACTAATACAGTAAAACACATCGATATTCTGAGCAGCTAGCTTCACTAATCCCTACAATAAAGCAGACACATCAATTACCAACCCTTTCTTTTTTAAAATCTGTTAAACAAATAAGTGGGCAAAAGGAAAATCTGATACAAACAACACAAAAAGAAAATCTGATACAAACAACTACGAGAATAAGAGATTCAGGAAAATGCATAGTATTATTGTATGAAATAAATTAATATGGAAGGGTGGATTCAGAAATTTGACAATACCTGCTGCGGTGTGATTGAAACTTGATATTCAAATCGGTGTGAGCAGAAAATGAGATATGCAAGTGGCATGTATTAACATGATCTGGAAGTAAATACCTAAAAAATTTCTAGTTAGTTAGTCCACCATTTGAGGATGACAAAAATCTTGTTATACCGAACTTCCTTAACAAAATCACACTGCTTTTACCTGGGAATACTTCTTCCATCCAATGCATTTCGTGCAGAAGATGCAGTCTCAGAATCACTAAACTGGATTAGTGCCTGCCAAAATATTTTACCTCCATGAGAATTAACAGATAAGAGTGCAGAAATAAACACACACACATGTTTAAATATGGTTTATGGGATGCAAGATCTCCAATGAAACGACTGACACATGACCTGAAAGCCTGCAGCCTTTTCAAAAGTAGCAACTTTGTGCACAAATCCGAAGGCAGAGAACACCTGAAATACAGCTTCGATTAAATACTTGTAAAACAAGAAGAGAGCATCATCAATAAGCATTGCAAACACTTCACATTCGCTCACAGAAACAAAAAATATCATTAACATTATCTCTAAGAGTATTGATCTAGTGCGTGCATGCGTTGCACAGTGGATAATGCCCGTGCGTCGACATGGGGCCCTAGGGACTACAACCAAGGGGATCGAAAGATCTCCCTAGGCCCCTCCTCTTTGCAAAAAATCAAACCCATCACTCAACTCTATCATCTCCATCCGAGCCCCACAAGTTCTTAATGGTGCACAGTTGAAGTGCGGAAATGGAAAAAGGAGGACAAAAATTGATTATCACATTCAAATGACATGAAGAGCTCCACTCTTTGCCAAAGGTAAGTGACCAAATAGATTTGGGTGGTTTCTTGATCACCATGATGTAGACATTGGCAGACCCAGGATTTTCATTCGAGTGGGACAGATGATGGTCGATTAAAAATACCTTGAATTTCACTAATTCTCAATCTACAATAATACATAGTAATAACGGTAACAATAATAACCATTTCTATGTAGTTGACTCGAATAAGGAGTACAACAAAAGCACCAACATACCAAGGAGCAGCAATGAAAAGAACCCAACAAAGAATCTTGCATCAGGACAACAAAGCAATTTAGCTATAAGTGTTCAACATAAATCAAGAAATCACAAAAAATCATGTCCACATCCAGCAAATATACTCTTACCATCATTTTTGAGCTACATAATTCAGTGAAAAAAAACTTGGGAAAAAATTTGTAACAAAAAAGTAAAGCGAAAATCAGTGACAAAAAGAAGAAATATAATTTTGAATTGTTTTGATTAGGGAGGTCAGATTTTTACTTTCGTTCTTGTTATGAGTATCAATTTATATTTACAAAAGAATAAATAATAAGTAGTTCTACAGAGAGAGAGAGTGATTGGGATATAGGTATTTAGGGATTAGGATTGGGAATTAAGGAAATGGGAAAAGAATGACAGTTAGGTATTAAGTTATAGAAAGGGGAATTGGGATTTAGAGTTCAATTTAGGGATTTAGGGGAGGGGAGGGCAACTATGTGCATGAAAAAGATAGATCGAGAGAGATCGAGATCGAGATCGAGAGAGAGAGAGAGAGAGAGAGAGAGAGAGAGAGAGAGAGAGAGAGAGAGGAGCACCTACAGGTGCCGCCGAAGAGGGAGAGGATGTGATGCCAATGGATACGGAGATGCCAGAGCCAGGGGGACGGGAAGAGGTATTTTGAGAGTGGAATTTTCGAGAGTAGAAGAAGAAGGATTTCGAGTTTGGGTTTGAGCAGGTGCCAGGTGAGGCAAAGTGTTTTGAGTGATGGGTGCATGGCCAGGCTGCTTATAGCCCTCTCTATGGGCTTTTTCCATATTTGGGTGGAATGGGTGCACCCACTTGCCAACACATGGGTCCACCCCTGGATGTAGACACAACAGAAGAAGCAGATCAGCAGTTGTGCTTTGAAAATAATTAGGTACATGTGAATGTTGACACTTGGAAGATCTGGTATATAGGCGGTTGTTTCAAGTTGTTCAAGTTGTTCCCAGGTGGATATTTGACAAAAGTTACTCCTGACAGCCATCACCTGGATCCAAGGGCGGGCCCATATATTGTGCAACAGGTGTGGTCGCCCCAAGTGGCTTTTGAAAAGTCCCAATAAGGACCATCAGCTACATGGCCATCAACCAATTAAAAAAAATTGCGCCCCACCTTTTCCAATGCTAAAAGACCCAAAAAAATCTATCCCAGCAAAAACTTGTCAATCTGTAGGTTTCATCTTCCCCTCCGTCTTTGACAGCAACCTGTGCACAGCGCACTCCCTCTCTGGCTCTCTATCTTCGGTGGCATATGATCACTGTGGCTTTGAAATGGTTCCCTTAGCAGATATGAAGGGCAACCAGATAAATAATTGCACCATTTGGTATTCTAGGAAACTCGATCACATGGTAAAACTAAAATAAATTTATAAATTTCCCAAAATTTTTATGTAATCAAAATCAAATCCATCAATCTTAAACCTCACACTCAAAATCTCCACTGACGGTTCTACAGTAGCATAGTCATGAGAAGAAAAATATTAATAAATTGAGGATAGGCTTTCTCCCAATTAATTTAATCTTTTATTATTAGTTTTTTGTTCCGTCCACATTTATGCTGATGTTTCTTTCCCCCCTTTATTTCACTTATATTAGGATTGGGGGCAACTGTGAGAACCAAATTTTGATGCTTAGTCCTTCTTCTGATGTCTGAAAGCAAGTGACTATTGTCATGAGTCTATCAAAAATTTGAGGAAATGTGATCAAGGTACAAAAGCAGTCAAGCATTTAGTTTATCTATATAAGTAATTATTGCAATGAGCTAAATCTTAATCATTCCAGAAGATATACAACAAAGTCTGGCGATTAGCAATTGTTATTTGATTTAATTATTGCAATGGGCTCGTGTAGAGTACAACCTTAGGTAAGCATTGATTTAATTATTCCAGTTGAGTTTTTCATGTCTAGTGTAGAGGACAACTTATAGCCAGCCATTGGTTTTAGTCTAAGAATATTTATGCTTAGGCTTTTATTTCTTAGGCCCTTATTCTCTAAATTGAACTTAGTATAATTTCTCATATTCATATGCTCATGAATTATTTCTTCCAAACTTATCAATAGACAAATAGAAGTGAGTTTTTTGTCCCAATCTTTTAGGTTGAGTACTTTACCTTACCAAAAAAATTGTTGAAAATATTTGTCGAGGGAAATTGTAAACGCTTTATTTTAGATTTGAGAAATGAGTTCAGTTAAATACATTTTTGCTTTTTCCATTTAAATGCGATACATTTTCTCTTTTGCAATTGCTAATGTGAAGAATGGATAATATGCAATAATTGACTCTTTCAATTAACCATTGTCCGCACCCCTTAAACAAAAATCCTAGGCCCACCACTGCTGGGATCCTATAATCTTGAGATGAAATCCTCCGGAAACTCAAACTAGATGCTAGTATGGCAGACAATTCAAGGCCAAGAAAAGGGGTTCCTCGGAGACTTTAATGTAGTAATTTAGCATTGTTTATTCTGTCTGGAAAGCTACTATGTGACTATGGTGCAGATTTGTTCACAATGCAATAGGCGTGCCGCATGCATGAAACTATTAGGTTAGATTCTGTCTGGTTATTATCTAAGGCAACTAGTACTTTTGCAATTGGCCAGCAGTGGCAGTAGTGGTGCTCTGGAAAATGACAGAACCATAGACATGCTGAAAGGTCTTTAAGGTGTTCAGGTTTCTTTCGAATACGTCCTTAGTGCCAGGTGTCCAGCCAAGATTCCCCGCAAACAGGTAGCTGCAACCAACTTTGACTGGCTTTCAATTTACAAAGATACAGTCCCATTGATTAGGGGAAATAACACAAAGTTTAAGTGAGAGAGTGCATCTTAATAAAAGGGGGAGGGGCATGTCGAAAGCAAAAACAACAGATGTATCCATTCCAAACATTGCCTACAATTGGAAGACAGCAGAAGAAAGATCAAAGTTTGAGAAGTCAGTGGCAACAAAATGTAATCTACCCCCTTTTGGGGTCTTGCAGTCCAATGTAAATGGGGCATCAAAAGGCAAACCAGGATTCACTGGAATGGAAGGAGTCTCATATAACCAAAATGGAGATGTCTTGGTGGACTTCTTGGTCGCCGTGGGGATAGTGGAATTAATAGGGATAGTTAAAAGGCATGGATTAAAATATCAGCCAATACTGGTTCGTATCGGCCGATACATACCGGTACCTTCCTTGACCAAACCGATAAGTGTGCACTTATTAGTATCAATACCGGTACCCCTAAATATCACCAATAATATCGGTGGTATCGGCCAAATATCAGTATTAGCCGATATTTTCCCAATCCAAAGAAGAAGAACTGAAGAAGCAGAGAAAAATAAAAAAAAATTCAAAAATCAAAAGAAGTAGCGAAAGGAGGAAGGAGAAAGAGGAAAGTGTATCCATTGCGTCTCGCCTCATCGCCAGAGCAGTCTCGCCTCACCATTTCTCGTCAAGCCTCTACCATTGTGCCTGCTGCCGCTCCGACCCACCTGCGCCTACCGCTGCTCCTCTTCTTCTCCTTCTTCTCCTTCTCTCCTACCCTTTTATTTCCCTCTTCTTCTTCTCCTCTTCTTCCATTCCGTTTCCCCCTCCCCCCCTTTCTTCCATTCCGTTTTTCCCCACATTTCACAACGCCACCCCCCCCCCCCCCCCCCCCCCCCCTTCTCCTATTCTGTACATGTGAGATAATCACATGACAAGTTTTTGAAACCTCTAGAGCTTTGAAAAGTTTTCGAAACCTTTGGAACTTGGAGTACCAATGGGTGGCTATTACCTGGACTTGAGTCGTAAAAATAGGGTCTTGACTCTTGATATTTATTTGGGACCCATTTAGTTTTTTAAAGTCTTGGGTTGATCTATTCTATTGGACCCAGAAATAAGTTTTATGTATTTGGACTGGAAGGGCCAAAAGTCGGAGCCCTTTATGTTTTTTCCTTTTTTTTTTAAATCTTTTATATACTATACACATATATGGTGTAAAATGTGGGGCCCATAGTAGGCCACATAGTAAACCACTAGTATTTTCTTTGGGTCCAAGATGAATTTCATTTTAATGGGGGATTAGCCTTTTTTTTATAGGCCAGGTTCTTTTTTTATTTTTGTCAAATTTAATTGATCAAACAATGGGTCAATTTTCAATTATAATGAAATGAGGTTGAGACCCAAAAAAGACTAATTAGTTTGAGGGGTTTGGATTTTTCATTTGCGTGCCTCATTTTTTGGACATTTTTATTGTTCTTATTTTATTTTTAATTGTAACCATCTAGTGCATTTTATCCGTAAAAGCTAGTGGCCCCATATTTGAATGGGCCTCTAATAAATTTGTGTGGCAATCAAGCGCTATAAAATAGTCCATTTAACAATTGCTTAAGTTATACAAAATTGAAATATACAATGATCATATTAGAGGAGGCATTTATTTTGATCATTATTTTGAGTGACTTGGATTTATACAAAGGCCACATTGATGGATTTATAAATTATAAAACTGGCAAAAAATTAAACCCTATTAAAGGTTTCACATTTAAAAGTAAAACATTAAACAACGATACAGGATGTTTTGACTTAGGGGGACTAATATTTTGCTTTATAGTTGTTACTAATGGAAAGAAATAGTGCTTTCTAGCATTTTACAATATTCTAAATTTTTTGGATATTTTTCTAAATTTTTTTGGGGAAAAAAATCACACGGCGATGACCACGATGGACCGCAAACCGCAACCAATACCGATATCGTATCGGCTTTTGGGTCGACCAATATTGTATCGGCTTTTGTACCCGACCAATACCACGATTTTGATCCATGGTTAAAAGCAAAAAGGGGGCACTGAAAATCTTGAAGTCGACATTTCAGTTCTTCTATAAGGGAAATCATCTAATGCTTTAAAATGGGCAAAACAACATTACTCAACTCCCTGGAAATTGGTATGAGTAGCAACATAAATCAAGTACTTGAATGCAGACAAGTTGGTCAAAGAGAGAATGTGGTGGTAAATTTGGTGCGCGCCCGAAAGAAAGATTTGGACAGAGATGTATATAGCATAGTATTAGAAGAATTACTTTGATACAATAATATATTTTATGGGTAATTATTTTTCCTAGATTATCAAAGATTACTATTATTGATGACCAAAAAAAAAGTAGCATAGTCTCTTTGCCCATTTAATCGGCTCAATGTAAAGATAAAAATAGTGATAGCGGCGGACATAGCAGCCGGCTGCCAAAATGCTACATAATAGTGTAATAGTGTCATTCAAAAAAGTTGTCAAAAAATTTGAAAAAATCCCATAAAATTCAGAAAATTGAGACATGCTAGAATATGTGGGTTTTGTTTTTTTTGTTTTTTTTCTCAAAAGTAACTAAGATAGAGGGCATACTCGTCCCTTCATTGCTTGATGATTATTAAATAGTAATATTAACAATTTTTTTTCATATACATACATGTTAATTAGCTATACAAGTTAAAAACATTCATACAATGTCATCAAAATATCATCATAATGATGCGAAGAAGAGCACCAAGTGCGAGGTGGGTAGAGATAAAGGGGCTCGAGATGGGAGGGTGGAGAGGCTAGGGCAGGCTTCTCTGATACCAATCTGGCGCAGCCCTGGATCTTGGATGGATAGTAGAACAATCTCCCGAGGGATTGTTCGAATCCGAGGATTCAATGGCAGTCACGATGACAATATAGAACGAGAAAATCTGGCACAATTGAAATTTTTATTGATAAAAAGCATACTTAATACAGTGAAGAATTCCTCCTTATATAGGAGTGATCGTTTCTAAACATAGAAGGACTAATTCTAAACAAATAAGACCTACTAAATAGGAAATAGATAAATAACTACTAAAAACAAAATAGAAAGTGCATCAATCGGGATCCTTGAAGAAGTCAAGGATCAATCGGATGTCCTCCGAGCCTGTGATCTGGGCCGGACTTGGGTTCGGCCTGCATCAGCTCTCCCCGGCTTGGAAAAACTCGACTCCGGCGAGTTGAGCGCTTGATATCTCTCATAAAGATCAGGATTGATGCGCTGGAAATCAGTAGCTGTAATCCACGTAGCATCAGAGATAGGACGATTCCGCCAGCGTACATAAAACTTCTGATAACCTCCTTGACGTGTAGAAACAATTTGATCATCAGGGACATCAATAATTTCATCAGGAGGTGGAGAATTAACTGGTAAAGAAATAAGCTGCTCTTCATTTTCTCCTTCAGTATCATGGCCACGATAGAGAGTAAGATCCTCGACATTGAATGAAGAACTGACGCCTGAATCAGTAGGGATATCAAGAATATAGGCGTTGGAATTAATCTTCTGGAGAATCTTGAAAGGACCTGAGTTACGAGGATGTAATTTCTTGTTAGCTCCAGGTGGCAATCTCTCAGGTCGAATACGCACCATAACCATATCGCCTTTATTAAATTCAACAAAACGACGATGTTTGTCAACTTGCTGCTTATACACATCATTGCTGGCAGATATATGGCGACGTACTTCATTATGGACTTGCTGCATGTGTTGGAAGAAAGTTTCAGCATCTGCACTCACTCTGGCATCAACTGGTAACGGGACAAGATCAACAGGGAGTCGAGGACGAACTCCTGTAACAGCTTCAAATGGTGAACGTCCAGTTGATCGATTGACAGAATTATTGTAAGCAAATTCTGCCATAGGGAGCACTTGATCCCAATTTGTAATTCGGTCACGTACAAGATAACGTAACAATTGGCCAAGACTTCTATTTACCACCTCCGTTTGTCCATCAGATTGAGGGTGATAAGCAGTAGAGAAATTAAGTTTGGTGTTAGACAGCATCCATAATGTCTTCCAGAAGTAGCTCATAAACTTCGTATCGCGGTCGGAAACAATAGTTTTGGGAAGCCCATGTAGTCGAACAACTTCTTTGAAGAATAATTTGGCCACCTTGTAAGCATCAGCAGTTGCAGTGCAAGGAATGAAGTGTGCCATCTTTGAAAAGCGATCAACAACAAAGAAGATGGAATCAACCTTTCTAGCAGTCGTGGGTAAACCGAGCACAAAATCCATGCTAATGTCTTTCCAAGGAGTATGTGGAACAGGCAAAGGCTGATATAACCCAGTATTCTTCTTGTTTCCTTTTGCAATCTGGCATGTTCGGCATCTTTCACAAATATGAATCACATTGGTCTTCATACGAGGCCAATAATATCTGTCACTGACAAGAGCAAGTGTTTTGTCGCGACCCAAATGTCCGCTACATCCACCTGCATGCAACTCTCGCACAACATATTCACGAATAGAAGTGGCTGGAAGACAGAGTTGCGTACCTTTGAATAGGAAACCATCATGAAGACTATAATGAGGATGTTGAATATGACTGCCATTAAGGAGATCCGCATAAATAGAACCAAAATCTTTGTCGGCTGCATACTCTTGTTTGATTTGCTCAAAACCAGGCACATTAATAGACATGGCAGTCAAAAGATGTTTTCTCTGGCTTAATGCATCCGCAATCAGGTTATCCTTTCCAGCTTTATGACGAATGCTAAATTTGAATTCCTGTATATATGCACTCCATTTAGCTCGGTTAGCGCTGATCTTCTGCTGAGAGTATAAATGTTGCAGAGCATCATTATCAGAGTAAAGCACAAACTCATTTGCAATCAAATAATGCCGCCAATGACGAAGTGTTTGGACAAGTGCATAGAACTCCAAATCATACGCCCTGGCACCGGTGACTTCCAACGTTGGCCTGAGCGACACAGTCAGCAGCGGCGGCGGCCTCCAACCGTGTCAGCAGCGGCGGCGGCCTCCAGCCGTTTCGTCAGCAGCGGCGACCTCCAGCTGTTTCGTCGTCACCGTCATCGCAGCGGCCAAGCACACGGTCGACGAACGCTTCCATCGCCAGCCTCCATCGCCAGCCTCTCCGTTCTTTTCTCCCCTTCCACTCATCAGCTAAGTCCTCTCCTCCTTTCTTTTATTTCCTTTCTCTGCACACCAACCGAGAAAGAAACCTCCTGAACCTCTCTGGCCTTCACGTGAGGTGCCGAGTTCCCAATTGGACCTAAATTGGTCTGGCCCACCGACCCGCGACCCGCCTACATACCAAGAAAAAAAAAAACAACAACAACACCAGCAATCATGCCTAGGCGTGGTGATGATCTTCAGCATTAGATGACTGACCGGCAAAGGGATGAAACCATCCTTAAACTAAGTCAAGAATTAGAAGATGTCACGAGACATCTCAAAATTGCAGAAACTGCCATTACTGAGCTACAAACAAAGCAATTTGTTAGTCAAGAAGGATCCTCCAATGTATCTATGGTTTACACGCCCGTCCAACCTGAAAGACCTGAAAATCATGAATCCATTCGTGATTTTATGGAGCGCCTTCTGGCTAAACGAGATCATCAAGCTCACCATGTTGCACCCCTACCTGATGACATCACTAGGAAAGTCAAAATTGAAATTGCTGACTTTAGTGGTGATGCAAGTCCAAAAGTTTTTGTTGATTGGCTTAATTCTTTGGAGGATTATTTTGCTTGGTATGGTATGAATGATACACAGCGGATAGCCTTTACCAAGGTTAAACTGAAGGGTCCTGCTCGTATTTGGTGGTATGGTGTTGAAAACAATGAGCTTGCAGTGGGCCAGCCAATTCTCCGGTGAAATATTATGAAAGAAAAGCTCAAGGGCAATTTTCTTCCCTCTGATTATATGGATACACTTCACCAAGAATATCTGAGTCTCCAGCAAGGCACTATGACTGTGGAAGAATATACCAACAAGTTTCGTGAATACATTGTTCGCAGTAACTTACGGACTGATGATCGTCTGACTATTACTAGGTACAGAGATAATCTGCGTGCCGATATCAGACGAGAGGTGGCAATGTTTGATTATGCCACTGTGGATGAAATATTCAACAAAGCCCGCAAAGCCCAACATGAAATTCAGTTGCGGAAGCGTAATCTTTTTCAAGCCGAGGAGTCTTCCATAAAAAGAGGTCCTGATCCTACTTATAATCGCAATCAAGCAACAGTTTATAGGCCTCCTCCTCAGCGTCAAGTTCAGCAGCCTCCTCAGAATCTTCGGCCAGGGATGCAACAAAGACAGATGAATCCCCAACAGAATCAGAGGGGTCCACAGAACCAGCCTGATAATCGTGCTTATGCCAGAACAGATAGGAGGGATATTGTTTGTCATGCTTGCAAGCAACGAGGAGGACATTATGCCAATGAATGCCCTCATCGTAATTTATATACTTCCAATGAGCCTGATATTGATACTCAGCATGATGAGCATGTCGAATCAGGGCACGCTGATATAGATCCTCCTTATGAAGATCAAGCAGATCAGGTAGATTATGCAGACGCTGATGATGGTATTCTACTTCTTTTTCTAGATCGTCGTTTGCTAGTAGCAGATGCTAAGGAGGAAGAAGATTGGAATCATGCTTCTATTTTTCGATCTCGTGGTATGGAAAGAGCATGTAATATGATTATTGATGGTGGAAGTGCTATGAATGTTATTTCCCAAGAAGCAGTTGATAAGCTTAAACTTCCCACGGTAAAGCATCCAAGGCCATATAAAGTTGCATGGGTTGATAACTATTCTATTCCTGTTCGTCAACAATGCTGTGTGCCTTTTAAGATTGGCAATTATGAAGATACTCTTCTCTGTGACGTAATCCCAATGAACGTTACACATATTCTTTTCGGGCGGCCATGGTTACAGAAGCTTAAAGTGATCACAGATCATGAACACAATACCTATGCTTTCAATTGGAAAGGTAGACGTATCGTGCTGCGTCCATTGCAAACTCCGCCATCCTCTCCTACCTCTTCTCCCGCCACCGCCGCAGCTTCTCCTACATCGCATATTTTAACCATGCGGAAATTTGAAGTGGAAAGCAAAGAGCAAGGTGTCATGTATGCCTTGGTTACTAAACAAGTTGCTGATGATTCTCATGCTATTCCTCAGGAAGTGAAGCCATTATTGGACAAATTTGCCGACCTAGTTCCTGATGAGTTACCCAAGGAACTACCTCCACTAAGGGACATTCAGCATGCTATTGATTTGGTTCTAGGAGCTTCTTTGCCTAACTTACCTGCTTACCGGATGAGTCCAGCAGAACATGCAGAGTTAAAAAGGCAAGTTGATGATTTGCTTCAGAAGGGCTATATAAAGGAAAGTCTCAGTCCATGTGGTGTTCCAGCACTTCTCACTCCGAAGGAGGACGGAAGTTGGCGAATGTGTGTAGATAGCCGTGCAATCAACAAAATCACGGTAAAATATCGCTTCCCTATCCCTCGTTTGGATGATATGTTAGATATGATGACTGGTGCATGTATATTTTCCAAAATTGACCTGCGAAGCGGATATAATCAAATTCGCATAAGACCAGGAGATGAATGGAAAACTGCCTTTAAAACAAAGGATGGTCTCTTTGAATGGATGGTTATGCCTTTCGGTTTAACCAATGCTCCTAGTACTTTTATGCGGGTTATGACACAATTATTGCAGCCTTATATTGGAAAATTTGTTGTCGTCTACTTCGACGATATTCTTATTTACAGCAAGTCAAAAGAAAAGACCTTCAGCATTTAGATAAGGTCTGCCAACTTCTCCGCCGGGAGCGTTTCTATATCAATCTCAAGAAATGCACTTTCATGAGTGACTCTGTTGTTTTCTTGGGATATATAGTATCTGCACAAGGAATTAAGATGGATCCTGTAAAAGTAAGCGTTATTCTTAATTGGCCAATTCCTACTACCCTTACTGAAGTTCGCAGTTTTCATGGTCTTGCCAATTTTTACAAAAGGTTTATCAGAAACTTCATTACTATTATGGCTCCTATTACTGATTGCATGAGGAAAGGTAACTTCAAGTGGACCAATGCAGCCACCAGGGCTTTTGAGAAGATCAAGCAAAAGATTACTGCAGCGCCCGTTCTGCAAGTTCCTGATTTTAGCAAGCTATTTGAAATTGCTTGCAATGCCTCAAATGTTGGCATTGGCGGAGTCCTTAGCCAGGAAGGACATCCTATTGCATTCTTCAGTGAGAAACTTTCTGATGCCAAGCGAAAGTATACTGCGTATGATTTGGAGTTCTATGCACTTGTCCAAACACTTCGTCATTGGCGGCATTATTTGATTGCAAATGAGTTTGTGCTTTACTCTGATAATGATGCTCTGCAACATTTACACTCTCAGCAGAAGATCAGCGCTAACCGAGCTAAATGGAGTGCATATATACAGGAATTCAAATTTAGCATTCGTCATAAAGCTGGAAAGGATAACCTGATTGCGGATGCATTAAGCCAGAGAAAACATCTTTTGACTGCCATGTCTATTAATGTGCCTGGTTTTGAGCAAATCAAACAAGAGTATGCAGCCGACAAAGATTTTGGTTCTATTTATGCGGATCTCCTTAATGGCAGTCATATTCAACATCCTCATTATAGTCTTCATGATGGTTTCCTATTCAAAGGTACGCAACTCTGTCTTCCAGCCACTTCTATTCGTGAATATGTTGTGCGAGAGTTGCATGCAGGTGGATGTAGCGGACATTTGGGTCGCGACAAAACACTTGCTCTTGTCAGTGACAGATATTATTGGCCTCGTATGAAGACCAATGTGATTCATATTTGTGAAAGATGCCGAACATGCCAGATTGCAAAAGGAAACAAGAAGAATACTGGGTTATATCAGCCTTTGCCTGTTCCACATACTCCTTGGAAAGACATTAGCATGGATTTTGTGCTCGGTTTACCCACGACTGCTAGAAAGGTTGATTCCATCTTCTTTGTTGTTGATCGCTTTTCAAAGATGGCACACTTCATTCCTTGCACTGCAACTGCTGATGCTTACAAGGTGGCCAAATTATTCTTCAAAGAAGTTGTTCGACTACATGGGCTTCCCAAAACTATTGTTTCCGACC
Organism: Sextonia rubra; assembly: GCA_037013555.1. Classification (NCBI taxonomy): domain Eukaryota; kingdom Viridiplantae; phylum Streptophyta; class Magnoliopsida; order Laurales; family Lauraceae; genus Sextonia; species Sextonia rubra. The sequence continues at coordinate 60,036,798 of JASUAD010000008.1, forward strand.
GCGATACGAAGTTTATGAGCTACTTCTGGAAGACATTATGGATGCTGTCTAACACCAAACTTAATTTCTCTACTGCTTATCACCCTCAATCTGATGGACAAACGGAGGTGGTAAATAGAAGTCTTGGCCAATTGTTACGTTATCTTGTACGTGACCGAATTACAAATTGGGATCAAGTGCTCCCTATGGCAGAATTTGCTTACAATAATTCTGTCAATCGATCAACTGGACGTTCACCATTTGAAGCTGTTACAGGAGTTCGTCCTCGACTCCCTGTTGATCTTGTCCCGTTACCAGTTGATGCCAGAGTGAGTGCAGATGCTGAAACTTTCTTCCAACACATGCAGCAAGTCCATAATGAAGTACGTCGCCATATATCTGCCAGCAATGATGTGTATAAGCAGCAAGTTGACAAACATCGTCGTTTTGTTGAATTTAATAAAGGCGATATGGTTATGGTGCGTATTCGACCTGAGAGATTGCCACCTGGAGCTAACAAGAAATTACATCCTCGTAACTCAGGTCCTTTCAAGATTCTCCAGAAGATTAATTCCAACGCCTATATTCTTGATATCCCTACTGATTCAGGCGTCAGTTCTTCATTCAATGTCGAGGATCTTACTCTCTATCGTGGCCATGATACTGAAGGAGAAAATGAAGAGCAGCTTATTTCTTTACCAGTTAATTCTCCACCTCCTGATGAAATTATTGATGTCCCTGATGATCAAATTGTTTCTACACGTCAAGGAGGTTATCAGAAGTTTTATGTACGCTGGCGGAATCGTCCTATCTCTGATGCTACGTGGATTACAGCTACTGATTTCCAGCGCATCAATCCTGATCTTTATGAGAGATATCAAGCGCTCAACTCGCCGGAGTCGAGTTTTTCCAAGCCGGGGAGAGCTGATGCAGGCCGAACCCAAGTCCGGCCCAGATCACAGGCTCGGAGGACATCCGATTGATCCTTGACTTCTTCAAGGATCCCGATTGATGCACTTTCTATTTTGTTTTTAGTAGTTATTTATCTATTTCCTATTTAGTAGGTCTTATTTGTTTAGAATTAGTCCTTCTATGTTTAGAAACGATCACTCCTATATAAGGAGGAATTCTTCACTGTATTAAGTATGCTTTTTATCAATAAAAATTTCAATTGTGCCAGATTTTCTCGTTCTATATTGTCATCGTGACTGCCATTGAATCCTCGGATTCGAACAATCCCTCGGGAGATTGTTCTACTATCCATCCAAGATCCAGGGCTGCGCCACTTTTCTACTACTAGACCCCCATGAGAATGGAGCAGACGGAGAGGAAAGCAACGATGATAGCATTGTGGTCACCGTGCAACAGTGAGCTTGATGATGGTGTGGAGGAAGAGCTCGACAACGGCAATGGGCTATCGCTAGTTGCAAACCGTGTCAACAACATGGATGGGTGCACCGATGATGGCAATGAGCACTGGTGTTAAAGATGGAGGCAACAATGAAGATGGTGAAGATGGAGCACGGAGAAGGGGAGCAATTGATTGAAGCTCAATTTCTTCCTAGGTACAACCCCCCCTCCTTTCTATTTTTTGGGATTTGGGGAGAGTGTTTGGATTTAGTTGCTGCAATTTTTTTTCTTGGTTCGGGTTGGAGATTGTAACATTAGGGAGGGTACTCGACAAATGATGGTTTCTACGAAGGTGAGGTTCCGATGGATTGACTAAGTCTTAGCAATTTGGATTTAGGAGGCAATTTTAGGGTTTTGGGGAAACAGGGACTTGAGAGTTTCAATTTTAGGATATGAGGATTTTATATTAGGGTTTGTTTTGTGATTGGGATTTGGCTATGGGAGGTAATGAGTGATGGGATTGATTAGGGTGATCAGGGCTCTAGATGTTCGGCCAACCAATCATGAATCTGATGCAAGGAGAAGGTTCAACTGATTGGATCAAGGTCACGGGAGGATCGGTTGAGCTCTGGTTGGTGGATGGATTTTGATTTTGAGGGGACAACCGAATGTGATGGTAATGGTTCGGCAATGATGAGGGAGTGATGAGCATCGAATCAGGTTTCAAATTGATCTTCAAATCCTAATACCAAATGATGTGGAGCAAGGCACCAGGTATGAGGCGGGTAGAGAGGAGGGGCTAGAGACATAGATGGAGGATGGAGGGGCAAGAGACAAAGATGGAGGATGTAGGGGGTAGGGCAAGCTTTCATATGAAAATTGGCCTCACTCCAACCTCCCCATTAAGGATAAGGAAGCAGAAAGAACTCAGGAAACCCCAAAAATCACTCAAAATTTCTTTAATCATAACTCTCAATAGCCCAGGAGGCTTTACAATGCCTAAGTATGAGAAAAAATAACCCTAAAGCTAATCTGGACCATCCAAATATTTCGATGGCAAGGATTAAAACATCCACCAAATTACAACTTAAAACATAAATAAGTAAATCATCATCATCATCATCATCAAAGCCTTATCCCAACCATATTGGGGTCAGCTACATGAATTCTGTTTCTCCATTCCATTATATTTTGAGCTAAATCTTTCGATAAGTGAAACTTCTTCAAATCTGAATTAATAACTTCCATCCATGTTTTCTTTGGCATGCCCACCTCTTAATGGGCCTTCCACCTGTAAAGCCAAACTCTTTCTCACTAGTGCTATTACTGGCTTACGCTCAACATGCCCAAACCATCTTAAACGGGTTTCTTTAATCTTATCCCCTATTGGTGCTACCCCTAAATTTTTTCGAAAGCGCAAAACATAAATAAGTAAATATAACTCTAAATAGACTAAGATAGGTGGGATGGGCCCAAAAAATTGGTCAAGATAGATAAGTTGGACCCATTGGAAGGTTGACCAATGTGGACCATGGATTTGTCCTGCATTAGAGTGTAATTTGATTAGGGCCCTATTTCCCTATTTCATATTACAGTAAAACTTGGCTAGAACCTATTTCTAATTAGTGTGAAATTTGGTTGGAGCCCGTTAACAATAAGTGTCAAAGTTTTTTATGGCCCTATCTCCAATTAGAAATAAAAAAATTTCATGGAACTAGAGTAAAATTTGATTGGGTTGTATTTCTACAGAGAGGGTTTTTTTTTTTTTTTTTGAAATAGTTACTTTCATTAAAAAAGCATACAGTACAAGAGAACTGTACTGATAAGGTAGAACAAAGAAACTGGAAAGGGAACAAGGAAGAACGACAGCAAAGCAAAAATAAGAAAAGCTGAACCATGAACAAAATACCAGTAGGGACTTGGAAATGAACAGGCCAGCTCCTTCTAATGCACCAATATCTGTTCCACAGAGGAGCCTTTAAAAGATGGATTAATTAAAGAGAAATTTGGCTAAGACCCTAATTTCAATTGAGTAATATTTGGACAAGGCATGGCCTTTTATTTAATACTTGGGTCTCATTATGGAGCCCACCAGTAGTTAAGAAGATAACAGGTTTTGGGGGCCCATTAAAATTTTATTTACACCTTTCATAGTGTGGGCCCACTGTGAGGCCCGCAGGTTAGCTTCAATAAAAGAGATTGAAAGGGACATTCACTGCCCTATTCTTTCGTGTGAATGGAAGGATAGAGAGACAGAGGCAGTGAGAAGAAGGAACGGAAAGGGAGGGAGGAGGAGGAGGAGGAACACCTCCATTGCCATTGCGGTCCTGCTGGATGATGTTGCCACGGCTGCTGCTACCTCCTGCTATGGCTGCTACCTCCTGTTGCTGTTGCTGCCTTCTATTGTTCCTGCTGCCTCCAGGTAATGTGATCTACAACTGCTACGCCTGATTTATCCACAATTACAAGTCATATCGGCCAGTTTTTTTTATCCTTGGTTGAACGCTCCTCTATGGACAGATTTGGCTTGTAAAGGTATTTTGGTGATTCATTGTGCTGCAGTGTTCTTGAATCATATTTTCCTTTTTGTCAAAAAATTTCAGTTACCTTTCCCGAAAAAAGATATCATATTTCACTTTGTAGGAGATGCAAGTGGTGCTTCCTCGCTTAAGTAAGGATGCCAACAAGCCGAGCCAAGCAGATTTTGACCAAGATCGAGCTCAAATCAAGTCTCTTAAACTTGAACTTGACTTGAGCTAAAGTTCGACACAGCTTGAGAAACACTTACAGAGTGATCTCTGCTCGAGCTCCATTATATAGAGGTAAGCTAAGTTCAGATTGAGCTCAGTTTTTTTGAGAAGTTTGAATGCAACCACCCATAGTGTTGGAAATCTACAAAAAACCAACTCTATTAGTCTTACAATCTCAATGAACCACATTGACAGACAAGCAAAGGCCATTTTTTTACCAATGAATAAAATTCTCCATCTTTTACCATGAGAGAATGAAAACTGATGCAGGCAAGGCCCATGGCAAACAGGTTGGCCAAGCCCCTTGGACCTAGACCAACTAGCCCAATCTAACAACCATTTACTATGGGTTTGAACATCACTCTACAGTGATATCCTTTATTATTGGTAGGCTAACAATTAGTTGTTTCCTTTGTTAAGAGTTTTTTATATGGTCCCCTCCCATTCCATATTAGTGTGTAGCCTCCATTAGGGAGGAGGGCCTTTGACTAGTGAATAAAAGATTTCTCAGTTCTATTGTGTGAGCATTTTCTCAGTTTGAGAATGATCGTGTATTGAGTCCCTAAGGGATTCAGGTAAGCCCTACTTGGAGATTGGTCCTTAAGGGACTTGCTCCATAGACACAAATCGTTTTCCTTAATATGAATTACAGCATTTGAAATATAAATCATAGGACACTAATATCACAATAGTCATCTCAAAATTATACAGACGCGTATGAGGGAGCACTAGCAAGTCTTATTCCCAGCTGGAGTTGGATTGCACCAATAGCCCACTATGTATTAAACTTGACCATGGGCATCTTAAAAATGGATTTCAATGATGAATTTCAACTGTGTTTTTTTTTGTTCTCCCCTCAATCCAAAAAAAAAAAAGAAGAAGAACCTCAGTAAAACAAGAAAATGAAAGCTAGGACTTTAGAGAATGGCTTTTGAGTGAAATGGGCTAAAAACTAGAGTAGAAATGACAAATTAAAAGAAGCACATGTTGCAGCATGATAGATTGTGGAGTAGAAACATGACTTTAAAGAATGGTTGGGTGGATAAGTAAAAAAGGCTAACCCCAGATAGATGGGAAGCATTCTGCCGGTAATGATGATGAAACTCATATAATAAAATCACAATGGCATCCCCACAACAAAGTTAAAAATATGAAAATCAATGACATACAATTTTAAAATCATGTATGATTACATAGCATATTATCATAAAAATAAACGTTTGCACTGATGATAGCTCGTGACAGTGAAAGTATCCAGTGGTCAATTATAATGGAGTAAACAGATCAACTGAATCAGCAAACCATGAAACAAGTGAAGCTTAGCTGTCTATTTCAGCAATGGGAGGCAGCTAAGTTTGGCCTGAAGACAACTTGTAGACGAGTCAGCATGCCCTACAATTCTAACTGATCATGATGTATCCGTGAAAAGGTAAAAGAAAAGAGATAAGCAAAATACATGCGATATTTCTCCCAAAGCAGTAGTAGGCTGATGAGAAGAAATTCTCCGTCTTAACAAGGACCTGCCGATCCATGCAAAGCGGGTCATCCAAAAGTTTAAGAAGAATCAAGTAAAACAACCACATGTGTACTGCAGAGCTTTGTATAGACTTTTAAAGTAAAAAAAAAAAAAAAAACAGTAGCAGAATATGAAAGGGTCACGATTACTACTACTAGAGCCGTTGAATGCTTATTATAAGACAGGGTGGGTGGGTGGGGGGGGGATATGAGAAATAACAACTTACTAAGTGAATAACGTCTATGCTAACATCACCGGCCTCGACACCTTCAATGGTTACCAGCAAGACATTCCCAGCAACATCCCCGGAGCTCTTATTGTTGACAATTTCTTGTCTATTCGAATATTGAGTATAGACAGTTTTACCGCGGACCTGAGCAGGCTCCGATGAAGAAGCGTAGAATGAAACCATGGAGATTGCCTGATGAAGGTCCGCCTGGAAAAATAAAAACAACCATCACTCCTCTATCCGAATAGGGATTATTAGCACAAGCCTCAACGTGGATGAGTAGACTTGAGAGTGAGTTCAGACTGGATCACAACAAAGAAAGATTCAAACCAAATTCGAGCAATTGACATGTGGAAACATGCCCCCAAGTCAATAGACAAATCACATATGCAGTGCCAAATGGTCATGACATTAACAATAATATAGCACAACCAAACTATGCAGCAATAGCATCCTTGAATGTGTATGTAGATCAGTAGGTGGGAATGACTGAGCATGAATTGGAACTTGGAAGGGCAGACAAGCAGCAAAAAAAAAAAAAAAAAAGCGTACTTGTTTATTATTAAGAGTCTCTGATAGGGGAATGGAATCAGGGCTGCTGATGGGGGGGATGGAATCAGGGCTGGAATTGGATAACAAAAATATATATATAGCTCCTATAAAGCAATGCCAAAAAAAAAAAAAAGTTTCTAAAAGAGATAGAGAAAGAGGAAAGAATCAAATCAAATCAAAATCACTAACGAATTCGACAAAGGCCTGGTTGCGATTGGCGCCGACGTTGCACTTGGTGTTGACAATCTTTCCAAATGGCTTGCAGAGCTCGACGAGCTCCTCCTCCGTGCACTCCCATGGCAGGTTACGGAGGTGCAGAACCTTCGATGGGGTCTGCGTGCAACGGAACTGGTGCTGACTCGGGAACGACGACGACGACGACGAAGACATCTTCCTCTGCACTAATCTCAACTCCTCGACCTAGGCTCTAGGTTGGCAGGCCCGCCTTTCTTTCTTAGGGTTTAGGTTTTAGCAAGGAAGGAAAAAAAGAGGTCCAAGAAGGGGAAGGGAAAGAGATCGGTGGGTGGAAGATCAGAAACGAAGCGCCCTTTTTTCCTTCTTTCTTTGTTTTTTTTTTTTTTTTTAACAATTCTCCTCTGGACACTTTCTTTTCTTTCTTTCTAGGGCTTGGAACAAAAGAGAAGAGAAGTGACCACGCAGAAGCTTTCCGCTTTCGCGGCAGATTGCGTCAGGGTTAACATGTATAAGTGTGGTGCCGCGGTGGCGTGGTGGGGGTTATATTTAGGGAAAACTTCAAAAAAAGGACTTAAGTTTTACCTACACTTCAAATCAGCCCAAAATAAGGTTTTCTTTTTTTTTTTTTTTTTATCAAAAGACAAAATAAGACTTAAGTTTTCAAAATAGAACTCAAGTTTTCCAAATCAGGACATTTGACTAGATTTTGGTTTTTTCCGGCAACCCTCTTCCGTTGTTTCCTAAATACCCAAAATACCTTTCACGCTGGACCCCTTCTTCTTAAAACCTTTTTTCTTTGGTCTTCTTTTCCAATGTCTCAGAAGCTACTCTCCCATTAAAATCCTTGCATTTTGCACCTGCTTGCTCTTGTGCTCCAACACCAAGCACTTATTGATTGAATTGTCATCTAGGTTTTTATCCCAGATGGCCAAGAACATGGTTTTCTTTCATCAATATGATCCCCTCAAAGTTGGACAGTGATGAATTGGGGCCATTGATCTCATGTGATCGAATCAATCTACAACAATTGAACAAACTAAGTTATAAACATGAGTTGGAATAGTTGTGAATTTGGAAATGGGCATGGAGATCAATGGGACAATCCCTTCATGGCCCAATTAATAATTGGGTTCAAGAATGTACTTCCTTTCGGATATTAGCCAGACGTATTTACATAATAGAAATGGGCATGAAGTCCAAGGTATTTACTTCATTGAATAGTTGGCAAGCACGATTCACCCAACCACTAAAGGCGATAAGGACTTCTTCGAAACCTCAATAGAGTATGCTACTTTGAGCTCTTTCAATGCGAACACCTCCTACCCGATCAAAGTCCTAATCCATAAGGCATTCAATGCTGGCGACAGGTAGCCATCAACAATGAGGTACTGGAACGCCAGAAGTATAAATCTACCAGCTTCCACCATGCTAGCTCATCTAAAGATCCCACACTGCCGTGTTCAATAAGCCCAAACCACTTATAGCCATACGAACACTAGATTTCCATTGATCTTAACATGGAGGGCAAACTTCAAGTAGGTAAAAATCACAGAGTAAATAGTGATGAGGAATGGTGAATCACTAATCAATTAACAGTTGATATTAGTATCCTGGTCAAAATTATAAAATGGTTGAAATCAAATTTGAAATTGGGAATTAGAAATAGTAGGCTGCATGTATAATAATGGGGAAGCATAATTAATTTTTATGATCGGTGAGCATGAATAAGACCGTCATATCAAATCAAAGCTGCAAAAATTTCATAGTTGGTTTCATCATTATTTTTTAATCAAATTATGGGCCCGCCGCTAATTTCTTTTTCTTTTTCATTTTTAGTTTAAGTCGGAATCATCCGTGGGTCCAATTGTGAAAGTAAATTTTTTTCTTTCCAATCTCACAATTTATGAGGGGCCACCTTTATAGCAAAATTACTCTATTTTATTGTTTTGTCCTACTTATTTCCCTTTTAATATCATGCAGGACCAATATGTGGAGTCCATTGTGGAAGCCAATTGACTTCAAAATCCTCATTTGATTTTGAAATTGACACTCAATTTGTGTTCAAGCACAAATATAATCAAATCAAAATACTAAAATCTCTATTCGTTAGTGCATGTTTGGCATCACTAATTTTAGGCTCTTTTTGTCTAAATGTCTAAACATAATAAAGTTTGTAAAAATAAGAGCGTTTGACATGTGCTTTTGTGCTCCATCTAATTTAGATATGTAAAGGTTTTACCTCTATTTCCTACGGCCCTCCTCATGATGCATTTCCAAATTAAAGGAAGAAAAAAAGATGCTCTGCTACAGTAATTTATAAGGATCACACCCAGTTCGTTTTTTCAAATTTTCTAGAAATCCGAGATGATAAATCTAAATCCAAACCGTTGAAAATGTTCACATGATCAAACACGGCCATCCCTCCAAATTTCAGCCGTTAAATCATCATGAATCTCCAGTTATGTGCAAGAAAGCGTGAGCCATTGGATATTAGTTTTTGAATTCTGTGGGGCCCAAACACAAAATCCAAACCATTGGAAATATTGGGAAGACTAAAAATGGCTATGGGTCAATTTTCAAGGATTGATTCCTTGTGAATCTCGAGATATTTATGAAAAACTTTCAACCATTGATTAAATATGCTCAATTTTAAACTAGTCCATAGGTAGTCCCTTTTTTTATTTTTTATTATTATTTCTAGGACAATAAATAACAATCCAAACCATTGAAAATGTGTAGAAGGTCAATGACCATTGTGAGCAAATTTCAGCCGTTGGATCATCACCAAACTTGAGGTATTTATGTAAAAATGTGAATTATTAAATATTTTTTAAAAAACTTAGGGGCCCCAAACACAAGAGCCAAACTGTTAAATCTCTTTGGGAGGCCAAACATGGTTATGAAGTAAAATTTCAAGGCTTGATACCTACTAGATCTCAATATATTTGTGACAAGCTTTTAACTATTAATTTAAAATGGTCTATTTAAAATAGATGCTTTCATTGCCAAACACATATTTTAATTCTAGCCTCTTTTTTTATAGCTCTTTTTTTAATGCCTTATTTTGAATGGTCAATAAAAATAAGATTAGACCTACCAAACAAGCCCTTACTTAGTTTTCCCCTAAAATCTCTCAACTTCCTAAATTTTTTCTTATGAGCTTTCATCTCTATCTAATCTTTACCTTAATCACTGCTCAATATGATAATGGGTTTACCACCATGTCAATTAAAGGGGTCCACTTAGTCAAGAAAAAAAAACCTACATTAAAAAGTCAACATTTTTCTATTAAAATTAGAAAAATTTACAATTTAATATTCTTTATCATAATTTTGTTAGAGGAAATTACGGAAAAATTTACGTTGGTGGGCCACTAAACAAAATTAATCCCACTAACAATTCAAAAACAAAAAAGGCCCCATGGGGCCGCTTTTTTATTTTTCTTAAGTATTTTGTGAAGCGACTGTTGACCCATAAAATTTTGCAAATAATGCAGTGAAGGCATTACAAGTTTTGGATTATAAAGTTCCAAAGTTTTCAAAGCACTTGGACCTCATCTCAACTGAAATCAGCTTCAAAGACTCTTTGCTAGCTCCTTGAGAATCACTGCGGGACCTGGCACTTCCACATGTTGAAGCAAACTCCTATTCAACGAAATACTTTCAAGTATATTTAAAGACTACTCCTCAAGGATTCAGAGCATTTGGACATCATTTGGATTCAAACTTGGTAAAGATGATCATATACTATGCTCTGTGGGTCCCTGTGTAGAATGACATCCCACGAAAATCAAATTAGCTGAAACTCCAAGAGGAAGCTCAAATGATGCCCAAGACAGGCCTTACAAAATTTCGGGTTGAACAAACATCATCGAACTCAAAAGCCACAAGCATGTCAACTTGGGGTCAGTCCCCCCTAAGCCATGGGGTCACTTACCAAAGTCTTGCTTCATGATATCCAAAATTGATGAAATTTGGGCGCAAATCTTCAGTTATGCTCAGAAGATATTTTGCAAATTTTCAAGTAAAAAGGACTTCGGTTGGTCTGAATTTCACTGCATATTAGCTTTGAGGACAATGACACCGAGTTATGGAGGTCACTAGCTAAAATCTTACTTCCAGGAGGCCAAAGCTGATGAAATTAGGAACAAATACTCAAAGAATGCTCAAAGTTACTCTTCCAAATTTTCAAGTCAATTGGATGTTGTTCGGGTAAAAAACAAGCTGATTATCTACAGTGTGGGGTGAATAGTGACTTAACACATGCAATGAATAGGCCACTGCTCGAAATCCTACTTCCTCAAATCCAAACTACATGAAATTTGCATGAGTACTCCAAGATATCCCTAATATCAGTTCCTCCAAGTTTCAAACCAAAACGAAGTCATTTGGGCCTCAAACAGTTGAGACAATGGCCCACTTTCATAAAAAATCAACTGGAGAGTTGACTGACTTTCAAAAGTCAAGACAGGTTGAAACTTCTATGACATACTCAAAATAGTGTCAAAAAGCAACTCTCCAAGTTTTGTGGCGATCAAACATCATTCGGGCCCTAAACTGGTGAAAACGGGTCACATATACAAAAGTCCGAAAACAGGCCTTGTCCGTGACCGCAGCCCAATCAATAAAAGAGTTGACCAACTTTAGATGGTCAAAGTGTGTCAAAACTTCTATGACACACTCAAAATAGTGTCAAGAAGCATCCCTCCAAGTTTCGTGGCAATTGGACTTCGTTTGGGCCCTAAACAAGTGAAAACGGGTAGCAAATGCAAAAACTTGAAATTGGGCCTTGGGAGTGACGTGGCCTGTTCATCAAGGGAGTTGACCAACTTCAGGTGGTCAAAATGAGTTGAAACTTCTATGACACACTTAAAATAGTGTCAAGAAGCATCCTTCTAAGTTTTTTCAAGATTGGATTTCGTTCGGACCCCAAACAGGTGAAAATAGTTCACAAATGCAAAAGTCCAAAAATGGGCCTTGGGAGTGACTGGGGCCTGTCCATCAAGGGAGTTGACCAACTTCAAATGGACAAAACGAGCTAAAACTTCTATGGAACTCTCAAAATAGTGTCAATAAGCATCCCTCCAAGTTTGGTGAAGATTGGACTTCGTTCAGACCCCAAATAATTGAAAACGAGTCACATATGCAAAAGTACAAAAAAGGGCCTTGGGAGTGACTACGGCCTGTTCATCAAGGGAGTTGACCAACTTCAGGCAGTCAAAATGAGTTCAAACATTTATGACACACTCAAAATAGTGTCAAGAAGCATCCCTCCAATTTTGGTGGAGATTGGACTTCGTTCGGATCTGGAACAGGTGAAAACGAGTCACATGCAAAAGTACAAAAATGGGCCTTGTCCGTGACCATGGCCTGTTCATTAAGTAAGTTGACCAACTTCAGACGGCCAAAACGAGCTGAAACTTCTATGACACTCTCAAAATAGTGTCAAGAACCATCTCTCCAAGTTTCGTGGCGATTAGACTCCGTTTGGACCCCAAACAGGTGAAAACGGGTCACAAATGTAAAAGCTCAAAATTAGGCCTTGTCCGTGACCGCGGCTGCGGTCACGGACCCCCAAAGGATGTTTCCTGCGGTTTTGGATGGTTTTTCTCCACTTTCTTTTGAAGCATAACTTCCCACAACTCCCCTCAACTCCTTGGAACCACCAAAAACCGCCTGAAGGCTCTCTAAAAGGGGTAGTGTTTGAAGGAAGGAGGACAGTGAACGCACAGGGTGAACATACAGAGAATTCAAAAAACACAAGAGCATTCAAGCAAGGACAGCAGCATTCCATGTCATTTTTCCTCTCCTTTTCTTAATTACAAAGGTGAGCAAGAAGGTTCAGAGGAGGAGGAATGGAGAGGGTGACTAAAGAACAAACCATGTTCATGCAGTAACGACTATTCGAATGATGATGTTGTCATCTTTGTTTTTCTCATTCAGGAGGGTTTCTTGGCCATCACAAAGGTTGTGAACAAACCCCTTTGGGCCTCATTTTGTTCCTCAAAAGCCATAGGTTCAGAATTACACAACTTTGGCTTCTTGTGATACCCTCTTCGGACTTGAACAAAAGATAGTCCGTAAACATAAATGATGAATTACAAAGTTTTCAATCGATTTCATGGTTGAATTCGATCTTCTCAATGGTTGTTCAACACCCCAAAAGTCATAAAAATAGAGTCTCAGCACTTGAAAAAAGTTTGAAAGAAGAATCAGCACAAACAACGTGAAAAACGGAGGCAAAACAGTGACTGCAAAGTCACTGTCTGTCAGTGATCATAACCCACGGTCACTGGCTTGGGGCAGCGACCGCGGGTCATGGTCACCCCAATTTTTCCTTCTTTTTTTGCATTTTTTCCCACTTTGTGTACACTTTTCTTGTAATTTTCAAATTAAGATCACATCTAAGACTTGAAGGAGGGGTTGTAAACTTTATAAACTTGTGTAAACAACCTGGATCCCCACGGTCAGGGTGTTAGAACCCATGTAAACAAAGGGAAATTAATAATGAACTGTAATTATTTCCCATTCTTCTTAACGCTTGAAGTGCATGAATGTTGGACATCGAATCCATTACACATCTCCATGCCATTTTTAAGCGCGATCAGCGACGACATCGTCACTCCTTGTGCCCTAATAACCTGCTGCAGAACTGTCACAACCCGAGCCCAAGGAAAATCGGGGGTTAGAGAAAACCTAACCAATGACACACATAGTCCCATGCATGTACACCTACACCTCGTCCAAGTATACACACACAAGGGATCAGCACACGTGCAACAAATGTACGCGGAAGCTGTACATATCAAGGTATACCACAAGATAACAAAAGGCACAATGATTACAAAGATTAGACTGATTACAACAATGTACAACAAAATATGGGGACTAGTCCACAAAATCAAACTATAGATATGAATCAACCCAAAATACAATGTACAGAAAAATCCCCAAGATAAGCCCAGACACAATTGGATGGGGAGAACAAAATGATGCAAACTGCTCTCGGAAGAATGGATCAAGTCCACTCCTCTAGGCCAAGGGGGCCTCGTGAGCCTCTCCTGGAGTCGGGTCGACCGACGCAGGATCGGAAAAGGGATTTGAGCCTGCAACACCAAGAACAACTCATAAGTATAATGACTTAGCAAAATATAAGCCACAAGAAGATAACACAAATTGTATCTAATAAATAAGCATAAGTGGTAATGCAAAGATCCATAAGAATCATGTTCGTATGCTAGGCAAATCATGCATGTGAATAAGTATGCTATCCGAATCATAAACAGATAACGGTCAAAGTGGCTACTACATTTGCTATATTCTCCATTTTGAGAGTAATCGGAATGAGAACACGATCGACCGGGCCAGGGTACGCATGGGTTTCTAATTCCCGGGGTCCGGAATCCCAAGACAAGAGTACTCTGCAGAGGCAATCACACACACTAAACCAAAGTCAACCCCGTCGAGTATCCTAAAGCTGAGGCTCAGTAGCGCCATATATAAACAGTCTCAATCAAGACATATGATGCACATCAATCAATATCACATACAGATCTCACATATCACAATCTATCACAATAAACGAACAATAGGAAGTGCATCAATACGCATAACAATAAGAATAACCAATACAAAAACTACTGACGAATGAAGACAATTAACAACTAATCAATGAACTCTCATACTCCACAGGAGTAATAAGATACATAGTAGTGGATTGTTCCTGTCCGGGCTTCACTCTGGGGTTGCTGCATTTCCCACAGAATCGAAAGGTCCAGCGCAGAATACATAAGATGGCAAAACTGAAAGCAATATGCTGTGCAATTCCGATTTACTTTGATGAATCAAGGTCGGTTACAAGCCATTCCTAACCTATTTATCCAGTGTTTCTAACCGTACATACTGATGTAGTTTTAAAGTATTCGATATACAGTTGTTCACTCATAGAGTATTGCATCTTATCATGAAAGTGTACCAAAGTCCCTTAAACCAACACCCATGGAAAGGTGCTAAACAGCTGGATAACCGACATGAATGAGACACAGCCCTCGCGATCATTCATGTCATTCAGACGTTCCATTGGGCATGTTCGGGTTGTCTACATTCTAACATGAGAGTCATATCAGGTCTCTTCCTTAATCCTAATCTTTTTAGTCATTTCTCAGGGGTTGTACAGTGTAGCGTAGGTGAACATACGGCTTAGCCGTAGACATCTTACGGCATAGCCGTAATCTGCACTGCGGCGGAGCCGAGGTTCCCCAAACTATTCATCCGCATTTACTATTTAACCGTAATTTGCTCTACGGCTCAGCCGTATCTTGTCCCACGGCTTAACCGTAATACAACATATGGCTTATATCAAGCTGGGCCGTAGAAGAGCAGCAATTTGCCAACTCTCAGTTATTTCAGACGTCACCTTGTATTGATCTACGGTTAAGGTCACGGCTGGGTCTCGGCTTAGCTGTAAGACATTTCACAGCTCAGCCGTAGCACAGTTTACGATTTAGCCGTGAGTGCGCTGAGTCATTTCCTGAAACAGTTACAGAATTACATAATGGCTGACTCTCAACTGCAGTCGAAAAAATAAAAACAAAACTGACTCAATAGGGCTGTACCACAATGATCCATACAAGAAGAGTAAAAATACACACAATCAAAGCATTACCAATAAGTGTTCAAGCTACTTGTACTTATACTTGCCTCACAATGAAAATCTATACACACACACACCAGTCGTTGTCTTGGCTCAATCCGCTTGAGACACACAGAGCTGACAGACACTGCTCCCTCCTCCTCACGAGACAGAAACGAAAGAAGGAAAGAGAAAGAGAGCTGAACGAGAGAGACAACCGAGAGAAGGAAAGTAGAGTGGCAGTAGGTGAGATATTTATAAGCTAAAGATGAGTCGAAATTACAAGCAAGTCCAAACATGTTACACAATTTCCAGTTTGAGTCAATTAATGATCCAACGGAAGCAAACAAAGTCATTTGTGATCGAGTCAATTACGAAGATTGACAAGCTCAACAAAATACACGCATTGACATCAAGGTGACGAAAAACTGATAAGGTCCAACAAAAGCAAAAATTACGAAAAAAGGCTCGAACTACCTAAACCAGGTCAAACTCAACCAAACTACCTATCCATCACTCAAAACCAAAGAAAAACAAAACCAAAACACAATTAGCAACAAAATCGCACATAATTAACCACTAAGTTGGATTAAGTTGGGTCAGAGTGTTACAAGAACTCCTTCTTCATTTATCATCTGTGTTCTGGTGAAGACTATTCGCTTCACTTCTTCCTCATCATCAACATCCACCCTTAAAGTTTAGAACAAATTTGGAATCTTTTTGTGAGCATTGATCAACGCATTTGCCGACCTCCTTTTCCCTATTGTTTGTCTTCTCTACTAGGGTTTTGTTGCATGTGTTTTGCTTTCTTCAAATGTCTTATTTTATTTTACATGATGGATGATATTGTAGAGGTTTTCTACTGATAATGCATTGAAATATATTTGATTTGCTTGCATTCCATTCAATGTATCGGTTAGGAAACCCTATTCTTTCCCCCTTTTTTTTAACTCGT
This sequence comes from Sextonia rubra, assembly GCA_037013555.1. Classification (NCBI taxonomy): domain Eukaryota; kingdom Viridiplantae; phylum Streptophyta; class Magnoliopsida; order Laurales; family Lauraceae; genus Sextonia; species Sextonia rubra. Next base: position 60,052,955 of record JASUAD010000008.1, read on the forward strand.
TGGTTTTTGTAGTTATTCTTGGAGTTTATAAGTTGTTTGATAAAATGCCTCTAAGAGCAAAAAAAACCCAAACTAAGTACATTTTCCTTCAATGTTGTAAGAGTTGAATATATGCTTTAGAGTTGTCTGATGAAATGCCTCTAAGAGAAAAAAAAACTCAGGTGTTGAGGAAGAGTTAATTTGCTATGTCTTATCCTATTAGTATGTGCATAAGGGCACTTGTGGGTTGGCTTTATGTGTGTTGCATAACATATAAAAGCTTCAATAAACTTATATATTTGTAGCTTTTTGGCAATGTTATGAATATAATAAATGAGAAGGTTGTATCTGTTTAAACATTGTTATTGCATGTGCAGAATGTAGGGTACAATTGTTTGATTTAGGGGGACGTGGAAATGGGGCATTATCGAATGAATCCAATTGAAATTTTTGCTTCAATTTGAAGGCTATAAAAAATGTAATTGAGAGGTCCCATAATATGGATATTTGCAATGAAATGTCCTCCCATTTTCAAGTTCAATACAAAAATTGTTTCCGAACTTGAAAATCTTGACTGCATACTGCAACGTTCAAAAGGGTTTTAGGCAGACTTAGAGTCACGTTTGTACATATATTGTTCTTGAGATTAGCATGGAGAATTAGTTAACATTGAGAGGGAATTCTAACCATTGAAAGTTTCTTCTTCTACTTTTTTTTTAAATCTTTCAATATAGACTAATTAGCAACCACGATGCTATATTCTCCCAAGAGAGAGCATATCATCTAGAGGGAGCGTACATACATATGGGTCACAAGGGGATTAGACTAGCTTCTTGAAGAGCGCCAATAATTCCTCCGTGGATTACTGCAGTAGGGACATAAAGATACCCAAAGGGCATAAGCTAAATAGTGCTGACTCAATATATCAAGATCGACTTGAATTCACATATTTCATATATTTCAGTCATACTTATCATATCGTACATAAGGGAGTATCGGTCTTGAAATCATATTCAATCATAAAAATTAGAATTAATAGGATAACTAAACAATGCATACCTATATGAACTAACAGAGCTCGAACCCTCTCAACCTTAGCTACACCCATTTGACTAACAGGCACACATTTAGCGGAAGCTCAGGCCTGACAGACACGCACTCAGTAGAAGCTCAGGTCTGTTTTATTTCAAGGTTTACCAAGAGAGTGGGCATATGACTAAGTCATGTTGAGGGCAAGGTTTTTAACAATATGAATACATTCAGATTTAAATAGGTACTAAGAACATTTACTAGCCAACCCTAAGCTAGGTAATCCGTGATCCTAAGGTCATTCAACACGATGTATTCATAAAACGTCCGGTGTCATTGTGTTACCATATCTTGGTATTACATTGTGTGCATAAATAACACCTCTTCTTCTGCCAACACCCATGACTTGACATCGATGATTCATCAGAAAAATCGAAAGGGATAAGTGACAGCTCTACACTCGTCCTCCTTATTATTTAATCACCATTGGGCTAATTTAGTGGTGAAGAATGTGTCATCACTAAGGCCTTATAAGGTCATTGGGAATCCCTAATATCCAAAAATTACAGTGTTCGTATAGCTTGACCGTGTACATGTTATGGCTTAGCCGAGTAACTCAGGTTCTCTCTCCAATTTCATATGCATTTACGGTTCAACCGTATGTTGGCCTACAACTTAGCTATGGTAAGCGTACGACTAGGGTTATAGCTTAGCCGTAGTGCATTCCACGATGTAGCCTTGTGTAAGCCGTAGAAGGAAGTTGGAGTTTTAAGCTCTCGGGAAAGCTCGCCGTAAAATAGCTTACGGCTTGGTCACGGGATGGGTCACGGCTTAGCCGTAGTTCATTCCATGGCTTAGTCGAGGGTTAACCGTAGTATAAAATTGAGTTTTTGTACTCTCGGGACTTTGAGCCGTACACACTTACGGCTTAGCCGGGGCTTCGCCATAAGCTTCAGAAATTCTGAAGTTGATTCTGAAACTTGAGTTCAATATAGAACTCTGAGGTGTGAAGGTTAAGGTAACTTCCTCTGATTTTGAAAATGTCACTAAGGGTTGTTCAAGGCTCACACAATACCACATTACCTACTCACTCTCTAATTCATTCAATTAACACATATACATGCTTAAATCAAAGAAGGAAGAGCTATAGTTTGAGATTTAGAATAATCAATCCAAGAGCCAATAAATAAACATACATGCAATACCAAATATACTCCAAGATTTGCCCTACATAGTGCTTGACCCTACTCAACTCCTCCTTGGCATGTGATTAGGGAAAATCCTCGATGGGAAGTGGGTTCTCTACATAAAAGACATGCAAATGGTGAATGTGATGTAAAATGCATGCATGTTATGTAATTGAGTCCTCTTGATTCTAACAAACCCAAAAGGTAAAATGGAAGTAGATTCTTCTCCTCAAGGAGCTGTAACTAGGAGGAGAAGGTGCTTTTCAAAAAAAGAAAATACACAAGGGAAAATGAAGAGGAGGAATGGGGGCTTTTACCTCACATGCAAGGCTTCAATCTTGGTTGATAGCTCTAGGATGAATTGAGGATGAAGGAAAGTGAAGAGGGTGACGAGCACAGTGAGAAGAAGGAGGAAAAAGAGAGAAACGTTGAGTTCTCTCCTTTTAAATAAAACTTTTTGCATACAAGTTCAAGGTTTTAGAATAATTACAGTTTAGGTCAAATGGACCTTAACTAGTCCAAGATGGGTTCGAAGCAAGTTGGGCCCAACATGAAAGATGATCAACGTGAAAAATCACACAAGATGCAACAATGAGGTGTCAATATGATGCATGGACAAATTACAAAAAGGGTCATGGACTACCAAGTTAAAGTTTGAACCCGACCTGACTACCTATCTATGACCCACGCCCAAAAGATTGAGTTAAATTAGCCTAATCACATTTTAATCAATGTAAAACGAGATTAATTAGTATAAATTGAGGTATTTTAGGAATGGTTAACTAAAAGACTTTAAGTCTGTTGTACGAAGATATAATATCCCTTCTATGCATGGCTTATGATCATTACGTGTGTATTTCACAGGTTTTCGCTTTATGTTTGCAATTTAATCTACATATTGTTGGATATTCCTCCCTAGTAATGATTCGTGCGTCTTCATGTAGCACAGATTGCTACGGGATTATGTATCCACACCTTGGGGGCCCATTCTAATCCTCAACTCCCGGGATTGGGGTGTGACAACATAGGACTTTCTCTACATAAAGAGTCAATGAAGTGGTGATATTTTCTGCTTCTCGATATCTTTTTTCATCGAACTTCATCATCTTCGGCTTTGTAATTGGCAAAACTCTATTGTCTTTCAAGAGGCTATTTGTATACTCTGCAGCATTACTAGTTAACATGTCATACCGCCGACCATGAACAAATGCATTTGACCAATGTTGTCTTCCAATTATTTGAATATAATTATAAGCTCCTTCATCTACAGTACGGATGTTATTCATATAAGCCTCATACTCATATAAGCCTTATACTCACATGGTCTACAGGCCTTTGCTACTCTCTTAAATTTCATCACTATGACTCGATCACGAAAGCTTAACTTAATATTTTCAGCAATGTGATGACAACAGTAACAATGCCGTGCACTAGAGATTATATTTGCTAATGTAAGCACAAGGCCTTTCTGGTAGTCCAACACAACTGTTAAATTCCTCGGATTTTTTAATGTCATGGATAAATTAGCGAAGAACCACTCCTAACTATCACGGTGCTCAGCCTCCACAAATGCAAATGTCAATAGAAACAACCTATGATTCGCATCGTACGTCACTGCTACTAATAAAATACTAGGATCCTTTCCCTTAAGGTGTGATCTATCAATAGCTAGCATGGGCCTCATGGATGATAAAAAATGAATGAATACATGGACCAAATGCCCAAAACAACCTTCTGAATCGATCATCATCCATGGTGTCAATGTTGGTTATGGTACTAGGATTTTTTTATGCACAATTCCTTGCAAGAAAGAGGAAAGATCATAAATGACTCCTTATATGATCCTCGAACTTTATTAAGTGCCATTTCTTTAGCTATATGTGCTTTCCTATAAGTAATATGAGTGCCAAATTCTTTTTGGTATTTATGCATAATCTCCTTAGGCTTCAACTCATTATTCAACCGAACTCTATTTTCAATGAACTCTTCAATAAGCTTCGCAGATGCTTGGCGATGTGCTATCCCCATCATTGGATGAGAACATATATTCCTTGGGTTATATGTTGGTACTTTAAATCTCGTACCAGAATCAATAATGGAGGGATGTATACTCCAAGGGCAGTGGTCATCTTTGCAAAAAAATATCACTTTTGTCATGTTTGTCCTCAAGTGCTTAAGAGTGAAATTATTGTAAATTGCAAACTTTTTAATAGTACTTCTAAAACTTTCATGATCTTGAAACACATGACCTATCTACATCTCTCTTGCAAAATTAATCCCGAATTTGGTTGTAAACTCAGTCCGTACCATTGTGTCCTCTAAACTTTCATTTCTTTTCGGGCTTGACCGATTTGAAGTGTTAATTGTTGTTCATGCATTAACATGTTCAACATTCACACCATCTGGATTTTCACCCACCCCTGTAAGTTCATCATTACTACATCGATTATATGATAGTCCTGCCTTCTCAACCCCTTCAATGTGAATAACATTAATCACCTCTTGCAAGATGATCATCTGAAATATTCTTACATGCTGTACTAAAATGCATATTATTGTCTTCACAAATATAAGTTGTAGGACATTCCCGGATCTTCTTTCATTTCCTACTTATATTTATCAAGGATGAGATGCCCATATTTTCTCCGTGCATATTAGTGTCTTCATAATGATTAACTGTAGAATATTTTCGGACATTCTTTCTTTTACTGCTTTCTCTTTCCAAACTTGAGGTGACCATATTTCCTTTTTGCATATCATTTCTCTTCACTTTTGAACACATTCATAAAATAAATTAAAAAAAACAAAATGATGAACAAAAAATCTTAGCCATTTTAGTTTTTCAAATTTATAAAATCAAACACATACCTAAATGGGCTGTCAACTCGATTCTGTGTAATGTTGAAACGTTTGGACATATACAATTGTAACCCGCTAACCACATTTCATGTTGCTTAAAAAATTTCTTTAATATCAATGTTATCTTCGTAAGTAATCAATAAAAATACATGACCATTGTGATAAAGATACTTAATGCTTAATTCTTCAATATATGCCTCCCATTTAGATCATTCAAGTATTACTTTTAGCAAAGAAGATAATGTTATACTCCTTCCTACCTACCTCAACTTTTGCTTTCCACCATTGTACATAGGATGTACAATATCAAAGACAAAATCACCGTCAGAGTGGAATATTACTACAACCTCGTTATTGCTTATTTCACTGTATAAAATAACAAAAAACATTAAATTTTATACATAATGTGAAAAATATGGAAGTTCAAAATTCACACAAAATGCTACAACGTAAATTCAGGATTGTAGTTTTGTTAAAAGGGTAAGAAACTCAAACAAAACCCTAAAATCTTACAAAGCACAAAATCCCTAACATACAAAAACGAAAAAAATAAAATAAAATATAATCTAGATAAAGAAAATAAGAAAAAGAAAAACAATATCTTTCACAGACACATGAACTTCAAATAAAAACCCTAGGAGAAATTCACATTTAAGGAGATTCAACATAACGCAAAAAAAAAAAAAAAAAATCCAAACGTAGGTTTATGATGGATATCAACTACTTACTTTTCAAATCTTGAGTGGAATATAAGCATACAAAATACATTTCGAAGTTATTACTAGAATATAAATGGTAGAAGGAAAAACTGATGAAATACTCACAAAAAATTGGAAAGAAAAACATTACCTCAAACAAAACCTTAGATAAGAAGACGATTGGGAAGACACCAAATTCTCACAAATGCACTAAATAAAGGGATTGATGAGAATGATAAAAAGGCATGACCACAGTTTTCGCTAGAGCAAAGCTGAGTTAGGAAGACGAATGAAGAAAGAAGAGTTTGGGGAAGAAGAAAACTATAAAAACCCACGTCAAGTATGTTCCTCAAGTGACAACGCCATCACTCCACGAGAGAAATTAAAAAGAAAAATGAAAACGGCCCCATGGGGCCTTTATTGGTTCCAAATTACTAGTGAATATAATTTTGTAGAGTGGCCCACCAACATGATTCTTCCCGTAATTTTCTCATTTTATTATCAATTACAATTATTGATTTAAATAAATATTGAAAATGCAATATCAAAGAAACAATAAAAATGCGGCAAAGCAAGATGTTGGATCAAGAGATTTTAAAGTAATACTAGATAAAAACATTGCAGCAACATCAATAATAAATACATGAACAAATTGATGGAGTTTTCAAAGCATGAACAAATTTTTTATAAATTAATTCACACTTCATCTAATGAACAATTCAAATTGACGTTTCTTTTATATGTTTTCTAATGATAGCCCCAAGTGCAAGGCCTCAATTATAATTTTACCCGGTGATGCGGGATTGTATATACAGGGAGCTATGTATTTCACAACTTATCCTATTGAAAAACTAGTTCTATTCTGATATATCTATACAAAATAATGTCCGACTAAACTGAAAAATAAATTAAAATTACAAATCAGAAATAAAATCTAATACAAAATTCCTAATTTAAAAAAATCCTGGAAACTAGAACTGCAATAAACTAAATCAAAACACCAATGTAAATAAATAAACCATGCATTAAACTAAAAATCAGAAATAAAATAATTCAGATATAAAGAATAAAGAATAAAATAAAAAGAATTCTAGTTTTTTTTATTATGGGAAATTAAAACATCATATTCGCATAATTAATAAAAGACTACAAAAACATCGCACCAAGTGCTTATTGTCACCACACACAAACACATGATACTGATCTAAGGCGGGACACCTTGACCTCACTAATTGTGTCTTTTTAAATTAAAAAAACTAATACAATCAATAATATCCAAAAAATAATTAAAACTAAAAAAAGAAACTATCATTATCCTAGATCAAGACATCAAGAAAGAGACAAGACTTTGTGCACAATCTGGGATCTAATCTCCATGCTTCACACCATGGGAGGAAAATTGGACAAGAGAAGGATGATGAAATGGAATGGACGAAGTGGATGGGACCTAAGAGGGCTGGCCTAACTCATCTTGGAGTGGAGAGAGATGGAGAGAGAAGGAGAGAAAGGGCTTGTGGTGTGTTGGACAACTCCCTTTTTGAATCATTTTTATAATATTTGGTCTCCTTTTTTGGCAAAAAGTTAGCAAATATATAGTAAGTAAAAAGATTCTTTGTTCCTTTTCTTGTGCAAATTTCTCTCCACACCCACTTTTTAGAATCAAAACAAGACTTCAATTTTATGCAATTTTGCCTAAAAATATACAGCTAACTTTCTAAGGTTATAACTTTATTGCTTTAACTTCAATTGGTGTAATCTTAGGTTTCACGGATATCTAATCGAAAAGAGCTTTCCAACGGTACCTACATTGTCTTGATCCGATACTCAGTTTGAGAGTTATGACGGTTTTAATCTATGTTATCCAAATAAAAATGTGATTGACTTTCCATTTTTTATCTCTTTTTCTTTGACTTTCCTTTTTATGAACTTTTTCCACCATGGCTTTCCTTTCTTCATTTCAATTTGAGTTCTTGAAATAAATTTAGTTCATGCAACAATTTGAAGAGTGGGAAGGGTCTTCGATTTTCCCTAGATACAAAAGCGACTTTTAATTAAAATGACAATTTTAATTAAAAGTCACAAATGCACTAATATGGGCACAATTCACAAAAAATGACACCATAATTCACATCATTGCTCATTATTTTACTAATGATGGTGATAAATTATATCATAAAAATAGGATTTTGAAAAACCTTTTAAAAATAGGAATCCAAAAGTGGAATGTTTCAAGATTTTATAAAAAATGTGATTTTCGAATGAATTTTGTATGGAAACACTACACTGATGCTCAAATCTATAAACACATGATTTTTAACTAAATGAAGAAATTTCTAATGAATAAGTCCTTAAAATACCATAGAATGTATATGAAGTAATCCATTTTTAAAGACTTATCATTTTCTTCTTCATTATATGTTATATTATTTTATAATTACTCTTCAAATTTTCATGTTTTGTGATTGAGTCATTCTTCCAATACACGCATTAGATTAACTGATTGGATCATTTTACTCATGTTTTCCTTTAAAACTTTGATTTTTGAAATCTAATTTTCGTTGTGTTTGTCTTGTTAATTTTATAATAATATTCATTTATAATTTATTTAAATATCTATAAAAACTCTGATTTAAAATCTAATTATTTTTTATCATGGCTGAATGGTCCGCATCAGGCTTGTCACACTAGTATTTGATAAAAATGGCTTTTCATATAAAAGAGTATGGGCATTTAAACTATTTTACCTAGAAAATCTTACTTGATAATGCATGAAAAAACACTAATTATGCACTAACAATTTAGTTTTCAATCTTCCTACTACAACTTTTATAGAAACACATTTTCCTCCATTACATAGAAACACTTTACCATGATTGTAGAAACCCATTTAATCACTGTCATGGTTTTCCCCTATGTCACAACTTAGTTGTAAAAGATTAAAAGTTATTCCTGCTGCAACACCCCCCCCCCCCCCCGACACCCCTCCTCGCCCCCAACACTCAAATTTAAGCAGTTTGGATGTGAAGAAACAAGTGGGCACAAAATCATCCAAAGGACGAATGCATCTTGTAACGACATGAGCCCAATACCCACAATGATATTGTCCTCTTTGGTCACGAAACTTCAACCAATCTTGTCAAACGGTTTTAAAAGCTTCATATGGGGTTAAGTCCAGGTCACACACTGCACATAAATACCCAATATCAGAACTTGCATATCTCATGCCCCTTGTCTCTAGGGGGATGCTCATCGGACCAACACTCTTCTATAGGGAGACGACAGGCGTGATATATTTTTCCTTCAAATAGTTTGCGTGTGAAACAAAAAAAGAAGTGAAGATAAACACTTTATATCATCAAAGAAGATCAAGGGGTCCTTATACCTGGTTTGTTCTAAATTCAAAGAACCCATTTGTGGTGAAGATAAGAAAAGATTTTTTAGAAGGTGCGGATATCCTTTGAAAAAAAGGAAAAAACTTACAAAGATTATTAAGAAAGTAGAAAATGAATTTCAGAAGATTGAGGCAACCATGAGAGAAAGTTACAAGGAAGTGTGAATACTAGGATATTTGAAGTAGGGTTCACAAGGAAGTTGTGAATTTAGACTTAGTATGTTACTTTTGTTGGTTTATATCACTTGCATATATATATGAAGTACAATGTGTACAGTACAAGGATGGGACCAGAAAGTCTTCCATGCGGTACACCTTTGGGTGTGTTTAAATGTGGGGTAGAGTAAAATATAGTAGAGTAAACCCAAAATTAAGAAAGAATAATATATGATGGGGTTATAATGACTTTTTGTTTTTAGTTGCTTGATATAGAATCTTTTTGACTTTTTGCATAAAAAGTAGATTTTTTTTTTGTAATTTAGTGATGACTTTTTTACTTTTTTTTAAATGAGAAAATTTTGAATTTAAAAAAAAAAGAAGAGAGAAATTTAAATTTCAAAACTTTCATTTTACTTTACTCTAATTTACCTCACATCTAAACAGACCCTTTATATAAAAAAAATTTTGGGGGTGGGGGGGGGGGGGGTGTGGGTTTCAACAAATTCACTAACTTTTAGTTCTATTACGGTCTGTGGTATTTTTTTGATAGTAAAGCTCCAATGCATTTTGAAGCTAGTTGTTATAAAATTGACATAATTTGAAATGAATGAAGCATTGTGGGGCCAATTACCACTAATCCTTTTTCTGAGGGCCTTACTAAACAAAATTTCTAAGCACTAGTTCCTGTAAGGGGAAGCTTGGCAAGTATTACCTTCCGCAAGGGAAAGCCCAACAATTAGTAGATTCAAAGTCGCATGATTTCTTATCTCTGCAACTAGTTGAGCTAGGGACCATTGACCTACAAGATGATTTAAGAAAGGGTGTTGCCTATTAGTCTCAACATGTTTATTTGCATGAGGAGTGGACTAGAATAAAATTAAGGGCTAAATAAAATAAAAGCGAGAGAGAGAGAGAGAGAGAGAAAGAGAGAGAGAGAGAGAGTTGAAAGCAAAATGCATAAAATGACAAAAAATACTGCTCTTAAAAGGCACTAGATGATGAGAACGATTCCTTACCCGAGTGGTAAAGAGTGGCAGTTTTCACCTAACTGCATAAGGTTTGAATCATGGGTATGTTACCTCTTTCTGATCGCGCTTAAAAATGACGTGGAAAATGTGTAACAGATTTGATGTCCGACATTCACGCATTTCAAGCGTTAAGAAGAATGGGAATCAATTACAGTTCATCATTGAATTGCCTTTTGTTTACATGGGTTCAATGCCCTGACCGCGGGGATGCAGGTTGTTTACACGAGTTTACAAAGTTTGCAACCCCTCGCTCAAGTCTTAGATGTGATCTCAATTTGGAAATTTCAAGAAAATGTACATTGAGTAGGAAAAAAGTACAAAAAGATGAAAAAATGGGGGCTGACTGTGACCCGCGGCCAGTGACCGTGAGTCACGGTCATTGACACTCCCCAGTGACTGTTTGGTCACTGTTTCACCTCCGGTTTTGTCCTGTTCGCGATGGTTCTTTCTTGGAACTTCTTTCAAGTGGGCTGACTGTGACCCGCGGCGAGTGACCGTGAGTCACGGTCATTGACACTCCCCAGTGACTGTTTGGTCACTGTTTCACCTCCGGTTTTGTCCTGTTCGCGATGGTTCTTTCTTGGAACTTCTTTCAAGTGTTGAAACTCCATTTTCATGACTTTGGAGTAGTATACAACCATCAAGAAGATCACATTTAACCATGGAATCAATCGAAACCTCTGTAACTCATCATTCGTGCTTACGGACTGCGTTTTTGTTTCAAGTCCGAGATGGGCAAATATGAAGCCGGAGTTGTGTCATTTTGAACCTATTATTTTCAAGGAACAAAATGAGGCCTAGAGAGGCTTCTTTCACAACTCATGAAATGGCTAGGAAGCCCTACGAATAAGAGAAACAGAGGTGACAATGTCATCCTCTCAAAAATTGCCGACATACGAACCTATCATGAAATTTGGCCATTCCACTTCCTCCTCCTCTTCTGAATTTTCTTCCTCACCTTCAAAACTGAGAAAAGAAGGTGGGAATGGTCATGGAAGTGCTGCTGGAGTTTGCTTCTTGTTGCTCTAAGTGATTTCTTTCTTTGATTTCTTCTCTTTCCTTCCTTATGTGTGTTAGTTGTTGGAAGCAGGTGGGTCTCGTGGATAGATTTTCAAAACTTTTGACCCACTTGACACAGGGATCAACTATCCATAAGACCAAAAACCCAATCCAGGATGCATTACGCTCAATCTCGTGACCATGTACAGTAAATATTCTATCTAAAAGATAGAATCAAATAGCACTAAATATCCACAATAATCTACGACATGAAAGAAGTAGATCATACCTTTGGAGATCCGCAGTGCTCTAATGGAGAAGTTGCGACTCTACTTGATGATGAGAATCTTCAAAACCTCTTAGCCTTCCACGCTATAACCCGAATTGGATTTCTTTTCTCAAGAAGATTGGTGGAATTTTCAGGAGAAATCCAAACTCGAAACTCCAAGGAACTAGAAGAGAGAAGGAGAGAGAAACTCGTGCAACTCTTGCACGAAAGGGTTTTGGGCGTGAGAGAGACTCTTCTGGACGTCCAAGAGATTTTATAAACTTATAAATCTCTTCCTTGCCTAATTGAAATAGAAGTCTTACTTCCAAAGCAATTAGCAACTTTCTCCTTTCCAAACTCTTCTTTCTAGAGTTCAAGTCGGATTAGTATTTTCCAATATCTTGTGCTAGCGTGGGGACCACTAAGGATTCCTTAGAAAGCTGGCTCCAACTGGAAGACCGCGACCCCACATCTCATGTGCAATCCGGGTCCACAGTTAATTGCAAATAACACCACTATATAAATGCAATTGCACTCCAGTCTTAGGAATAAATTACAATGAAGACCCTAAACTTTCCAATTACCACAAGTAGGCCCCTCTATTAATATCCGTGGATCAATTGGAATAAATCTGTCTTTTCCAATCTAAATTCCACATCTTATTATCCTTGAGCCCCAATTAATCACAGTAATCATCAGTACCATCCAATTAACTCTTAATTGAGATGGGTGCGCAGTTACTAATGACAAATCCATTAATTGGCACAAGGGGATAATAGATATAGATTCCATCTTGATCATTCAATGTTCCCACAGTTCTACTACCACATACCCAAGACACCGAGGTGTTAACCTATAGTTGGCCTCACTCATTGGTGACTCAAAGCAAATGAATAGATAGAAACTTAAGTTCATCAATGTCTCACGATTGAGAGCCTATTGCTAGGGAATTATGAGAGCATACCTTATTATTGAGACGGAATTCTATAAGGTGCATCTCATGGTCCTTCAATACATCCAATGTACCAGCACCGTGATCCAGAATCTTACATTCTGATGATCGAGACAAATCACACTATCTCATAGTGATCAAAGTGCTGCAACCTTATCAAATAAGATGCCCAGTCTCATTACTGGTTGTGAAGCTATTTAAGTATAAGATTAGTGACATATATCTCCCGCGTATGGATCTCATCCATGCACATATATCACATCTAATATACTAATGGGACCCGATTCAACTCATGAACCATTATGTCATATGTATTGGTCATGTGCATGAAGTAGTAAAATAATATTCATCTCATGAAAGTAAAGCATAATTTTATTCATAAATAAAGAAATTAATTAATTTATTACATCAACTGATGGATTGAGTCCACAAAATCTAACATTAGTGTCCTCTTTTCCTTCAAAATTTGAACCTTTTATAGACTCCCAATTAGTTTTGTGCTGTTTTGGGGAGTTAATAGTAGTTGTGGAGAGTTGAATTTTGAAGAGGAGTGGAGAGAAACAACCTAAAGTTGTGGGAAACATCTTTTGAAGGTCGGTGACCGCAGGCCCGGTCACGGATGAGGCCCAATTTTGGGCTTTTGCGTATGTAGCCTATTTTCATCTGTTTTGGGCTCAAACAAAGTCCGATTGCCACGAAACTTGGACGGATGCTTCTTGACACTATTTTATGTATGTCATAAAAATTTCAGCCCGTTTTGACTTCCAGAAGTTGGTCAACTTTTTCATTAATTGGGCCCCGATCACGGACAAGGCCTACTTTTGAAATGTTGCGTATGCGATTTATTTTCAACTGTTTGAGGCCCGAATGATGTCCAGTCATCACGAAACTTGGAGAGATGCTGTTTGACACTATTTTAAGTGTTTCATAGAAGTTTCAGCTCTGTTTGACCACTTGAATTTGGTCAACTCTCTCATTAATTGGGCCTCGATCACGGACAAGGCCCACTTTTGGAATTTTACATATGTGACCTATTTTCAACTGTTTGAGGCCCGAATGATGTACAATCATCACGAAACTTGGAGAGATGCTGCTTGACACTATTTTAAGTATGTCACAGAAGTCTCAACTCTGTTTGACCACCTGAAGTTGGTCAACTCCTTTTGTTTGTGGGCCCCAGTCACTCCTAAGGCCCATTCTTGGATTTTTGCATATGCGGCTTGTTTTTGCCTATTTGGGGCCCGAACGATGTCCAATCGCTACAAAACTTACAGGGATGCTTCTTGACATTATTTTGAGTGTGTCATAAAAGTTTTAACTCTGTTTGATCAGCTAAAGTTGGTCAACTCCTTTTGATTGTGGGTCCCGGTCACTCCCAAGGCCCATTCTTGGATTTTTGCATATGCGGCTTGTTTTCGCCTGTTCGGGGCCCAAACGGTGTCCAATTGCCACGAAACTTGGAGGGATGCTTCTTGACACTATTTTGAGTGTGTCATAGAAGTCTCAGCTCTGTTTGACCACTAAAGTTGGTCAACTCTTTTTGATTGTGGGTCCCGGTCACTCCCAAGGCTCATTCTTGGATTTTTGCATATGCGGCTTGTTTTCGCCTGTTCGGAGCCCGAACGGTGTCCAATTGACACGAAACTTGGAGGGATACTTCTTGACACTATTTTTAGTGTATCGCAAAAGTCTCAGCTCTGTTTGACCACTTGAAGTTGGTCAACTCCTTTTGATTGTGGGCCTTGGTCACTCCCAAGGACTATTCTTGGACTTTTGCATATATGGCTCGTTTTCACTTGTTTGGGGCCCGAACGATGTCCAATCGCCACGAAACTTGGAGGAATGCTTCTTGAAACTATTTTGAGTGTGTCACAAAAGTTTCATCTCTGTTTGTCCACCTAAAGTTGGTCAACTCCTTTTTTTTGTGGGCCCTAGTCACTCCCAAGGCCCATTCTTGGACTTTTGCATATGTGGCTCGTTTTCACCTGTTTGGGGCCCGAACGATGTCCAATCGCCACGAAACTTGGAGAAATGCTTCTTGAAACTATTTTGAGTGTGTCACAAAAGTTTCATCTCTGTTTGTCCACCTAAAGTTGGTCAACTCCTTTTGTTTGTGGGCCCTAGTCACTCCCAAGGCCCATTCTTGGACTTTTGCATATGTGGCTCGTTTTCACCTGTTTGGGGCCCGAACGATGTCCAATCGCCACGAAACTTGGAGAAATGCTTCTTGACACTATTTTGAGTGTGTCACAAAAGTTTTAGCTCTATTTGACCACCTGAACATGGTCAACTCCTGTCACGACCCGAGCCTAGAAGTCGGGGGTTAGCGAAAAGCTAAACCAGTGACACACGTACTCCCGTGCACGTGCATCCAAACCCTGTCCAGATGCACACGCACAAGGGATCTAACACGTGCGAAACAGACGAACGCGGAAGCTGTAGATATCATGGCAAGCAACAAATAAAATAGCGGAAGCCAAATCAAATACAAAACGGAAACGACAAGACAAATACACTGATATAGAACCGAATACACATCAAAATCCATATATACAAAATACACAGAATACAAGTCCAAAGTCCAAAGATCCAAATACAATCCCCGAAAACCAAAACTCGAAATAAAAGCCACTAGTATGCATGCACGCACTTGGCAGAAGTGATCAGGCCCACTCTGCCAGACCGGAGGGTGCCTCTACACTCGCCCCTGCAGCCTCCTCGACCGCCGGGGAGCTGGGCAAGGTATCTGTGCCTGCAACACCACAGACAACACAAATGAATACAACGATCCAGCAAATACAAGTAACGGGGATGAAACACGCATAGTATCAAGTGAATAAAGTAATGACAGAAGATTAAATACCGAGTTTCATCTTAGTATGCTAAGCAAATCGTGCATAGAATTAAAGCATGATAATTGAATCGAAACATAGAAATACTGACTTAGTGGCTACTACATTAACCATGTTCTCTCCAATAGAGAGCAGAGCAAAGCAGATGAGAACACCACTGACCGGGCCAAGGGTACAAGTGGGTCTCGGTTTCCTGGGTTCCGGGGTCCCAAGACAAAGCAACACTGCAGTTACAGAGATACAAAGATCTAAGCCAAAGGTAACCCCGTCGGGCATCCTAGGGCTGAGGCTGAGTAGAGCCAGACTAATACCAATCAAATCAAATCCATAGAAAGGGAGATTATCCGCTTTGGACTCACCGATGACAAGGACCGGATCTCATCCTAACGTATTAATCTCTGGGCAGAGCCACCAGGGAATACCCAAAATATACAAAGCATAGCCATAATACAGATCAGAATACAAATTAAGTCAAAGCACAGCATAGATCAAAGCATAGTGCAGATCGAAGAATGAACAGATATACAATCCGAAAGCAAAATGACTGCGGAATGCGTAAACATAGATTAACAGAACAGAGGGCAAAACCATAACCAATATGCAATGCATCTCAGATTAATACGGAGTCAAGGTTAATTACAAGCCAACCCTAATCTAGTGGTTCACTGTCACTAACCGTGCATGTTGATGTAGTTTTAAGTTAGTCAATGCACCGTTGTCATCAAAGTGTTGCAATGAAATCTTTGCGTGCACCGACGTCCCTTAAACCAACACCCATGGGGAGGTGCTTAACAGTAAATCAACACCCACATGAATAAGTCACAGCCTAACAGACTATACATGTGATCCAAGGAAATCCATTGGGCCGGTTTACACGGGTGGTTAACCTGTATTTGAGCCCTATAAGTCTCACCATCATCCTAAGTTATATTTCAAAATTGCCATGCCTAACGGTTTAGCCATGAGGGACCTATGGTTAAGCCGAAGACATCTTACACACTCGTCGTAATATGCACTACGGCTTCTCCTTGGTTCCATTCAAAACACAGCTAAACGGATCATCTTCCACCTCTGATCTGACACCTTTTTCGGCTGGGCTACAGCCAGTATACGGCTTAGCCGTAGACCAATCCACGGCTTGGCCGTAGCATTCCACGGCTTAGCCGTAGCCACACCGTAGGAGTTCTGTGTTGGAAAAGTTTCGACTGATCAGAGATTTAATTCACGGCTGGGGTACGGTTGGGTCACGGCTAGCTTACGGCTCAGCCGTAGAACAAATTACGGCTTAGCCGTAGCCTAGCCGTAGAACAAAACTAAAAATTGAAGCCTCTGGAAATCAAACCGTAGAAGTTCACGGCTTAGCCGTGCAATACAGATACGAAAATGGGTTGAGTACAGAAACGAAATTTTGATACAGAAACTGCACAAAATGAGCTACAGAGACTCCAAATTCACCAAATGTGGCTGTAAAGCATTTGTATACAGAAAATAAGAGTGAATCAAAGCAATCAAAGAAACAACCCATATGTGTTATCAAAGCCTGTACTTATACTTGCCTCAAAGCTCTATCAATCCACAAACTCAAGCTCCAAATCCACTAAAAATCAAAGCAAATCAAAGCAATACACCATGCATGAGATGAAAACACAGAAATCAGAGAATGAGAGGTGCAATTGGAGAAGAAGAAGAAAGAGTTGGGAAAGAACCCACTTACCTCAAGCAATAGACAAGGAGAAGAGAGAATGCAGAAACCCAAATCAAAAATGAGAATCCAACATCAATCGAGCAAGAGAAGAGAGAGAGAACGAGGAGGGAGTTTCTCCTGGAATTTCCTCTTGCATGCAACGTGAAGAATTGAAATGAGCAAGGGAGAGACATCTGGAGCATGACTCATTTATATAGGTTTTGAAAGTTAGGTCAAAGTCCGGAGAGTTAAGACTTATTACAGTTTAAGTCACACGAAGGTCCATCTTCCCCAATTGACTCCAAATGGTTCTGAGACAGTTACGGAAATTGTCGAGCTCAACGAAATACTCGTGCTGACACCAAGATGATGCAAAGATGATATGAGCCAAACAAAAGCAAAATTACGAAAAAGGGCTTAGAACTACCTATTCAAGGCCCAAAACCAAATCCGAAAGGAATAATCAAAACAAAACACACTAATGAGCCACTAATCCGGCTCAAAGGGGATCGGAGTGTTACAACTCCTTTTGATTGTGGGCCCCGGTCACTCCCATGGCCCATTCTTGGACATTTGCATATGTGGTTCGTTTTCACCTGTTTGGGGCCCGAACAATGTCCAATCGCCACGAAACTTGGAGGGATGCTTCTTGAAACTATTTTGAGTGTGTCACAAAACTTTCAACTTTGTTTGACCACCTGAAGCTGGTTAACTTTTCAGTTGACTTTTCATGAAAGTGGGCCCTTGTTTCAGCTGTTTGAAGCCCAAATGACCTCGGTTTGATTTGAAACTTAGAGGGACTGACGTCAGAGGTACGTTGGAGTGTTCATCCAAATTTCATCGATTTTAGACCTCGGGAAGCAGGACCTCGGTCGGGAACCCCAAGCAGACATGCTTGTAACTTTTTAGGTCAAATGATGTCCGTTTGACTCGAAACTTTGCAGATTATCTCCTGAGCATGATTAAAGCTTTGTGTCCAGGTTTCATCAATTTTGGACCTCGAAAAGCAAGATGTCGGTCGATGACCTCAAGAGACATATTCTATGTTTTTTCGAGTCGAATGATGCCGTTTTGTCTTGAAACTTTGCAGAGCTTCTCTCGGTCATAACTGGTTTAGTCTTCATGAGATGTTACTCTACATAGAGACTCACAGAGCATAGTATATCATCACTTCGACATGTAGGAATGCTGGGTCTCACAGTGATTCCGAGGATCTGGCAAATAACCTCTGAAGCCTAAATTAAGCTGAGATGAGGTGACTTCGCTGCAGTATTTGCAATTTTTTATGGGTCAACACTTTCCACATGCGGAGGCTCCCTTTCCACTTACGTGGGTTTTATTCCTGCATGTGCGGGCTCCTTTTCCACATGAGTAGGCTACCTTCACTCTTGTACAAACTCTCTCCTGTCTCTCAATCCCCTTGGCTGGGTTACAAAAAAAATATACAAATGAAAAAAAATTGCATTTAAAAGGCAATGAATGGAAAAAATTGGAGGAGTAACTTTTTGTAATTTGGTGCCTATACTTTCAATACACTCATCTTTCATCCTTTTTTTTTTTATCATTTTACCTTTAATTTTACTTCACTCCATCCCTTGTGCAAACAAATATGCATAGTGAATCAACAAATGGTGCTTGGAAGGCTAAAGCATGCATTGAAGTAGGCATTGCACCCTTTATTTAATAACAAAGCTTCCCTTTATCATTAAAAAAGATAAAGACCCAAGCACTAGATTAGAAAGACATTGGTGTTATGGGTCTCCAGTTCTTTTTAACCACTTTAGTAACTGCTTGCATAAGAGCGCTTAATTTTTTTGCATACCATAGGGGATTTACCCTGAGGGGAGCCGAGTAAATCCCCTATAGTATGCACAAGTTAAATCACATAGGATTTTATTCAATACTCACATTAAAGCCCTTATGTGTTAACATGGCTCTGCCTGACTATACAAGCCCACCAATCTAAGTGTGATATGAAAAGATCTCACTTAATCTACTCAAAACCCAATCAAGGGGCTATAATTTGTAATCACCCCAATAAAGGGAGTTTAGTTACCGTAAATAGATCAAAGAAAGATATATATGTAGATGTCTGATCCAAAAGAGGGACACACATTTTTATAGAAAATTTTCTTGTCCAATCTATTCATTAGTTGTCATGGCATTAGAGACTCTCTCTAAGGGCCTGTTTGGATAAATGAGGAGTAGACTAGAGTAAAGTAGATTTTACATGATGAGTGAAGTAGAGGAGAAGTGGGTTGAAGTTAATGTATATTAGTTCATTTCACTCTGTTTAGATGCTTGATGTGAAGTGAAATTTAAAAGTCTTTTGGGGTAGAATTAACTTTTACTTAAAGGAATTGAAGTATTTAAGGTTGAAATTAAATGAAGTATATATGAGCTGAAAACAATACTTCATCTGTTGGGCCAGACTAATTCAAACATAATAGAGTTGAAATTTTAAGCTGTTGGGCACACTTAACTTCACTCTACTCTATTTTGTGCTTATCCAAACAGGCCCTAAAGGTTTATGTTTACCATTTTTTTGTTCTAATGGAGAGAAATCAGTCTCTCTCCCTAGAAGAAAATAGATCAGGGATCTGTCTTGAAGACTTCTCGTTCATGTATCTGCTGTTGTAGCCCACCAGTGATCATCTAGGCTCGCACAACAACTACTACAGCTTAGGTTGCCCTTGACCATAGAGCAATTCTCCTCTCTCATGCAACTAACAGATCAAGGATTCATTTTTAGAAATCTTGCTCCAATCAAGGATCTTCATCAGTAGTCACCCACCTTTGATCATCATGGTATCCTCGTGAAAGACTCCAACCATGGTCGCCCATTCATTATGAGGTATGGTGATTTTTTTCAGCACTTGGAGATTGTTGTAACACTTGGAGAAACGGATCAGATTTGAAGCAGGGCCCACCAACATCATTTTTCACCAAATCTTCTGAGCAATAGGATCGTCCCATATCTATGAGTGTATCTAAATTTTCTAACGACTCTTCTATAAATCAGAAGTGGGTCTTCTAATCGCTTATTTAAATCTACAATTTTTTGACATTGTTTTAATCTCAACCTTATAATTTATTGGATTTAAGCCCGATTTTATTGACATCAAGACAATGCCTTGTATCATATTGGGTTTGATTCATCAATAGATCCTCAACTGGACCACTTGTGGTTTTTTTTCCTGACATATTTTTGTTTAACCAACATCATATTTGGACATATCTGTGCTTTGTCCATGGTTATGGTATTTTTTTTTTTCTGCATTTTGTACTGCAGTAAGCCCATCATGACTAATAAAACTAAAATTCTGCCCATCCAGCTAAATGGAAAATTCTTCTTTTCTTAGGAATTCCAATTCTAGATGTTTTTAACTTGAAAAAAATCTATGGAATCACATTGATGGCACTTCTCCCAAACCTACTATTACTAAAGAATCTTCATAAACAGATCAAAGCAAATTGGCCCAATGGATTATTGATGATGCTAAAATAATAATATGGATCTTAAGTTCTGTAGAGCCTTAGTTTGTACTCTCATTGAGGGTCCATAAAATTGCAAAAGAGATGTGGGAACACAAGGTTTATAGCCAACATAACGCAGCCAGACATTATCAATTGAACCTTGATATCTTAGAGTACTTCAAAGCACCAAGACAATACAAGACTATTGTTGTGATGTCCTCGAGTCCCACTTCAACTATAGAAAGGAAAGTGAATGGGTATATATGTAGAGTTTGTACCATACCTTGCATGAGGCCTTTTGGTAGGTTAAGGCCCACAGAAGCTAAACCATGAGCCCTATCATGCATGCGTATAGGGTGGGGTGTGACAAATGGTATCAGAGCTGACTCTCGACTAGTTTGAGTGTAGATCCCTACCATGGTCTAGTGCAAGTGCGCAGGTTTCCATGTAGGGAGGCCAAGACGGCTGGCAAGCTACAAGAACATGCAGCCCTACAGCATGTGGGTAGGCCAAGGCAGCTGGGAAGCTACAGGAATATGCAGCCCTAAGGTGGGGTGGATTGTGACATTCTCGAGTACCACATCGACTACAGAGAGGAAAGTAAATGAGTTTATATGTAAAGCTTACACCTTTACCTTGCATGAGCCTTTTTAGTGGGTTAAGCCCACTAGAAGTAAAATCGTGAGGCCCATGGGCCAAAACAAACAATATCATGCATGCATGTAGGGTGGAGCGTTACAATTATACTAGATTTATCAATCTTTGGATGGAATTTGTAGAACTGGTTTATGCTACCATGCTTAAGGAAGAAATCCCTACATTGCAAAAGTTCCATGAGATCAGTCGTCATGACCGATTTCTCATGAAGACATGAAAAGAATTTGAATACATACATTCAAATCTAATGAGTCGAGTTCCTACCCCATCACTCGATGAGTGCCTAGTTGAATTACTTTGCGAAGAACAATGCTGTGTCACTTAGGCCACATTAGATAAAAAAGATGGCAAAACTTGTCCTCATGATGTTGCCTATGTAACCCAAACAAGGGGACGAGATTTGACTAAAATCCAATACTTTGGTTGCAAAGAATACAGGCATCTTGCTACTTAATGCAAGAAGAAATTTGTAATTACTGTAAACATAATGGACATATCATTTCTAAGTGTCGACATTGACCACAAAATTGTAACAAAGCCTATACGAATCAATTGAAGATGGTTCATCTTCCAATCTTGCTATTGCTCCTGCTATAGCTGCAACTTTTGTCACCCCTTTTGCTCCTTCTTCATTGACTTCCTCCGATCTAACACCAAAAATGGTTCAACAAATGCAACATATGATTCAGTCTCTTTCTCTGCTCTTGGGCTATCAGGTACATCGACAAATACATCTACTTGGTTTATTGATTCCGGAGCTTCTAATCACATGACCCATTTTGCTGACCATCTGAATAGTGTTGCCAAATATGATGGTACATTAAAAATTCATACTCCTAATGGTGAATTGGTTCGCATAAAAGTTATTGGTGATATTCCTCACTCCCTTCCATTAAGGCATATGTTTTATTCTCCTAATTTATCTACAAATCTGCTTTCTATTATGCAATTAGTTGTGAATCACTGCAGAGTCTCATTCTCCTCCTCTGGTTGTCTTGTGAAGGATCAGGCATTAGGGAAGGTGATGGGGAAGGGACCTAAGCATGGAAGATTCTTTCCCATATACATTGAAGGGCCACCTAAAAATCAAAATTTGTTTTCATTATTTTCTAATGAATAAATAATGATTATGTTTTATGGCATCGGCATCTTGGTCACCCGAATGCCAAAAACTTATTTCTTTGTTACAAAGTGGATTGCTTATGAATAAAACTTCATGTTCCTTTCAAGATTTGTTATTTGATTGTTCTACCTGCAAAATGAGAAAAAGAAAAATTCTATCATTTCCCACTCATTGAGATATCACCACAAATTGTTTGACTTGATTCACACAGATGTCATGGGCATTACTCCCACCATTTCACATTCTCATCATAAATATTATGTCACATTTATAAATGATTATAGCAGATTCACATGGGTTTGCTTTTTGCATGCCAAATCTGAAGTCTTTGATGCTTTTAAAAAATTTCTTGCCTTAATTGAAACTCAATTTTCAAAGACTATCAGAATATTGTGTTCTGATTCAGGGGGGAAATATGTGCACATAATTTTCAAAATTTTTGCAATCAAAATGTATCATTTCTCAAAGAGCATATCCATACACCCATCAACAAAATGGGGTAGCTAAAAGGAAACATCATCATCTTCTAGATGTTGTTAGGACTCTTCTTCTTGAGTCTTCTGTTCCATCAAACTTTTGGGTTGAAGCCCTCTCCACTACTGTCCATCTAATCAACCATCTTCCTTCACCAACGCTTCATAGCAGTCACCTTACTTTCGCCTTTACAAATCACATCCATCACATGAAACAAATAAGTTTTCTGCTTAGTTTGTGAAATGTGCTTTTCTTGGTTGACCTGCCCATCAAAAAGGCTTTCTACGTTATGATCCCACTATCTAGTGGCTTCGAACTTCTAGGAATGTTATATTCTTCGAAAAACAATTCTTTTTCCAAACTCATCTTCTCACTCTTTCCTCTTCATCTATCTCCTTGCTTTCTGATTTTCTGATTCTAGCTACCCAAGGTTCAAACTTGGGATGGTATATGTTAAAGATAATCTTCCAACAATGATGATGGTAGGTCCTCTAACCCTACATCTGAATTGGCTCTTGATCTAGCTCCTCGACCTCTTCAACAGTCATCTTGTCTTACATGGCCGCCAGATCACCTCACGTTGCTTGAAGCTTTAGCTTTCATTTCTATACCTTACACATATTCATAGGCTTGGAAACATGAATATTGGCAAGATGCAATACAAGAAGAACTTATAGCTCTTCAAGATAATCAAACATGGGATATTGTTCCATGCTCTAATAATGTCAAACCTATTTGGTGAAAATGGATATTCTCAGTTAAACTCAAGTCTGATGGCTCATTGGACCGGTATAAGGCTCATTTTGTTGCATTAAGAAATAAACAAGAGTATGGCATTGACTACGATGAGAAATTTGCTCCCGTTGCAAAGATGACAATGGTTCGCATACTCTTAGCTGTTGCTACTTCCCGATCATGGACATTATTTTGGATGGATGTCAAGAATGCTTCCTTTCATGTGGATCTATAAGAAGATGTTTACATAAAGTTGCCACTTGGTCTATCCTCTTCCTCTTC
Source organism: Sextonia rubra (assembly GCA_037013555.1). NCBI lineage: Eukaryota > Viridiplantae > Streptophyta > Magnoliopsida > Laurales > Lauraceae > Sextonia > Sextonia rubra. The sequence goes on from JASUAD010000008.1 coordinate 60,076,788, forward strand.
AACTATGGTGTGTAAGGTACGGCGTTCACCATATGGCTTGAAACAAGCCTTGAGAGCTTGGTTTGAAAAATGCCATGGAACCCTACTACATGCTGGTTTTCAACAAAGTTAATATGATCCATCCCTACTTGTGTGCCACACATCTCATGGCATCGCCAAATTACTTGTTTATGTTGATGGCATCATCATTACGAGAGATGATCATGATCACCTTCTACAATTGCATTGATCTCTACATGCTTCTTTTCATATGAAGGATTTGGGACCTCTTACATACTTCTTTGTCTTCAAGTGCACAACATTTAGGGTGAATTATTTATCAACAAGCACAAGTGACTATGGATCTTATTGCTCATGTTAGACTACAAAATACGACTCCTGTGGATACACCCTTGGAGCTGAATGTCAAATACACAAAAGATGAGGAGGTTCCTCTTTCGGATCCAACTATTTATAGTAAACTCGTTGGGAGCCTTATATACTTGACAATTACAAGACTCAGTATTTCTCATGCAGTCAATCTTGTAAGCCAATATACGACAAAATCTACTCAAATACATTTCGCTACTATAAATGCATCCCCATTTCACTGCTATAAGTGCATCCTTTGATGTCTCCTAGGCACTTCGGAACATGGTACTTTTTTCCAAAAATTCAAAATTAGACTTTAAAACTTATTGTGATGCTGATTGGGTTGGATGTCTTGACACTAGATGTTCAACAATTTGTTCTTGTGTTTTTCTAGGGAATGCCTTAATATCTTGAAAATGTAAAAAACAAGATTGTGTTTCCAAATCTTCAGTAGAGGCAAAATATCGCTTTATGTCTTGCTCTTGCTCTGAGATTGTTTGGTTATGTCACTTGCTTGTTGAGCTAGGAATAACTCAATCCTTCTCTACTCCACTTCATTTTGATTTGATGAATAAACAAAGCACATTGAAGTTGATTATCATTGCATTAGAGAAGCTTATGATGACTAGATTATTATATATAGTCCCTCATGTTACCACCGATCTTCAAATAGCGAACATCTTCATCAAAGCTCTTCTTCTTGTCAAGCATCAATTCTTCGTGACCAAACTGATGTTGATTCATTCACCAACATCAATTTGAGGGAGGATGTTACCATGGCTCAGCCTGACTCTGTAAGCCCATTATAAATCAAGCCCACCAATCTGAGCGTGATGTGAAAAGATCTAACTTAGTCTAGTCAAAACCCAATTAAAGGGATATAATTTGCAATAAACCTCATGAGATAGTAGATATTAATTTATCAGGTAAATGGCTTTTAGAAAATGCTCAACCAGAAAAATCTAAAGAAAATCAAGACATAGAAACAATAATTGAACATGAAGATGGAAGTGTTGAAATAAATTTCTAAACAGATTCTAAAAATACAACCCCTACAATTTATCAACCCTTTAAAAAGTCCTATCTCATCCTCCCTCTGTAGCAGGATCTTCCATAAAGGAACCACCTCATATAGATTTGAGGCCTACAGGACTCATTTATCCTTCTTATCAAGTTTCTCCATCTCATACATACAATCCTTAGAATCCGATTTTAATATAAATGTTCTTGAAAATTTTAAAGTTGACAAAGAAATGTTAAAAAAGAATTTAGCCGCTCATCCTTTGACAAAATCCTTCTTTAAACATATTTCTTCTGAGCATAAAGAATTCTTAAAAGAAAAATGATACAAATATATGTATGATAATGAAAGAAACATTTATTTCTTTGATTGGCTTAAATTAGCCATGAAGAAAAGATATAATATTAAAGATTTATCCATAAATATGATAACAAAATTAAGTTCATCATGGATTATAGCTTCAACCGGTTCTTCTCCTCAAAGAACTGAAGAATCTATACATCCTCCTCTACATCAAATCATTTATAAAGACACTTCAGCTGTACCCATAAAAGATGTTGCAAAAATCCAAGGAGATAAAGGTAAATTTGACTTTGTTTACAAATCAGACTTATGTTATATTTTAGAACAAAATAATTATACAAATATCAACCTTCATACTATTGGCCAACAAACCAATAGAATTGAAGATAAAGTAGAAACTATTTTCAAAATCCATGAAGCATTCTCTTCTCAAAAAGTAATTAAGACACAAACTTTAGGTTTTCAGGGTGAAATCTCAAGAGATATAAAGTTAGAAAAGAAACCTTTAAAATTTTTTGATGAACTCATTAATCAATTATCGCATAGTTTTACTAATATAAAACTTCAAGAAAATAAAGATCAAAAAGCTGAAAAATCTATAAATGTTTTAGTCTCAAATTCTAAAGACTCTAATTCAGGCTCTGATTCAGAATTTGTGGATTCTGAAGAAAATTCTAAAACCTCTTACGAAGAACATCAGGATGACCAAAACAATCAAGAATCTCTACAACTCAATAAAATAGGTAAAAGACAAAAACCAATTGTTATTACAGCAAAAACAAGAAATTATTATCCACGACCAACCCCAGTTGATCTTCAATTCGAAGAACAATCTACTTTAAATGGCCTTAAATTTGAAAGCTCATCAATATATGAATGGAGTGTGGATGGTTTATCTGAATATCAAATCCTCCAATTATGCCAGCAGATGATGATATATGCTTCTACTATCATAGCTGCCGGTAATGATCACAAACATGCAGCAAATGCAGTCGTCCTTGGATTTACCGGACAATTAAATGGTTGGTGGGAAAAATATTTATCAGATATGGAAAGACAAGTTATTCTAAATGCAGTAAAAAGAGATCTTTCTGGAAATCTTGTCATTACTCCTCGAGGACAAATGATCCCTGATTCCGTTTATATGCTTATTAGCAATATAATTAAATATTTTGTTGGAAATTATATGAATGTAGAAGAAAAATTAAAAACTCAATTAATCAATTTATCATGCCCGACATTATCTGATTTTCGTTAGTATAAAGATGTTTTCTTATCCAAACTTTATACAATTAATTCAAGCAATTCAGAATTCTGGAAAAAAAAATTTATATCAAGTCTTCCTAAAATTTTTGCAGAAAAGGTTAGAGAAGAATTGATATCCGAAAATTATGGCAATTTGAATTATGCTATGTATACATATGGAGATCTAATCCAAAAAATTAATAAAGTTGAATTTTCATTATGCAATGAGATCAAACTCAAATGACAAATTGAAAATAAAAAAAATCAGTAAATATGAACTTGGTGATTTTTGTTATCAATTTGGCATGGAGCCATTAATTAGTCCTTCTAGCCAAAAGAAAAAGAAAAATTTTAAAAGAAATTATCAAAAAAGCAAATCTAAACAATTTTCCACACCACGATATTATATGCCCTCAAGAAGATATTATAAAAATCCTTTTATCGAAATCCTTATAAAGAATCAAACAAATCTTATACGAAAGAAAAGCCATCTTCTTCCTACCCTAAACAAAAACAAAAAGAAATACAGTGTTATAATTGCAAAGAAAAAGGCCATATAGCCCCTGATTGCCCAAAATTAAAAGTTAAAACAGAAAAAGAACTAAAAACTATTTTAAAAGGACCATCAGAAACATCTGATACAGACAATTCTTTTTCTCATTCTTCTGATACTTGTCATTGCAAAATATTTGATAGTGAAATTCAGTATGAATCTGCCTCTTCTTCTTTTTCCTTAAACATGCTCTCTGCCCCAGAAGAATTGGTATTAGAAATGTTTAAAGATCTTAAAGATGAAGAATTAAAAAATAAATATTTTGAAAAAATACATACTATGAATAAAGGCAACAAAAAAGGAAAAGCTACTATAAATACTTTACCTGAACAGTTTAGCATTAAAACTGTCATAGACAGATTAAGAGAGCAAAATGTTCCTCCTCACCTGACAATTCCAGACCTTCATAAAGAAATTAATAATCAAAGACAAGAAATAAATTTCTTAAAACAAAACTTAATTGAACTTTAAGACCTCAAACAACGAATTAAGAATCTTGAATTTCACATACTAAAAACTTATCAAGAAAATAATGAAATTGAAGAAGACTATACTAACATCGAAAATCAAGAAAACTTTAATGACAACTTAAAAAATTTCACAAATTCATTATCCAGAAATCCATTTCAAAAATGGAAAACCCAAGTTACAATTCAAATCAAAGAATTCTCTATTAAAGCGCTGTGCTTACTTGATAGTGGTGCAGACGTTAATGTAATAAGAGAAGGATTAATCATGAGAAAATATTATCTAAAAACAAAAAATAAACTCAATCTAGCTACGGCTAATAAAAAACTCCATATCAAATACAAATTAAATAATGTTTATGTCTCTAAAAATGAAATATGCATAAAGACTAATTTCTTTCTAGGAAAGGATTTAAATAATGATGTTATTCTTGGAAATCCTTTTCTACAAATTTTACAGCCTTTTCAAACTGATTCAACAGGCCTTAAAATTGTCATAAATAATAAAGAATTAATTTTTGAATTCGAATAATTAAACATCCAGTCTCAAATAAAATAAATCATCCCTCTAATGACTTTATTTCAAAATTTGCCATTTAATCCAGATTTTCAGTTTCAGTTCACATTCTTATCTAGGGTTCCTTTGTCATTATGGCATCAAGTTTTAGCAAAAGCAAAGCCCCTCTTCATGAATCCAGCTCTTCCTCCATATCAACATCCCAACAAATATCCATTCCTTTTTTCAATCCAGGATTATCCATCACTTCTCAAGAACTTATCAATGCTCATTGGAGTGCTATCCTTTCCGATAAAAGAAAAAATACTAGAAAAACCTTATCCAAAATTGTAACCCATATCAAGGATTTAAAAACCCAAATTCTGATGTGTCATAACATCCATCAAAGAGCACTGGTCTTTACTTATGCTGATGAAAAAACATCCAGAATCAACCTCCTGGAAAAGGTTAACACAACCCTTCCAGATGATATTGCTACAAGAATAAGAGAAAAAACTCTTTCTTGTCAGATCAAGGAGCGCTTAATGTTCAAAGCTCAATATATCAGCTGGGCAACTGGCTTTCCCAATTTGTTCCTATCATCACATGCAGTTGACATCTCCTATATCGAACAAGGCTTAGTCCAAAGATTTTCTTTGTCCAGAGAAGATTTTGAATTAATACAGCAACTCCCTGCAATCGTGCGCCATGCCCTTCACAGCCTTGGAGTCACAAACAGACAACTTCTTATCACAATTTCATCAAGTTTGGGAGAATGATCTGAAATCCGGTTTTATCAGCCATATCAATTATGGAGCATCATGAATTTTGAAGAAGAGATTTAATTTGCAAGAAATTCATTCATTCTTTAAATGATTATGAACATCTCCTTTTTAATTATCCACCCCAGTGGTATGAATCTCATGAAGTTATTACAAAGGAATATAGCTTAGAACGTCTCCAGCATTATGATCCAGCTTCTGATCAATATCAAAGATTTCTGAATTTAAGAGGACATCTCGAATTTGCAAGCACATATAGATATGTTTGGTGTGACGGTCGGAGAGTAGTTTGTATTGCTAACGACCTTGCAAAACAAACTACAGTTATACATCATCCTTCTAAATCTGGACATAATGAATTAAATCAAATCCTCAATACCTATGAAGATATTTCTTTTGACATTTCAGAAAAATCTCGTGAAGACTTAATCCAGTTATTTCATGGTGAAATACAGAATAATAACTGGACTAATGAAGCCAAGAATGATGAAGAGATGACTGAATCCTTGCTAGAATAAAGCTTCCGTTCCTCTAGTCATCATGCAGTCCCTGAATCAAGAAAATGACATCATCACAAGTACAGGCTAATAGACATATGGCACAAGTAAAAGAAACAAGCGCATACCCATGCCGGCACAAGAAACCACGTGTTCTTATCGGCACTTTTCATCTGGACTTCATAAAGCCTCTTTGCATTAAATATTCAAGAAACAAGTGCCCAAAAGTCAACAAAAGTGGCTAAAGCCAACGTTTAGCACATATCAAAAGGCTTTAAACACAATAGTAAGCAAAAAGTCAAAAGACTATAAAAAGGCTATCCATGAAAGCATTTGGATCATCTCCTTTACCTGAAGGAAAAAGCGCGAACACGTAACACGTATGCAGCTTCTACATTAATGAAGAATCACACATGCTTTACTACAGTGAAAAATTTATCAGACACAGATGGAATCCAGCGCCAGAGCTACATGCAGCCTTTACGGATATATAACAAATGAAATGTAAATGCAGTAGAAATACATATGTAATGAAATGTAAATTTAGTTTGTAATTACTATAAATAGGCATATCCAGCCTCATGTACCGGCAACAGTTGGAAACATATAAAGGTGGAGAGAATGAAAAATCATATGAACTCAAGATAATCTTAGTTCATTGAATAAGCAAAACATTTACATTGATATTCTAGTAATCTAACCACATTGAATTGAAATGAAGTATGGAGAAGTCACATGTAGAGAAGATATTGCCTAGGGTACATGGGATACCCGAATTCTCCTACATTTCAGTTAAGGCAAACCATTGGATCTTAACTCGAGAAGCTAACCCCATAAGTTGATGATTCTTAGTTAATATATAATTTTTCTTCTTTTCAATTTGGGGTTCAATAGGACCATTGTTCAAATAAATAACAACATCTGAATTCTAACCTATGAATGTTACATATTATATTGATCAATGGAATATAAGGAAACAATAAATGATGAATTTTGCCTATTGAAAAACAACATCAACAATAATAAAATAATAATAGTATGAAAGAAAAAAGAAATGAAAAAACTTTTAAGCACACCACAAAACAAAGAAAAATATGAAAAAGTAATTCAAGACAGAATAAGAGAGAGAGAGAGAGAGAGAGAGAGAGAGAGAGAGCTCTTATTCAACTCTAGTAGCTGCCTGGATCTCGTTTGCATGGAAGAACAGAAGTAGCGAAGGCTATCCAGCACTTGCAAAGCCTTCATCAACATAATCACAATGTTCTCAAATCGAAGACGGAAAAGGAAGAAAATGATAAAATATAATAAGGGTTAGAAATATAGCCTCGTTCTAATTGAAATTTTTGATAAAAGAAACCCAATTTAACGATCTTGAAACTTTAATGCAATGAATTGGAAAGAGATTTCTTGGCCAGAACAATCAGTTTAGGACAATCAATGAAGATATGAAAGATGGATTTACAGTAGAATTTGTTTTCTTTTGTTTAGGATAGTCGGAGATTAGAGGACACAGTTCCCAAGTCGATACTTCAATATGTGATACCATGCATTTCATAGAGAGGGCATATGACAATCAATCAAGGAAAAACGATCATACATTCTAGATCTCTAAGATTATCAATCTAATAAGAACAAACTCTTATCCTAGCGGTAAGATTAGTTCTTACATGCTTGATTAGGGTCTGGGTAGACACTCGCATACTATCATACTATCACATGCGATCACCTATCCTAGGACTGCTCTTGCCTAGCACGCTTAACTTTGGAGTTCTTATGGCATTCAGGGACGCAAGACTTTAAAACATATCATATTGAGTTAAGACGAGATTTGACTTATAATAAGCCCAGGCTCAGGACTTTAATGTTTTCGATGTGAAACTTGGACAAAGCTTTACGATGCTAATTGAAGCAGTACTCTACTCTTACCCTTGCGATTCCCCTTTTTTTTTGGCTTGGAGGATCACTTGAGCTGATCTTACCTTAAGGGATTATTTAGACGGATCGGGATTGCACATGCAACGTTTTTATTAGGGGAAGAAATCAAAATTGAAAGGGCATCTCCTTCCTAAGTTTCTTTCATTGTTTGCAAAATGCACGACGACCATTTCCCTTGTATTTATTGTTATTTGGTTAGTGAGAGGCGGTGTTTTAAGAGGTAGGCCCCTTTTTTACTTTTCAAGTGGGCATTTCCTTTTGTTTGAGCCTATTTCCTAAGATGAAGAGGGAAGATGAGGAGGAAGAGAGGTGTTTTTTAGGTGTTTGTCTCTCTCTCTCTCTCTCTCTCTCTCTTAGAAGAAAAGAGCTGTTGTGTGGCTCTTGGAAGGTTGATAATGAGAGTTTTTTTTTTCGAATTGTTTTTCAACTTTAAAGAATAAAAATAACCTGCAAAGCATTACCGATCCCTCACCATTTGAACAAAAAAACTAGTTGGAAAACAGACTTCTTCTAATGGGGTGCATTAGTTTTCAATGCCGCAAACTCCCTTCCCATTTGTATTGCTTGGTCACAACTCACAATCCATTATTCTAAATTCAACTCTTAACAATTCACTTCTGCATGGTATTGAGCTAGAGATGTAGGTAACATCCCCCTATCACTTTCGTAACTAACACTGGCGTCACCCATATAAATTCATGGCAGCAAGACATCCAAAAGGTTTATAGATTCTTATGACATTAAAGATGTGTTTGGAAGCGGGATAAATTTTTTGTGGGATTCAATATCTAATATCATACAAGTCTATCAAATGGTATTATTGCATGGGATGAGATTTTATTTATCCCAGAGATGAATCCAATTCGATATTTGGTCGTGTTTGGATAAATAGGGGACAGGGTACAAAAAGATCTAAAAAATATAATCACCTCTCAACTTAAAGCCAACTCAAATTATCCCCACCTCTCAGGTAGAATTATCTAAGCCTCTATACTATGTATTAATTCACTGTAGCATCAGGACTAGGAATGATAATCTTAAGCACTAAAAATGCAATAAACAAGGGATAAGTGAGACACGGTGCAAAAAAGTTGCTTAACCCCCTATTCTGCTTCCAAACACATCTTAATGGTTTACTGGTTTTTTTTTTCAATATTAAACAAAAACATTAAAGGTTATTTAGAATTTACTTTTCTAAGTAATATATATAAAATGTTCAGTGCTTTAAAAGGTGAACCGGGACTTTATTGCAGCTTGGACTCAGTAATAATTCAATTGCTTTTCACATGAAATGGGCCAAATCCAAGTCCTTGCCATGCCATATTACATGCTGAAAGAGCTTATATCCATAGATCAAAATATCGGCTGATACCAGTACGTATCGGCCGATACATACTGGTATTGTACCAATAAATGATAAAGATTTGGTATTGGTATAACATAGTCAAAATATCATGATATATTGGCCGATATTTTAAAATATCGGTTGAAATGATATATCGACTGATATTTTAAAAATATCGGCAGTACATATAAAATGAAATAAAAAACATGTAACTCTAATTTATTTTTCCTCTTGTTTATCATTTTACTCATATTCTACTTTCCAAACACGCTCCATTTGTTGTAGCTCTTCCTTTTACTTGCAAATAAATAAATAATCTTTATTTTGGTGGATTTTGTCTAAGAAATCACCAAAATAACTCGACAAAGGTAGGTATATTCTACTTCTTGTATTTTTTTAGTAAATATTTGTTTGATAAAAGTAAAAAATGAGCCATGAATATGATAATTCCATTTCATTTTTTCTTGTATGGATTTATTATTTGGCATTTTAAAAATAGAGGCTTTTAACTTTTAAGTTTTAAGTAGTTTTTACTTTTATTGAGATTTAGATATTTTTTAATGTTAAGAGTACTAATTATTAGTTTTATTTTATTAATATAAAAATACATGATTTAATGAATCAAACTTCATAGATCTAACAGTAGAATATGTAGATCTTGAAGACGTGGAGGATCTTGGTATATATAATACAAGATAGCAATTACCAACACTATATACAAATTATAAATAAATTATATTTTCTAAATTTTACACTAATAGATAGTTAATAAGTTATAATTATGATTTTTATAAACAAAAATTACAATTTTAAATAAGACAATGATACAGGATGTCATGACTTAGGGGACCGACAATTTGATTTATACTTGTTACTAATAAAAAAAATATTTTTTTAGCATTTTCTAATATTATGAATTTTTTGAATATTTCTTTAAATTTTTTGGTATAAAAGAATTCATATCGAGACGGGCGCAAATTAGGACCGATAATGATACGGTATCCATTTTTTGGATTGGCGGATTCCGCTCTCGACGCAATTTCCATTCATGCTTATACCTATGTTTTAGGACGGACCATCCCACGTTAGGACGTACGCTAGGACCTGCATTCCTCGTCAGTCCCTAACTTAGGTCCACGTGGGTAAGGCTACACCGTCCTGTTTTTTTTATCATGTAAATTAGTTGTGCTGAGTGGAAGGACGATTTCTTTTGATTTCACCGGGTACTTTACTGCACCTTCTGCAAGCCCTTTCTGTGGTGCCCCTGGTTTCTTTATCACGATGGGAAGCTGTTGGTCTGTCGTTCATATGTAACTCCGTGGAAACCTACCTCCTCCGTGACGGTGTTAATATACTCTCTGGAAGAATTTAAAGCAGGGCAGTAGATGTTTACATCCCCATTATCCCATTCTTCAAAGAGGGGACAGAGAAAATGAGGGTTTTGCTTTTTTCTTTTTTCTTTTCTCTTTTCTTTCGCATGGTGGCCCAATTTGTGGAGGGCCACCTGGATGTATACCAATTTAATATCAAATCAGATCATCGAAACTGTTCGTTCATTCACTTTGAGGCTTTGGAGTTGGAACAATATTGTAAACGCAATTCGAACAAATGAAGCACGATTAGGATCCGTGCCTTCATATTAAAAATGAAGGAGAATCTTGGATACTCCTACACTAATTCTTAAACAGACAACGGAAACCACTTAAAAGATGTGAAACTTTGCAAGTACAATGCTAGTGCTGACGCAAGTTGTTCATCAAGAAAGACTCCGGAGGATCCTCTCAGGCTTTTCTCCAACGGTGACCGTACCGTACCGCCCCCGAGAATGGGCAGCTTCTCCGGTGACGTGACATGGTGGACTGTTGATTAGTCCACTCAAGTCCCCATAAGTCAAAAGACTTAAGAGATCTCAATTCATCAACACAGATTTTAGCATGATGCAGAGTGTGCGGCAGGGATGCATTGTAACCAATTTAAATCCGTCAGCTAAAGTTTGGGTCCTACCTAGTGACCAAAAATCGTACAAGCTAGTCGTTTGACGCTCTGCTGAAGGGCCCGGATCTAGACTTTATTTTTTCTTTCGGTAAGAATCTCATTTAAATCGCGCCTGGGCCCAGCTTGCAGCAGCAGCAGCAGCAGCAGCAACCAGAGGAAAGTAAGTCGATGGGAGTGTTGAAGAAGGTAAGACAGTGCAGTGCGCACAGGGCAATACTTGCAGAACTGGAATGTAAAAGGAGGTAATCCTATCCCATCTATGACTCTTCGTAGAGAAAGGTGATGGGAAACCATGCTCCCTTCAGTTCACAGTCACACCTTGGTTGTAGTACTCATGCAACGTCAATATCAAATCCGAAAAGTAAGATCCCCGTGTTCTCCATTGGACAAAGCCCCAAATGCCCACCAGATCTCTCCCATGTCATTCTACGTCCCCATGTGTGATGTGGGTATTCTTCTCCTTTATAAAGCAACTCCCACCGCGCCTTTCCTCATGCCCATTCGTCCGTTTCCCTGTCAAGATACTTCACAGCCCAATAGGAATCGTCCCCTGCCCTAGCCTTCCCCCAGCCCTTTTTCTCTTTCGGGCAATCTTCCCCTGTGCTCGGATAAAGAAGGGATGATTCTCTCTTTCCTTTCTTTCCTCCCCCGTGGGTTGTTTATGATTGTGAGGCCTGGCCCTGGGATTGGTTGGAGGTTCTGATATTCTTCTGTTGAGGGACTGAACTGAGTGGTTATCTCTTAAGGATCGAACTCATTCTTACTCATCTATGGTCCTGCATGTGCGGAGGAGGATGCATGGTGCAGCCAAGGATGACTTGCCGGCATATTGCCTTCCACCTTTACTTGCCTTTTTTTTTTTTTTGGTTTTTAGGATAGGATTTGGTTGATGCAGAATAATTGGAGCCTGAAATCTATATGAAGAAGAGAACTATGGGGTAGCTAGCCTGGTGGCTAGGAGTTCCATTCTCACCCAATTGCTTAGGATTTGATCCCCCGTTGGTTGCTTTAAAATTAAAATGAAAAAAAAAAAACCCTCCATGAAGAAATAATTTAGTCGGCAAGTCGCCCTTGGCTACATATCAGCCTCTTACTCTCATGCTAGACTTGTGATGATAATGGCAACAATTGTGGATGACATCTTTTACTTTGTCATATTCACAAACCCATCAAGGTATTGGATTTCCGTTATATGCTAATTGTTTTAATTCTTAATTTTCTCATTATATGTTCCATGCTTGACTGATGCCTATACTAATCACATGCAATTTGTACCACTTCTATTTTGAATAACATAGTAACATGCCCCCAAGTTTTTCAACCCATGTGAGTGGGCATTGTCTCCCGCGAAATCGAATTCATGGTCCAAGCCAATGTAGAGATTCTGTAAAATCTCATTTCTTTTTTGCATCGGAGTGTAAGAAAAGGTGTGCCCTCATCTGCTGGCATGACTATGGGCCATCATAGTTCAACACTCTTGCTCGCACCATAAAGTATATCAAGAGATCAAATGGGTTATATTTGTCATCACTAACTAGGTCATAGTAAGCTAATAATATGACTAGCAAGGCCTTCGAAACTTTGCCTTAAGACACCTCGTTTTGGCACTTTATCATGAAAAAGAAAATGCATCATACATATTTTTGTTCTCTTGTTATTCATTTGAGTGTTTTATTAGGCAATGATTACATTAATAAAGGCCCAGAACCAAGACTCACCCACCATTCTTCTTTAAAATCATTGATAAACTTTTGGTGTAAGGACGAAGTCGATCTCATTAATGCAGTTAACGATTAAACTATATAGCTTAGAATCACAATAAACCTCTTCCAAATTACAACTGTATCTATCTATAAATAATATATATAGCTTTAGAATAAAGAAAAACTCCTCTTTCCATCCCTACTACATGCATGATGACAGTGGCTGATCCTGGATTTTCAATAGGGTGTCCTACTTTAGAGTTCCTATCGACAGAAATACCAATAACAATCCAAATATATCCCAACAGCTCAAAAATCAAAATGAAATAAATTAATTGAACTCCTACCATTAGCAATAAATAAATAAAGAAAAACATACACTTATCTCTTAAAATCTTTGTGCCAATAAAAGGGACTGCATTTTTCAAATCTTGATTTGAATGTGCCTTCTACTTTTCCCAGCAATCAAATAGATGAGAACTCATAAAAATAAAAAAAATATTAAAGAATAAAAACAAATAAATCCAAAAGTTCAAAAATCAAAATTAGCTATGACCACAACACCATGTAGCATTAGCATCTCGCCTGCAAGTAGGCCCCTGCTTCCATGCGCTTTGCTTGTAATCCACATGGATGTAGGGTTGGCCAAGTGGATCTAGACAAATTAGGTTCATGTCTTGGGTAGTTTTCCTTAAGTGTATTAGGAATTCTTTATTCGTTAAACAGTAGTTTTTTAATAGGATTAGGACTCTTCTTTATTTAAGAATAGAGTTCTTAGGGGATAAGGAAGTGATGATTATATATAATTTAATCTGGAAGCCTAAACATACGCTAAGATTCCAAGGCTATAGATTTACAGATTTGAACAGAACTTAGTGGAAATTGGTTTTCTGTGGATGTATGTATTTTTTTCGAATCACATACATCTTTTATTTTATTATATGGTTGATTGTTGATCTTGGTTGCCTACAAACATACACACACAACAGTGGTGTCATTTCCATTAAGGCCTTGAAATTGGTGCGTGGAAGATCGACGAATCGGATTTCATATGAGGATCCTGATTTTTGCAATCTCTCTTCTAGGAGAAGTAGAGATCAGATTGTGATTTCTATTTGGGCCACATAATCAGAGGAGAAAGAGGATTTGAGTTATTGGGCTTCCTGATTGGGACTGGAGTAGAAGACTAAGAAAGGGTTCTTGTTGCTGTGCGTCGCCGAAGAAGGCATTAGTTGTCGCTTCTCCCAGTCGTTGTTTACACCAAACCAATCGCTGTCTAACCCACGGTTCGCCACCGGCCACCTCGCCGCCATTCTTAGTCTATCTGGTGGTTCCGAGGAAAAGGCAGGGTGCTTTCGCTCCTATTGCATAAACATTCGGAGGAAAAAGACGATGCTTGGGTTTTCTTAAACCTAGGTCAGTTCCAGGTTGGGTTCGGGTTAGGTTAGTTCGACTTGACTCATGGTGTAGAAGCCCAAAGCAAACCAGCAGGTTGGGCAGTTCCAGATCAGGTCAACTTGACCCATGTTCAAACCTATTTGCAGCAGTCCAGCTCGCCAATGGCAGCGTTGACGGCAACATACGTTATCAAAGTCGTACGGTTAATGCAGATTGACTGAGATTGACGATAGAAAATTTTTTTTGCGATATTTTGATCATTCGATGTCCGATCGAAGATCCGTTTGCGCATACAGACTCGTTTTGAGAAGATTTACGCGTTTGTTAAAGAAGATTGGTTGTTTGATGGTCAACGAGGAGTTTGACCAAATCAGAGTGCAGAAAATTGTTTCTACAACATCGGAGCCATCTGGGGTCGGATTTCATATCCGTTTTTTCCAGCGTGCTTGTGGTGAGGAGTTCTACAGGCTGGTGCAGGATTTAAAGTAGTGTTAGTTTGTTTTTCCTGTTTTCTTAATTAAAATGGAGAATAACACTGTGAACACTATCATTGTTAAGCTCAACTATTCCAATTGGTTGATCTGGAAACAAAAAATGGAGGATATCTTTTATTGCAAAGACCTCTATGATCCCATTGAGGGGAATAATGCATGACCAACAGATATAAAAGATGTAGAATAGAACAAGATGCATAGAAAGCAATTGGTCATATTAGACAGTGGGTTGATAACAGCATATTTCACCATGTATCTACTAAAACCATGCACCTGTCCTTTGGAAAAAGCTAGAAGTAAGGTATGATGAAAAGACCACAGTGAACAAAGCCTTTTTCTATCAGAAAGCTTGTAAACATGAAATTTAAGGCCAGTGATTAGATCGAATATCACATAAATGAGTTCCAAAAGTGTGGTCAATTAGTTAACCACAATGAAAATGATCCTTGATGATAAGATGCAAGCTTTGTTACTTCTGAGTTCTTTGCTGGATATATGAGAGATATTGGTTATTTCCGTGAGCAACTTTGCTCCAGATGGTGTGTTGTCCATAAGTCAAGTTACCAATAGTTTATTTAATGAAGAAACTAGAAGGAAAAGCACAGGGACAAATAATGCAAAAGCCTTTGCTACTGAGAACAGGCGGAGGAGTAAGAGCAAATGACCAAAAGAGAGTCATGGCAAGTCTAGAGGTGGATAACAAACTGAGAGGAAGTTTGTGAAATGCTTTTTCTGTGGTAAGATAGAACACATCAGGAAAATTATTTTGCCTTAAAGGAACAAAAAGAATCCAACAATGAAAAAAAGAATGACAGTGATAACACTACAGCTACTTTAGGATAGGAAGTATTGGTGCTCGCCGGCAATGATGATCCTTGTAGGGAGATATTCACGATGTACAAAGCAAGTGACTTTAGTACTGTGAAGATAGGCAATACGAGTCATTCAGATATTGTTGATATCAGTGATGTCTTCATCAAAACGGATATTGGTTGCACAATGATGTTGAAAGATGTGTGACATGTTCTTAATTTGCGATTGAATCTGATATTCAGAACTGCATGGATTATGCAGGTTATGAGAATTACTTAGGAAATGGCAGATGGAAGCTCACTCGAAGGTCTTTTGTTATTCCGAAAGGGAAAGCGGATAATACGCTTTACAAAACACATGTGAAACTGTGCAAAGATGTGTTGAATGTTGTTCAAGGCAGTTTCTCTCCGAATCTGTGGCACAAGAGACTTTGTAACATGAGTGAGAAAGGCTTGCAGATCTTGGTAAAGAATGATTTAATTCTTTATTTCTAAAGGTATATCCCTTGACCCTTGTGATTATTGCTTGTTTAGTAAATAGCATAGGTTTTTCTTCGACATCAAAATTGAAATCAATGTACTGTATTTGGTATATTCTGATGTTTGTAGTCCCATGAAGGTAAAATCATTTGGTGGCAATAAATTCTTTATTACATTTATCGATGACGCATTCAGAAAAGTCTGGGTTTATACTTTGAAATCAATGGATCAAGTGTTTTAGATTTTCAACAATTTCATGTCATGGTTGAAAAAGAAATATGTAAGCTTTTGAAGTGCCTCCATACAGATAATGGGGGTGAGTGCACATCCAACCAGTTCAGGAGCTATTGCTTGAAGCATGGCATTCAACATGAAAAGATAGTTTCTGGTATTCCATAGCACAATGGTGTGGCAGAGAGAATGAACCGCATTATTTTTGAAAAGATGAGATGCATGATGAGATTAGCATGGTTGCCTAAATCATTCTAGGGTAAAGCCATTTTGACTGTCAGTTATCTGATTAATAGATCTTTCTCAGTTCCTTTGAATTTTGATCTTCCAGAAAGAAGATGAATAGGTAAAAATGCTTCACATTCACGCTTGAAGGTGCTTAGGTGTAAGCCATTTACACATGTACCAAAGGAGCAGTGTTCAAAGTTGGATAATAAGGTAGTGAGTTGCATATTTCTTGCTTATGGTGGAGATGAGTTTGGTTACAGGTTATTAGAACCTGAGAGAAGAATTTTCAGAAGTAGGAATGTGGTTTTCCATGAAGATCGGTTATTTAGAGATGTTGAGAAGATTAATAAGTCTTCTAAAACAGTTAATGAAGTGGTTGATCTCACATCGACTCCTTCTCCGGTGCAGACTACAGGCGGAGAAGGTGGACAAAACAATCTAGATTGTGATGAGGTACAAGAGTTGCCAGATGATGAGGATGTTGAGCAGGAGGAGCTGCAGTCTCATTAGTTGGAAACCACGGAACCTCAAGCTAGGAGGTCTACATGAGAGCGTAAACCATCAACTAAGTATCCTTCATTTGAATATATTTTGCTTACTAATAAGGGGGAGCCAAGAAACTTCAGAGAAGCAATAACTCATGATAATAAAGATGAGCGGATGAAGGCTATGTAGGATGAGATGAGTTCTGTGGAGAAAAATAAGACATATGAGCTGATGTAACTTCCTAATGATAAGAATGTTAAAAAAAACAAATAGGTGTTCAAGCTGAAAAAGGATGAGAATAGAAAACTGGTGAAACACAAAGCATGGTTAGTGGTAAAAGGTTTCGCAGAAACCAAGGATATCAAGTTCGGTAATGTTTTCTCTCCTGTTGTGAAATGACTTTTTTCAGAGTCGTCTTGAGTCTAACCGCCAGCATGGACTTTGAGCTTTAACAGATGGACGTAAAGACTGCGTTTCTTTATGGTGACTTAAAAGAAGAGATCTGCATGTCTCAACCAGAGGGGTTTAAGGTGGAAAGAAAAGAACAAATGGTTTGTTAGTTGAAAAAGAGTCTCTATGGGCTGAAACAAGCACCAAGATAGTGGTACAAGAAGTTTGATTCATTCATGTTGAGTTATGGGTACCAGAGGACAACTGTAGATCACTGTGTTTATGTTCGTTCATTTATCAATGGTAGGTTCATCATCCTTCTTTTGCATGTAGATGACATGCTGATAGTTGGATAAGATAGCAAGTTGATTGGCAAGTTGAAAAAGAAGATGTCAAAGTCATTTGACATGAAAGACTTGGGTCCCGCATGTACGATATTGGGCATGCAAATACGTCGTGGCAGGAGTTCCAAGTAATTGTGGTTATCACAGAAGAAATATGTTAAATGAGTGCTCGAGTAGTTCAACATGAAGAATACTAAGCCAATTAGCATACATCTAGCTAATTATTTCAAACTAAGCAAGTACTTGTGTCCTACTACAGATGATGAAAAGGGACGGATGGCGTCTGTTCCTTTCTCTTTCACTGTGGGGAGTCTTATGTATCCCATGGTTTGTACATGGCAAGACATTGCTCATGTTATGGGTTTAGTAAGTAGATTTCTATCTAACCTTGGAAAAGAGCATTGAAAAGTAGTGAAGTAGATCTTCAAGTATTTGAGAAGCACTTCCAAGTTGTGTATATGTTTTGGAGCCTCAAAACCAATGATGGAAGGTTATACTGATGTTGGTTTTGCAGGCGATCTTGATTGTTAGTTGTCGACTTCAGTTATTTATTTACTTTCATAGGGGGAGCTATCTCCTGGCAATCAAAGTTGCAAAAGTGTATAGCACAGTCTACAATTAAAGTAGAATACATAACTGCAAATGAAGAAAAGAGATATTTTGGTTGAAGAGATTCTTTCAATAACTAAGTTTCAAGTAATGTAGTTTACTATGATAGTCAAAGTGTTATGGATTTCAGTGAGAATGCTACATATCATAGTCGCATGAAGCACATTTATGTCAAGTACCATTGGATTCGTGAGGTAATCGAAAAGAGCTTCATGAAGCTGGAAAACGTACACACTGACAATAATGCCTCGAACATGATGACAAAGATTATATCTAAGAGAAAGTTGGAGCTGTGTTCAAAGTTGGTAAGGCTGAACTCCCAGTAAGGGGTTCAGGGTGTCTACCCCTTGGTTTGGAGAAGGAGATTATTGGCTAAGTGGGTCCAGACCAATTGGATTCATGTCTTGGATAGTTTCTGTAATTATATTAGGGATCTTTTACTTGTTAAACAGTAGTTTTTTTAATAAGATTAGGACTTTCTTTTATCTAAGAATAGAGTTTTTTGGAGATAAGGAAGTGATGATTATACATATAATGTAATCTGTAACCCTAAACATATGCTGAGATTCCAAAGCTATGGATTGACAGAGTAGAGGAAAACCTCGTAGAAATTAGAGTTTTCTGTGGATGTAGGTATCGTTGCCGAACTGCTTAAATCTCTTGTCTTCTTGAGTTGATGATTATTGATCTTGGTTGCACGCACACATGCGTAAAACGGTGGTGTCATATCTATAATGCATAGTTGGCCTAGATATCCCACCTTTGATATCCATCATAGAAAAAAGGGCCCCAACACTTACCTAGTGGGACTCATAGTGGGACTCTCACGAAAGTATTTTAAATTTAATCATTAGGTGCGTCTCGACCCATGGGCCATGACAACGGATCTTTGTAGCTCACATTTAATTGTAGCTCTTTTAAGAAATGGCCCAACAAGTGGAAAACAACGGCGGCGAATCAACCTTATGCATTCATGATGTGGGCCACTCTAAGATGAAAACCTTGGATCGAATTAAAAATCGAATGCCCCGTTGCATGCTTTTTATGCAAGTGGTTTACCATCTCAAAGGTGCCTTCTACGAGTTGAATTTTGGACGACGGACGTCCAAGTAACCACGGCATGGCTATCTAGTGTTGTCTGGGGGTTTTGCTTCTCTATCTGGGACGACAACACCAGGTCCACGTAACGTGGTTCCGCCCCTGCATGAGCAAGTGCAAGGTAGGAAAAGGAAAAGATAGAAACAATTAAAGAAATTCCAGAGTAAATAGAGAAGTAGGCAGACAGAGGGTTTTCTCTGTGCTTAATAGGATCAATGAGAACTAACTTCATGCTCATCATCATCATTATTGTTGTTGTTGAGTTCTACATAGCCAGGGCAGAAATGTGGGTTGGGGTGTGGAAGAAATCAACCTTGGCTCCCCTAAATTTTGGAGTTAAATCGTTATACATGCCCCTTCAAGATACTTCTTGCTTCATTATCATCATCAAAATTTTATCTCAATTATGATGGGGTCGGCTATATGAATCATATTTCTCTATACCGACTTGTTTTGAGCCAAATCTTGAGATAAGTTAAACTTCTTTAAATTCGATTTTATTACCTCAATCTAATTCTTCTTTGGTCTTTCTCTTTTCCTTGGTGGGCCATCCAACTCTACCCATTTTCCTTGGTGGGCTATCCGCCTGTATAGCTAAATTTTTTTTCACAAGCCTACATTTAATATGCATGAATCTTCTCAAATGGGTTTTTTTAATCTTATTTTCTATTGATGTTAACTCTAAATACTTTAGAAAGTTTTCAATTAATTTTATCTTTTTAAGTTTTACCACACATTTACTTTAACATTTTCACTTCTATCACAACTATTTTATGAATATACCTCTTCTTAATTGGTCACCTCAAGATAGTTCTTTAATAAAGCAAAATTTCCTGGATTGGCATTGCATCTGTGCATGAGCCGTTTCCTCTTTTGCTAAAACGATATCTGACCTGGGCACTATTAAATGCAAACCTTTTGGTTGTGCGAAAGGCACAAAGGCTAAAGAAGTGTTTTTCTCTGTCAAATTGCGGCAACGCTAGATGCCAATGAAGAAGATGCTAGAAAATCCAGCGCAACTTCATATCTCCCACTGCTTTCGCAGCAAAATGCATTGCATAAGTGCACCCTGTATATAACCCTTTCTCAGGGCGTATGAAATTTGGTTTTCTACCCCTGTAATGGGATGAAACACTAAGTAGTGTTAAAGAGGTGACCCACCAGATCAATGTTCCGTTTTGAATATGATAATAATTTCACTGGAAAGTGAAGGTGTAAATAGACACTAGCCAAGTGGTCTCCTTCGTAAGACGCAAATCAGCTCGATTCTGATTTCATCTATCCTTCATTTTCCCATTAATGCGCGCTGGTCTAGCAGGAGGCTTACCCTGCAACAATTATCAGATGTGCTATCCATGTGCAGTTTGTTCCTGAACAGCGGTTGTCCAGATGGTGGTGATGGTGGCTGCTTGTGAGAGCTTTTGGTACATGAAAATAATGTCAAGCCATGTATTCAGGACAATCAGCTTTCTACAAGTTTGTCTCAACATAACAACGCCCCGCGCATGCATCTTCTACTTTTGTGCCCTGTGTCATTTATTAGAAAATGGAGTTTTCTGGCTTCGTGGGTTCTTAATATGGTCACTCCGCTCATCCGTTCATAATTCTTCTCGTGACTAAGCAATGTGGGACTCCTGATTTTTGCTTGGGTGGTATGGATAATAGTCAAGTGAAGAAGTAAAATAATATATAAATTGAATTTTTTAACAGCTTATCTTAGGGGTTTCTCAAATCTTGTGGATGTGCTCACCCACTCACGTGCTAAGCACTCTATAAGCCTACAACCCAAGCAGTCGCTTCTAACTACTACATTCATAGTCTTTGTAGGGCTCATTCCTCCAACTAGATATGTTTGTTCTTGATCTCACGCATCTTATTTAATAAAATGTATATAGTGATGTAATTTCAGTGCTTTTGAAATGTGTACTTGCCAAGTAGAAATTACAAAGATGAGAAGCACCATGACAAAGCGATTACCTGTTCTTCTAGGGTCTATGTAAGGATGAAAGCTGGCTGAACTGTGAAGCGTGTGAAACTAGTTGCATGGAAATATTGAGCATCAAGGGAAGTCAGCGCTGAGAGTAGATAAAAGAGTCACTGGTTAGGATTGCTTGTGCTTAAGCAGAGGGAAGAATGGGTCATTTGTACTTTAGAAGAAGCTGATTGTGCACAGAAAAGAGGATCCCGGTAGATTTGGAAACTACTGAATGGTGAGACAGTATACAGAAAACCTGCAAATGGGCCTTTTTTATTTTTCTACCATTAAAAAAAAGAACCCCTTTTTAAAGTTCTTTTGCTCTGAAGAAAATAAAAGTTCCATTAATAGAGGGAAAACCAAACAAGGAAACTAAACCAAGACAGTTACACGAAGAAACCTGATTGAAGAGGAGCTACAGACTCAAACTGGTGCTTAGAAAAAAAAATGTGGGTATGGATTGTGGAAAGAGAGGTTCACATTTGATGCTTCAAGGGTTCATTTCACATGCATCAAATGTTAAAACTCTCTTCGTTTGATGATAAAATACATTAGGGTTTTGAACATGTAATGTGGCTTGTTTGTCTGGAGGTACTTCCAAGGAGAATTGCGTGTTGGGGCCTTGGGGTTAATGTATTTCTCTAAGAGCATTTGGAGTTCTCCCTTTGGATGGTATAAATTTGAAATTTGCCTCCTGAAAAGCCAATTTGGCCTTTGAAATGGTCAGAACTCCAGCTTCATGAATGAAGGACGGACTAGGCCTGAACACGTGTATTTTGGAAATCACTTTGGGAGAAAGGGGAAAGCATTTGGAGAATTCCATAGAATCCATTGCTTATACTCCAACCGTATGCGAAATGCCAGTTGGTTATATCCTAAACAAGAATATGACAGGATAGCATCGATAATGGATAAATTAAGAGAAATTGGGATGAAAGTGGCAATGATGGGCCTAAAAAGGTGCAACGTATTTTAATATTAGCCTTTGGATGAACCAAAAGGAAGGAACATAATTGATGAGACCGACCCACCATGGCATGCATGGAGGAGACAAGACTTTTTGAAGATAATAAATATATCGGTTTTCCTCCCATTGGTTTTTAATTGACCCTGGTCGGCATCAGAATCCAATTTTCGAAGCCCATACCCCAGTCATCAGGAGAAGGTCTGGGGCTGTATGTGCCTCCGGTGGTTCTTCCGGCATAGATGATGTTAACGAGGAGAAGATAGGTGGTGTATTAATAGGATTGGTGGGAGCCATCTGTGTTAAGAGAAGAGGATGGAGTTTTTTCTCTTTCTTCCATTCATAACTTACCATTTCCAAAAAAAAAAAAATCCATTCTAGCCAAAGGCCTTTTTGTCTTTTCTTTTTTCTGAATCAAGATCCTGATAAGCCAGATCACCATCTATTATTACTTGCTAAATTACCAATCCAATCCAGTCGAGTCTCCCAGAATGAGATCGAAAAAGTAAAGAAGTATAAGAACAATAATATGCTAATAACAACGCAACATGCCTACCCTCACTCGGAGGAGAATTGGTGTGGGGTTTTTGGACAGAGCTTTATGGATCTATGAATGAGAGAATATAAAAGATGGGATGTAGAAACAGATACAGATCCAGATCATTAGAGGGAAATAAGACCTTCTTTGACGAATAGGCCCAACATGAGCACGAGAAGACCAATGGCCATGCATTGGGTGCTGGTGAATATGCTCTGGGAATACGCCAACAGTGTGATCGCCGTCCCAGCCACTCCAATCAAGAAGCCGCTCAGGTTCCGGGCCATGCTGCAGCAGTCCTCCTGCTGATTGATCTCTCGTTTGTTTTGGTGCGGTGGTTCCTCCTCCTCCTCCTCCCACTTCTTCTTACTATTATTACTAGTTAAATTAAATCCATCCATCCAAGGTCAACGATGAGCACTCTCCTCCTCAAAGATTCTTTTCCTCTACAATTAAAATTCCAGATGGCTGCGTGCGTACACAGACATTGTAGGCTAATAAAGTAACATTTGTTTTACAGCGAACTTTGACCAGTTCTTTTCCTTTCCACCTATTCTCTCGTTTTTTATTTTTTATTTTTTTATTACAATTCTTCAAGTTGGTTCGATATTCTGTGGCAACTTTCCAGCGACAGCCTGCGAACAGCGTTGGCCCACCAATGGAGCTCACTAGCCTGATAACCGTCAACCTTTGAGGCCCGTCTGGACGCTGCTTGATCATCTAAGCCCTCTGCGCCCATAACCTCCTGAACTAGCATTGACCTGAGCTTGAGACTGAGTAGGCCCTCCAACTGATTAGACAAATATTTCTCATCTTCCATTCCACTATCTAATGGCAAGTCATTGGACCGACTTCCCCCTTCATCTAATGGCAAGTCTTTGGAACCACTTTGAATCCCTAGATGATTCCTCCAATATGGAGACAGATTTCCATAAAAAACAAATTCCAATATGGAGAAAGCCTCATGTTGGGATTTCTAACATCTTCCGGTGTGAAGACACGAGGATGACACAGATATTCAGATGCCCAAACAAAAAGAGGGGTCTTACAAAGAAAATAGATATGCAAAATCAGCACCTTAATCAGTTTCTCAGGTGTTGGCTTTGAGATGATAAAAATTATCCAACCAACCAGATGCTAAACTTGAAGGCTCATCCCCGATGACCCAACAACTGTTTCCAGTTCGGAACAAGAATAGTTCAAAACAACTAATTACCAACATATGGCCAATCCATTGAGTTGAACTTTTTGGCACCACTAAACCATTCTCTTTCAGGAACCTAATAATAATAATAATAATAATAATAATAATAATAATAATAAAGCCTTTTTTTTTCACAAGTAATAAAAAAAACTTTCATTAAAAGGAGAAAAATAACAAGGGAAAGAAAGGAAAAGCAGCATAAGGTACAAAAGAGTATTGTACCCCCATACACGACACAACTAAATAACTAAATCCTACCAAGGAGACAACCTCTCAACCCCTTGTTTGGCTAAAGTATCAGTTATCTAAGAATTAAGGCCCTTCAACCCTGTCACAAATAGCCAACTAACATTCTTGAATGAAAGAAAAATATTAGTGCACCTTCGTAAAGCCTGCTATTTTCACAGAAGTGATGTTTCTAGTGCAATGTTACTGGGTCATTTTAAATATTCTGAGATGCGCATTGTACACTCTCCAAAAAAATGACTTAACATTTCTTCACAAAGAATGGCTACATCGCTCCTTTCTTTTCCTCTTTCTTGGCAAACAAAAAGACCATTGAGGATGACGGCTTACATGAAATACATTGACCATCTCAAGCTTTATGGCTGCTGAGCTGGCTTCTACCAATATGAGACAATCTTGATGATGGAATGAGAGGTGCTTCTTCATCCACATTAGGATCAGACGTGGACCTATCATCGCTGCCTCCGCCATTGCCATTAT
This sequence comes from Sextonia rubra, assembly GCA_037013555.1. Taxonomy (NCBI): domain Eukaryota; kingdom Viridiplantae; phylum Streptophyta; class Magnoliopsida; order Laurales; family Lauraceae; genus Sextonia; species Sextonia rubra. The sequence goes on from JASUAD010000008.1 coordinate 60,101,458, forward strand.
TTCCATTGTTGGGATACAGATCGGATGATTTCTTGTCCAATTTCCACTCCTATGGTAAAAGTAGCAACTAAAACAAAGTCAATATCATATGAAGCAAGGACTAATAATGTTATGACATTTTAACTGCCAAAATAGATAAATTCTTTAAAAATGAAAAGAATACTCTAAATCATGAAAGCATATCGAATTCCTTGCAGGCCACAATATACATTTTGTATTCACTAGTTTTGTTCAAATGTGTCATTACAGCTAGAAATTCAACATAAATGGAAAAAAGATGCATGTGATCTTGCAACATGTCATTACCGCTAGAAATACAATATAAATGGAAAAAGATATAGAAAACCTTGCAAGATTATTTTTAAGAATTTATTTCATGTTCTAATTATTTTTTAAAAACATTTTCCTGATTATATCCTGAAAATCCCAGAAATAGAACACACCAGAGGTTTTTGTCAAGAGCATTTTTGGAAATGAGTTATGTGACATTGGCTGTACATATACACTGAATATGGACAATGGCCCATCTGATTTTTCAAAAGATTATATCCAATAAGCATATGTGCTTACAAAGCGAATGCAAGGACTATTTTTTGAAAAGGCAGGTTCATGACAAGCTTCACTTGATAAATGGCCCATTTGCCATGAAGACCTCTTATATCTGCGTACAAAAACATGTGGGCCCCACCGACAAATATTGTGATTGATTTTTTAAAAGATGTGAAGCTGCTTTAAAACCCCCCCACACCCACCCACCCACACATATATGGAAAATTTGATACTCATTCATAGTCACAAGTCCAAATTTGACACTCAATCCAACTTTTCCTCACCATTGAATTGAAATTATAATAAAATAACACCTCTAAACCATTAGATTTTAAGACCATAGATTAAAAGGTTAGAATGATCTTATGGACTCAAGATTTTGCATATAAGAAGGCCTCATATGGATCTTTCCATCCAGTGGACTTCTGTGATCATCATGCATCCTAGTGGGCCTAGCTAGGAGGGGCATAGCGCTCCCCTATATATCCAAAGCCTATCGATCTATCATTGTAATGAACACATAAATCCAAAGCTTCGAATGACACAACCTACCAAAAAGTAAAATAACGAACTGATTCTCTCTCTCTCTCTCTCTCTCTCCCTCCTGTTTTAAGTTTAATGATAAACCTTTCTTATAGGGAAGAACTAGATATGCCATGGATAATTTTAAGCATTGACCTTTATTGATCGTTCTGGGATAGACTCCACTGGAAGTTGACTTGATACACGTACATCCTTGACTTTCAAGTAGTTGTACATGACAACGCCACATAGAGCTGCAGAAATGCAAATGTACTTCAGATGGACCATTTATCTCATATATATATATCTATATATAGAGAGAGAGAGAAAGAGAGACAGAGAGAGAGAGATATACCAATTGCATAGCCAATGATATTCAACCCAGTTATTGTTGACTCTGGAAATATAATTGTTGAAAGGGCAATCAATATCCAATCCTTTAGAACACCAGCAACCCGGATCGTCACTGCTCCAGTTCTACCAATTACTAAGAATATAGAGAAGTTTAAGGCCAGAGCACAAAGAGCATTCGAAAAAAATATCCAGAAATTGAACTGAATCTGTGAAACCTCGATGGCAGGTTTCTCCAGTAAATACCAAGGTACAAACAAGAACAGGAAACTGCAACAGAAAATGTGAAAGGGTGAGTGCCCCAGACATAAGACTAAGAAAATTCATCAAAAGAAGTGCAATAAAATATTAGAAGAGAAAATAAGAGTATAAGACAGTAGATTGCCACCATTAAATTAATGTCCCATAAGTAGTCACCAAAAGGGTCTAGCAAGTAGCATCTTTTATCAAGAGAAGACATGCTGGAAACAATATTATCTGCATTCTATGTAAATTGTTTATGGATCCAGTCTATATAATCAGCAAGTTTACCGATAAAAGAAATAAAAGTTCTGCAGATTTATGCTGAACACAGCATCCAGAAAAACAACACTGTTACATGAATGCCAACACGTTACATATAAAATACCACAAAATGGCACTAAATATGAATAAATATGTAAAAAAAGTAAATATTAAAATCTTTAAAAAAGTAACCGCCGGTATAACATGAAAAAAAATTCAATAAAACCTGACTACAAATTAAAAACTAAAAACAAAATAGCATAAATTACTGAAAAAAAACACATGCCATTATCAACGCAACAAAAAATCAGAAATTCGTTGCATCCTTGTCACAAGCTGAATAAGGAGCAACAAACATTTAGGACTATTAATATACCACATGAAAAATTGAGAACCGCAGTTGAAGTTTCCAATCTTTTCTATGTTTCAATGGTTAAAGTTCTGAGTATGTCCATGATATCAATAATGGTCATGAACCATCCACTAATGGATGTCAGGGTAAAATATGAGGAAATCTTTTCTGAATCCCGCTTGACTTTTCAGTGGAAAGTAGAAACACATTACAAATGATATGGGAAACACACTTACTGAAGAATTGTGAGTAGTTATCATCAAAGGCTACACACCAACATATTGGAAATATATTTCCTGAGAAACTGTGACTCTGTGAGTAGCTTGTCATATACGGCTGACGATACAATGGCTAGACAAAAGGAGACTTATGCTGTCTATTATTTGTAAAAACTCAAAGATTATATGGAATATAAATAATAATAACAATAATAATAATAATAGTGGTCTGGCTAAATCCTTTCTTGTCTAATATCCATGATTCCTGAAAAATCTTAAGAAATTGAGTAAACAAATAATGGTTGTGAAAGTACTTATGCCATAATATCCACTTGTCCCTAACCAATTGAGCAATCTCTGGGGACATACAGAGAACTTTCTTCTTTGTATCGTGTGTGTGTGTGTGTGTGCGTGTGTTTACAAGATAAGATAATCATGAGCAACGGCCTTCTTCCTACTGGCCTAGAACCTGCTTAGGTGATACAAGCCAATCCACACCATGAGCAATTAGACCCCCACTATCATAGTTAATCAAGCAAGCAAGATACTGAAGTTCTCTTTTTCCTTCTGATTTTTGATTCCCAGATGCCATCTCAGAGATACCCACTGTCTACCTTCACCGAAGTTCTCTTTTTCCTTCTGATTTTTGATTCCCAGATGCCATCTCAGAGATACCCACTGTCTACCTTCACCGAACAAAAGCTAAAGACCTAACAAGTTTTTTTTTCCTTATCACCAAAAGAAAAACCCACCACCTGTAATCCTTTGGTTTTGTGAGAAATCCATACCTTTTTTTTAATAGTGAGCTTCATTAGAAGGCTCAACGGTATACGAGGAAAATACTGAAAAGCAAGAACACCAAAAACAGGAGGCCAATCTGTGGCCAGCTAAAATGATAAAAAGATAAGGACATCCTTTGCACATACAATAAGGATTAATCATGACGAGGTCACAGGAATCAAAAATGAAAAAACAAGCTCCAAAAGAAGTCAATGCTGATCACTGCTTGAAAGAGCCACTTCCTTGCAGTTTTGGAGCTATGGAGACACCATAGAAGATAGGAAGGATGGAGAAAGAAGCCACAAGAAACTTAATTCTGTCATTAACAGAATCGACTGATGAAGAAACTCCTTTAAAGCATCTGGAATTCCCTTCTTTCCATAAAACCCAAAGCACTGCTAGAAATGAGGATTTCCACATGATCTTTCCTGTAGAGAAATCCAAACATCCTTTTTACAATCTGAACAGGAACCAAAATGACTTAGATTCCTCCACATTATGTGGCAGTTTGGTGGTGTAGTCTTCAAGCTTGGGAAGCAATCCTACAACTTTTTCCTCTTCTCATTGAGTCTCAGCTAAAGAGAACGAATCGCACCTGCTTTGATGGTGAAATATGAATAGAGACTATATCGTTGTTCCCCTGTGAGCCAATATATATCATAGCAGTGAATGATGATTTTGTTTTCTAACACGCTATAGTGGTAGTAATTTCATTGACATGAGTCACATAATTGAAGCTCAACTGCAATAATTTTGTTTGCTCAAAATCATACAGGAATGCATGACAAGTATGACATTAGCGTACGGTAAATATTTGTACTAAGTGTTAATGCAAATAAAAATCAAAATATAGCATTTTCTTCTATTCTGGATTTTTTGGATAAATAGTTGGTTTTTTAACTGAAAAACTTGCTCTGCTTCCAAATACATATTGTTATATGAACCAACTGATATGCCTTCTGATGCGAATATTTTGAGCCTTGGCAAGGCAACTTTTGGGTATGGTTGAATAAGGATGAATAATAGTGGCCTGATGCTGTGTGAAAAGAATTCTCAATCCTTTTACCAGGCGCCAACACAAAGAGGGTCAATTTATGTACATGACTTAGATTAATGAGATACTCATTGTTTTCCTTCTTTTGGATGGATTTCTACTTCTTCACAGGTAATGGTAAGATTCCATGGCCATCTCCATTGTTCCTACATAGATACTACAAGCCGGTTGAAGACCAAAGTGAGACTCCGAGGCCCTCATCCCACTTCAGATTCTTGTTGAGAGCTGGGACTGCATGATATTAGGTTCAAATGATCCTTCGGTTCAACGGATCCTTCTCAGTATAAACATAATATATTCATTAAACCACAATTTCATAAATCAAAGTCTCAAGTTGTTAACTAGTAACCAATACACCCAAAATGCCTATGCGTTCAAGGTATGACAAACTAACTACTTAACACCCCCCTCGGGCGGGACACCGCCTGGACTCGAAGCACAAGCCCACGCAAGACGCAGCATAGGGCCTCCCTGTGCACATGCATCCGCACACAAAACACAGCATAGAGCATCCCTGCGCACAAGCATTCGCACACAAAATGCGGCATGGAGCCTTTTTTGCCCGATGCGAATTCAAACCTAGGACATGTTGGCTTTGATACTATCTCAAGTTGCTAACCAATACACCCAAAAGTTGCCAAGGTGCGGCAAACTAACTACTTAACACAGAAGCTACAAATTCTACTAGTAGAAAGGGTATAATCATGTGAAAGCATCTCATAATAAATATGATTGCCCTCATTTAGACGATTGACTTCACTTAAGTTGAGGATATAGAGAGCAAAAAAGGATTCAGATAAACAGCGATTAGACGCCAAAAGCAAGCAATGAAGGAATTAGACTTGGTGCATGTTTGGCAAGTCTATTTCCAACATCATATTATCTTAAAACGGATTCAACCCACTTTTAGTGCATTTGGGAAGTCCTTTGGCAACCTCTGATTCATTCCGCATATATAGAGGAACTGCCTCTGTTTCAAATGGGAAGGAAAATTGCATGAATCAAAACAGAGGCAATCCTCTCGTGAGCACAGATGTTTGGATGAACAGTAAATTGGGTGGTCTTTTTTCCTTGATTGCTTTTTTTGTTTTCATTTTTTTTTAAATTGAGAGGACCATAAACGATGAATTGAACCGTTGGAGGTATTGAGAAGGTCAAATGCAGCCCGTAGATCAAATTTCAGCCGTTGGAGGTATTGGATCCCAAGATATTTACGAAAAACCTTATAACCATAGATCTATTTTTCTGAACTTCTATAGGCCCTATAATAATGATTCAAACCAGTTGGAAGACTGAATAGTGAATACGGCTATGGCTAAAAATTTCAGCCCCTAATTTGGTACAGATCTTGAGCAAATGCTGAAAACCTGAGAAGCGTTGGGCAGTAAACTTTTGTCACAGCAGTAGAAATGTGATTTTGGAGGGTCCAATTTTTTTCCCTAAATTTTGGGCCATTAACCTACCATCTGAACTGTTGGAAATATGTAACAGTCCAAATACGGCTATGGGATCAATTTTGAGCCATTGATCTATCACAGATCTCTAGAATTTTTTTTTTGAAGTGAACCATTTGATCTAATTTTCTGGACTTTGTGGGACCCTATTTCAATATTTGAACCGTTGAACCTCTTAGGAATACTTAAAAAAGTCATGGGGTGAAAAATCAGCCCCTGATTCATTTTGGATATGGATAAATTTATGAAAAGTCATGTACTGTCAGACTTAAAAAGTCTATTTCAATCAGCTTTGCTGTGTTACCAAACAGTCTATTTTAAAAACATTTATGTCAAATAGAGGCCATTTGAAACATATTTGTTTCATGCAGATCAGTTTCAATCAGACAAGATTTGCCAAACAGGCCCTAATGTAATAAACAACACATGATAAATCATGAACCATGACTAGTATATAGAGAAAAGTCGGAAGACTAAACAAATATGACTAAAAAAATACGATGGTCGGTTTATGCAAGTAGGCAGGTAGGCAGGGATGACCATCGAAGATGCAGGAACCGTAAGAAAGGAAGGATATAGAGCTTGATTTAGTAAGAGAGATGTTAACAGTGGCTAAAAGGCGCAAAGGAAAGCAGGTCTCTAGCTCATTATATTCAAATAACTAGGAAAATCAGGTGAACAGGCTCTAATAGACAAATTGACAAAAGGATATAGTCATACAGAAAATGGTTTAAAAAATGAACACAAAAAGTGCCTCATAATGTGAACATAAGTACATAACTATCTAAGAGGTGCAGTGAGTCCCAAGAAACTTCAGGGACAAGCAATTAAAACAAATAAAGTCTATCAATACCATATACAAAAGAATCAAATTGTAAATTTCATGAGGAAATAAAAGTACCCTGCAAGATAGAATGAGTCATGGAAAGACCCAAATCTTCTGCAAAAGGAGATCACCAAGAAGATCAGGTGTATCTCCAAAAAACAATAGGAACTAACATCATATTGTGTCTTGAAATCAAGAAAAAATAGCAAGGAATTAACATCAAACTCAGTAAATTTTTTTATGGGTAACATGACTTGTACTTACATTAGCTATCATTAACATTAAATTCCATTTTGTGTTAGTTACAATCAAGAATGGCTGTGAAATATCAACACACTTCAACAATTACAAAACATCTCATCAAAAGTCAAGGCCCACAGAAAAATAAAATAAAAAAAATCTACCCTCTTTGCCTACACAGGCATCAAAGCATACAACAAATTCATCCTATATAAATTTAGCTTAATATTTACAATAAAAGCATGACAGGACAAGGCTAAAAGAGGATGATGAACTGTTATAAAGGCATGAGGAATATGACAATGATATAAAGAGATGCTATAAAGACACAGGTTTTTCTAAAAGCTGCAAACAAATCAATATACACATATTTCAAAGCATACAAGTGCAGTACCTGCATGGTGCAATATAATATAAGCTAGTGATGGGATTTAGTGTCAAGCCTTTCTTTTGTAGGAGAACTTGGGTTAGGACCAGCCTTAGAGCTTCTGCAAATATGCCAGTGACCTGATAAACTGTCCCAACTATATTAAAATGAATTTCCCCATAGGAAGAAATGACGACTCCAACACTGACCAGCAGCATGTTGAAGAACACGTCACACCTTAACCTGTCAGTGCCACATACTACAGCCATAAGAAATGTTGCAACTGGCACTGCAACACAACATTTCAATATCAGTAACAGGTCAGTAGATCTTCTAGGCAATATCATGAAATTAAGCATAAAAACAATTGGCATTGCGTATAAATGCGTACTTAATGCCTTGAGCATTTGGATGAAGGCAACTGAGATGTGCAAATAAGCTGTGTTACCAAACCTGCGATCAAAGGAAAAATGCCTCCTTGTTACTATTTCACAAACTTTTATTTTTAAGAAAAGATATGGTGAATGTGATATTTTAAGTTCACAGGCTTGTTAAATATAGACAACCAAAAATACACCATCATAAAAAAGACAATAGAGATAGAAAATGTTCCATCTACATAGGAAACTTAAGTTATTCAATAATCATCATCATCAATGGCTACATGAATTTTGTTTTTCCATTCCAATCTATCTTGAAAGAAACTTTTGGATAGGTTGCACTTCTTTAGAAATATAAGTGATTCAATCTAAATGTATATAGGCAAATTTTCCAGTGAGAACTTCTCTCACTGTATAATGGTGAGAATTTCTAGCAGTCCCACCTTATGATCCATCTAACCCCTTAACACACACAGGACTTTACCCCCCTCACCCACCATGATGCACGGATACTTCAAAATGGGCAACGTCTTGTGTCGTATCGTATCCGATACTTCACTTTTTATATGTAAAATCCGTGTCCCTACCACATCTGTGGCATGTCCTTGCCATATCCATGCCGTATCTAAGCATCATAGTAGCCCCCACCCCCCCCCCCCCCCCCCCCCCCCCCCGGTCATCAAACTCCGGGGTTTGCACCCATCAAATGGACCGAACTGTTGGATCAAGGGATCAATTTTTCGTTTCAATACAAAGTTGTCAAACTTGTGGGACATGGATCAAGGGCTAGAGGCATGAAATTGACCCCATTTTTTTATATTTCGGTCCATCATGAGTGGATCTTTCCATCCCACCCATGTCTCATGATTAGTGGGGCCCCAAGTGGGCCCTAGAAGCTTACAGTGCCCCTGAAAGGATATGTATTGGATGATACAATTCGTTTGGGTGATACAATATTGTGAATAATGATTCATGAGGTAAAAAATCTGAAACATATCAAAAATATTTAGTTAAGACCCATCAAAATGTTAGTTGACAAGCAGTGGAAACAATGCACTATCTAGTATCTACCACTTGGTCATTAGTATGCATAGATGAAGTATAGTTAGATATGTATACAAAAATCTCTCCCCTCACCCGAAAAAATAAAAAATAAGAAAACCTCCCACATGTTCCGAATAATACATGTAGAAGCAAATCTAAGCTCTGAGCATACACTACTTATGATTTGGAATTCATTCCTACTCAGCACAAACAAAAAAACACATCTTTCACCCATTTTTAGATCTTTTCTTACCTCAAAGACACTCCTTGAACTAATGGGTTGCATATCAACAACGATTCTTCGTTTAGATCTCCGAGTTTGGTTTTTCCCTTAAAATTTCTTTGTGCTAGTTGTTCCTTGACTAGCGAATACATCCCAAATGCTTAAGCTTTTAGGAAGTGGATGACCAATCTACTTAAAAAAACCACTTCAAACGGGATGCCATTCAAATTCGTTACCCACATGTGCCTACCTTGGTGATATGTACCTGCCAATTTGACAAGGGAGAACAATGGCTCCCTAGGGTTAGAGACCCAATGTGGCTTTGATAACATATCAAGTTCTACTAGCCAATACAATCCCAAAAGCTTAAGCTTCTAGGAAGCAAAAGACCAATCTACTCAACAGTTCCCATTCCATTTTGGCTCTATAATGGAATGTTTCGGCATTCCACTATAATCCAGTGTCTTGTAATAAAAAAGATGCAACGGAAAAAGGAGAAAAATATAACATAATACAAAAAATTGAGAAAAAAGAGCAGAAAGCTAAAATAATACAGAGAATGCATATTTACATTATTTTATGTTATAGTGAAATTTGGCTAGGGCCCTATTTCCTAGTAGGGTGAAATTAGACTAGGGGCCATCTATAAGAGTGATCAGTGAAATTAGACTAGGGGCCATCTATTAGAGTGATTAGTTAAATTTGACTAGGGCCCATTTTCTATTACAGTGAAACTTGGCAAGGGCCTATTTTCTATTAGAATGAAATTTGACAAGCACTATTTCTTGCTAGAGTCAAATTTTGCAAATGCCTATCTCCTTTAGAGTGGAATTTGGTAGGACCCTGACACATTTATTTTAAATGGTTTAGATTTTTAATAGGTGGGCCCCATTATGGAGGCCATGTTTAGATTTCTAATAAAAGGGCTTTAAATGAAGTAAAAAGAATGCTTTATAAAAGCACATGAGTCCCTTTTGGTCAAGATAAAGAAAGAAGGAAAGAAAAGAGAGAAAAAGAAGAGGGAAAGGGAGAGGAGAGGGAGGAAAAGAAATAAGGCAAAGAGGAAGAAACCAAGAAGAAAATTAAAGGGGAAGAAATAGAAAGGAAGAAGCAGTAGCCTGGTATGCTATACCCTAAACCCTAAACCCTTTTCTTGTTCCTCTACTTCAACAGAGATCAAGAAATAGCGGGTAAGCATCTTATGAAAAAGAGAACCAGATCAGGTTGATTTTGGCTGGAATTGACTTATTCTGGTAGCTTCGAGAAATTTCGGCCAAAATTGGCAGAAATGGAAAGGAATTGACAACTATGGCATGGATACTGTCAACCAATATAATGGCCTTATTGGGCGTCTCAACTATATCAGTTAATATGCAATGATATGATTGAGGAAGTTGATAACATCAATTTTTCGATGCATGGCCGACACAACTGATTTATCGGCCAATATAATACATATCAGCAGCTATTTTATCCATGATTCAACAAACATTATCACCATCATCATGTATCACATCTATCAATGGCTGGTTTGAAGTTCTACTTTTTTAACTCAAACATAAACTGTGGCCAATATTCTTTATTAAAAAATTGGACATTGCTTTCTCTCTTTTCTCTACCTATTTTTGTCTTTGTGGGAATAAGCATATCATGAAACCCTTGAGGAAAGATATATTTCTCAGTTGATACCAATATTTTGAGGAATCAGCTGCAATAAGGACTGCTGCTGATATCCATGAGATTATCCGTTTGGCCACACCCAATTTCCAATTCCTAGGATATTTTGATCTCTGTAACCATTCAATATGTATAATTTTTAATCTATGTTTCTGAGTCTTTTGTAATTGTTGTAGCTTTCAATGATTGGAGTAATGGTTTCTTTAATCAACACTCATATTCCATCAGTGGAACAAAATTTCCCATGTACAAAGTAATTCTTACCCTTGGACTGCCCAAATATGTCTTTGATGCCATGTTTAACACAACCTTTGATTTGGTCCCATACTTATTAGAATTCATAGGCATTTACTCGGGAAGCAAAGAGTTCAAAAATAATTGCTAAAACAAAATAAATGCTTGTTAACAAGTATATTGAGAGAGAGAGTGAGAGACAGAGAGGTTTTCTCTATTGAAATTTTAGAGCTACATCTTGATAGAATGATTAAATCTCTTATTGACTAAATTGACTGATCCAGTATCAATGTGTATAACTCATGACTATTTATAAAGTACAACCAAAGAGGTCTACTCAAACTATGAAATCTAATCATAATCAAACCAGGAAACCTAATCCCATAACAGAAGGAAAACTCTAATAACATCACAACTCTAGCTTAAAATAACTCAAGTTTATGCCAATCCTAATTTAGGAACTTAAAATTTACAAATAACTCCCAAAATTACAAATATACCCAATGGCTTAAAGTTAACAATTAAACCATATGTTTCTCAACATTCCTCACTTAAAACAAATTAAAAAGAATAAATGTCATCATATGTAATTTACATAAACCAGCCTTTTGTGGTGATCCCTGCATTAGTATCTTCTCAACAAATAGATCAACAATAACAGATACTAAACGGCCTATTGGTAACTACAAATGAATTAAAGCAATCTAGTTGTTCATTGTAAAGACATACACTACAGAGTTAAATAATTGTCATGGTAGCTGTAGCAGTCAGAATCATAATCCTCATAAATAGCAACACCAATAACAATGATGAAATGATGATGATAAAATCACTACTATGTCAAGATGTTAGTGAATCAGCCCAAGTTTAACACATTATTGGGAACTACAAATGGCAGAAACCCACGATTGACTTCCAACGATATCTTGAATTAAGCATGGGTCTCTTGTGCCTCTCTAGGTGCTTACCATAGGCTTGATGCAAAGAAGGCACTTATAGGAATTACACATGTTGCATATCTGCAATGTGAAGAACAGGACATTAGGATAACAAAGTTCAAACAGAAAAACACACACGCAGAGACTATCAAACAGACGTACATTTGAAATGTCATCTTGACAGGTGCAACAACCTGCATGGTTATGACATCAAACAGTCTAGGTCAGGACAGAAGTAATAAACAAACTAAAATGAGAAAACAATAAACAAAGTGGAAAAAAGAGAAAATAGAAACAAGAGTGAAGGCATTTCTGTGCTCAAGACATCAATTATGTATCAAGTAGTTACTATGTGTGGGCTGAAGATTGGTTGAGCAAGTATATAAAATAATTAGCATGTGTGCACTTGATAAAACAATCAAAGATGATGCCGGAACAACATCCCCCCTCCTCTCGCACATTCTACTTGCAACGCTTCTTATGCAGAAAATTTCCCCCGGGTTGGTGACCTGTCCAAATGTTGTCTAGGTTATCTCTACAAAAACTATAAATCACACCATCCAGTGGAGAAAAAAAAATACATCTAGATGATATGAAGCATCATATCTCACACAACTCCATACTTGATTAACATGGAGGAAAAGTACTCTAAATCTCTAACACAACAAATATTTCAACAAGAAGTTTCAAAATTTCGCTTGCCTTGAATTAAGATGGAAGAAAGACCACTTGTTCTAGTTCTTTTTTTACTGCCCCATTAAACAAGTTAATAGGCTGTTCTAAAGGAAGAACCTTGTGGAGATCTTCTGGCTATTATCTGGACCAATTGGAAGGAAAGAAAGCAAAGACGTTCTGAGGGCATATCTTCTCAAGTTAAAGCATTGACTGCTAAAACAAGGACTCTTCACTGCATCCTGGATGCCCATCCTTCAGTCATTTTGTGACATACCTATAGAACTCATGCTGTTTAATAGGAGGGAAGTGGCCTTTTCTTAATATGTTGTACTTTTAGTGTTGAGGTTGTCTTGTGTTTGGTTTTTGTGCTTGCCTACCTTCTTTCTGTCTCTATGGTTTTGCTGTTCTGTTTTGGGATGTTGTTGGTCGAGCCCTCTTGCACTGATGCTGTTTCTTAATGAATGTTGATAACTTGATATTCAAGAGAGAGAGAGAGAAAGAGAGAGAGAGAGAGAGAGAGCAGTAAACATTAAGTCTGGAATTAGGGTTTATGTTCCCTAATGTTGTGGATGAACAATAAAAAAATTTATCTCCCTTGGACTCCATTCGAACCTATACTAATAAACTCCTTATGGTAGAAAAACTGAGAAGGTCATTGAAAACACCACCAGACACCACAAAAGAGAGCTCTAATGGGGTTTTAGTGAATCCTGAAGTCGCAAATAGAACAATAGGATATGATGTTCACACAAACACTGTAACATTCCGACCCCAAATATAAGATTTAATTGCTAATCTTTTGTGCTTATTGCTAATTAATGATATTTTAATGTTAATTACATAATGACTAGGCAGTTTTGAGGACTAATTGGTAATTTAACTAACCTAATTTGCATTATCTCATCATCTCATTAATCATATCATTTGCATTATCATAATACATTGGTGAACCCATTTCATTTAACACCTAAGTCACTTAGGTGGACCCTTGTGATCTCTTTTGGTAAAAAATATAAACCTATAGACTAGCTAGTAAATATCCAAAACCTCTAGCAACCCTAGCGTTATAAAAGGCACTTTTCCAAAGCAAAAGCTCCTTGTGCCTCCCAGCTGAAAAACCTAGCCTCCAAGCTCTCCATACTCCATCTTCCTTCCTTCTACAAGCCTAGAGTGTGTGAGAAAGAGAGATTCCACCCACTAGAAGTTGGATTCATTTTCTTCTCCACATTCCCTTATACCCATTTGTTATTTGTTTGGAGAGAAAAGCTCATCTATACCTTTTGGCTCAACTTTTAAGGTAAGAAACCCCAGCCCATCTTGTTATTTGCGCCCATTTGAATATTGTAGAGTGATTTGCTAGCTTAAACCCACATCATATCATCTCCTCATGGAATTCATCTCATTTATTCATTTCTTTTTCATGTTATACCATGATTAAGGGGTCCACTTGAGCTAGTGGATTTGGGGTTTGCACTTAAGAGCTTACATTTGGATTTTAGGGAGTACCACAAGGTAAGTTTAAGCAAGTAGTAACATACATGATTGCAGTTGTGATTGATTCTTGAGATTTCTATATTTTTAGGATGTTAGTACAGCTCATTCTTTATTTGTTTCATAAATGAGAATGTTATGGTGGGTTAGAAATGGATCTTAAATGGAATAAAAGAATGTTAAAATTAAATGTTTTGAAATGAGGTTGAAATGGCCATAAATATGGAAGATTCGGAGTATAAATGCACGCATTAATGCAGGTGGAAAAGTGGGTTTGAAACTGTAGAAACTCAAGTGCAAAAACAGAACTCAAATCTAGGTCCTTGGACAGCGCACTCAAGCGGACCTAAGTGCGCTCGAGCGTACAGTTAAAATTTTTAGTTATTTCGTCTCTGTAAGTCGTGCTCGAGCGCATGTTCATACGCGCTCAAGCGCGTTCGCCTCTATGAAGCCCGCTCGAGCACATGCTCAATCGCGCTCGAGCGCAAACCCAATTTATTGATTGCTTTATTTATTTATTTTTCTTTCATTCAATTTCTATCCGGATTGGACTGGCTATTTTAGACCTTTCATTAGGCACATTTAAACTTGACCCGTGATCAAGTATCACCTTAGAATTATTAGGTGAACCCTATGACTATGTAAGGCCTTGTTTCTCAGAACCACTATACCTTAAATACTATCTAATGAAATCAAATGGGATAAACAAGGAAAGTATTAGCTATCACTCATCCTTGTTAGATGATTCGGTTAGTTCTAATGTTATGCCCTTAGTGTATGGATATGGGTATAAAGAACCCAGTTTCTAGATTCATACACAATGTGACACTAAGATTTCAGTAACACATGGCATTGGAATCCTTATGATCATGCCGGAGTGAAAAACTAAGAACACGGACATCTTAATTAGTTTGGATTGTAAATCATCCTTGTTTCATAATTAATTGGAAATTATGCACATTTTGATGACTTCTAGATCCTTCATTAGTTCAGTTATATTACTTTCATTATGTTATCAGTTCAGTTATGTTCCTTTCATTATGTTATCAATTCAATTATGTTCCTTTTATTATATTACTAGTTCAATTATATTCCTTCACATTTGCTTTTGTTATTACGGTTAGTTATTGATATAATTATGCTTCTGTTACTGTAAATGTTAAGTTAGTAAATTTTATTGAGAAGATATGTAATAGAGCACGATGGTACTATTTGTTTTGGCTATATTGATTCATAGAGTCGGCCCCACTGAGCTGGACCCTATGAGGCCCGGCGAGGCTAAGTATGAGTTGAAATTCTGTGCACCGCTGCAGTTGGTTTTTTATGGAGTAAGTCAATGCTCCTTTGGGTGATCAGATTAGCTAAGTGATCTCCCGTTTTGTTCTGATATCTATCTCTCTTCGGGGAGGATTGTAGCCATGTTGATTGCTATCAAGTTGTGATATTCTGTTATCTTGATTCCTTATGATTATAATTTATCTTATGCTAACATGCCTAAATTTTGCTTTTGCCTTATTTAATTGGTACTGTCATTAACTCTATTTGGGACAATGTGTTTAGTGTACCACTTGCATATTTCTTGTTGAGTTGTCATACTCAGGTGCTACCCTTGGTGTCGCAGGAGCAGGCCTTAATCCCGACCCGATCATCAACGCAATCCCGGAGGTTGCCACATAGGTACCTTCAGGACTAGCTGAGTGGGGACCAAATGACGTCTTCTGCTAGGAGTATCAGTAGAGCGACATGGGTTCCTTTGGGCATTTAGAATTTACTATGATAGCTCGCCTTATCATATTATCATGACCATAGGCTTGATCTATGTTTATTTCATTTGAAGATATGTATTATACTTTCGGTATTTGACCGTTATGCCTTTCTGCACTTTATCACTTTATATGCATTCAGACATTAGTCTTATGCATGGGATTATGATCATCTTGATAACTCTTAAGTAGTTTAATTATGGGATATTAAACATGTATTTGTTTAGGCTCTTATACTATCACAGGGTGTTGATTGGGTGCACTAAACACTAAGTTCTGCAATTAGTTTTGAATGTATATATATTATGAATCTTCCGCATATATGAAAAAAATTATGAAAATTCCCTTGTAGAGGTCCATGTTTGCCTTAGTGCGGCGCGAATTGCTACAGGATTATGTGTCCCACATCACGGGTCTATCCATAATGCTAATCTTGGGCCCAAGGTGTGACAAACACCCACATGCAATCGCTGACAAATGTGTGATGAGTCCCATTAAGTTAAAATGACCAAAACAGTCCAAGATTACATAGTTTTCATCATTTCAGGTTGTTTTATCATTTTAAAATACTAGCAAAGAACCTGTTTTGGGCCCTTGCTTAGTAAGCCTAATTGGGCCCAGACCCATTTAGGTCCAACACCTCTAGGTAGCCCAAAGGTGGGTCTACAACATGGCAGGTTCCACCATCCCCCAAAGATTGCAACATTCAGATAGGTCTCTAGTCCCCATCAATAAAATTTGATGTAATCTTTGGCTTTTTCTCCCATTTGAGCTACCATAATTCGTAAACTGAATCTTAAGGAAAACGATTTGCATCTATGCAATAAATCTCATTTACAGATGAATCTTAGGATTCAAGTGTGAATCTTATAATTCAATAATCTTTTTGTCAAATCTTACAATTCAAGAGATTTTGCTGTGCAAGAATAGCTACAATTACTAAATTAATATTAACAATCTTTTACCTTTTTTCTTCTTTATTCTTTATTATTTTTTATTTTTAAAAGTGATTTAATGGTTAACAATACCTTTTAAGAATATCCAAGACTTTGGGGTGGTTCTAGAGATAAATGAAGAACATAGATTTAATTAAAGCATTCGACTATACATATGGTACTTGTCTGTACCTTCTGTTTTATCTTTAGCCTTTTTGGTGTTATTCTTCATGAACACTTTCCTAACTTTAAGAGATATTTTATTGTGTAAGATTGATGGTTTGGATTTTAGTTTTACTTTTATATTTGAATTTAAATATAACAACAAATAAATATATATTAATACCGTAAGCTTATCAAACTGTTTACATATATCATGTTGGAAAAAAGACTCACGTCCCACATCGCCCAAGTAATGGGTTTGACAAGGCTTCATATACCTGTATGGCACTTCCACCTATCAACTTAAGCCACCCAAGTGAATTCAAATTTGAATATTGAAAAAGCAAACCCAGCTTTTATTTCCTCAAGTATTATTGCTCCTATTGCTGCTGCAGTTCCAGTAGACGAAATACTAGTACTACAGAGGCTCTTAGAAGCACTTCACCCTCAACTTCATCCCTTAGACAAGCTTCCTCAACCTTGGCTCAAGAGCAAATTTCTACTGTGAAAGAGTCCGTCACTTTGAAAAAAACACAGAACACCGCCGCCGCCCCCGCGCCCCCGCCCCCCCCCCAAAAACATTTGGACATCTCTATCTGAGCAAAAGTCAGAACCAATAACCATGCTATCCTATACCAAACCATGCTCAGAAACTTCCCCGCAAAAATTCGATGTCGATCTTCTTAATGAAGATATGTTAGAGGTTGCTGAAGAATGGAACAATTCTCTAGTGGGCTTCTTTGTTGGAAAAAGACCACATTAATTGGCTGCCCAGGGGTCTCTGTCTACGGCTTGGAAAACACAGTTTGATCTCCATGCTCTTCGTAATGGTTTTTTGTTTTTCAAATTCCAATCATTGCAGGATAGCCAGCATGTGCTCGAAGAAGGACCGTGGCTTGTCCATGGTCACCCTTTAGTTCTTAGAAGGTTTACTAAAAACTTTAACTTTCAAAAGGATGAACTAAATTCAATTCCCATTGGATTAAATTTCCAAATCTTGAACTCTTGCAGATCCCAGGCTAGCCTCTCAAAGCTTGCGAGTGCCAATGGAAATCCAATCTGAATGGACAAGTTTACAACAACATGGAAGAATCTTGCTTTTGCTATAGAGTTCCGGTTGAAGTCTCAACTGATTCCTGCCTACCTGGACTCTCTTATGGTGGGTTGTAGAGGAACTAGATTTGAGAAGGAAGTTGAATATGTCTAGAAGCCAAAATCATGTTCCAAGTGCAAAACTTTTATGCACTCTAACATGAACTGTCCTCTTCAGAAGCCTCAAGAGAAGATTCAACAAAAGGCTGATGGTCAAACTACTAGGAAAGTGTGGGTCCAAAAAACAGAAAGAAGCTATTGGAAAAAAAAGGAGGGACATATTCCAGAAGTGAAGAACAATAACTTCTTGAAAGACTAAGGTGACTGGATCATTCAGAAAGACCAAAAAGGTAATCCAAGTCAGCTGGAAAAGTTTACAATCTTATAGCTCCAACACAAGCTACTAACAAATTTATAGTCTTGAGTGTCCTTGACGGAGATTCATTGGCCTCCGATGCAGATCTTCAGGAGACTAATGATTTTGTCTTGCAACAGATTAGTGGCTTCTCTAATACCAAGGCTCCAAACGACTGTGGTCAACTTAGTCACGGAGAGGGCAATGCAAAGGGTGGAAGCCCATCCTTTGCAGAGTCATCATGAATCTTCTGACCTGGAATGTAAGGGGCTTGAACAAATAAGGCACAAAATTGCCAGTCTTCATCTTCTTTTTGTTGGTCTGATAGAAACCAAAGTTAAAACTAGTAATCTGAATCAAGTTAGGAATTCCTTTTTGCCTTCTGGGTGGTTTGACCACACAAACATCCTACATTTAAGTTCTGCAAGAATCTGGCTTTGTTGGAACCCGGAGATTTCTGTGACAATTTTGGAAGAGTCTACCCAACATATCCACTGTAAGGCTTCATATCTCTCTCAAACCTTCCTAATCACTATATGCTATGGTGACAACAATCAACAAACTAGGAAAAAGCTTTGGGATTCTATCAGTTCTTGTGCTAGCTCTATATCTTCCCCCTTGGATAGTAATGGGTGATTTCAACACTATAAGATGGAGCTCTGGAAAAATAGGTGGTGTTGGGCCAAATTTGTGCTCCATGAAAGAGTTCAATGATTGTACTGATTCCTGTGGTTTACAGGATTTACATCTCTCTGGCTTTCCTTTTTCCTGGTCAAATTCTTCATATGGTGCGAACCAAATTGAATGCAAATTGGATAGAGCCTTAGTGAATTTACCTTTCCTTCAAATCTGCCAAAATTACCAAGGGAGCCTTCTGAATCAAAGCTTTTCAGACCATAGACCAATCTTTATCTCAGAGAAAAATCCTCATAACCAGAAATCTCCTTTCAAGTGTTTCAATGCCTGGGCTAAAGAAGCCAGCTTCTTTTCAATTGTCAATAAAGCATGGAGCATTAAAATTCAAGGATCTCCAATGTTCATTGTTGCCAAGAAATTAACGAATGTGAAAAGGGCCCTTATTCAGTGGAAAAAATCTAGAGTTCTAATTTCAATTAGAATTCAAGAGGCAAGAAACAAGCTGGAGAATATTCAACTTCAAATGGCAAACACTCCTCCATGAGTTAACCTCATTGCTGTTGAAAAAGAAGCCTTTGTTAACCTTCAAAATCATCTTCTGGTCGCAGAAAGCATGTTGAAGCAGAAATCCAGAGATAGAGCTTTAACTTCGGGAAACTCGAACACAAAATTTTTCTACTCCTTACCTGCAATCAAATATGAAGAGGTCTTCTATCTCTTCTATTGAAGATTCTGATGGTGTTTGCTATACTGAACCAGATGCAATTGAAAATATTTTTATCAGTTGTTTCCAGAGTATCCTGGCTCCAAGAGTTGGCAATGAAAAAAGGGAAACTGACCTCTCTCACATCAAAATTACTGGAAGGCTTCCATCAGAAGATGCAAATGATATTTCAAGACCTATTGACAATGCTGAAATTGAAGAAGCTATCAAGAATTCCAGTCCCCTCAGGTCTCCTGGTCCAGATGGCTTCAATGCTCATTTTTTCAAAGTTTGTTGGCCAATTGTTGGGGAAGATGTCACCACAACTATCAAAGATTTCTTCAGCAATGGTAGATTGCTTAGACAGGTAAAGAATACTTTTAGAGCTCTTATTCCTAACGCTAATTCTTATGTCACTCCTGCTGATTCCATTTCTTTAACTAATGAGCTACACAAAATCATTGTCAGAATCATATCTCATAGAATGAAATGCTTCATGGACAAACTCATTGACCCATGTCAATCTACTTTCATTCCTGGTAGATCGATTTCCGATAATATCTTGTTGTGCCATGACTTGATAAGAGGATTTCATTTAAGGAAAGGCAAACCAAGAATGTGCCTCAAAATTGATCCAAGCAAAGCCCTTGACAGTGTAAAATGGAAATTTGGGGAAGCCAGCCTTCAAGCAATGCATTTTCCTCAAATTTTTATCAGTTGGATTATGGAATGCATTGCAAAACCAGCCTTCTCAATTCTGGTTAATGGAAAATCATGTGGTTACTTCAACAGCTCCAAGGGTTTGAGACAAGGGTGCCCTCTCTCACCTTATCTTTTTTGTATTGCTATGGAAGTTTTCTCAGCTTCAATAAATGAATGTTTTACCAATGGCCTAATCCCTACTCCTTTCATTAAAGGGGATTGCTCTATTTCTCACTTGCTTTTTGCAGATGATGTTATGATTTTTGCAACTGCTAAAGTTCCTATAGCTGGAAGTATTGAGAGATTAATTGCTGACTTTAGCAAGCATGCTGGTTTGCAAATTAACGGTACAAAGAGCTCTATCTTTTTCTGTAACTACATGGAGGAGGAGGAGGCTGCCATTGTCAATATCCTGGGATTTAAGAAAGACAAGTTTCCAGTCAAGTACTTGGGCTTGCCTTTGTTTTCCAGTAGGCTGAAAATTTCAGATTGTCTTCCAATCATTGACAAGGTTGCCTAGTTGGAGCTCAAAGCTTTCATCCTTTGCTAGGCGTGTAGAGCTAATCAAGTCAACTCTATCCAACATGCATATCTTCTGGTCTTCTTGCTTCATTCTCCCTAAAAATGTCATCAAGCATTTGGACAAGCACATTAGAAATTTCTTTTGGGGAAAATTAGATGATAAGGCCTATCTTAAGCCCATACCTTGGAACCAAATTTGTAGGCCTTTGGAGCTAGGGGGCCTTGGGATAAGATCAATTGAAAGCCTAGCCGGTGCTACAATTCAAAGGCAAGTTTGGGGAATAGCCAATAAGAGGCATTCAATATGGAATCTCTGGGTTCAAAACAAAAAAATTAAAAATAAATCCTTTTGGGACATGAAGGTGTCCAGAAATTCTTCTTGGGGTTGGAAAGGAATTCTTGCAATGAGAAGTGCAACTGTTAGGAAGATACAACACATCATTGGTGATGGCAAGAGTACCAATTTCTGGTTGGACCATTGGCTTCCTCCTGTCAGGTTGATTGACTGTTTTGGGCTTAGGCCAATTGATGACCTGCAGTTGGGCAAATATTTGAAAGTCAGTACCTTCATTCATGACGGCAATTGGGCTTTTCCTCGAGCATCAACTTAGGAGCTTACAAACATTTTTAAGTTGATCTCTTCTTCTAGTCAACCTTTTGTGGATTATAAGGATGAGATAATTTGGAATGTTGAAGCATTAGGTGACTTTACTCTGAAACATGTCTTTGCCTCTATTGACACTAATGGTCCTCTTATTTCTTGGACTAAACAGCTTCGGTTCAAAGGTAGAATCAATAAGCCCTCTTACTGTGCCTAGATGGCTATGTTGACTGGTTTCCAAACAAAAGCATTACTTGCTTCTAGACATATTCCTATAGCCACCAATTGCACCTTTTGTAACCATGATTTAGAGTGCAACATTCATCTTTTCCTAAATTGCAGCTACAGTCGTCTAATATATGGAATTCTATCATCTTCAAATTCAAATTCAGCTCTCTTAATTGCAATACCATTGAAGAAGAGATTAGCTCATTTATCTTAGCTGTGACCAGAGCAAGGTTGGCAATATTACCTTGGCTTCCCAACATTCGGATGGAACTTATGGAAAAAGATAAACAATCAAATGTTTTGTGGCAAGAAAAGAATTTGGCAAATGGTCTTGATAAATATTCTGAACCAAGTTAGATCTAGAGCCATCTATTTAAACATGGAAGTCTCTCATGAGCTTGCTACTGCTTGGAACTTGCCTTCAACTTATCCTAGCTCTCAAAAGGCTCCTACCTGGATCAACAATAAGGAGTCTGGAATCTAGAATTTCTTCATTTCAATCACAAAGAGTTCTCTATTAGCTCACTTAGAAACAGTTCGCCAGAGATCATTTGGTTTAAATTAGTCAATAGCTCTTATTGTTTCTCTGTTGCTTTTGATTTGATAAATGATGCTTCTAATAAGATCATCTGCCCTCTGGTCATTTTTTTGATAATAATTGCTTAAGACTTGCTATGATTTCTCTAAGTAGTTCTCCATGGAAGAAAAGGTTTCTAGCAAGAAGATTCACCACTTTCTCACTTGTACGCATTCTGTTGTCTATCAAGTGAAGACTCCAAAATCCTGGACTACTGATGCAGTGTAGCTAAGAAGTCAAAATTTCAACAATCCTTAGTTGGATTTCTTGCTCTTTTGCAATTCTTGTGAGCTTTGTCATCTCTTTTTCTTTGTTTTCTTATTCTAGAGAGCAAGTGAGTTAGTTGTCTCCAATTTCTTTGTGTTGTACATTGTACACTCTCTTTTTGGAAATATATATTCTTACCTTTTCCAAAAAAAAAAAAAAAACATAAGTTTTTGGGTTGGTACATGGTATCTTACATTTCATTTATTATGTATTAATATATGTCATGATGTTCTTGATGGACTTATTTGCCAATATTTATACTGCTATAAATGGGAAATTGGATAGTAATAAATAACAACTTTTTTCCCTTTTTTAATTAATAATATTTTTCTTTTGAAAAATAAAAGATCCTATGATTCACAATTCAATTCATGGGTATGAATAATTTGCGATACGATTCCAATTTTCCAAACGATGGCTATTGAGTCAATTAGGATATAATTATATGGTGAGTAAAGATGAATGTGTCAATTGAATTTTCTATAGAATAATCTACGTCAGTTGACTCTGCTTTTATTGCACAGTTGACAGCTTCTAAAGTCACCTTTTCTCAATTAATGCGCCTTCTCATTGTTCCCTTCTTATTTTCATAATGTTATGCCTAGTACTATGAGGTGTTAAAGCTCTAAAAAGTGGGATCATCCACTACAACTCCTTGTTTGACACACTGATTAGAAAAACAGTCAGTGTACTGTTGTTGCAGCAGTATTTGACTGCAGACACCATCTTTGGGTTCCTTTTGGTACCCATGAGTTCGCATCATAACATAACATTTGCCTCTTAACTCAGCCTGGCCCACCCACATGTTCCTCTTTGAACCCACAAATCTCACCTTCATTCCCATAGTCACACAAAAACTGGGTCCACGGAACAGAAAATACCTTCCTTCGCGGGCTCAATCAGGAGAATGCTGGGAAAACATTGCATTATCACAATATTACAAAAATATTATCAATATTGTAAGAGCGAAACTGAGAAAGTCATCGCACATTTTCCAATAGGGTGCAAGCTAGTGAGAACTTAAGGAGGAGCTTTAGGATATCGAAGTAGTACTCTTCTCCTTTATCAAGTTCGAAAGTCAGGATTAAAGCAACTATTTTTTTTTTTAAATAATGATAACATGACTCAAACAAGGTAGTGACACGGAGGACCTTCCAGCTAGAGGGGGTGGCAAAACTTCACCTGACTAGCTTGTGAACTGCCAAACCTGACCCACCTAAAATAAGGGTCGGTCATAGGTCAGGCCTTTCTAACCCACAAGAAAATGGGTTGGGTTAGGGTTAACCTACCTAACCAGTATTACCCACATATATTCCCCTTAGATTTGTATTTTTTTTCTAAAACATATATATTAAACATATAGAATATGATATTCTTCTAATCTATTTGGCATGATTCTATGGTTTGGATTGTGCAATAAAACTTTGGATTACATAGATTTAAGCATGCCCTATTCTGCACTTGTTGTCCTTATTTCTACAAGTTTTTTTGATGGAGGAAGAAGAAGTAATGAGGAGTTCTCTTTGCACGTAATGCTAAGACTGATGGATACGAGTTAGGCCTCTCATCTAATCAAACTTATATTTTCGAAATGGTAACTTGTATTAACCAAAAGCTTTACAGTGTAAAAAAAGCAATATTGAGAAGCAGCTAGAAAAGGCCCCCAAAATATAGCCACCACCCAAAGGTGGAAAACTAAACAAAGAGGTGCCAAGGGCCCCGAAGCAAAAAGGGAAAAGAAGAGACCTTCATCATAAGGACATGACTTCCCTCCAATTGAACATGATGGCATCAACAGATAAACCCCGAAAGTCTGGAAGAAAAGAGACCCAAGAGGCAACCCAAATTTAACTTTGAGGATGACGTCTTCTTGAGAAAAAGTGATCCCTTCAAAACATCTTCTATTTCTCACTTTCCCTATTGTCCAAGTGCAAGCCAAAAAGGATAACTGCCACATAATCTTCCCCTTAGTAGAAGCAATAGGGCAAACCCACTCTTAGAACAACTCAGTGAAGGACTCAAGGAGAACCCAGTTGCAGTTGAACTCATTAAGAATCGATGACCAAAAGTGCTTTTAGCAACTTGCAATGAAGGAGTAAGTGGTCAACCAATTCCTCATCGGCTAAGAAAAGGGGGCAAGCATTAATGACCATCATGTTACGACAACGGAATTGTTTCTCTCTAGTGACAAGGTAGCAATCCAACTACTTCTTGATTAAACCATAGAATTGTTTGTCCTCCAACCACATGAGCTTGCAACAAAAGGAAGAGGAGCCCCATCTCTCACTTTTGGAGTCAAGCAAGATGGGGCAATGATCAAAAGTTGGCTTGGGGAGAGCAATTTGATGAACTTTAAGATACAAATTAATCCAGTCACCGATGACCAAGAATCTATCAAGATGCGATAGAGTAGGACAATTTTGGTAGTTGGACCACATGAATGTAGCCCCTCCTAGATGAAGGTCGATGAGGCAGTGAGAATTGATCCAGTTTGAGAAGGCTTCCATGTTTGTTGTGGCGCTACCGCTATAAGACTTTTCTAAAGGGAATCTAGTAATGTTTCAATCGCCACTTGACACCAAGGGCCGGCCCATCTACTATGAAAGAAGTCTAATTCACTAAAACTTGCCATGGAGTTTGCAATCTGCAGTGCCATAGATGGAGGAGAGAATCCAAGATAAGCCACTAATCTATCCTCAAGCACTGCAGACACTAAGAAAGGACCACTAAAATGGTCTTTCATGGAATACAATCTGCTACTCTTTGACAGTCGAATCAGACATGAAGCTGAGCTTAGTTTCTTGCAGAAGCAGTAAGTCAATTTTGAAAGTGCGGATTACCTCCTCAATGATTGCCCTCTTCACAAAACTCCCCCAGCCACAAACATTCCAAGAGAAAGCTTTCATTGAAAATGCTTCGTAGAACCCTTGTCCCAATTAATGACTATGAGAGAAGATGAATTCTCAAGAGGACAGTGTCACAATTGATGGGGCAGGACAGGCTCTAGAGTTCTTTGCTTCCATTCCTTTTGTGTGTCCTTTTGAAGATGGCGGATCCATTAAGGGTATCTCTCTCGTGGTTTAAGGCAATTAAGTTTTCGAATCTCCTTTGTTGTCTGCTAAGAGATCTATTACCTCGGGGCCTCAGGGGTTGGCAAGGAAACTCAATCATCACTAATGGAGTCCTTATGAGACTTAGAAAAACTTACTGCCACCCTGTGGTTGGCTGCTTTAGAGATTGAGATCCAGCTGTCTTTGGAAAACTACTATGAGCCAAGTGGTTTTTCTTGGATCCACTCTGCAGGTCAAAATCCATACCGAGGTAGAAGGAGAAACAGAGGCTGGCACAGAGCAAGGGATAGAAAAAAGGGGCGGGCGGATGCTATCTCTAGAAGGAAGGGAATCAGAATCTGAGGCATAACAACAAGCAAAAAGCATAAGTGCATCTTTCTTCTCCACTTGGCCAACTGCATCAAATTCATGTGAGCAGTGGTTACAGTCTATGTCGGAAGGAAGCGAATGGGGCCCTAGGTGTAGAAATTGAAACCGTCGTGGCCGCCATACTCGTCAAAGTGGTGGAGTTCAGTGAAGCTAAAGTGGAAGCAGGGTCTCCATTTCTCAAGGAAGCGGCAAAGTTCGTATTTTCTCGAAATTTCGAAAAATTATAAAAATTACCTTGTCCTTGTCTTTAAGTTGGGATACTATAAGAATTTTACCAAGACAAATCATAAGTTAGAGTAGAACGCCACAGTAGGGCCCAACTCCTAAAATCCAAACGGTTCAAAATGATCTTCATCCAGACACATGGGACAAGCCATACATGTTCAAGTGCCACAGTGGTTTGGTTGCTAATCTGAAAGGGTGAGAGGTTATGAAAATCCTTTCACTACTTTTTTTGTTATATAAAAGAAATATGGGACACGCCTAAATTTTTTCTTCATCTATGTTTTTCTTACCGTTGGATTGATTGTTTGACAAAAAATTAAAAAAAAAAGACAATGAACATGTATGAGACTGTATTAATCATGGGTTTTATAACAATATCAATCGGGCAGTGGGGCTAAATTCAAATGAAATGAAATTTAGGGACACTCAGTTTAACTAAAAGTAGTTTATTCTGAATAGTTTAGATTTCTAGATGGACTCCATTATGGTGTGCCACTCCTTTAAACTCATTGATTTTCTAAATCAAAGGCCCAGGTTCTTGCCTCTCTAATATCCACTAGTACGAGTTAGCTCAAGTTGACCCGCCACGGATATGGGTTGGGGAATCTTGACGCATTTTATGAGCTGAGTTCCAAATCAAGGACCAACACGCTAACCCGACCCGACTTGTTTGCCACCCCTACTTCCAATTGTGCTATGAGGTCTTGTGAAATTTTTGGATAGTTATGATTGTGTTTATCTTATTTTAATGCAAGAACAACATAAACAATAGAATGAAAGGATTAAAATGGTTTAAAAAATCGACCGAGTTTGAGTCGAGTTGGGCTCAGCCCATATTGGGTCGGATCACATGGGACTCAGAGTTGAGTCCCATGCAACCCGGCTGAGTCCCATGCAACCCGGCTGAGTCCTACAGGACTCGGTCATGACCGAGTCGGGTCCTGAGTTCAATTGTTTAAACCTTGAGGTTAAAAGCCCATAGTTTTTGTTTGTGAATCTATTTGGAACATGTGGACATGTATCTATTTGGCGCATGTAATGCAACCTTGATTTTAGGTTTATTTCACATGTTCTTTTTTTTTTTTTTTTGTTAATTTCATTCTATCTATTGAGGTTAAAATTTTGGTTTCGATGAAAAGATTCTAGGTAGGGAAAATCCTAGGTATTAAAAATAAGAATATGGAATCTAAAATAGTAGAAAGCCAAATAAGGCTATTTACAGGCCAGATTTAGGACAGACTTGTGTGACTAGCCTGAGTCCATTTAAAATTATAGAGTCCAAGCTTGGGTCAGGCCTGGTTTGATAGTGACCCTACTAGTTGGACCTGAATATGCTCATATGGGAAATTAACAAGGCCTGCGTCTGCTTGTTCAATGCCCATCAGTGCACTCACACCTGGATCGGGGCTTCTGGATGAGGTCAAATTCTCCTTTATCATCACCAAAGCCTTGGGCCAACTATGCTAGAGTCGGCTATATGAATTATGTTTTTCCTTTCCGATCTCTCCTGAGCCAAATCCTCACATTAGCTACACTTATCTTCCATCTATATCCTCTTTCGCTTACCCCTTCACCTTGGTAGGCCATCAACTTGCATAAGCTTACCCCTTTACCTTGGTGGGCCATCAACCTGCTTAGAATAACTTTTCGTCAATGGCACTGTTGCTAGCCTATGTTGGATGTGTTCAAACCACCTCAAGCAAGTTTCTCCTAATTTATCATCTATTCATGCTACCCTAAATGCTTCCAAAAGCACTCCTTTCTAATTCATCTTTCTTAGTTTTATTACACATCCATCTCAACATTCATAAAATCTTGGGGTTTAGAAAATACAAAACTTGAGAAAACCATAAAATCCCTTTCTATATAATGGAAACTTGTGATATGTTAATACCATCTAAGATGTATGATATAATATATATACATACATATAAAACACAAATGGACCTAATAGGAGTCCACAGATCCAGCTCGTTAAGCGTCTATCCCTACACACGGATTTGAGTACTACTTGTTAAATGCATAAGCATGTTCGCGATGCAGTACAATGCAAAGCGAAACTATGTGATTTAATGAGATAAAAAATTATTAACAATTACAATTTGAAATATAAAATTAAATTTAGACACTACCCCTTTGTATCAAATTTCAACTGAGTCTAGAGATGAATCTTGGCCTTATCATAATCCCACTATACAAACCCCTCAAATTAGGATTGGGGCATAGTTATCAAAATCCGATGATTCGCATCTCGAATCTTATGGAAAACGATTTGAATCTATGCAACGAATCCCATTTACAGATGAATCTTAGGATTTAGGTGTCTTACGATTCAAGCAACTTGGCTAAGCAAGAATAACTACAACCAGTAAGTTAATATTAATAAACCTTTTCATTTTTTTCTTCTTTATCCTTTCTTTCTTTTAGTGCTTTTATTTTTAAAAGGTTATTTAGTAGTCAACAAAACCTCCTAAGAGTTTTTTTGCGGCTTTGATGAGGATTTAAAATAGAATAAAGAACATGCATTTAATTAAAGCATTCGACTATACGTATGGTGCTTGTCTATATCTTCTTCATTTTTTAAAAATCTATTTTGGTTTTTTTTTCTTCACAAACACTTTCTTAACTTCAAGAGATATCCTACCATGTAAGATTGATGGTTTGGATTTTACTTTTATTTTTATTTTTTGATTTAAAGATAACAAATATATATTGATACCTTAAAATTATTTAACTATTTACCATCATTTATTATTATTATTATTATTATTATTATTATTATTATTATTATTATATGTGATGACATTCTTGATATGATTGTATGATAGGCTTAATTGTTATTGTATTTATATTGCTATAATGGAAAAATGGATGGTTATGAATAATTAATTTTTTTCTTTAAAATTATTAATTATTTTATTTTTATTAGAAAAATAAAAAATCCTACGATATGCGATTCAATTCGATTCATGGGTATGAACGATTTGCGATATGATTCCGAGTTTTGAAAACTATGATTGGAGGTCTCAATGGAAGAGAACCCCTCCCACGAGCTTAGGAATCAATTAATTTTAAGTAGATTCACTTATCCCCTTAGAGAATTTGACAAATGGATCATGTTCAAATAGGTTGTCAAATGTCAATAAAACTGATATATGGACTGCATGAAAATTTAGATTTGTACACTTGGTAAACCCTACAGTAACTTTCACTGCTCAATCCAATAAAAATTCAGATAAGATACTTGGTAAGAAACTTGATAGAAAGTGTACGGGTTAAAAAACCTGAAAATTATATTCACCAGGGCTTAGAATGGACCTGGCTGGGTTCAGTTGGGCCTGTTTGGACTTGGGCTGGGTTCGGCTGGGACTGTTTGGACCTGGATCTGGTTTGTCAAGGCCCAGGTGTCTGAATCTAGGTTTTGGTTCTGCTGGATCTGAATTCTGCTATGTGGAATGGTTGGATTTGACATGGAGAGATAGTGGTACGAAGGCTAACACGAGTTAAAAGTGCTTGGCAGCTGACAAATGGTTCAAATCTGGCTGTCAGGGACTTCTGTCATGTGGCTTGAGGTAGGGTTGAAGTTCAGCTAAGTAGGGAAGGTTTAGATGTGGTCTTTGGTTCAATAGGACTACTTAGCAGAGGGGTTTTGTGGCTGGACGGCGGTCGGTCAAAGGATTTCAAGGTGAAGGGCTGGCAACATGTTTTGAAAGTGGAGATGGATTGGTCATTGGTCAACTGAGGGATCTTGGGGTAATGGGTTGGGTTTTGATGGGGATAGGTTGTACGGCCAATGGATTTGGGGCTGTTTGATGGATGATGCAGGCCCAGGGTTAGGGTTTGCATAGGGGTGCCAAAGCACATGTCCAAAGACACTTCGAATCATCAAAAGACTTCGACACACGAGGACCCACCTCTCAAGGATAAAACCCAATTCTATTAATCAATCAAGTCTGAATAATAATTCACTACAATGCAATATAAATAAGAAAGCAAACTTAATGCCTAAGAAAACCCTAATCTATTAATAGAAACTTCCCTAATAACAATATAATTAGAAATCTACTAATAAAGATAATATATTCCTAATCTAACTTGAAGAGGAACCACTTGTGTGGCCCAGACTGCATCATCATCCTCCCCGGGTTGAAAGAAGAGTTCGTCCTCGAACTCGAGTTTTCTTCAGATTGCCTTTGTAAATGTGGTGAATATGAAGGACTTCCTTTGTTGCAGCTTACCAAGAATTCTTCTTCGGCGGTTTTGATTTTTCGGGATGAAGAGTAACTTACTTTCCACTAAGCACGAATGTATATGTGTTGTCACGCATACCATGAGTTCCATGTTCATCATACATACATGGACGGCCTAATAGAATATCACCCTCTATTGGTAGTACATCACACCAAATTGTATCTTTGTAATTAGCACCAATGGCAAAAGTAACTTTGCAAGTATGTTGAACATGCGCTTGATGACTTGTCATCAGCCATTTGACAAAATAAGAGCGGTTGTGATTGTAAACTTTCAACATGAGACTATCAACAAGAGCTTGAGAGATAAGATTTTCGTAACTTCCTCCATCAACAACTGTGCAATGCTGTCCAAGAACTGTACCCGCGGAATGGAAAATACTTTTCCTCAACCATTTATTATCAAATGTTGGTGGAGCCTTTTTGATGACGATGGGAGCTTCACATGTGGTATCTGCGTATGTTTCATCAATTTGCTCAATTTCAATACCATTGGGTTCAGTTTCAGTACCCTTAAAATCATCTGGAATTTGTTTTTTTATCATCACCTTCAATCTCAATCAGATGTATACGCTTTGGACATTCCGCTACGTGATGTCTCAGCTATTGATAATGAAAACAAATTATCTTATTTTGACCTTCAGTCATTGCAAAAATCTGTCCTGAGGAACCATTGGGTCTAGCATCTTATAGAGATGAGTTCTTTGGCGGAACCTATTTGGATTTTTATGCTTGATGATTTGCAATTCTCTCAACTTTGACAGCATGTTGGATGAGTTCATTGAAATTATCAAAATGTTGGAATGCAAGGATATGCTGAATGTTTATTCTCAACCCATTGAAAAATTTATCAACAACCGCATCATCATCTTCATTCAAACCACAACGAGCTTGTAGAATAAGAAATTCCTCAAAATAATCAACAACTGGCTTAGATCTTTGTTTTAAAATTTGAAAGCTTGAACGTAGATCTCTTGCATAGTTAACAGAGAGAAATTTTTGCTTCAAAATATTATTCAGCTCAGTTTATGCTTCAACAGGGCCCATGTTCTGATTTCTCCGTTTTCTTTGCAATTCAGGGCACCAATTTGTACCATAATTGCGAAATCGAGTGGCAACCAACGTAACTCTATGGTGCTCATTCATTTGTTTGTGTGCAAAAATATTCTCAACACACACTAACCAATCTATGAATTCCGCGGGCTGCAATTGTCCATCATATTTGGGAATCACAAGTTTAATTCTTAAATCTCGATCAGGATTACTAACTGGTGGATCTCGTTGATTTCGAATATTTTCACTATCATCACGATTATCACACATTGATTATTTTCCAAAGTTGTCACTCTAGTGTTCAATTGTTGCAAGGTAGTTTACATGTTGTTAACTGTAGCAGTTAAACCTCTAGCGGCACCAACCAAATTTTCAATTAAAGAAGATGAATATTCAACCTCAGCTTGCTTCATAGGAGGCATTTTTTTTTTTACTGCAAATTGAATATCTGACTGACTTGATGTGTAGATCTGTACTCCACAAATTCACCGGCAAAGACGGATTTGAAAATTCGAGTCAAGATGAGCGAGATACCGTAGAAATAAATCTTGGTGAAATCAATGCCTTGGATTGCTCTTTGATGAGGTAGTGTTGATGTCAGGCACTACTCTGCTCAAGGTTAGGGTATGCTCCTATCCTCAAATTGTAAGTGGGTCGAAATTGAACTGCCTTGAGCCAACAATAACCCGAATCGTAAGCAGGCCCAAAACACAAATTGGTGGGGTGCACATGTGATGACCTCCTCAGGACGATGCAGAAAAAAAGGGGTCTTTGCCCTTACGTTGCTATTTGACGAAAAGAGCTGGAGATGAGATACGCAGTGAGAGACAACAACGTGCAACGTTTAGTGCGTTGGAGACTGTGGTTATGCCAAACGACGAAGACGACATTGGCGATGACAATGGTGGAGTGGCTACTCTAGCACAATGAGGGATCGGCTCGATGGGTCGCGCGTCTTTAGGTGGTGCTAGTGGCTATAGAAGCGTGTAGGTGCAGCTTTGCCGCGGACATCAGCAAGCAGCGACGGCAAGTTGGACATGGCGTGCAACTGATGGCGTCCCCACGCAGGTACGTTGCACTTCTTGTGCTTTCTCCTCTTACTTTTTCTTTTGTTTTTCTCTGGGGTTTAAGGAGTGGGATTTCGGTGGTGTGAGGGTTGGGTTTTCTAGGTGGCTAACGAAAAGAAAAAAAAAGGGGCTAGGTTTCGTGACGGTTTGGGTTTTTGGTGGTGTTGGGCACGACAGTGAGATGTGTGTGTCCAAAGGGAAGTTGGAGATGGGGCTCGGAGGCATGCTAGTCGTCTAGGGTTTCAGGATTTGGCGACGAGGTATGGTTTTTTTTTTCCCCCTTTTTGCTGCTGGATTGTGGATGGTGGTTGAAAGGGTTCAATAAAAGGTTTGGGAAGAGGGATTGGGCATAGGGCTTGGCTAAATGGATTGATAGGCTCCAATCGGTGACCAAAAGGTGATCGGAGCAATGTGAATCTTCGCTCTAATACCAAATTAATGTAAGCCCTAAGGTTAGGGCTTGCGTAGGGGTGCTAAAGCACGTGTCCAAAGACACTTCGAATCGTCGAAAGACTTCAACACCCAAGGACACATCTTTCAAGGATAAAAACCAATTTTTTTAAATAATCAAGTTTGAATAATAATTCACTATCATCATCATCATCATCAAAGCCTTATCCCAACCATGTTGGGGTCGGCTATATGAATTCTATTTTTCCATTCCGTTTTATTTTGAGTCAAATCCTTTGACAAGTTAAACTTCTTTAAATCTAAATTTACGACTTCCATCAATGTTTTCTTCGGCCTACCCCTACCTCTTGATAGGCCATCTAAATAATAATTCACTATAATGCAATATAAATAAGAAAGCAAATTTAATGCCTAAGAAAACTCTAACATATTAATAGAAACTTTCTTAATAACAATATAATTAGAAATCTACTCATCATCATCATCATTATCGTCATCATCAAAGCCTTATCTCAACCATGTTAGGGTCAGCTACATGAATTCTGTTTCTCCACTAATTAGAAATCTACTAATAAAGATAATATATTCCTAATCTAACTTGAAGAGAGACCACTTGTGGGGCCCAGATAGCGCAGCCCTGAATCTCTGATCGGGTGTAGAACAATCTTTTGAACGATTGTTCAAATCCAAAGAAGGATTCAAGCTTTAGGGCACAATATAACTCATGATGAACACCATCAAGAGAGAGAGATTTCACTGTAAACTGAATTTAATTGATAAAAACATATCTACTACAATGAAAGACAACTCTTTATATAGAAGTGATTGTTTCTAAAGTAGGAAAAACTAACTCTAAACAAGCATGGCTTACTAAAAATAAATTAAGCAAGTTCTAATCTCAACTCAACATAAAATAGGAAGTAAATAATTAATTAAAACTATCTAACTAAGGATAGGGATCCTTGAGGAGATCAAGGATCAATCAATTGGGCCTACAGGCCTGTGATCTGGGCTAAATCTGAGATCGGCTTGCATCAATTATCCCCGGCTTGGAAAAACTCGACTCCAGTGAGTTGAGCGCCTGATATCTCTCATAAAGATCAGGATTGATGCGCTGAAAGTCAGTAGCCGTAATCCACGTAGCGTCGGAGAGAGGACGATTTTGCCAACATAAAACTTTTAGTAGCCTCCTTGATGTGTGGAAACGATTTGATCATCAAGGACATCAATAATTTCATCAGAAGGTGGGAGATTAACTGGTAAGGAAATAAGCTACTCTTCATTATCTCCTTCAGCATCATGACCGCGATAGAGCATAAGATCCTCTACATTAAATGAAGAATTGACGCCTACATCAGGAGGAATGTCAAGAACATAGGTGTTGAGGCTAATCTTTTGGAGAATTTTGAAAGGACAGGAGCTACGAGGGTGTAACTATTTAGTATCTCCAGGTAGCAACCTCTCAGGTCGAATACGCGCCATAACCATATCACTCTCATTAAATTCAACAAATCGATGATGCTTGTCAACTTGCTGTTTTTAAGCATCGTTGCTGGCAGATATATGATGACGTACTTTATTGTGCACTTGCTGCATGTGTTGGAAGGAATGTTCAGCATCTGCACTAACTCTTACATCAACTGGCAGCAGCACAAGATCAACAGGGAGTTGTGGATGAACTCCTATAACAGCTTCAAATGGTGAAATTCCAGTTGATCGATTAAAAGAGTTATTGTATGCAAATTCTGCCATAAGTAGCACTTCATCCCAGTTTGTAATACGGTCACGCACAAGGCAGCGTAACAATTATCCAAGACTTCTATTTACTACTTCTGTTTGTCCATCAGATTGATGATGATAAGCAGTGGAGAAATTAAGCTTGATATTGGACAACATCCACAATGTCTTGCAAAAGTAGCTCATAAACTTCGTATCACAGTAAAAAACAATAGTCTTTGAAAGTCCATGTAACCAAACAACTTCTTTAAAGAACAATTTAGCTACCTTGTGAGCATCAGCAGTTGCAGTACAAGGAATAAAGTGGGCCATCTTTGAAAAACGGTCAACAATGACGAAGATGAAATCAACCTTTCTGGCAGTTATAGGTAAACCTAGCATAGAGTCCATGCTAATGTCTTTTCAAGGAGTGTGGGGAACAGGCAAAGGCTGATATAATCTAGTTTTCTTCTTGTTTCCTTTAGTGAGCTGGCATGTTCTACATCTCTCACAAATATGAACCACATTGGTCTTCATGTGAGGCCAATAATATCAATCGTTGACAAGAGCAAAGGTTTGCGACCCACATGTCCACTACATCCTTTTGCATGCAACTCTCGCACAACATATTCACGAATATAAGTAGCTGGAAGACAGAGTTGCATACCTATGAAGAAGAAACCATCATGAAGATTATAATGAGGATGCTAAATATGATCACCATTAAGAAGACCCGCATAAATAGAACCAAAATATTTGTCAACTACATAATCCTATTTAATTTGCTCAAAAGCCAAGCACATTAATAGACATGGTGGTCAAAAGATGTTTCCGCCAGTTTGACGCATCCGCAATCATATTATCCTTTCCAGCTTTATGTCGAATGCTAAATTTGAACTCTTATATATATGCACTCCATTTAGCACGGTTAGTGCTGATCTTCTGCTGAGAGTGTAGATGTTGCAGAGCATCATTAGCAGAATAAAGCACAAAATCATTGGCAATCAAATAATGCCTGCAGTGACGAAGTGTTTAGACAAAAGCATAGCATTCCAAATCATACGCAGAATACTTTCGCTTGGCATCAGAAAGTTTCTCACTGAAAAATACAACTGGATATCCTTCTTGGCTAAGAACACCGCCAATTCCAACATTCGAGGCATCACAAGCAATTTCAAATAGCTTGTTAAAATTAGGAACCTGTAAGACGGGTGCTTCAGTAATCTTTTGCTTAATCTTTTCAAAAGCCCTAGTCGCTGCATTGGTCCATTTGAATTCACCTTTCCTCATACAGTCAATAATAGGAGCCATAATAGTACTGAAGTTTTTGATAAACTTTTTGTAGAAATTGGCAAGACCATGAAAACTGCGAACTTCAGTAAAGGTAGTAGGAATAGGACAATCAAGAATTGCACTTACCTTTTCAGGATCCATCTTAATACCTTAGGAAGATACTACATATCTCAAGAAAACAATAGAATCACTCATGAAGGTGCATTTCTTAAGATTAATGTAGAAACGCCCCCGGCGAAAAAGTTGGTAGACCTTATCTAAATGCTAGAGGTGATCTTCTTTTGATTTACTATAAATGAGGATATCGTCGAAATAAATGACAACAAACTTTCCAATATAAGGCTGTAATAACTGCATCATAACCTGCATGAAAGTATTATGGGCATTGGTTAAACCGAATGGCATTACCATCCATTCAAAAAGACCATCCTTTATTTTAAAGGCAGTTTTCCATTCATCTCCTGATCTTATGCGGATTTGATGATAACTACACTGCATATCAATTTTTGAAAATATGCATGCACTAGTCATCATGTCTAACATATCATCCAATCATGGGATAGGGAAATGATATTTTACCGTGATTTTATTGATTGCATGATTGTCCACACACATTCGCCAACTTCCGTCTTTCTTTGTAGTGAGCAGTACTAGAACACCACATGGACTGAGACTTTCCCTTATATAGCCTTTCATAAGCAGATCATCTACTTGCCTTTTTAACTCTGCATGTTTTGCTGGACTCATCCGATAAGCAAATAAATTTGGTAGAGAAGCTCCTGGAACAAGATCAATGCCATGCTGAATGTTTCTTAATGGGATTAGTTCCTTCGGTAATTTATTAGGAACTAAATCAGCAAATTTGTTCAATAGTGGCTTCATTTCCTGTGGAATGGACATGGCAGGAGAATCGTCAGCAACTTATTTGGTAATTAAGGCATACATGACACCTTGCTCTTTGCTTTCATCTTCAAATCTCCGTATTGTTAGAATATGCGATATAGGAGGAGAGGCGACGGGAGAAGAGGAAGGTGAAGACAGTGGAGTCTACAAAGGACGCAACATGATTCTTCCACTTTTCCATTTGAAAGTATATGTATTGTGTTTATGATCTGTGATAATTTTAAGCTTCTGTAGCCAAAGCCGTTGATGCAGGACCTAAAAACTAATGGATGAAATGCAAAAAAGAGAGATCAATTCCAAAATAATATGCACACTAAATCATATAAAATTGGCACCAGCACATGGGCGAAATTAAATTCAGCATAGAGTAGTTGTTTTGATCTGTCATGCAAATCGGTCCCACAAGTGATTTTTCCCAAAGTGGGAGATGGATTTTTAGGAAGTAGAACTCCCAACCATTCTAGGGATTTAAATTCAATCAATTTTCAGATCTGAAAATTTAAATTCAGATCTGAATGTGGTGACACAATGGGCTGTTTCCAATATGAAGCGGTCTAGGGTCTAAATCTTCGGTTCAGATCTATCTATTATAAATGATATTCAGATCTATAAGCTGTGGAGACGGTATTTTAACAGTTTTCATATCTGAATACAAGGTTTAGACTTGCCAAACATCAGATCTGGGCTGTTGTGAAGGTTTTCCTTCGTTTGGCCAAGATTAGGTTAAGTCCAAGAAGAGAAAATCAGATTTGCTTGGGGCTGAATGCAGGGATCGATTAGAAAGGCTGAGATTCTTAACCAAAAGAAAGAGAAATATGGAGAATACCTTTTGGAAAAGATGATTTTCTTTGCCTCACGCCAAACTCCCCAACTAGGGTGAGGAAAATCGAGAAATCTTCCAAGAAGAACTTGAAGAAGCTTTCAAGAGGAAAAGGGTTTCTTTCATTCATTCATAATGAGCTCCATTGGTGGAGTTACAACTTAAAAGAAGAGAAAACTCAGCCCTAAAACAAAGGATGGCTGAGATTAAAAGATCTAAATAAGTCTCACTTAAGACATTAAGAAAGAAATAAAAAAAACCTTGAATAAAAAGGTTGGCCGAATGGGGGGGAGGCTTGTGCGCAAGTCTCCCCTGTTACACGATTGTTTTCTTTTAGTTGAAAGATGCGGGCCCTCCTCTTTACACATTAAAATAAAGCTACATATAATGGGACCCTTATTTATTACATAACTCAACTAAAACAGCTTGGGAACCATATTTAAAATTAAAACAACTTCAATTCAGCAACAACTCTTCTCCCTTGGCACATCCCAGTGTGGGGCCTTCTGCTTGCATGCCTAGGGAGCCCTTCAACAGTGGATCTTCATCTGTACCATGATCCAACGGTGGATCTTGTAAACCAAGATGAATTAACCCCATAAAAGGGCAATCCATCCAGATTGGGATCATGTTACGCACTCTCCTCCTTGACTTGATACCCCCATCAGCCGTCCAAAAAGGATATGCGTAACGTTCATTGGGATGACGTCATATAAAAGAGTATCCTTATATTTGCCAATCTTAAAAGGAACTAAACATTGCCGACGAACAGGAATGGAATAATTGTCAACCCATGCAAATTTATATGGCCTTGGATGTTTCACTATGGGAAGTTTAAGCTTATCTACCGCTTCTTGAGAAATGACATCCATTGCACTGCCACCATCACTAATCATATTGCATGACTTGCCCATACAATTGACACGGGACCAAAAAATAAAAGCATGATTCCAATCTTCTTCCTCTTTCGCATCCACTACTAGCAAATGACAATCTAGAAAAAGAAGTGGAATGCCAATCATCAGTGTATATATAATCTAATTGATCTGCTGGATTTTCATAAGGAGGATCTGTGTCAACTTGCCCTGACTCGACATGCTCATCATGCTGGACATCACTATCAGGCTCATGGGAAGTGTATAGATTTTGATGAGGGCATTCAGCAGCATAATGCCCTCGTTGCTTGCAGGCATAACAAATAATATCCCTTCTGTCTGTTCTTCTATAAGCAGGATTAATATTCTGGTTCTCTGGAAACTACAGATTCTGTAGGGGAATAACCTATCTTTGTTGTATACCTAGCCGAGGATTTTGACGGGTTTACTGAGCTGGTCACTGAGGAGGAGGCCTATACACTTGTGCTTGATTGCAATTATAAGCAGGGTCAGGGCCTCTTCTTGTGGAAGACTCCCCTGCTTGAAAAGTATTGCGTTTCCGCAACTGAATTTCATGTTGAGCTTTTCGGGCTTTATTGAAGATTTCATCCACTATGGTATAATCAAACATTGCTACCTCTCGTCTAATATTGGCACGCAGGTTATCCCTGTATTTGGTGATAGTCAGACAGTCAACTGTCTTCAAGTTACAGCGAGCAATGTATTCGCGAAACTTGTTGGTGTATTCTTCCACAGTCATGGTGCCTTGCTGGAGACTTAGATACTCCTGGTGGAGTGTATCCATATAATCAGAAGAAAGAAAATTGCTCTTGAGCTTATCTTTCATGATATTCCACCTGAGAATAGGCTGGCCTACTTCAAGCTCACTAATCTCTACGCCAAACCACCAAATTCGAGCAAGAACATTGAGTTTAACGCTATGTATCATTCATACCATACCAAGCCAATCAACAAGAATTTTTGGGCTCGCATCTCCACTAAAGTCAACAATATCAATTTTGACTTTCCTTATGATGTCATCAGGTGGGGGTGCAACAAGGGGACCCTGGTGGTCTCGTTCAGCCAGAAGGTGATGCATAAAATCAAGAATGGATTCTTGATTTTAGGTTTTTCTAGTTGGACGTGTGTATACACCATAGACACATTGGATGATCCTTCTTAGCTGACAAATTGCTTATTTCGCAACTCAGCAATGGCATTTTTTGCAATTTTTAGATGTCCCGTGACATCTTCTAATTGTTGACTTAATTTAAGTATGGTTTCATCTCTCTGTCGGTCTGTCATCCAATGTTGGAGATCATCACCCTTTCTAGACATGGTGGCTTCTTTTTTTTTTTTTTTTTTGGAAAAGAAGTTTGGGTCAGGTCAAACCTAAATTCAGGGCCAATTAAACAGGCCCAAAGCAAGTGTGAAAAGTTGCAGAGGTGAAAGAGAGGCTTGTCTCGAGATTCGTGCAGAGAAGAAGATAAAGGAGAGATGGCTTCTTCTTTTCTGTCTCGATGATGGATAACAAACAGAGAAGTCTCGATAATGGATGACAAACAGAGAACGAATGGGTCCCTTCTATAACAAACAAAAG
Source organism: Sextonia rubra (assembly GCA_037013555.1). Taxonomy (NCBI): domain Eukaryota; kingdom Viridiplantae; phylum Streptophyta; class Magnoliopsida; order Laurales; family Lauraceae; genus Sextonia; species Sextonia rubra. The sequence continues at coordinate 60,141,533 of JASUAD010000008.1, forward strand.
GAAAGAAAGGAAAGGGGGAAGCTTACAGCTTTGGAGAGGGATCCTCGGCCGTCGACGATGATGGCAAGGAGGATGCTGGCAGGCACAGGGGTGAAAGGCGATGACAGCGCTGGGATCGTGACGACACTACGATGGGGTCTCGGGGATCAAGCCTTGGCCGACTATGGTGGACGATATGCTTCTTTCTCTCTCTGCACTTCATACTCCTTCTTCGTCTATTGTGTCTTTTCTTCCCTCTCTCTCTTTTCTCTTTTTTCACTCTGGTTTGGGGATGACGGGATTTGGCCAAAAAATGGGTTTGAAGTTTGGTGAGCAGAAGGGATTAGGGTTTGGAGATGAGGATGTGGTTGGGGGTGAAATCAAGATGATGGTTGGATGCCCAGGGGTTTCGGAAGTGGATTTGGGGTCGTCTAGGGTCGTCTGGGATTGCAGCGGAGGACTGGGTTTATGGATGAGATCCATAGTAGATATGGGCCTTGGCTGGGTGTGGTGTTGGTAGATTGGGTTCCGATAGGGATGGTTGTGGCTTTCGGTAAAGGGGAATTGGGGGTTTGATGATCACGGTACTTTGGAAGGGTTACTGGAGCTTCAGTGGTGGTGGAGGGTTTCACAAGGCGATGCAACGATGGAGTGACGAATTCCGGGAGCAACAGAGGGCTTCCGGCGACCGGATCTAGGCTCTGATACCAATCTAACGAAGCCCCAAATCTACGATCAGGTGTAGAGCAATCTCTCAAAGGATTGTTCAAATCCAAAAAAGGATTTAAGCTTTAGAGCACGGGCACAATATAACTCACGATGAACACCATCAAGAGAGAAATCTCACTATAAACCTATGATACACGAACACTCCAAATGCCCTGTGGTATTGGTACCGATACGATATGATACGGATATGGGTACGGGATACGGCAAAATACGGCTTGGATACGGCCCCCAATTTTAGGAGACGGCTATGCAATATTTTTTACCCAAAATTATAACAAATTTTGTCTATTTTGACCAATTTACTCCTAAATAAGCCCTCTCTCAATTTGATCAAAAGGAAAGCAAAAAAGACGGAGAAGAGGAGGAGGAGAAGGTGGCAGCGAGAAAGAAGATAACTAAACTGACAAGTGACAAGGGCTACTGCTTTCATTTTGACAGGTTGTTTCTTCAACTAGGTGGTAGACCACTGCGTTGCTTTTTGCTACTGTTGTTGTTTCGAGCTTCCAGCTTCAAGTGCCATGTACACCTCCTCTTCTTCTTATTCATTCTTTTTCTTCTTTTTTGTTCGATGATGCCCCAGAGATGCAAAAGGGGCAAAAGAACTCGTCGCATTTTATTAATGAGAATGGCCCATTGGGCGTTTTTTTTAAAATTTTTTTCTATTTTAATGTTGAGCTACTGGGCCAACCAAGACACTTGACCCACTTTTTCTTTTCTTTTCTTCTATGTCAAGATATTATTAGGTCCATCTCATTGAAAATTTGATCCACACAGTGGGCCTCGTAATATTTGAGCACTATGATAAGTATTTATATGTATATATTTTTTGAAATGCTATACCCATATCCATATCCTAAAATTTTCAACTCAGCGTATCGAACACTCGTTCCCCGTGTTTGTATCCGTACCCATGTCCGTATCTGGGCATCATAGCTATAGACTAAATTTAATTGATAAAAGCATATCTACTACAATGAAAGACAACTCCTTATATAGGAGTGACTATTTCTAAAGTAGGAAAAACTAACTCTAAACAAGCATGGCTTACTAAAAATAAATTAAGCAAGTTCTAATCTCAACTCAACATAAAATAGGAAGTAAATAATTAATTAAAACTATCTAAGGATAGGGATCCTTGAGAAGATCAAGGATTAATCAATTGGGCCTGCGATCTGGGCCGGCGGGCCTGCGATCTGGGCCGGACCTGAGATCAGCTTGCATCACCAAACTGCATCAATGGAGGAGATGTGGATGGGAAACAAACCAACAAAACCTTGATGAAATGAAAAGAGGGGAAGAAGATACCTTGATTTCGCTGGATTCCACAGGTATTCACGCCAAATCCTTTCTAGGAGGGAGAAAGTATTAGCACTCAAAGCATTCAATCAGTCATTCATCATCATTACATCTGAAACTATCTTGACAATGTTTAAATAGATAAACGCTAACCACGAAATAGGAAACATGCGAATGACAGTGATTAAAACAACTACTTAAGACCTATGGTCCCAAAACTAAAACTCTAACCCATAAATAAAACAAACCAAACAAATCAAGAAAAACATATAGTGGTCATGGTTCCTTGGAGAATGAGCTGTACAGCCCATGTACATCTCACTTTGCGGGCCCCTTAATGGGTCCCTCTTCATCGTATCTTCTTTTATGCTTTTTTTGTCACCGGTCCCTCCCATGTGGCACATCCCGATGTAGGCCTTCTTGATGCCTGCCACATGAGGTCTTCATCTTAATCATAGGGTCTCATGTTAGATCAGGTTGGACCCGACAGTAGATCTACATCGGGATCAAGATCCAACGGTGGATCAGCATTGGGATCAAGATCCAATGGTGGATCTGTATTAGATTTATAACTCAAAAGTAGATCTTCATCGGATCTATGATTTGACAACAAGAAGTAACCATCTAACCACAAAAAAGCCAACCTTTGTGATTTCTTCTACTTCTGTTAAAAGACTTTGAACAAACGGGCCATGATGTCCTCATCAATTGGGCCCTCAGAAATTTTACTCATCATCATCATCATCATCATCATCAAAGTCTTATCCCAACTATGTTGGGTCAGCTACATGAATTCTGTTTCTCCATTCCGTTCTATTTTGAGCCAAATCTTTAGATAAGTTAAACTTCTTCAAATCTGATTTAATGACCTCTATCAATGTTTTCTTCGGCATACCCCTACCTCTTGATGAGCCATCCACCTGGATAGCCAAACTTTTTTCTCACCGGTGCTATTACCGGCATACACTCAACATGCACAAACCATTTGAAACGAATTTCTCTAATCTTATCCCGTATTGGTGTTACCCCTAAATGCCCTCGAAAGTGCTCATTTTTAATTTAATCTTTCCTAGTTTTACCACACATCCACCGACCATTCTCATCTCCGCCACATCCATCTTATGTATATGCGTCTTTTTAATTGGCTAATATTCTGCTTCATATGTCATGGCTAGTCTAACCACTGTCCCATAAAATTTGCTCTTCAATTTCATTAGCATTTGTCCGTCACAAAGTACTCCAGAAACTAGTCTCCACTTCAGCCATCCAGCTTTTATCTCATGCTTAACATCTTCGTCAATCTCACCATCCTTATTAATCATCGAGCGCAAATACCGAAAAGATTCTCTACGTGATATCTTATGGGTTTCAATTTTGCCAGTGGTTTCAACACTTTGTATATGTTCACTGAAGTTGTAATTCATATATTCTGTCTTTGTACGACCTATTTTAAAGCCTCTAGATTCTAATGCCCCCGCCATCTCTCAAGTTTTGTATTTACACATTTTCTTGATTCATCCATCAATACTATATTATCTACAAACAACATACACCATAGTACTTCTTCTTGAATATGCGTAGTTAACTCATCCATAATCAATGCAAAAAGATAAGGGCTTAAAGCTGATCCCTGATGCAAACCTATAGTCACAGAAAATCCACATGTTTCTCCACATGTGGTTCTCACATTTGTTACTGCTCCTTCATACATATCCTTAAAAATCTCAATGTAACATTTGAGGGCATTCCTTTTCTTCAAGACCCACCATATTAAATCCCTCGGTACCCTATCATAGGCTTATTCTAAATCGATAAAGACCATGTGTAGATTTTTCCTCTTTGCTCGATATTTTTCAATTAATTACCTAAGTGAAAAGATAGCTTCCATAGTTGACCTCCCCGGTATAAAACCATATTGATTTTTCAACAATCTTGGTCCTCTGTCTAAGTCTTTGCTCAATTATTATCTCCTATAACTTCATAGTATGACTCATTAAGTTTAATTCCTCGATAATTGGTACAATTCTGTATATCTCCCTTATTTTTATATCTAGGTACTACAATGCTTTTTCTCTATTCATTCAGCATTTTCTTCGTCACAAGTATCTTATTGAAGAGTCTACATAACCAACTAACCCCAACCTCTCCTAAGCATTTCCATACCTCTATCGGAATATCATCTGGGCCTATAACCTTTCCTGTCTTCATTCGCTTCAATGCTTCCTTCACTTCCACCCCTCTAATTCTAAAGAGAAAAGTATGCTCTGCTAATGAAGTATCCTCCTTAGTTCTTGTATCCCCCATATGTTCTTCATTTAAAAGTTTGCTAAAATATTCCGCCCTCAGAAATTTTACTATGTTGGCTAAGTTTAAAACATTCTTATGATGAATAAATTCAACTTGACGTGACTCGCATCATAATTTACAGTCCAACCATGATTTCCAAGCTTGGGAAAAAATGAATAAGCTAAAGGAGCCAAAAGATTCATAAACAACGAAAACTGGATGCCAACATTTATTTTATCAAAATACACAAGTTGTAGGAGATGAGAAGAAAAGAATACCAGCACACATGACTGCAAATTCATAAACATCAGTACAATACTCCAAAAAAAAAAAAACAACAATTGTGATTTATAGGAGGAAAAGAATACAAGATAGTCTCCATAACAGAAGAAACTACAAAGAGACTATTAAACACATAGGGTACCTTGAGAACGCGAACAAGAACAAATGCTACTATGCCAGAAAACCCCATGTGAATCATTGTAAGTGTTATAGGCAAAGGAAAATTGAAGTATTTTGGAGAGAGTACCCACTGCAAATGGATTGTGAAAAAAAAAATCTTCAGAAATTTTCACTTAACAAACATGTTCTATAAGTAAACATTAAGCATGAAATATAAAACATGATACACCGTTCAACATTCTCATAGAACTGATAAACCCCAAGGTGTGAAACTTCAAATCATGGATCCTCCCAGATTTTGAGAAATATGAGAGCAATGCAAAAAAAAGCCCAAGCCATTTTTCTGATTTTTCCACGCTTGCGGGTCCCCAATTCATGATCTGAACTGTTCAATTGGTTGATGGAACTCACCAAATTACACAAAAATCAAGAGAGATCCTCAACTCTTCCTCCTTTCACCCCCATATAACATTCTTAATTTCTTTATATTTACACATCTAGTTAAACCAAATGTTTGATTAAAAACAAATGACCACTTGGGGCTTGTCTTGGTTCGAAACAATATAAAAAATATGTTATTAGTAGCCTCAGTAGATTCTTTGACATGTTTATCATCTTCTTTGCAAAAGCTCTTTACTAGGGCCTTGTGCATTATTTATCAATTGGACTTGTAAACTTCTTGATTCATAAGCGACTGCAAGTGGTATTTGCTAGGTTTCCTTTGTCGTTGCTAAGCTTCACTTTCTTTTCGTCGATGGAGTATGCAAGATAATCCCTAATTAAGAGGAAGTCCCTTCTCTTTATCGTTGATTCCATCTTTTTTTTTTTTTTTTGGTTTGGGTAATCCCCCTCGGGCACCAAGCCAAGTAAGAAGTTACCCTGAGGATGATGTGTCCATTTTTGGTAAAATCATAACTATTTTTCTTATATGACTTTTTCTTTTTTTTTTTCTTCTTATTTTTTTCTCTTCTTCATTTTTTCATATAACCTTGTTACCACCTGTATTCATCTGCTATAAACTTTTTCTCAGTGTGGTGTAGGTCGAGCGTTACTACCATACAAAAATTATATTCAATGTTTAGTTTTATGAGATTTATTTATTTACTTGAACAGGAACAAGAAGTTCTATAGGATTTTACGGTCAGTCGATCACCTAACACAAACCACCCTATTTTTACTCTGACCTTGGGGCCAACACAAGCTGAGCAACAATATATGAGAGAGGAATCATTGGTAATGAGAAATACGTCAATAGAATGAAACAACAACATTGACTTACAAGGAATGAACTACCCGACACCTTGGCTTAACTAGCAAACAATTTTGCATACTGAAAGGACGCTCACAAGAACCTTCTTTGGCAACTACAACGCTAGGTTGACCTCCCTTCTACTATCAATATGTAACCAAAGTTATAAATTTTCAGTTAATCCACACAGAGATTCATTATAATGCCTCGGCTAGATAAGCGGTAAGGGTTGAAGAGATTGGGGAAGATACTGAACATATGATAAGAGTGGGATGGTTGAAGTGGAGATTTGCTTCTTGAGTGCTTTGTGATCCATGCATACTAGCAAGATTGAAAAAACTTGTTTAAAGGGAAACAATTAGACCAGCTATTACCTTATGGAGTAGAATATTAGCCAATCAAGAATAAACACATGCACAAAATGATAATCTTGAAGTGGGTGTGGTAAAATTAGGAAAGATGGAATTAGCAATGAGTGCTTTTAAGGGCATTTAGGAAAATAAGAGAAACTTGATTGAGATAGTTCAGATGTGGTGGTAAGGAAAAGTTTTTTTCAATGCAGGTCAATGGTCTACCAAGGGAAAGGAATAGGTTGAAGAGGATGTGCATCAAGTAGTAAGGTTGGATATGAATAAGTGACACCTATTTGAGGATTTGGTCAGGATAGATCAGAATAGAGAAAGGAAATTCATGTAGCCGACACAACATAGTTGAGAAAAGGATTTGATGATAATGAAGGATGCATCCCTCTACTCATTAGTTAGATTTGAAATATTGATGTTGCATGTGAATTCTAGATTCTAGAGAATGAAGTCCAACAATTAAACATGCAATGACTTTCTATAATTTTAGGATCAATATAGCCATACTAAAAATAATAATAATAATAATAATCAATTGGTACATCCGCAAGTAATAATAATAATAATAATCAATTGGTATATCTGCAAGTGGTGCTCTTTTGATTTTCTTTGAAAATGGTGCCCATCATTTTTTTTAACTAATATCTTCTCTTATCTCAATCATTATGAAAATGTCCATGCAAAATACAAAACCTCTGCTAAGCTTCCTTGATCTATTATTTTGTGTCTTCTTTCCAGCCTTATTTTATGTTTTTCTGTGATTTCAATTCTGAAAATGGAAAAAGTATTCATTTAGGATATCATCTTAAACATTTGAACTTGTATTTTCTCTCTTTATTGTTTTATATTTTAAATGTAGTTTTTTACTCATTTGTTACTATTTCTACCAATTTCAAGATTTTGAAATATTTCTATAAATATTTATTTTTGAAATGGAAAATAAACAAAACTGGACTTATTACATCCTGAGATATGCTCTAACCAACATTGATGTTTGTGAATCAGTGTATGTTTCGTTCAATGCATTTATTCTTATTTTGTTTCATTTTGTTCCTGTGCATTACTCGGGTTTTCTTGCTAGTTTCAATAAAAATAATACAATTCTTAGACAAAAACCCAAATCAGATAATTTCAATACACTCAATAAAAGACAGTCACATCAAAAGGTTATAACTCCATCAAGCCACTCAACACATTGGGGTTACCAAGGCTACAACATCAATACTGTTCATTAAATAATGCGTGAACCAATTTTCTACTTCTACACAAGAAAACTGCATAATGAATAGCAAAAAGCAACAGTGATAAATATCATCAATGAGAAGAAAAACATCAAAATATATTACCTTGTTGTACAAAATAACTGCTGATGACAGCAATATATAGATGAGAAGATACAGATAGGTTAGCAAAACTGGCTTGTTGATCATTTTGACTACTAGTTAAGTTGTCTACCCTTTTCGTGGCTAGTAATTCTCAGCAAACCGATTGTTCAAAAGGATGAGTCCTCCGTCTCATTTTTTATTGAATGTGCTGCATTTCAAGGCATTGAAACGAAGTTAAAGACAACCTTGTAACCTTCCACCTTAAGGTAATACTATATCAATCCATTCACAAAAAAATGTGTTATACTGCAGAAGTATGCAAGGCTGCAAACAAGGAAATGATGACAAAATAAGTGAAAAATAATAATTGTTTAATGAAGGGTGGAAAAAGATAACTGACACATGAGCTTTTCATTCCCATTCTGAAGCACTTCCATAACAAGCACCCCAGGTGGGATTCCCACATTCAAAGCATGGCACCAGCTAAACATAGCAAACTGAGTACTAGTAAACACAAATAAACATTTAGGAATATAACTTCCTTCCAAACTCCAATATGTTTTTCTTTTAAAACAAATATATTTTCAGTTCCAGTGTACTATTTATATAGGAAGGATATGTTTTGCAGACACTTCAAAACCAGTTAAGCATCTTTCCAGAGCTTCAGTTTTAAGTTTAATGCCCTACATGTATCCAATGTCATTTCTTAACTCTCTCTCTCTCTCTCTCTCTCTCTCTCTCTCTCTCTCTCTCTCTCTCTCAGAAAAGGGTGAAACAAACCAAGATATCGATCTAGGATCATCTATTGACCAATACATAATCTCTGTGACAGCTGATTTAATGACTGAAACTGTCAGAAAACCGTGCCTAGAGTCATCACTTCGGGATTCCAGTGAGGTCTTTGCCAATAGAAAGGTCTGGAGTGGTCACCCAAACCCAAGCGAGAAGCAAAGCTTGATGCAGACCCAGGTTGCCTGGAGTGCTGAAGCATGTATCCACAAACACTTCAAACATTTCCACATAGACCATAAATGAGGACGCACCTCAATGGAAAAACCCAAATCTATTAATCAATAACTCTTTGGGAATTTCTTTCTCTACAATGTCATATAAATAAGAAAACATAGCTTAAGCCCTCAGAAAACTAATTAAAATGGGAAACTAGTGACATATCTGGGCTTACTCAAAACAGTTCAGATTCACCTTACCTGAACCTATATTTAGCCTAGCTCAATATCAAAGAAGAATGAAGTAAGTGTTCACAGACACTTGAAACATAAACGAGGACACAAATCAAAAAGAAAACCCAAATCTATTAATTTAATCAATAACTCTCTGAGAATTTCTTCTGTATAAGAAAACATAACTTAGGCCCTGAGAACACTAATTAAATAGAAAACTAATGACATGTAATTAAAATCTTAAATCTACGTAGGCTGTACACATATTACACAAAATGTAGAAGCTTCTCCTTTATGTTGCATGACTAGGAGATTAATCACAATTGTACATATGTTTGTCCATTCCCCCTTCAAAACATTGTTTATGTTAGGAATATAGTACTCTGAACTGAAGCACCATAATGGGGCAATATTTTAAGGCGAAGCATAGTGTAGCACCCCGTATTTTTTTTCCCTATCTTGGTTGATTGCAATTAATCTCGATTGGTATCCCGTAGCTATCCAATATCTATAGTCACGAAATTACACAAGCAAATAATCTATCTACTTTATAAATAGGGTGATCAGAGATTGATTGGTACACTGAGCTTCCGCCATTCTTCTTATTTCATTTTTCATGTTTTCCGGCAAGGACTTAGAGCAATGGATCTAAATCCATACTTTTTTAATTTTTAGTTCTTTCATTATTCTTTATTTTCTAATTTTATTTCTTTGCTATATCGGCACTATAATTAGCTCTAGTCATTCGGAGGCTTGGCAGATCCACTAAATGGGAGACGACGTAAATAACAGAAGCAGATTTGCTTATGCGGATAGCCAGGTCGCCCTAATTGGCCGGGAGGGGGCGATCACGGGCCCCTGATTAGATAACTGAGTTGTCGAACCCGCTTGATTATATTATGATAGATCAGAGGACGGAAGCGAGAGAATGAGAGGAAGAGAAATAAAATGTACCTGTCCGTTGTACTTGTTTTTGTGGCTGAGAAAGAAAGAGGAAGTGCTTTCTTCTCCTTCTCCTTCTTCCTTCTTCCGATTCGAGAAGAGGAAAATAGAAAGGCTAGGGCCTAAGTGGGGAAGGATATGGAAATCGACAATGTCAGTGTTTTCGTTATTTTCTTTCTTTTTCAATCGGGATGTGACTTTGGCAAAGGGTGCTCTTACAGAGACGTTCTCGACTCGTCCTACGCCAGCACGACGCGTATTCATCGGGAGCGACATCGACTCCTGTAGTCCCCGAATATCATAAGCATCCCCACAATAGGGCATGTAGGGCCCGTTTCTTTATTAGTTCCGAATTTAGTATGTTGAGCTTTTTTTTTATTTAAAATGCAATATTATTTTATATCGAAATCCCAAATTACAAGGACTCCAATGAACTTTTAAAATTTCTAAAATTTTATTTTTCATGCATTGGGTTGGAATTTCAAATGTTCCACCAATCAAAGGGGTTTGAAATTTCACCTTGAGGGGATATCTTTTAGAGAATTTAGAATTTCTATACAAATGCATTTTTTTAATTCTGGTAAAGAAATGGCTCCTAAAGTTGATAGCCAGCCTTTAAGGGAATAAGATGGTAAAAAAATGCCAATATAGAATTAGAAAACTGTGGCTGTCTTTACTTCAATAAAAAATAAAAATAAAAAAAACACTGGTCTTCACACGTTCGTTGCCTTTAAAACCAATCTTTCCAATTTCATGACCAATTTCAAATAATATAGGTTAAGTCATTTTGACTCTTTTCAGCTTTTCTTTTTTTATTATTTCTTTACTCAAAATCCCATGATATTGTAAAAATAGTGTACGTTACTTAAACTGATAAATTCCATAATATCATGAGACTGTCTTTCATGCAGCATCTTAAAAAAGTCTTTTTTGAATGATATAACTTGAGAAATGGTGGTTATATGTGCACTTATTTTTTACAAATTCTCATTTTTATATTTTGTTAAAAAATGAATTACCGTGTCAATCATAGAAGTGTTTGATGAAGAAACTAATAAATTCCATTGTATCATGTGATATACCACAAAAAAATAAATGGTAAAAAAATGTTAACCTTATATATGCAACTTTGGTGACATTATTTGTATTTTTTGTCATGAAATTGAAAAGTTTTGAATTTAAAGAAAACTAATACATCAAAACCTCAAAACCTGAGAGAAAAAAAAAAAGAGTCCTTGACACATCACGACTCATGTGAGACTGAGTCATTTTGGCTAGGGCCGTTCCAATCCACATTCATCCGTGCATGGGTTAGAGTCCATGCATGGATTAGTGCACTAAGAAATAGATCCTTACACTAGATTTTCTATTAAATAATGTAGTCATCATCAATTAAATAATACAACCATTATCTATAAGTGGGTTAGCATGATAATAAAATAATTATATATATATATCTTAAAGTTACAAGAATGGAGGCTTCTGGAGAATGTCACATCAGCATCTTTATTTATTTATTTTTTTAGAGCGTTATGTCATCTTCTAAAAAAATCAAGAAATGGTTTTTTTAAAATCTCTCCCTCTCCCTAAACCATTTTTACATCATCCCCTAAAATCTCTCCCTCTACCCTCTTCTCTCTCATCTATTCTATTTATTTCCCAAAAATCTCTCATACTAATCCCTTCCTTAAATTTCTCTATTTAAATTGTCATCTCCAAATCCTCATAATGTCTTATTAAAATTTATAATTGAATATCCCTAAATTCTATGTCTTTAAAATATTTACTAATAATATCCATCGTTATCTCAATAAACAGCTGTTTCAAATTAAAACTCTTACCTTCTATTTCCTTTTAAGACTAACATGTTAAGGTTTAATTCTTACACAAAAGTAAAGAAGGGGGAGGGAAGAAGAAACCATGTTGAGGATGGAGACGGAATGATGCAATTTGCATCTTGTGCTTGATCATGAGTCTCGATTTCTGATGGCCCTAACATCATAATAGAGGCTTTCTTCTTCTTTTTTTTTTTTTTTGGTAAAGGTAGCAAGTTGATCTTTTTTGGTAAAGACTATTGAGTTAATTGACAATAGGTTTGTGTATCTCCCTCTCTTTCCATCATCATTAAGTGGTTGATCACTCTACTATGGATCCCAGTCAGATTTGGGAATAGGTTTATGAATTCGCTGCTGATTCTTTTGATCATAAAGTTAGTTGGTTTTGATTCCCGATTGTTCATCTTGGACTGCAAGATAGTACTATATTGCCCATCTACCATATAAAATAAAATGCAAGTCCACTATGGTTTTATTGATGTTTTCTTATTTTAGGATGTGAATTTAATTTCTATTATTAAAAAAATTAGTTATCTGTGTAATATCTATGATTTGTTTTCTTAAAAGTCTTTCGTAGTAGTTTAGATTAGGAGTCATTTTTTAGTTAGCTTCCGTATATCTAAGAGTTAGCTTTCTTAATCTTAAGCTGCAAGAGATTGAGTTTTCTTTTATTCTTGAAAAGCGGCAATGAGACAGAGATGCAGAATCAGAGATTTTATTCACCAAGAGGAATAATTTTATTTTATTTTATACTCTGTCATAGATTTTTTTTTCTTTGTTATTTTAGTTTTTTCTCTGTACTGTGTTGTTGTTTTTTTTATTTTTTATTTTTTGTAGTCAATTCACCATTTGTTGTAGATCCAACTGGGATGTAGTAGAAGTATGATTTTATTTTCTCTTGTAATTTGTTATAGATTTTTTTGTTATAGTTTTTTTCAATTTTATTTTGCTATTTTTATTGTAGTACATGTTTACACTTGAAATTTCATTTTTCTTTGGTCTTTTTAGATGATTCATGGATCTCTTTCATTTTATTTTTTCCTTTAATTTCTATTATTAAATCCCGTGGCATTCTTTTAATTATATAACTTTCTATATCTCATATATTATTTTGTTATTTTTTTCAAAATTTTTTTGATATTTTTTTCTTTTATTAACCCGGGCTTCATGGTGCCACATCAACATCAAGCTTTCTTCTTCATCATGCCAAGTCATGGTGGCTCTCTCCCACAATTAATGTGGTAATTCAACCTCTATCTATAATGTCTATTACTTTGTCACATTTCCTATATCGTCATCCTCCGTTTAAATCTCTCCTCTCAATCACATAATATCTTTCTATTATCTCTTCCTAAAATATCTCCCCTAATAATCATAATTCTTCCTAATGTCTCTCTCTAATAATTATAATTTATTCCTAAAATCTCTCCCCTAATAATCATAATTTCTATATATATAATTTATAATGTATTAATGCCGAGCAACCCATCAAGTATCTTTAAAAAATGTATCTCCATAAATCATAAACCATTGGATTAACTCATGGTGAACCACAATTTTAACTGCAATAAATTTAGTTCCATTTTAAAATGGTAATATGACTTATAAGAAAAGAGGATATAAGATATTGACACTCTAATAAATTGGTCACTAACATAATGCCGAGCCCAACCTGGAAGACATCTTTCTTTTTTTTTTATCATTATTTTACATGTTTTTGAGAGCTTTAGGCCACTATAGCAAAAGGTGCAATTGTGGAAACTTGATGACCATTGGAAAGGACCATTTTCCTTCATTTTCTCTTAAAAATTGGCATTATTTAGTTTGTTTCTTTGGTTGCTTTCTATTTTTTTCTTCTTCTTCTTTTTTTATTTGGTGATACGTTGCCCATGTTTATACTTACCCTTTTATTAATAATGCAACTTTTCAAACACATGAGCTACCAATATGTCGGCCATCGACAAATGATGGTGCTTTTATATTTGGCATCAATTTTTTTCTTTATACAATCTGAGTTTTTGTGCAATTCTCCATTTGTTTTCTAATTGAGTTTGGATCTTCATCAATCTCTTATATTGGGAATATATTTTTAAGAATCGGACCGAGTTATCATTATCCACATCAATCACGAATCAAATGAAAATACTTATGTAAAACAAGTTAGGCATGAAAGTACAACTATCTAAATAAGGCATCACTTCTTCCAACCAATACCTTACAACGAAAGGTAATTTTTTTTTCAAATATATAGATTTTTTTAGTAATTTCTTTTAAATTTATTCTTTTTCTAATAATATCTATAAAAAAATCTCAATATCTTTTTGCTTTAGGGCCTGGGCTTAGCACCTCCTGTTGCTAGTAGATAATTATTGCAATCTAAAACAATCCGTTATCAAGTGGATTACCATGAGTATATTTATTTCAAAATTGAACAATGAGTCAAACTTGTGCTCAGATCCATGCATTTGGTGTGAATATAAGAAATATATATTTGTTAATAAATTATTTTTTTGTTAATAGCATTAGGAAGTATAATTTTATTTTAGAGATGAGTTATATTTTTTTATTTATAATCAAATAATTATTTTTTTATTTTCGGTAAAAAAATTATTTATGATTTTTTTTAAAGACAAGGGCCTCCCTTTTCTAGTTCTAGATGACATAATACATGGACTAGCAACAAAGGCCCAGGCTAACCTATAATAAAACAGTCACATTTCAAAACTTGTCGTATTATTTGCACTTAAATATTATATTATATTAATGTAATATAAAATAATTTATAAATTAATTTAGTGCATTTGCTAACTTGGTGGAGATAATTGAATTTCATATTAATATAACATAAAATAATTTATAAATTAATTTAGTGCATTTGCTGAATCGGTGGAGATAATTGAAAAATATAAATATAATTTTGAAGAAGATAACTTTCGGGCTTTCCAGAGGCCTGCAATACTAAGGCGGCTCCGTTGTAAGGTAGCGGCATGCAGTTACACGCTTCACCCAGTAAGGGAAGTTGTCCACGGCAATTTAGATAAAGAGTTTGAAACGGTTTTTAAGGAAGTCTTCATTCATTCTTTTTTTTTTTTTTTTTGATAGGAAAGTCTTCATTCTAAGCATCCACATTTAATCATTCACTCCATTTCTTAAACTACGCTTTCACAACCACTTGTCCAAGTTTTTCCTTATAATCCTTCATGAGCATTTCATGAAAATCGCTGAACTGGAGCTATACTAGGCCAAACCTTCATTCATCGTGGGTAGCGTGACCATGATTAAGAGATTTCAGGGGTGATGCAGAATTAATGGATAGAAAGAGAGATTTTAGTGGGAAGAGAGATTTTAGAGTAAAAAATTAAATTGATAAGGAAGAGGTTTAAATACCATTCAAATAGAAAGATTTTTGGAAAAAAAATGGATTAGATGAGAGAAAGGAGGGTAAAGGAAGAGATTTTAGGGGATAATGCAAAAACGGTCGAGAAAGAGAGAGAGAGATTTTAGAAAAATCATTTCTTGATATTGATATTATTAGAAGATGACGTGGCGCTCTAGAAAAAAAGAAAAAAATATTGCTTATGTGGCACTCTTCAGAGGCCTCCATTTTTGTAGATTTAATATATATTATTATTATTATTTTATATATTATAACAATACCCCTTTGTGGGAGGGCGACATGTAGCACAATTCTCTTTATGAGAGAGCGACACGTTGCGCACTCTTATTAAAGTCCTAAATATTATAGATAGAAATCTTTTCCCTAAAATAACTCTTTTTAAAAATTTAAATTTCTCTTATCTCTAAGAGAGTCCTAAATATTGTAGGAATCTTCTCCTTAAAATCTAAAATATCTTTCCTATATAAAATCTTTACTATTTTTATTTCTATCAATTTCCACTAATTTCTTGATGGCAATTTATACATGTGTGTATTTCATGAGGGTGGCATTTGTCTATAAGTTTCAAGACAGGACACTATTTATGAGATATTAGCAGTGACTATGATCAATCAAATCTGGTGCGGCAATCGTTCTATTTGACGCTGATCCAAATATTATTAACCACTGGATGACATGAAATCAAAGGGCTATAAGATCTGAGACTAATTTGGACACACCCCTAACCCAAGTCCAAATCAATCCATCTTTCTACTTCCCTTGCTTATCGCCAAGTGGACCAGGTGGACCCCACAGGAGATAGGCCTATCTTTTATCTGCCATGTTTTTATTTTTAAAATCCAAGAGTGCAGGATTCTCAGGGAATCAACTTCAAACCTTATGCACTCAAAGACGTTCAGCAGACGCAAGCACAATAGTCAATAGCATTATTCTCTTCCATCTCCACTTGCAACCACAACACTTTTCATGTCACTTTCTACTAACAACTGCACATCTCCGTTTCCTTCTATTCATGCATCTTCACAACTATAAATCCATGCACATTCTCATACCAATCGTCTACACAAAAAAGCCTTACTCTGCAATGGCTTTCTTCTTCTCTAGGCTCTTCTCCTCTTTCTTCCTCTGTCAACTTCTCCTCTCTCTTCCATCAACCGAAGCACGCCCAGACTCCAAACTCTTCAGAGAGTACATAGGAGCCGTTTTCTAAAACGTCAAGTTCTTCGACGTCCCCATAAACCTAGACGTCGACTTCCATTTCATCCTCTCCTTCGCCGTCGACTAAACCACTTCGTCATCTCCCTGACCAACAAATGGAGAATTCAACGTGTTTTGGGATGCAGATAACCTCTCCCCCTTACAAGTTAGCTCCATCAAAACTACCCATAGAAATGTGAAGGTCGCTCTCAGCCTTGGAGGCGACACCGTGGGGAAAGGCTTTGCCTACTTCAACCCGTCTTCGGTGGATTCTTAGGTGAGTAATGCCATCTACTCACTCACTAAGATCATCCATCAATATAACTTGGATGGTATCGATATCAACTATGAACACTTCAGCGCCGATCCTAGCACATTTGCAGAGTGCATTGGGAAGTTGATTAGTGGTCTCAAGGGGAATGGAGTCATCTCATTTGCTTCAATTGCGCCATTTGATGATGACCAAGTACAGAGCCATTACTTGGCTCTGTGGAGGAAGTATGGGGCACCTTATAGATTACGTCAATTTTTAGTTTTACGCGTACGATGAGGGGACAACAGTGTCTCAGTTCTTGAATTATTTTGACACCCAGAGCTCTAATTACAATGGAGGTAAGGTCTTAGCTAGCTTCCTGAGAGATGGGAGCTGCGGTTTGTCTCCAAGAGGGGGGTTCTTTACTACTTGCAGTAGGCTCAAAAGCCAAGGCAAGCTCAATGGAATTTTCATCTGGTCAGCAGATGATTCTAAAAGGAATGGTTTTCAATATGAACGACAATCGCAGGCCCTGTTGGCAAGTCCTAAATGATCTTTCCTACTAACCATTGACAGCATTGGATGTTGATGAATTTTTTTTTTATAGTGAAAGGGTTGGTTAGCCTAATGATTATTGTACATTGGACTATTTTATCTAATTTTTTTTACCATATAATATTTCCTTTCCTCTTAAGTTGAGCTTCTGGATTAAAGGAAAAATGATCCAACTTTTTTTTATTAATATTCTAATGAGACTCTATGGGTTTATATTTTTACCACATAATATTTTTATAATTGATTTTAATGGTTTTATTTTAAAATATAATTACCTTTTAATAGGTATTGACCTGGACTTTGTTGAACTTGGCAGGGCCCAACATGGCCTAGCCATTGGCAGTGAATGATCATATCTGGGCTTAGCCTGAGCCCAGCATCGAAGTCCTTATCATGATGGTTTGGGCTATGTTTGTATTTTACTTATATGGTACATATATTTTCAATTGGCCGGGGTTGGTATAGGTCATTTTCTTTTCTATTCAATTCCAACTAATCAATTTTTTCATAGTGAGGGGTTGATTGACATAATGATTATTTGTATATTGGACTATTTCATCTAAATTTTTTTACCATATAATATTTTTTTTCTCTTGAGTTGAGTTTATAGATTTAAGGAAAAATTATCTAACTTTTTTAGTAATATTATAATAAAACTCTACGTGTACATTATTCTTCTTTTTTATTTAGTTTTACTAATATGATATTTAATTTTTTAAGTGTGCACTAAAATATTTAAAATTATGATTGTGTTATGAAATTTATGTTAATATTAATTTACAAATCATTTAAATATTTATAAATTCACCCACTTTGTGAGAGAGAAGAATGAAGTGACATGTGGCACCCATGTGATTTTTTCGTGTAAAATCCCTGATAAACTTCCTAGGTAATATTCATATATATATTATTAAAATATTAATAATTGTTAACAAAATCTAATTTTAGTCTAGATTTTTTATTAAAATATTAATAATTTTAACATAATTTAGTTCTTTTTCGGCGTCGGCCCTGTAAAACTATTATTTATACTTAATACAGTTGTGCAACATGAATTTATCACAGTGGTGTCCTTACATGGCTCCACGTTTCTACAAATAGCATACAAAGAAGGTTGACATAAGTCCTTCATTCCTTTCCATGAGGCCCACCTGATCATTGCAATCCACGGCGAGAATGGTACTAAAGAATCTCATCATAAATGGGAAGCCCACTAAGAATCTCACGAGAACATCATTGCAACATCATATTTCTATCTTTATCTTTTTCAATGGTAACTATCCAAAACAATTCCTACCGAAGGAAAAAAACCATTCATAACAAGAAAAGATGCATATGTTAAAACAGACGTAAAACAAGATAATAACCCCTTTAGCTAAAGCGCTACTGCCTCATTGGCTGACGGCTGCGAGGAAAAAACAATTGACGTTTTTGACAAGATCTTCCACCTCACAACTTTGTATAACAATGGTTGCTATTATAGGTTTTTCTTTTACCAGCCTACATAGAGAGACACAGAAAATTCAACTTGGAGGGTTTATGTGAAGGAAATATGGGAAGAAGAGGCAAATGTAAAAAAAAAACATATTGATTTTTAGAATGTATGGGGGTTTTATAATAATATTTAATTTTTTTAAGGAAATGCGTAGGGGCTTCAACTCAGACCCAGGGTCCGCCTCTACCCAACTAGGAGTTGGGTGATTCACATAAGACGTGCTTAACCCCTCGATGGGGTATGTTCAAATCCCACCTTAGACTTATTTGATGTACGTTTGCATGGCTTTTGTGCATGCATCCGAGGAAATAGTCCTATTAGGTTATATACTATAGGGAAATATCATTAAACAAAATTTTACACTTAGAATAAAATTATGACTCACGTTATCCGGTTTAAGTATAACATGATCATATGGTTAAATATTTAAAACAAAAAAGAGGAGATTATAAGTAAAAATTAGGCATGGGTCATTTGACTAAGAGTTCAGGGATGTTTCACCAGATGAATGCATTCTATCTAAGCCTATATCACTTAGGTCAGATTGAACTTGATTTAGTAGTTTTTTTTCTTTTTCTTTTTTTTTTTTTGGATGACATGGGTATCCATGAGGCATCAAACCCAAAAGGACTAATTCTCCGAGTTTACACCCGCTAAACCCATATCAACAAGACAAATCTGGGGAGATTTTAAACACAAAACATGGGAGCGAACCCAAGCCTTAATCAAATCTAGGTAGGTAAATTGAGCTTGATTTATTGAGGAGTTTGGATTGGTCAGCTAAACTTTATCCACACTATATCTCTAAAATCTTTCAATTTTGCTAAAATCTTTTATTGATTTTCTACATAAGATTGAGTTTTTCAAATGTGTATCGGGTTCATATGCAAAAACATGATGTGAATAAGTCAAAAATTTGGGTTTTGAACAAGATATGGGTCGGTAAAAGAAAATGTAGATAGGTGGTCATAGTGAATGGAAAGATGCAGGCTAAATCATGGGTCGGATAAACTATAGCCTAATGATGTGGACCACACCTCCAAATTTGTTTGAATCACAATTAAGTTAGGTATAATGTATATATTTAATGTTTAGATCTAAGGCCACAGGTCTATACATAATTGAACTCATAAGTTTATACAAAGGCGTACGCTAAACCCAAGCCCAAAAAATGAAAAATATATTTAAATATAAGATTTATTGAAACATTATTAAGAAAAAATCGTACGTTACCTTTTTTTTTATTAATCTTTTATTTTTGGTTTATCTTTTGCTTTTTAGGTTTAAGGGATAGGGACGTATACATAATGAATACACATGGATAAAAAAAATTAAAAGACATATATATTAATATTTCTTTTTTTATTTATCTTTCTATTTCCACTCCCTCCTCTCCTCCCAACTTTTGTGAGTTTTATGAATTATTTAAAAATATTTACTTTTGTTTGATTAATTTTTCCTATTTTATTTCAATTATTGTATTTAGAATAGTAAATAATTTGTGATAAGAAAAACTCTTTAAAAAAAGAAACCCAAGATAAAGTTTCGTCAATTTATATAAGTTTCATCATAGACTTTGGACTTCAAGCGAATATCTTATTATGAAAACTCTTTAAAAAGAGAAATCCAAGATATAAGTTGTATCAATTTATACTCTCTTTCTCTCTCTTCCTACTTCTCTATTCCATTCATAAATCATAACGATAGAAGAAGTAGAATGACCGCATATTTTCTTATTCTTCCATTGGAAAGATACATAGATTAAGGTATTTCTCTCTCACTTCTAAGCATGCATTATATTCTATACAACATAAAATTCTCATGTCCCTTATATTGTTGATAAGACTTAATTATTTTTTTTGTGGCCCGTGCGTAAGTGCTACTCTTTCAATCCCATCTCAGTGCCCCAAGTGGTCCATGTGAATCCACCAAACTTGACGAGGTATATACGTCATGCTCCCAACTGCATCTTATTTTGAATTCCTTCTATTTGATTTAGCTACTTACAGAGCTAATTATTATATTCTTAAACTTTTTATAGTAATCTGTAGCCCTTTGACTGACACTATTTAGATTTACTACTTACAAAGGTAAATTGTTATATTCTTAAACTGTTTATAGTAATCTAAAACCCTTTGACTGACACTATTTAGATAAAAAAAATTAGATCCCTAAACCCTACACTGTTTATGGTAACCTATAGCCTAGAAATCTTGATTATTTTTTTTTATGAAAGAAATTTTAATTTTTTAATCATGAGTCATTGCAATCAACAATGGCGTTCTTAAAATTCTTAAGATTGTTGAAAAATAGGAGTTCTAGGAATCATGTTAACCCCAATCCAACCAAATTTATATATCATTTAGCTATTATGTTAATCAAGTTAAAATATTTATCTATTGTATATATTATGAAACAATTGTTTTTAATTTTTTTATATCAGATACATTACAACTATAACAATTGTAGATCACACCAAGCAAACATCATTCTTATTGCATAATGAAGTACTTAAAATTTTCATAAATGTGACAAAAGAAGAATTTCAAGAATGTGCAAAAAAGATATTTTACAGTTATTTTTATTTACATAAAGTTACTTCTTTATTTTAACTATCATCATGTATATATATATAAATGTTAAAATTCTAATTATTTTGCAGGTTAATTAGTATGAACTATTGGAAAATGAAATTAAAAAAGCATTGTGGAAGCAATATTTATTTTATACAAAACTAGACTCAACGATGAACAAACTAAGGCCGGAAAGCAGTATCTCAATCAATAAAATTGAAGAAATTAGCTACTCTCAATAATCAATCAATCTATTGTCAGAAATTGAAAAGTATAAGTTTTATTTTAATGCCATCAACACAATTTCTTTTATAGCAATTTTTTTTACTAATTTATTTGAATGTTTACTTTGCAGTATCAAATTATAAAGAAAATGTAAAAGTTCAAAATGTTGGACCAAGTACTTCCATTGCAATACCGAAAACAAATAACTTTATTGAGACAAACTCACAAATTGAAACAAGTGTAGAGTTAAAAGATCTGAAGAAGATGAAACATGCACAACTGTAGAGATAAGCGGAGAAGAATAACTAAATGCAACTACTAAACAGGTGCATGCTAATAAACAAATATCAATGTTTTTTTTTCCTTATACCACATGTAATTCCTTTAATCATTCAAGGATGATTTAATATCAATTTTTTTTCACTTTCAACTTTTTTACATCTATGATTCAAAGAAAATATTTTCTCTTTTGAGAAAAATAAAGATTCAATATTTTAACTATGTTTTTGCTATGGTTTATATCATAATATTCATTAATATTTTATTTAAATTATTAATAATATTTAACAATACTTAATTATTATTTTTCATGGCCTGTATTGGGTGTGGGCCTTGAAGCACTAGTATATATTATAATAATACCTCATTTCGTGAGAGCGCGACACATGGCGCAGCCCTCTTTGTGAGAGAGCGACACATGGCGCAAGTTAAGAATTTCAACCATACTAGTTAGACTCTATCCATTTTACCTCTCTAAAATCTCTCTAAAATCTCCCAATCTTCCTATAATCTCTCATTCGTTTTCTATGAAATCTCTCCCTCCCTAATTTCTCTCAACATGAAATGAAAAGAATAAAATTATTTTGCAAAGCAATATGGGATGGACTATGGAGTAATGCATTATCTAGGATGATGATTAATGCATTATAAAAATGTTACTATGATCGTTTTATTTTTCATAGTATGGTCACATCCTCTACTCCTAAGAATATTGTGACCTCATCTACTATTTCTCTTGTTTTCTCACTACCACCTTTCCATAAAATATCTTCCATACGGTTATCTTTACCATAAAACATCTCCCATACGATGATGTAAATCTCACAGTCATCTCCTATTTTTTCTCTACCAAATACATATAATCATATCCTATTTTCTCTCTAACATATTTCCATAAAATACCTCCCATACGTCCTTAAAATCTCCCCCATTATTCTTTTTTGATATAAAAATTTGAATTTTCAAACCACACACCCCTTTTGCCACCCCACAACCACCTCACCCAAAAAACAAAAAAAAAAAAAAAAAGTTATGGGTCCACCTCTGATAAAAATTCCAATAAAGCTGAATGTTAACTTTGCATGATCAATTCAAGGGCATACAAAAACAAGGTAAGCGCTAAATTTGGATGGATGCTAATTCAAAGAAAAGTGACAGTTAAGAATTTATATTGATATTAACATGGGCCTAAAAAAGAGGGCGCATGGAGCTCCACCTAAATCAAAGTCAAGCTAAAAAATGGGTCATAAAGCATTATGGTTTTTTCTAATTGTGCCAAACAGGTAAGAGAACTTTGGGGTAGCATGACCAAACCTACTAACCTTATAACTAGGATGCTAATTAGAGAAGTGATGGTAGGGGATTTATATTGATATTAAGGTGAGTCTCTCCCATTATCCTTTCCTAAACTTTTCCAAACATCCAACACTAATACTTATAATTAAAAATCACAAAAAAAATAAAGAGGAGCATTTGCATAATCTCTCATGGCCATCCGATTGAATATGGGCCATGATTAGCCATTTGTCTTAGATTAATTAATATTGGATTCTGAAGTTTTTGTTGAGCTAGTCTGGCTAGCCATGCCCACCTGGAAGCACAATAATTTCAAAATCTTTTGAAATTTTACCCATATGCTTTCTTGTAAAGGTGGGCACTTATGTCTACAATCACGAAAAATGTAAATCTACTTTGTAATTCTTAAATGTGGGTTACATGGTCACGGTCACAAATACTACGAATGTGGGCCACATATTTTAATTTGTGAATTTAAGACGTGATTTCTAAAGGTGAGTCCCATATTTTCATTCACAAAAAGGTGGCCTCACATTATAATTCCTCTAAAGGCGGGTCCACCTTGTAAGTCCTATGAACATGGGCACTATGTCAAAATTTTTGAAGTTGGGCACTACATTATAAATTTTCAAGTAGGTCCCATGTTCAACAATAGTAGAGTGCCACAAATAATAAAAGGCAAGCCCCATATTATACATCTTATAATTATCTTGCTTTGGCTACTTAGTGCAGAACTTTTATAATGTGACCAATCAATTTTATATCTTATTGTGATAGGTGATATGGCAATGGATGGAATGATCCTATGCAACCAACCATAAATCAGTTGGACAGTTATAAGAAATTAAATAAATAATTAAAAATTTTAAAAATTATAATAATTAATTATTGTCTATTATGACACGCATATGATCGCGCTTGAAAAATTGGTGAAAATGTGCAACGGATTCAAGTCCAACATTCACGCACTTCAAGCGTTTAAGAAGAATGGGAATTAACTACAGTTCATCATTAATTTCCCTTTTGTTTACATGGGTTCAAAATGCCCTGACCTTGGGGATGCGGCTGTTTACATAGTTTATAAAAGTTTACAATCCCTCTCTTAAGTCTCAGATGTAATCGAAATTTGGAAAGTACAAGATAGTGTACACAACGCGAGAAAAATGCAAAAAAAAAAAAAAAAAGAAAGAAAAAGAAAAAAAAGACTAGGGGAGTGACCGTAGGTCACGGTCATTGGCCCCCTGCCAGTGACTGTGGCCCACGGTCACTGGCAGACAGTGGCCGTAAGACCGCTGTTTTGCCCACTGTTTCGCTCTGTTTTCTTTCTGTAACTTCTTCAAAGTGCTGAAGTTTGCTTATTATGATCTTTAAAGTGTTGAATGACTATCGAGAGGATTGAATTCAACTATGGAATCAATTGAAACCTTTATTGATCATCACTGTTGTTTATAGACCGTTTTTGGTACAAGTCCGAAAAGGGTACTGTATGAAGCCAAAGCTGTGTCATTCTAAACCTATGGTTTTCAAGGGATAGAATGAAGCCTAAATAGGCCTGTTCACAACTTTTATGATAACTAGAAAACCCTAAAGGGAGAAAACAAAGGAAATAATGTCATCCTTCAAGGACTTGCCAATTCTTGAACATAGCTCTTCTTTTAAATAATACTGACATTCCTCCTCCTTCTCTGAATTATCCCTCACGTTGAGTGACTGAGAAGAAGAAGAAGAAGTGGGTTGGGGCCTCTGAAGATGCTTTGCTTGAAGCTTTTTGCAGTAATTCTTTTGCTTTCTCCCTATGTCCTTTTTTCTATCCCCTTTCTTTTCAAATGTTGCCCTTTTTATAGACCACCCATGTGGTTTTGGGGAGTTATGGGAGGTTAAGGGGAGTTATGGGAGGTTGGTTTTCGAAAAGTAGTGGGGAAAACTGCCTGAAACCATCAGATCCACTCGATGGAAGTCAGTGACCGCAGCCGCGGTCACTGCTAGGGTCCGTTTTTCAAACTTTTGTGTATGCGACTCATTTTCACCTGTTCGGGGTCCAAACGATGTCCGATCTGCACAAAACTTGGAGGGATGTTTCTTGACACTAGTTTGAATGAGTCATGGAAGTTTCAGCTCATTTTGACCATCTGAAGTTGGTCAACTCCCTCCTTGATCAGACTGCGGTCACGGATAAGGCCCATTTTTTTACTTTTACATTTGTGACCTGTTTTCGCCTGTTTGAGACCCGAACAATGTCTAATCTTCATAAAATTTGGAGGGATGCTTTTTGGAAATTTTGAGTGTGTCATAGAAGTTTTAGCCTGTTTTGACCTTGTGAAGTTGGTCAACTCCCCCGTTGACTTCTCATGAAAATGGGCCATTGTTTCTGCTGTTTGAGGCCCAAATGGCCTCAGTTTGATTTAAAACTTAGAGGGATTGGTGTCAGGGGCATCTTGGAGTGTTCACCCAAAATTCATGCAGTTTAGACTTGGGGAAGTAGGATTTTGAGTAGTGAGTCACTATTCACCTCACACTGTGGGTGGTAAGCTTGTTTTCTATCCAAGCGGCATTCAATTGACTTGAAACTTTGAGAAACTCACTTTGAGCATATTTTGAGTCTTCATGCCAAATTTCATCAGCTTCGGTCTTCTGAAAGTAGGATTTTGGCTATTGATCTCTATGGCTCGGAGGTCATTGTCTTCTAAACTTGAATGCAATGGAAGTAGGATCAAACGAAGTCCTTATGACTCAAAAATTTGCAAAATATCTTTTAAGTATGACTAAAGCTTTTTGCCCAAATCTCATCAATTTTGGACATCGGGAAGTAGGGCTTTAGTTAGTGACCCTATGGCTTGGGGGTCATTGACCCAAAGTTGACATATTCGAAGACTTTGGGTCAAACGAAGTCAGTTTGGCCTGTAATCTTGCAAAGCTTCCTTTGAACATGATTTGGGCTTCCTCTAGGAGTTTCAACTGATTTGATCTTCATGACACATCATTTTACACAATGACCCTACAGAGCTTAATGGATGACTCTATGAATTGAGTTTAGATTCAAATGATGTCCAAATGCTCTAAATCCTTGAAGGATAATCTTTAAATGTACTTAAAGGCTTTCTGCTGAATTTGAGATTGCTTCTGTAACGCCCCACCCTTCACGCATGCATGAGATTGTCCGCTTTGGCCCATGGGCCTCGCGGTTTTGCTTCTGGTGGGCCTCAGCCTACCAAAAGGCCTCATGCAAGGTAAAAGTGCAAGCTCTATATATAAACTCATTCACTTTCCTCTCTATAGTCGATGTCGGACTCCAGGATGTCACAATCCACCCCCCTTAGGGTTGCACGTCCCTGTACAGTAGTCTGCAAGTTCCTCTAGCATGCGAGCCATCTTGGCCCGCCCACATATGAACCCGCCCACTTGCACCAGGTCACGGCAGGGACCCACACTCGATCTAATCGAGTGTGAGGTCTCATAGTGACCCCCAAAGAGCTGATGAAATGAAGTCTGTTAACTCTGAAGTTTGCAATGCTACATTCTAAGCTCATATGAAGTCTTCTAAATGGATTATACCAACTTTGAATATTTTGATTTGGAATTTGTTTGTAATGTATTTACCGCAATATTTGTAATTTTTATGGGTCAACAGTATATGCGGAAGGGACCCACATATTTAACCATTGATCATACCTAACCATAAAATTAGGCATATAGACATGAGCACAAATATTATTATTTTATTATTGTTATTATTATTTTTGTTATTATTGTTGTTGTTGTTGTAACTTGTATTAAACGACCATATCATTATGGCCCCTCCTAATCAATCCATATCTTTATTTTTCCCTTCTTTTCTCATGCTGCTTCCTCTATAAATTTTTTGTTGTTGATATTTTAATTTTGACTGCCAATGTTTTCTTTGATATGCATAGATATAGCTTTTATATTTACATTTCACTTTTAGTTTCCCATGATATACTACCATGCAAGTTTTGGTCTATAAGCTTTTGACACTTAGAAGAACTTGAAAGCTTTTTTTTTTTTTTTTTTCATGAGATCAAAAGTTTATGGATTTACCATTTCTTTTAAAGATGTCATTGTTTATTGAGCTTTGTAGCTTTTGCTATATTGCAATTTTTTTTAATTATTTGAATATTTTTCTTGTCTGATAAAATCATTTTATCCAAAGTTATGCACTTCATTATACTTTCCTAAGATTTCATGAGCACACTTACCTATTTTTATATATAAAAAATTGTTATTTCTATTTATTCCTTGATTTCTATATTGCTAAAAATTTGAATCTTTCTTTTAAAATTTTACATTCTATTTTTTATTATTTAAAAATAATACCGTAAATATAAACACACTATTTTTTTATTATTTAAAAATACATACCGTAAATATTACAATGGACAATTCTTTCATGATTTTTCTTTTTCATCATTAATTATATGATTCATAATTAATCTTTAAATTCCCATTGTTCCAATACGTCATGCTACATAATTCGATTCTCCCTTTCGTGGGAGGGCGACATGTGGCGCTTCTTCTTTTTAGGATAGCGACACATGGCATACTCCAATTAGAGTTTTAAAAATTTCTCTCATTGCCTTTCCTCTCTCTCTAATCCCCTAAAATCTAATCTTCCCCTAAAATCTCTCTCATTACCAATCAAACTAATCTCCTCCCCTAAAATCTTTCAATTTAGATATTGTAGATGGGGTTTTTCTCATAATAAGTAGTTTCCCATCTAAACACACAACTGAAAACAAGTATTTATTTATGTGACGTTTTTTGGTACCTACACTTTCTTTCTCTGGCAACTTGCTTATATTTACTATTTTGATGTGATCCACCCTTAAATGGGAGTGCGATAGTATAGGATCTACATTTTGCAGTTATTGGTTTTACATCCGATATGAGCTACAGCATGTTCTTAACGGATTATGAATTTGATAAAAACTAAATCTGTGATTTGGATGAGGATAGGGTGAATGATACGTAAATATGTTATATATTGAATCCTACTAGATTAATAAAGTTGTATAAATAAAGGCAAGCACACAAGTTATACTGTAACTCTGCAAGGCACCAAGTTCCCCTATTCACCGTCAATCTCTCGCAAGGTATGCTCTCTCTCTCTATACTATTTGTAGCATATTACAATTACACTACATAGAGTTTATCTCTCCCTAGCTCTTTGGGTGGAGATCTATGTCTAGGGGTTCATACACTTGGACAGAAAGAGAACCCAGCCCTCTACTTGATTTGGCTCTTGCCATACTTTGTTAAAAGGTGGAATTTGTCTTCTTCCATGGTAACAAGTGGCTACAATGAGAAAGAAAAAGGAAACTTTATTTCCTTTTACGGGTGATACATGTCCAGATTGTAAATAGTGATTTTCCTGCTCCCACAATCTTGTAAACAATTAACCTAAGCCATTATGCAATCTTCTTGGTTTTATCACAGATCTTGGTTCCTAGGTCTGTTTAGAATTCTATAGCAGAAGTCCGTTAGCTGACCACCCCCAGTGTCCTCTACTTCAATTTTATAAGGTTTACTAATGAGAAACCTTTAGTTTGTCTATGTTCATGCCATGGGAGGGAACCACAGATGATCTCTTTGCCAAGATCCAACTTGGATAAAATCGAATATGGTAAAATCGTGATGTTTAAAAAGTTCCATTACAAGATGGATGAGAATCCATTTGTATAATAGGAGTAAACAACAAAGCTCTCTAACATCTCTATAAATAGGGATAAAGACCTATAATAAAACATTCAAGGAGTTTTAGGATCAGAGACCATCTTAATCATAGCCGTCCGCATTGCACATCCTCCTTGCTATTTGCAGCCACATTAGGTGTCTTAGTTATCATTAGTTATTTCCTCTTTTGAGCTAGAGACAGTAAGCCCACGCCCAAATGTGGATCAAGAACATCAATTAGGGCCCAGAAATTCCCACTCATACATCTCAAACAAATTTTCATCCAATCATCATATTAATTAGGCAAATTACCTTTATCGCATTTCACATGCCATTAAATCCCACTATTCAAGTGGCAATTTGTGGGTTCACATGGTTTCCTATTAAAATCATAATAGATTCTAAATTGGTTACGGGTGTTCATGGGGCTGGGCTTGGCCAGGCTGGGCCGGGCCAAATAATGTTCAGGCCTAGTCTAAATTTTGAACAACAGGCCTGAGCCTAGAGAAAGCCTAACTCGGGCCATAAGTACCTACCATGAGCCTAGCCCACCTAGAATAATTTAAACTTGAGCCATACTGTATATTATTTAAAAAATGAAAATATTTGTTTGTTAGGATGTTTGTTTCTATGTGAGAGATTTCTTTGTGCCTTTCACTTGAACCAGATCGTGCTTGGGCTTTCTACTATTAAATCTCAGCCTAATTCAAAGTTTATATTTAGGGCCTGTTCGAGTAAGTTAATGCTCAAGCCCTAAAATTGTTAGATCTTCTCTAAATTAATCACTTAGAATGACACTACCATAGGCAAGATTTCTAAAATCTCTCTCATTCTAAATCGTGTCCCTTAAAACCCGGAACAACCAATAATTTGGATTGGCCCTAGCATAACAATTTCAAATTGGATAAATACTCTTACTCAATTTTAAATTTTACGTAACTAATTAATTTTTATCTCTTATCCTAAAATTTTTCAATTTTATACACGACATCTCTTGTAGTTAGACTAATAGAACCTTTGGAAGGGGGACAATCATATTTATTTTTATTTTGATTCCACTCGCCATGAATGAGTAGGTGTTGATATTCAATTTTTCTATGTAACAATGGGAGGAGGACAAAAAAAAAAAAAAAAAACAGAGAATGACCAATTTATCGGCCTATAGGTTTTATATGAAAATATAAAGTATGGTATATACATAGAGATACCATCAAACAACTCACTACTGAGAGTAAGTGCAGTTCTATTATCTTTAAACAATAAAAGTTTTGATAGTATATATATATATATTTGTTTTAAATGCTAAGAAGATACTTATGCTATTTTTTTCCTGTTAATTATTTAATTTCTCTTTTCTCTCTATAACTCTCGGGGCCATGATCATTACATTTTTTATAAGTATAAATTTTAATATGCTAATACATGTTAACTAAGTGTGTCTTTCACGTTAGAATGTCTATGATAATGCAAATGATATTTTATGCTTAGTGCAGGACTAATACAAATTTTTTCTATCGATGTAGAGACTGAAAGTGTATATCATATTTTAAAGTCCACCACTCAATTGTAGATCATCTTAGGTTTTGTTATATTTACTCGAAATTTCTTTTTCTATTTTTATTTCTTTTTCTTTTTTTTTGAGTTATGCGCAAATGAACAAGTGAGAAACCTAAATTTTGTAATAATCTTAATTACCGGCTTTTTTTCACCTAATTCAAAAATTTTCATAGTAATAGGATTGGTTAACTTGATGATTCTTTGCATAGAGGAGTATTGCATCAAATTTGTATTACCATATAATAATTTTTTTCTCTTGACTTGATTTTATAGACTAAAGGAAAAATTATTTTTTTGTTAATATTTTAATGAAATTCCACAAGTACATTATTTTTATTTTTATTTTTATTTAGTTTTACTAATATGATATTTACTTTTTAAGAGTGCACTAAAATATTTAAGATTATGATTGTAAAATAAATTTAATGTTAATATTAAATAAAAAAACATTTAAATATGTATAAGTATTATTATTTATGAATAATATAATTATTATGCGGGCCCCCAAGCGTAGTATAATATAATAGGATTTCCATGCCATGTAAATTAAGATTCATTTGAAAGGCAAAAGCGTGTGAATGGTAGTAGCCGATCGATCATCGTCAGATGAGTCGCAGACGTGAGCCGGTGACTGATATTGATGGGCATGAGATTTGTGCCAAGCGCCCCACGGCCCCAAACCATCACAAACGTGCTGCCCCACCCACCCATCACCCATTAGAGTGATTTGAGTGAGTGGGCGAGAGAAGTTGAAGAAGCAGAGGAAGATTGATCTGGATTCACGTGCTTGGGGTGGGGTGGGGTTGAAACAAATTTGGCGGAAAAGAAGAGGGAATTAATTAAAAAAAAAAATAAATAAATCAGGGGAAGGCCGCACGTACACGCCTTCCTTTTTCTTCTTCTTTCTACTCTTCCTTCCTCGTTGTCGGAGTGAGTTCCGTCTTGGTTTTTCCCTTCTTTCTGGTAGCGTAGACTAGAGGACTTTTATTTATCCCCTTTGCCCTACTAGTTCTCCTCCTCTGCGTGCCTTTCCCAGATTTGGATTCTATTTATGTAGGAGCTTACTGCCGAGGCTGGGGCTGAGTAAAATTTTTGAATTATTTCTCTATTTTCTTCCACCCAGCAGGCAGGCAGGCGCAGCAGTTGCAGTTGGATTGTTCTCGTCTCGTTGTTGTGGGTGGACTGGTAAGAGGCGCGAGCGAGAGGCATCTATACTAAGAATAATAGTTTTATTATAGGATGGAATCCCTGCCGTCCGTATCTCCTTCGATGTCGATCGCGCTCCCTTCCAACAACAGCAGCCCTCTCCGAATGAAACATCGTTCACAGCTGAGGTGGTGGTGGTGCCCTAGAATCTCCATCTACCCCTTGTCCTCCGCCTCCACCTCTCTCTTCGTCGAGTCCCCCCCATCCTCTTCCTCGTCCTCGTCCTCCAATGCAAGTATGCGTCGGAGGAGGCTGCCGAGGGAGACCTCTTCCTTGTGCAGGGCCTGCAGCAGCGGATCACTGGGGGGAGAAGAAGATGCTGCTGAAAAAGACTTGGACAGGGCACTCCACCTGGACGGAAGGATCCCGCGTAGCAGTGACCAGTTCGTTAAGCAGGTATCTTCCCGTGCCTACGACATGCGCCGCCATCTCCAGCAGTCCATCGATTGCAGCAGCTACGACGGTACTTTTTTTTTTTTTTTTTTTTTTTTGCTTTGGATCGATCGCTTGGCCGCCAATCATTCAATCGATCGGGATTGATTTGATTGGATCCGCAGTCAGAATCCTCCACAGAGATGCATCTAATTCTAATCATTCAAGGATTTACAAAATCAACCATCTCTTTCTAAGCCATTCAACGACTAAACATGCCTGCACTGAAAGGCATACCTAAAATTCTTTTCTTTAAGGTTAAGGTTATATGGTTCCTTACGGCACTTAGTCATTTTGCGAATTTTATTAAATTTAAATTGATCTCATCTGGGATCTCGTAATTATACTTTTGTTCATATAGCGTGTGTACTATTGTTATTTGTCAGTCTACTATTCTTCTCTGATTACCTTATTCGACAATGCCTTTGTGTTTTAAACAAATATTATCAAAAGAGGTGCATCACGTATGCCGTTACTAATATAGCTTTTGGCAAGGTCATTTAGGCTTTATGTTTCTCTTAACAGAAGCCGCACTAATGATGATATACAAGACATGCAACACAAGTTGGACCTACACTACGGACTGTACCAGTACAATCAAACTATATCAAACTAGAACATAAGTTCTGTTCATCAAAGTTTGTTAACTTGAGTGTAACAAACTGGTGTACTAGAAGATCAACTAAATTGGACCAACACAAAATAATTAGCAAACTGTGATAGGTACTCAATTGCAAACTACACACTGGAATGGAAATTACACAAATTGCAACCAAGGTAACTATGGTGCAGATCCACCACCTTAATGTTGAGTTGGTCCAATTACTGTTTGCCGCAGTCATAGTTCACCTACTCTGCCGTGTTCAATTCTTACGAATTTATGATTTCCTGGTGAAGGACTATTCTTTGTAATGTTTTCTCCTTGTTCAGTATTGGAGACAAATCCTTGGAGAGAAGCTTCGAAGCCAGTTTATGTGCTGACTCAAAGGCAAAATCAGTTATGCACTATGAAAACACGGAGAAGTCGCAGGTCCTTTTCTTTAAAATGACATTGCATACTTGGTTTTTTTAAAGGAACACCCAACTTTCTAGTTTGGTGATATAGCAGCATGTATGTAACAATACAACAACACTCCTGCCCCATGCAGATATGACTAGAAAGAATGGTTGTTTCTAAAAAAAAATAAAAAAAAAAAAATTCCATGCATTCAGTTTTAGCTGGGCAGAAGCTCTTATGAGAAAGCCAATTTGTCCATTTTCTTCAGGGAAGTGGAAAGAGAACTTGGGCTGCTGTTTTCTAAAGGTGGAACATGGAGATCTGAGATTGAAAATAAGTCTAAGCAGTCAAGAAGTCGCACAAATTTTCGTATGCTTGTTGAAGATGTCAGGGAAGGAGTTCTTGTAAGTCTTTTTCTGCTTTAGGGCCTGTTTGGATATCTACAGATTTCAATATTCTTAGATATAGATACTGTCACATTATATTAGTATAGAAGAGAATAGTGTAATATTAAAACATTGTACTATTCATCCTGTTAGGTAGTTTGCGAAGAAAATTATAGATTCTTAGTTGAACTGTATGGCAAGATTTCAATTAAGTTCCTTTGTGTGCTTCTATGTAATGGATGTTTTTTTGGTGTTTGGACGAGGGTATAAGGCTCTTATGCCTGGTGACGTATTTTCTTGTTCTGTTTCTCCATCTTTAATATAGTTTCTGTTACTGATCAAAAAAAGGATTTCAATTAGCGAAGCTCTTTTCTTTGATTAACTTGATGAGATGGCCTCATCAAACTAAACCATCCTTTCTAGCTTTGCATTATAGTCTATGATTTTTTACTCATTCTCCTCACATGCATCTCTTTTACAACAATGCTTTCTATTAATAAACATCTTTTTCAACAACTCCACCCTCAACCACCTATGGCCACCATCTTTATATCCATACTTGCAATTCAAATCACGAGATCACCCATTAAATCACTCTTCTCTGGAAGCATCCCCATTACTCAGCCCCTCATCCTCCTGATAAACCAACACATCCTGGATCCAATCCAACCCGTAGTGACCTGCCTCCATAAAAATGTATGCCCATAAAACTGAACTTCAGTTTCTCTTCAATTGGCATTCTAATCCTTCAGGATCAAGCTAGCAGCCACATCTCATTCAACTCTTTCCTAGCAGTGGCATAGAAACTCACTGTCCCTCTCTCAAACCATAGCCATCTATCCATGACCAACACCACAATGCTCTTTCCCCATCATTCAGTTGCATCCAAATCCACTTACCCAAACATCTAGCCACTCTTCTTTAAATAACAAAACCCCACCCCCAGTGGATCTAGCCATTGTTACAACCAACTGTTTCCATTATTGCTGTAAGTAACCCACCAAAACAATTGACAGTGTCCCATATTAGTACTTCTAGCCAGTAATCACTTGTATTACCACTGTACTCATCTTGTTGTTTTCTGTCAACAAGATCCTGTTTAATATCAGGGGGTAATCCATTATAGGGCTCTATAAAATATCAAAATAGAAATGATTGGACAAGATCATGTTTGGAGCTGGTAGAGATGATCATTCCTAGAGATAGTCTAGACAATCTTCTTCGAAGACAGAGGACATCTAGAGTGATCTTTTTTATTTTTATTTTTTTTAACAACAGAGTATGGGGAATGGTATAGAACTACTCCATCCATTCAAGTAAAGGAAAGGTCACCTGTGAAATTAGAGGTAGCAATATTTGGAGGAGAAAATACACACAGAGTCCCTTAAAAGATAAAATCTACTTTCTAAGAGTTTATATACCTTTCTTTTGTTTTTTTTTCCTTACTTTCCAAAAAGGTCATAAACATGAGTCCAGAATATCGGAGATAATATTCTCCATTCTTTTACTTTCTTGAATTTTTTGGTGTATCCAAACACCCCCTTACTCTTGGTAAAATATGAAGATGTTACGCTAATGATTGATTTATGGAAAATAAAAAATTCTTTACAATTCTACATCATTGTAAATGCTTGTGCTATGGCTTTTTTTTTCCTTTTTTTTTTTTTTACTTTTTCCTTTCATTTGTTTTTGCTTGTATTGGCATTTTGTTTGTTGATGGTTAGTAGGAATTAGTTTTTATATTTCAACTGCTATTTTCTTTGTTTGTTAAATGCTTTCTCATTGACCAGAAGAGGTTATGATTTTGATGAAGCATTTTCAATTCAAAATTTTTATTTGCATTCTATGATCAATGATAAGCATGTACTATAGAGTTAATTCACAATTAGAGGTGCCAACAGGTTGAGTCACATGACTCACTTTGACCTCAGGTTAGGTTCAACTTGACTCAAACCAGACCTGCTAATAGCGGGCCAATGAAATCCAACCCTATCTGACTAACCTCTTTATTTAAATATATTAATCAAATGAAAACACCAACCCGATCAACCTCTGCAATTGCATGCGAAGTCAGTTTAGAAATTCAAAACGTAGTGGAAAAGCTTTAGGTGGAATGGGAATGGTCGTCACAACTGCAATCTCCTCATAATCAGCAGTGTAATCCGTGGGGCTCAGATCACCTCTGCTCATCTGATTCCATTTGCAATTCTAATCGGCCATTCATCTGATCAATCTTGGTGGTAAGTGTTTGAACTTGGTGTATGAGGGCTTGAATATAAAACCACATCTCATATACGGTAATCTTAGTTGCATGCACCTTCTCCTTGATGGTTGATTTAAGAGTCTTTGTGATATTTTATTTAAATTCAGCCCAGGAGTGAACTTTCTTTGTACCCAGTGATGTAAATTTGGCTGGTTCAGATTCAATTCAATCTCTATTTATGATTTTCATCATATTTAGTTAATTCCACAGTAGGTTTCTGCAGTAAAACATAACAGAGCTCCTGATGCAGTCCAGACCATAGGTCGGCTAACCTGTTGGGCCTAGTCTATAAGCCCAATTGGATACCTAGTTATTTAGGAATATTATTAGTACTTAGTAGTTTGATTGCATTAGAGTAGTTTGATTGCATTAGAGTTAATATTAGTGAGTTTCCTATCTTGTTTAGGATTATTAATATTATTAAGTTTTGTTTCTTAGGGATCAAGCCAACTCCTATATATAAGGAAGTTAGGCCTCATTGTTATGATGCTCGGTTTTAATTAATAAAAGTTCTCTTTTGAGATTTGAGATGTTATCTCTTGTGGTGTTTGTTCCTCTTGTCAGGATGCCCTAGGGGCTGAATCCATCTTGGATTCGATCAATCCTTTGGAGATTGATCTATTCTTCTCGATTGTGGATCGTGGCTGTGCCAGTTCCCTCCCTCCTTGAATTAGTATAGTTCACTCCCTGATGAGTGATCAGTCAAACAAGTGTGCACTTGGAATCAGTATTGAGTAACTATGTCCTAATTCAATCATACGGTTGTACATATCTATATTTGTTGCATGAACAATTTCCTCCAACTGACAGTTGCAGCAACCCTAAATTATTGAAATAAATAATCAACAATATTTCTCATTTATCACTTGTTTTCATAAAATAAGTGACCAGTGATTAGAAGGAATATAAAAACAATAGTAAGAAATCAACAAACAGGGCTGCTGTAATTGGCAGCGGACATTAATGTTCTAGTCCCCAGTTGTTACGTTAATGTGTCCAGCCAGCAATATCAATCTTGGTTGGGGTTGTATGCTGCCGAGGTCCTGTGTAACAAAATTGAAGAATGAATATTAAAGAAAGAGTTTCAATGAATGTGTTTCGGTGCCTTTTTCCTTCAGAAAGTTCAATCCCTTTAATTGGGGTGATTTACAACTAAAAGTTCCTTGAATAGGCAACCAATTTCCTTGAATAATTCAGCTAGTCTCTACAACAATGCTGTCCAGATAAATAGACTGTTGCTAATGGTCCTAAATCCTATATGGGCCCACTGGGTGCGATATGATCAGAAGTCTTTCAGCAGCAATTTGTCTCCTAAGAAATGATATTGATTCTCTGTCAATGCCTTGTTAAAGATGTCTACAATTTGGAGATTTGTTGTCACATTTGAAGAGATGGTCTATGATACTCGGATATGACATTTCACCACCCATGGTATCCATGTCGACATGGTACGATATAAATCTGGGTATGGATTACAGAAAGATATGTTAGGGATGCAGTGCAAAATTTCCAGATATGGTATGGCTGAAAGAAAATGCCATAACCTTAAAACCTATGATCCCTGGATAGGACATTTGATGTAGGTTACTTGTACCGATACGATCAGATACGGATCTGGGTACGAGATACAGTTTTCTCCTGGTTAGATGCATTGCAGAATTTTGGCTGATTTTGTGTGCAATTGGACGAAATGCCCAATTTCAAATGAAAACATTTTTGAAAGAATGGGCTGACTGAAAATGCCCTAAACCCCTAAATGGCTGACTAAAAATGCTCTAAACCCCAAAATGTTCTTAAAAAGAAAAAAAGAAAAGAACAGGAAAAAAAATATACAGGAAAGAGATGTGCATGTGTTGAAAAAGAAAAGGAAAAAAATAAAAAAACTAAGAAAGAGAGAAAAAGCTAGGATAGAATGGGAAAAAACAGAGGAAATGAGATATACCTGTCGTCTGCTGGTTGTGGGATGCCGTTGTGCTGATGCCGGTCATGGGATGCGGTCTGCCGAACGTGAGATGTCAATTGTGGGATGCCGATCGTAATCATGGGATTCTAATACTGATGAAGCATAAATCAATGTAAATCCAATGTCGGTTGTGGGATATGGGCCTCCTCCTGCTCTTCTCCTTTTCCTTTTCTCTTTTTCTTTTTCTTTTTCTCCTCTTTTGGCGCAGCCACGATCCATGATCAAGAAGAATAGATCAATCTCCCGAAGGATTGATTCAATCTAAGATGGATTCAGCCCTTAGGGCATCCTCACAGGGGGAACAAACACTACAAGAGATAACATCTCAAATCTCAAAAGAGAACTTTTATTAATTAAAACTGAGCATCATAACAATAAGGCCTAACATACTCACATATAGGAGTTGGCTTGATCCCTAAGAAACGAAACTTACTTATATTAATAATCCTAAACAAGATAGGAAACTCACTAATATTAACTCTAATGCAATCAAACTACTAAGTACTAATAATATTCCTAAACAACTAGGTATCCAATTAGGCTTATGGACGGGGCCCAACAGGTTTGCTGACCTATGATCTAGTATGCGTCATCTTTTCATCCGTACACTAGAGTAGTAGTTGAAAGGGCTAAAAGGCTCTTTTGTCTTTTTATGAACGAGTACGGTGCTGCCTTGCATCTTTTATTTCTTTCTTTTTTCTGCTGTTGGGCTATTTCCTTGGAGCCTTTTCATGAATGAGTACAGTGCCGCCTTACATCTTTTATTTCTTTCTTTTTTTCTGCTGTTGGGTTACTTGCCCAAGCAACCTTTTTTTTCTTTTTATAGGCTATTCATCTAGTAAGGCTGACCTCCTTGAAAATTTGATCCGCTCAGTGGGCTTTCCCATATTTAAGCACTAAAATAAAATAAAATAAATATTCTACTTAAAATTGAAACCCATGAGATACCACGTAAAGATTATTTTCAGTACCTAGGCTCGATGATTAGTAAGGATGGGGAGATTGACGAAGATGTGGAGCATAGGATAAGACCTGGATGGCTGAAGTGGAGACTAGCTTCGGGAGTACTTTGTGATAGATAAATGCCAACAAAATTGAAGGGAAAGTTTACAGGATAGTGGTTAGACCAGCTATGACATATGGAGCAGAATATTGGCCAATTAAGAAGACACATATTCATAAGATGGATGTAGCGGAAATGAGAATGTTTAGGTGGATGTGTGGTAAAATTAGGAAAGATAAAATTAGAAATGAGCGCTTTCGAGAACATTTAGGGGTAGCACCAATAGGAGATAAGATTAGAGAAACTCGTTTAAGATGGTTTGGGCATGTTGAGCATAGGCCAGTAATGGCACCGGTGAGAAAAAGTTTGGATATACAGGTGGAGGGTCCATCAAGAGGTAGGGGTAGGCCGAAGAAAACATAGATGGAAGTCATTAATTCAGATTTGAAGAAGTTGCACTTATCGAAAGATTTAGCTCAAAATAGAACGGAATGGAGAAATAGAATTCATGTAGCCGACCCCAACATGGTTGGGATAAGGCTTTGATGATGATGATGATGATGATTCTACTTAAAATAATTTCCTAATTAAATATACATATGTATTTGTTTTTAAAAAATTCTGTACCCATGTCTATATCCTAAAAGTTTCAACTCAGTGCTTTATACCCTCATTCTCTGTGTCTGTGTCCATGGGCGGACCTAGGGGACTAGCAGGGGCCATGACCCCCCCTTTATTTTGGATTTACACACTTTGGCCCCTCCTTTTAATGTTAATCCCTTAATGTATGACCCTTTCAACATTATAAAAATTAAATACTAGGAATATAATCTTGGTTTCCGAACAAAGGACTAAATTACAACTAATTTTGGGGAAACTCAGATGAAAGATGAAACGGAAGGAAAAGGAGGAATGAAAAAGGAAAAAAAAATAAAAAAAGGGTTTATGGATTAGAAACTATTTACCTAAATCTAGAGTCATCGTCGTTGCCCACATACCTTGATTTAAGATCGTGATAGTTTGATCGGAGATAGGCAGAAATCTTGGATTGGTGGGGCTTGGAGGCTGTGAAAGAGTTTGGAGTTGTTCATCACATGCATGAGAAGAAGGGCTGAAGAAAGCAACCCTTCTTTCACTTTATGTGTTTACAATTATAAATGCATTAATTCTTTATGTGTCAATTTTTCTTTCCGGTGTTGAAGCTTATGCTTGAAATCTAATTGGATTAGCCACGATCCACAATCGAGAAAAATAGATCAATTTCCCGAAAGATTGATCAAACCCACAGTGGATTCCTGCCGTATGGCACAAGCATATCCAAGAAACAGCCCATAATTGGAGGAAAAACCAACCAGAAATTTTATTAATCAAATAAACGTGAGCAACTATAATGAAGTCTTTCTTATTTATAGTGTAGCAACCCTAGTTCTTGGCAAGCAAGACTTGCTAATTAAAACAAGAAATTTCCTAATCGTAATTAAGCAAATAATAATATTAGAAGTCAGATAAATATAGAAGATGCTATAGTAGCTTTCGGCCAATTAGGCCTATGGTTGAACCCAATGGACCAGGTGGACCCGTGGGTCAATGTTTGGGCCCAGCTGCCTTTTTGGGCCGGGTTCGTACTGCATTAATTCTCCCTGTCTTGAAAAAACTTGACTTTGATGAGTTAATAGCTTGATAATGTTCATAAAGATCTAGAATTAGATGGGGTGGTTTTGCCACTGGATAAGAAATTTCTGATATCCTCCTTGATGTGTAGAAATAACCTGATCATTGAGAACATTAACAATTTTATCTTCAGATGGAAGAGGAGCTGGCAAAACAATTGCATGTTCTTCAGAATCTTTATCATTGTCATGGACATGGTAGAGTGTGAGGTTTGCAACATTGAACGGTGGACTGATGTCAAGATCTGGTGGTAATTCCAATGTGTAAGTATTAGAATTAAACTTCTTCAAAACTTTGAATGGGCCAGCATTCCAGGGATGCAGTTTCTGGTTTGCTCCAGGTGGTAACCTTTCAAGATGGATACGAACCATAACTATGTCACCTTCAAAAAACTTGAGGAAACGGTGACGCTTATTTGCATGGACTTTGTAACTTTCATTGCTAGCAGTGATATGACGTCGAACGTCATCATGTATTTTGTTGCATGTGTTAAATGAAGTTATCTACTTCAACACTTGGGCGTGCTTCAAGCGGTAAGGGAACAATATCAATAGGTAAATGTGGACGAACACCTGTGATTGCTTCAAATGGAGAAATGCCTGTGGAATGGTTGAATGAATTATTATAAGCAAACTCAGCCATGGGTAGAACTTGATCCTAAGTAGAAGTATTGTCGCGAACAAGGCACCTGAATAACCGACCAAGACTCCGATTGACGACTTTGATTTGTTCATCAGTTTGAGGATGATAAGCAGTAGAAAAATGGTGTTTTGTCTTTGCGATCAACCACAAAGTCTTTCAAAAGTAACTCATGAATTTGGTGTCACGATTTGAAATGATTGTCTTTAGAAGACCATGAAGATGAACAATTTCTTTGAAGAACAATTGAGCTACTTTGTTAGCATCGGCTGTTGTGTTGCAAGGAATAAAATGAGCCATCTTGGAGAAGAGATCCACAACGACGAAGATTGAATCTACTTTGCGGGCAGTCTTGGGCAAGCCTAAAACAAAATCTATACTAATATCTTCCCAAGGAACATTTGGAATTGGTAATGGCAATATAATCCTGTATTTTTTTTTGTTACCCTTGGACAACATTGGTGCGACATTTTTTACAGATACTGAAAACATTGAGCTTCATGCGCGGCTAATAATAACGATCATCCACAAGAGCAAGTGTCTTTTCGCATCCCAACTCTCCCAAGTGACCACTACAACCTCCTGAATGCAATTCACGAACAACATGTTCTGTAATAGACGTAGCAAGAAGGCAAAGCTTTGTTCCTCTAAATAAGAAACCATCATGTATGCTGTAATGTGGATGCTTGTCCAGTTTGTCATTAAGAAGATCTGAATAAATAACACTAAAATCTTTGTTTGTAGCATGCTCGTGTTTCACTTGCTCAAAGCTAGGAACTGTGATTGTCATAGTAGTAAGAAGGTGTTTCTGACGACTTAATACATCAACCACAAGATTTTCTTTACCTGCTTTATGTCGGAGGTTAAAGGTAAACTGTAAGCTATTGAAGAAAGGCACTCCACTTAACGTGACGATTAGTCATATATTGTTGGAAATTAAGATGCTTTAAGGCTTTATGATCAGAATAAAGGACAAAATCATTTCCCACTAAATAAGGTCGCCAATGTCGGAATGCTTGTACTATTGCGTAAAATTTTAAATCATACCTAGAATATTTGCATTTGGCATTAGGAAGCTTTTCGCTGAAAAATGCCACTGGATAACCTTCTTGACTAAGAACTCTGCCAATGCCAACATTAGAAGCATCACAAGCAACTTCAAAAACTTTGTCAAAATCTGGAAGGTGCAAAGCGGGTGGTTCCGATCTTTTGCTTAATGTTCTCACATGCTCTTGTACCTGTAGATGTCCATTTAAAGTCACCCTTTTTCATATAGTTGGTGAGTGGGGCCATAATGCTGCTGAAGTCATGCATGAATCTTCTATAGAAAGTAGCAAGTCTATGAAAACTGCGAACCTCAGTTAAAGTAGT
This sequence comes from Sextonia rubra, assembly GCA_037013555.1. Taxonomy (NCBI): domain Eukaryota; kingdom Viridiplantae; phylum Streptophyta; class Magnoliopsida; order Laurales; family Lauraceae; genus Sextonia; species Sextonia rubra. The sequence continues at coordinate 60,183,565 of JASUAD010000008.1, forward strand.
CGGAAGAGGCCAATCAAGAATAACTTGCACTTTAGAAGGATCCATCGCGATGCCCTTTGAAGAAATAATGAAGCTCAGAAAAATCACGAAGTTGCTCATGAAAGTGCACTTCTTCAAATTGATATAAAACCGTTCTTTGCGAAGAGGTTGAAATATACTCCATAAATGATCAAGATGCTCCTCTCGTGATTTGCTATAAATAAAAATATCATCAAAGTGGACAACCATGAACTTTCCAATGAAAGGTTTCAGCAATTGATTCATTGCACGCATAAAAGTACTAGGAGCATTAGATAGTCCAGAAGGCATAACTAACCATTCATAAAGGCCATCTATAGTCTTGAGAGCCGTTTCTCACTCTTCACCTGGCCTAATTCTGATTTAATGGTAGCCACTACGAAGATCAATGTTTGAAAAGATAGAAGCACTAGGCATAAGATCAACCATATCATCAAGCCTAGGGATGGGGAAGCGATACTTTATAGTGATTTTGTTGATACTAATTGGCTCAGCCATGATCCACGATCGAGAAAAATAGATCAATCTCCTGAAAGATTGATCAAATCCACAATGGATTCCTACTCTAAGGCACAAGCATAACCAAGAAACAACCCATAATTGGAGAAAAAACCAACTAGAAATTTTATTAATTAAATAAACATAAGCAACTACAATGAAGTCTCTTTTATTTATAGGATAGCAACCCTAGTTCTTGACAAGTAAGACTTACTAATTAAAACAAGAAATTTCCTAATCCTAATTAAGCAAATAATAATATTAGAAGTAGGATAAATATAGAAGATGCCATAGTAGCTTTTGGCTAATTGGGCCTATGGCTGAACCCAATGGACCGGGTTGACCCGTGGGTCAGTGTTGGGCCCCGCTGCCTTCTTGGGCCGGGTCTGTACTGTATCACTAACCTATCCAAATTTACTTCCTCTTTATGTTCTATTAGTACAAAAAACTTTAAACTAATTGCAATATAGATAGAGAATATTTTTTTTTGTTTTCCAATGTTTAACTTTTATTATTAATATAGATTAACAAATCCAGGCCTGAAGTAGATCATACCGGGCTGTGACATTCAGCTCTATTGACTGCTTTGCTTGCGTAGCAAAAATGATGTCATTCAGATCGTGGTAAAGATTGGCTGTCACGATTGAGGCCAGCGACACTTCTTCTCCCATAGACAACGCTACGGCCTAGGAGAGTATTGCCTTTTCATGGTTTGGATTTCAAATATTAGAGGAGAAAACCAAGAACCCATTTTAAGAACGATTTTTTTTTTTTGTCTTATGCATTTACAATTGTTATTGTACTAATCCTCCATGCTATGTCTTTTCCATCAATGGGGTTTATTATTGAAATCCAACATGCTTGAAATCACTTCCTAATTATGTTATACCTAAAAAGCACGGACACTTTTAAGAAAGTGACGTGTCCGTGTCGGACACGCGTCGGACACCGACACTCCTCGGACACTCTCGGACACGTGTCCAATACTATTTAGCCGTGTCCATAATTAAGAACTAAAAATCTTAATTTTGGACACTTGTTTGACACTCTTTTTGCAACGTGTCCCACAATTTCTAACTCGTGTTTATGACTAAAAAATAAACATGTGGCTAATATCTCTTGGATACTTTGTTAATATGTAGTTATTAAAACTTGTAAACTTGATATATAACAATTTTATACCATGGAAAAATATATGATTGTAAAAATCAATCATATCACAAGCAAAAGACAAATAAATATTTCACTAAAGAATAGGCCTCAAGATTGGCTTCTCTTTTGCTTTTTGTTTTTTTTTTTAAGGGAGAGGAAAGAGATGATCCGCCTTTTTCTTTATATGGATTTTATGGAACTATGGATATTTCGTGTTTAATGATTATGAATTATGTTTTAGTGTTGTATTGATATTTAATAATTTGATATGTTTGTTAGTTGGTAGTTGAATTTTTATTTGTTGATTGCTAAATTGATTTAAAAAGTTAAAATGATATTAGTTTTTTAGTAGATGATTATATATATAAATTAATATATATTATTAACGTGTCCCCGACGTGTCCGTGTCCTACTTTTTTGAGAAATGCCGTGTCGGCGTGTCCGTGTCGTGTCGTATCCGTGTCCCGTGTCCGTGTCCATGCTTCTTAGTGTTATACTATCATGAGAAATTTTAATTCAATTAGAATTATATCCGCCATAGATAAAAATAACTTTGGCCCCCCCAACCAAAAATTCCTTGTTCCACCCCAGTGGACTGTGTCCATATTTGAGCATCATAGCTTAGAACCTTCTTTAAAAAGCATAGAGATAAAAATAGATGTGCATTTATTAAAAAGAAAAAAGAAAAAAGAAAAAAGAAAAAAGAAGATCCGGGCTGGAATTGGGAGAAAAAGGGAAAGGGAACAAGATCTGCACTTGTCTTCTGCCGGACTAGGCTGTTGCTACTGCCGGCATGGGATGCCAACTTGAAGCTATCATCGGAGTAGACTGTAAATCAGGTACTTCCTCCTCTCGTTCATCTTCTTTTTCTCCTCATTCTTCTTTCTGCTTTTGCTGTTGATCAATCGAAGGAACATCGTCAATACCACATCAATGCTCGAAATTGCATGAACATCAACATCCACAAAGAAGAGGGCAATGGCAGAGAAGGTTCTTCTTTACCTTTCTTCTTTCTCCTCCCCCTCCTCCTCCTCCTCTGCTTGTTCGTATGTTGGAGTAGTCCTGAAAATTGCCTTTTTTTTTTGTAACAAATATATTCTAGTACTTTTTTTTATTTCCAAATACTCCTTTTGTAAATATGTCAAGCAAAAGTCCCTTTCCACCTCTTTAAAAATGAGTAGGCCACACGCTGGGTACTCAAATGAGTGAAAGATCTTTTCACCTTTTCAAAAAGTGAGTACGGCCCACCTTTTTATTTTTTTTGTGACTGTTGGGCTACTTATCCAGTCAGAATTTTTTTTTCTTATTTCCCAGTGCATTAGGTTATTGGTCCCGCAAGCCCACCTTATTGAAAAATTGATCCACATAGTGGGCCTCACCATAAAATAAATATCCCACCTAAAATATATCCCTAATCATATATATATATAACTGTCGTACTCGTATCCGCTTCCTAAAATTTTGAAGTTGTTGTATCACATCCTCGTTCCCCGTATCTATACCCATACCCATGTCCCTATTTGGGCATCATAGGTGATTGTGATATCATCATCAGATGCTTTCCAGATTGATTTGACTGACTGACTCTGTTACTATTTATAAAAAAAAAAAAAGATTGATTTGACTGTTTGTAGCATGGGAGCTGATTACTTAAAAAAATCCCTGTAAAAAATGAACCAAAAAAAAAAAAAAAACACTTTGTCATTGACCTTGGTCTTCGCAAAAAGTCTTGCAGCTGCATTTTGCCAATGCTGGGACTGCAATAGTACAATCAGAAAAAGATTGTCATCCACAAGAAAAGAGAAGCCCACTTTGAACGCCTTACCTCAGCCTCCAGCTTTGTGATTTGAACTGCATCAGCGAGGGATCTCAGGAGGGAGCTATCCTACAAGTAGCAGATCTCTCTCTCTCTCTCTCTCTCTCTCTCTCAAGTTCCACTTTTTAACTAATGCTTGTTATCTCTGAAGTTAGGCCTCATGCCAAGTGTAAAGTTGTAGCTATCATGTAATTTGCAACAATTTCAATTGGACTTTCAATTACAAGATTAGTAGTAACGTAAACTGCATTATTGTTCCAAATTTTCAACAATTTCAATGAATCTTTTGACTACTAGATTTTAAGTAATGAAAACCTCATCGACGATTCAGGTCTTTGAGGATGAGCAAGATGCCGCGAGATATTGTGACCTACTACAGGGAGGTGGCCAGGGTTGTGAGGGCGTTGCAGAACTAGAAGCATCTTCGGTAAGAAATGGTGGTTCTCAGTTCTGCTTGCTTGAATGACATTACACAATGGTCCGTCCTTTGCAGGTCTTTGATATTTGTCACAAGATGAGGGCTCTTGCAGTTCTGTTTCGTCGAGGGATGACGCCTCCATTGCCTGAAAGCCTCAAACTAAATCTTAAAGCACGAAAGCGGTCACTGGAAGATCAGGACTTGATATGAAGCTATACCTTTCAGTAAGAAGTATTTCGCAAGTCTTGTGATTTTCAAATTCCTGTCAATAGTGATGATGACCAAACTACTTGTAGAATGATTAATGTTGTAAACAGACCTACAAACAGGAACGCTTCACCTCAGTCTCATGCTTTGAGGGTTGTTAATTGTCACAGAACATTGAACTCTTGACTACTACACAAATATCATTTGTATTATTTCTTTGAGGGCCTGTTTGTTTGTATTGAAATCCAAAGGAATTCATGTCAGAGTGGTTAAAAATGAGAATCGAACATGAATATGCAAAAATGACAAATGGATTGTTCAAGCGGGCTTTCGAGAGAGCTGTTTTGGCAGCCGGACATGAGCATTCCCACCTCTGAGCTGCAGTCACCCACCTGTAGGGTCTAAGCAAGGTCACATAGTTATGGCAGTGCCGTCTATCTATTTGATGAAACGAGAGCAACACCCGTGCCCTGCCCCACCCTTCCCCCCACCCCCGCCCCAGACATACACACACACTAACTGCAGTCTATCTCAACCCTTTCAAGCAGCAATCCCATAGCGTCCTATCTGCTGTTCGTGGCCTTTTATCACACACACTTTAACTGCAATTTATCTCAACCCTTTTAAGCAGCAGTACCATAGCGTCCAATGTGCTGTTCGTGGCCCTGTATCAAATGGGCCTCTGCCCGACGAGGCCTCTGGGTCCTGTACAGGCCCAAGGCCTCGCCTGCAGTTCAAGTGTGCAATTTTCTCCTCCACATCGTAATGAAGGCCCAAGTGACCTATATGGAAACTGTTGAGGGACATTTCCCTCCGCATCCTTGCCCCAAACATGCCATCATCTGTTGCCGACCTGCCTGGTGCTCTTGCCCTCTTTCGGAAGCTCATCCAAAGGGCATCCTCCAACGGTCATGGCCTACACGACCCTATCTTTGGCCTAGCGGAGGCCTTACATGTGGCCCACCTATTTAAAATCAATGCGTTTTGGTCATACCGAAGGATTGATCATATATAATATACTTCAATAAGAATATTACTAAGGTGTTTGGAAAAATACAACATGTAATATTAATAAAATTAGATATTGAAAGATTTTATTATTACGGAATAAAATAGTATCAAATTATAAGCGATGATATTTGGTATAATCTTAAAAGATTCAGTTCCTAAGATTTGTTTTTAGAGGGATGTTGAGAAGAAAGAAATCTTACAATTTTTAGTACAAAATTATATATTGTAACATATATTCTGTGTTAGCCAAATGCCTAATTTTTAGATAGATAGATTCTATCATAATGTAACATATAATAGTACATAATGTTTTAAAACATCTTGTTACCAAACATCCCCAAATAAAAATCATGTGCTTTATGCATAATCATTTGGGTGTGGATATTTGCTTTAAGCTGCTCATGTTTAACCGCACCTGGGATCTTATTTCTAAAGCAAACCTATCCTAGTTATCCATTGCCATTAGAAAAATATTCTCCTACAGGCAACCACAAGTGTAGTCCATCACTGTGGGGCCCACTTGGGTCCATCTTTTATCAATGCAGCTTCTTTGATACTCTTTTAATTACATGATTTTTCATCAAGCTTAATTTTACACTTACTGAACTTTCAGTCACTGTTGGATTAAATCTCATGAAACTCTATGGTTAAGATGCCACTAACTTTAAGACTGATATCATTAAAAAAAACTTTTAGAAAGTTAAATGAAGGGTTGATACTCCTGAAGGACTGATTTTTTGGATGACCGTGTTCATAAAGAGACCTTTCTATTTGCCTTTCTCTTGTTGACAAACTTACTTCTCTGTATGGGCCCCTGAGCTAGACTGCATGAAAGCTAAATGCTCTGCCTAGAGAACATTGCCTTGCTATTAGATGTATCATGAAAAGTGGAAGAGGGGCTAACAGGTGGAAAACATATAAAGTTGGGTTAGGTCACTCGGTGGGTTCCATGGTTTGGACCCTAACCCATAGCTGATCTGTTTTAAAAACTGGTTAGATTTCCCCAACCAGCAGCAGTGAGTGTCAACACAGCTCAACCTACGACTCACATAACCTGTTTAAAGAAAAATGACCAAAGTCAAATTAACTGCGCTATCAGGCCCGAGCATCACCAGACAACACGCTCAATCGAAGCCCCTAGGCCTTAGATTCTCTCACATCCAGCCGTTAGTTAATAGGGCTAGGACAGAACTCAAGTTTTGCAATCCTAGTCAGAAATAGATGAGCGTCGCCAAATCATGAATAGGGCCATGAATAGAATGGGTTAAGCTGGGCCAAATCTTGTACACGCCCAGTTGGTTTTAGTTATCAGGCCCACTATTTAAGGCCTAAAAATTCTGCCCGTGTTAAATATGTTTGTCCGGGCTGGGCACACGATTGGGTTTGTAATCATTTATATCTCCACCCCTTCTTTTTGTGTGTCAGAAATGCTTAACTTATGACTGACCCATATTTTATGTGGCTTGGGTTTGGCAGTTCAAATATAGTGAACTAGGATTGGATTAGCAATTTGTCATGTTTTGCCTCCCAGCTAAAGCGCCCTTCTTTCAATGGGGCATTTTGTAGAATTCTACACACACGTCATGTGTAGACCCATATGGCCCTCCAATGATGAATCCATCCAAATTTCTCATTCAAAACTCAAATGTCTGAGGACTAAGATTTAGCTAACTTTGAGAGGTTCATATAACAATACCTTCCAAGATTGGATGGATCCCACGTTTTCCTATATGGGTACAATTTTCTTCTTTCTTCTTTTGGTACCCCAGCTTCTTGTGACATGAGCCCACAAATATGAGAACAGAAGCCCACATACGTGAAAAGAGTGGCATAAAGTATAGGTTTGCTACCCATGTTTTGTGTTTGAAACCACCCTAGATTTGGCCAGTGCACATTTGTTTAGGTTTAGCGAGTGCTGCCCCGAGAATTAGGGTTTACTAGTACGAGTACAGTAAATGGTCATTTTTAAGAGGAAAGAAAAATCAAATAAAAAAGTACCATATTTCCAAAAACATTTCTACTTTTTACAAAAAAAAAAAAAAAAGGTAACTTCACTTTTCCATGCCAAAAGCTACCTTCCTAGGAAAAAAGTGGAAAACCTACGTTTTTCATTTCATTAAATGATAAAAATCCATTCACCTTTTGATTTTCATTTCTTGTCTTTTAATTTGACCATTCACTTCACCAGTGAAGTTACCAAACAAGCATAATAAGCGCATTTAGAAACTCTAAAAACAAGCTTTTATTTAATGATTTAGAGCTTTTGCCTCTAAAAATAAAAGGCCATTCGGAGCTGTCTTTTTTTTAAGAGCTTTTCTTAGCCATTTAAAGACGAGTTTGTGAAGATGTGAAGGAAGAAGAAATGCCTTGGTACCATAAATCCTATCCCCCCATGTAGGAATCTCAATTCCTTGCTAGCACATGAAACGGTTTTCACCCTTTTATGCACCAGATGCGAGAAAGACATTCTGCAGATAAACCCGATACATTTTCCATTTAACTTCTACAGAACTGCCGTTGCACAAAAGGGTCTTTGGGCGGAAAAAAGTACTATAAACATTAAGGATTGCTAATTTGTATCCTGATCCAGATTAATTGATTAAATCACTAGCGTGTCCAGTAGTTTTATTCTTGAAAGGGAGATGTTAGTTAAAATATTTTCTTCATTTAAACTAAACAAAATGATTTACTTGGATTCCCAGAATATTATTTCGCCTTGATCTCCAACTAACCCTAGTTCCTTGAGCCTCCTCTCTTGGTAGTACTCTAAACCATCCAACTCCATCTCCCTCTCTTTGAAGATTCTATCAATCTGACGCAACAGCATCTTTTCCCCAGCTCTTATCCTCACTGCTATTTCAAGCTTTGGGTCGAGAGTGCCTCCATCCATTAACTCTTCATCCTGCAGACACCATTCACAAAAGTTCACTTAATTAAACAAGCAAATGTTTTACAATGTTGCTATGTCCTACATCTTTCAAACGGTAAACTAAATGAAATATCTTTCAAACGGTAAACTAAATAAAATAAACAAACTACCTCTCAGCGATCAAATTTGGCCATTCAAAAATTATGTGATAGTGAGGAGGTCAACTGTAATTGCATAAAATATTTAAAATAGCCATGTGGGTCATACAGAACAAGATATACGGGCATCCTCTCTCTCTCTCTCTCTCTCTCTCTCTCTCTCTCTCACCCTCCTTGTAATATTTTAATCCTTCACTTTTCCTCTAAAGTTTCTTGCTAACTTTAGCTGGCAAAAGAACTGTAAAATGTAGTTTCTTAAAATATTATGTATATAGGGAAATATTCAAGTGGGAACTAATTCTCGCCGTGCTTCCATGAGAACTATGAGTGAGGCCTACCTAGCAACACATCCAAACTGTATACAAACAACGACCTTCCTTGAAAGTCACTAATCCTAAGGTTTGGCATCCATCCAAATGGATTTGACCATTGAATGGAGGGTTGAATCTTTTTTTGAATTTGAAGCCCTTAAAGTTGTGGGCAATTGATGAAAGGGTTAAGGGAATGGGATAGGGGTCAAACTTGATGCTTGTGGTGGTTCCACATAGATCTTTCCTTCGGCTGGTGCCATCCCCAGATGGGACCCACATGTAGACCTCATAAAAGTTCTCACGGTGACTCCGTGAGAACAATTCTCACTGGAACAAAAATATATTAGGGTTTGGGGTTTGGGTTGTGACAACAGTTTTATATTGGCAAAAATGATCATAGTTACGCACTCTGTCTATACTTGCTATAAAACAACGACCACCCTTCTAGATGGTATCAAGGATGCCTTTTTTAATGGAGATTTGCAAGAGATTCTTCACATAGTTCCTACTGGCTGTTCCTCTCCCCCGAAATTTGTTTGTCAATTAAAGAATTTGTTATATGGATTAAAACAGGCTACTAAACTTTTTGAATTGGCAACTTATCATGTGACAACTGCTGCCTTAAACTATTCCCTTTTCATTTACTTCATTTCCAGAATGGCAACTGTCCCACATCATTCCATATATTCCTCTAAACTGACTTATGATTCATGAGACATTGAAATGAACTAGGTGACTAAGGTTTCAACTTTCTAGTATCATAAAAGAAAGACAAAGTATACCTCTTCAACTGTAGTGTGATAGGCAGAAAGTGCAGAATTGCAAGCATCTCTAACCACCTGACATACAAGCTCCTCATTTGCACGGCTTACAGGCAATTCGAGGTGACCCCAAATTGAATTTCTAAAAATTGACTCCAAAAGGAATGCATCAGTTCCCCCAAGTGTGACCAAGCGCAGAAATGGAAGCATTGCCGGTGGAAGAGCATGACCTAGCACGATGTCAAAATAAGCTGTTTTTCCAAGACCATTAGACTCAGCAATGTCAAGCTTGTCACCAAAAAAGGGATCAGATTCAGGAATCTCCAGTGTCAAAGTATACGCATCCCGATCTGATCTTGACTCGATAAAACCATAGTCAAGAGCCAACTCGGCATTGCTCTTCTGCAGATCATACTGTATCAAGACCTGTCAAAAGGCCAAAATTATCAACAAATTAGATTAGCCTGATCATGTCTCAGTGAAAGTGATCCCATTCCAAAGCTTCTAAGAGTTAGAACTAATTCTCTAATTCTTTTATCCATGGGCAAGTATTTTTGGACTTTGGAGTTGCTTGGCTCCTTGACTCAGTTCAATCAAGCTATTGACAATATTTCTAGCCAATGCAATGCAAAAAGGATGCGTTGATTGACATGGCTATGAATATAATACACCAATTTACCATTTTTTTATCGGTAATTCATTTATCATTTTTAATGATTATTATTACTATTATTAAATGATGACTTTATTAATATCAAGGAATGTATAGAGTATTAGAGATACACACGAAAGAAGATTCAGACCCAAAACAACCCCCAAAGCCAAAAAAAAAACAGAAAAGCAAAAACTAAAGCACGAATAAGTGAACTGATCACATAGATGAGCCCAGTACATCTCTCAAAATCCTAATACTCCAAAGCTAGTTTGTCGGATCACTGTTGATGTAGGCCCGACTAATGGGCCCCATTTGAAAGTCTATATCCGCAGGCCCACATCCAAAGCCCAGTAGTGAAGATTAATTAATAATTGTTGCTTTATTAATAGTAGTTGCTTTCTTAAGTTTTAGAAATTGCTTTTATATTTTAGTTAGTATTCCTTATTTGGATTGAATTAGTTAGTTTCTTTATTTAGAAAGTAGTTCAGTTATAAATAGATGTAATCCCTTCTCATTATTTTTGAATTGAGATTTCAGTTTTCTTCTCCTAGTGGGTTGAATTTCTATCTTTGGTGTGAGACTTAAACAGTTTATACTAATTCTTTTGGCTTGGAGCCCGTGCTACTTCAACCGTCCAATATTTCTTACAAGAAAGCTCTGTATCAGTAGTTGAGGTTCCTTTCAAGTACTTCAATGCCTAATGCCTGGGCTAGGAAGGAGACTTCTTTAAGATTGTACAACAGGCCTGGGATATAAATGTCAACAGTACTCAAATGTACAAGGCGGTTAGAAAGCCATTTAATGTGAAGAAATGCCTCAGTCGATGGTTCAAATCCCAGCCTCCTGTCTCTGGAAATTAAAGTAGCCAGACAAAAGTTGGACAGCATTCAATCTCAGCTGGCGACTTCAAATCATTGTGCCTCTCTGTTTGCTAATGAAAAACAAGCTAAATTCCATCTTTCAAATCTCCTTATCTATGAAGAAAGTATGTTCAGGCAAAAGTCTAGAGACAAGTCCCTAAACCTGGGTGACTGCAACTCCAGGTATTTCGACTCCATCATTCAATCCAACATTAAGAAGTCTACAGTCCTTTCCATTAATGATTCTGAGGGCATTGGCTACTCAGACCCCTCCCAAATAGAGGCTGTTTTTGTAAATTATTTTCAAAAGATCTTAGCCCCTAAAGATTACAGGCCAAATACTAAAACTGATCTTTCAAATATGTCACTGGCAAAGTATCTTCCAATGATGCCGCTAAACTTCCTAGACCTGTTGACCTTCTTGAGATTGAAAATGCTATCAGGTTCTCAAATCCTCATAAATCTCCTGGCCCAGATGGTTTTAATGTGCACTTCTTTGAAGTGTGTTGGCCTATTATTGGAGCTGATGTCACCAAAACTGTACAGGGATCTTTCTGGAAAGGCAAACTTTTAAAACAAGTGAAACATACCTTTATTGCTTAAGTTCCTATGTGTGAAAATCATGAAACCCTGGCAAACTTCAGGCCCATTTCTCTGACTAATGAATAGTACAAAATCATCACATGGATCATGTCTAGTAGAATGAAGTTTTTCAAGGGAAACACATAAAACCGTGCCAAAGTGCATTCATTCCAGGAAGGTCAATCACAGACAGCTTCCTTCTTTCACATGACTTAGTTCACGGCTTCCACCTAGATAAAAGTACTCAGAAGATGTGTCTTAAACTTGACATCAGGAAAGCTTTTAATAGCTTGAGATGGGATTTCCTAGCTGCTGCTTTGAGAGCACTCAGTTTTCAAGACTTGGCCATCAGATGGATTATGGAATGTGTCGAGGAATTGACCTTCTCTATTCTAGTCCATGGAAAATCTTGTGGCTTTTTAAAGAGTAAACATGGTCTGACGCAAGGCTGCCCAATATCTCCTTATCTATTCTGTATAACAATGGAATTTTCTTTGCTCTTTTGTCTGAATGTGCTTCAAATGGTTTAATTCCAATTCCTTTTTCTATAGGCAATAGCACCATTTCCCATCTTTTTGCAGACAATGTTTTGCTTTTTTCAGTAGTGAGCATTCCTGTTGTCAGTAATTTGAAAAAATATTTTGAAGACATCAGTAACCATGCTGGTGTAGTGCAAATTGCGAGAAAATCTCCATTATTTTTTCAAATTGCAATGGAGGCATAAAAATGCTCTCTCCTCTATCCTCAATTTCCAGCAAAATTTTTTTCCAATGAAGTACCTAGGCTTTCCCCTATTTTCCTCCAGGCTAAAGATTGTTGATTGCATTCCCATCATTTCAAAATTAAGGCAATGTCTTGCTGGTTGGAAATCAAAGACTTTGTCCTACGCTGGTAAGGTTGAATCGATAAACTCAACACTATCAACTCCCCACATTTGCTGGTCAACTGCTTTCCCTCTTCTGAAGTCTTGTTTGAAACTGATGGAGAGAAACATTAGGGATTTTTTCTGGGTGAAGTTTGAGAAAAGAATCATTTAAAGCAAATAGCTTGGAAGTCTGTTTGCAAGCCTTTACAACAGGGTCGATTGGGTAACAAATCAGTACAGGCCATTGCTGAATGCCGATGCTGCTCTCAAAAGAGAAACCTGGATTATTGTGAATAAGAAAGACTCCATCCGGGTTAGGTCAGTCTATAACAAATACAAAAAGGAGAAATCTTTTTAGTATCTCAAAGTTTCTGGAAACACATTGTAGGGGTGGAGGGGTATTCTGGAAAAGTGCAAGTTGGAGCTCGTTCAAAGTCTTCATTTAATCAGCAATGGTGAAAATACCTCTTTTTGGTTAAACCCATGGCTGCCATGTGGTAGGTTAGTTGATGCTTTTGCCAATAGATCGATTTATGAACTTGGATTTGGCAGTGGGTTAAAGGTCAAGGACTTCCTTCAGGATGGTAACTGGCGGCTTCCTGCAGTATCTTCAATTATGCTTCTTGATATCTTTCAGCTAATTTCTAATGCTCCAGGTCCAGCCCTTGAGTTAGATGATGAAATCATTTGGAAGGCTACAGACGATGGAAAGTTGTCGCCAAAGTCTCCTCTGGATACTATTGTAGAGACACAAAGGCCCAAGCCCATGATCCAGGCTCATCATGGAAAGCCCATGACCCAGGACCATAGAAGACACTCCACATGAAGAATATTTAGGAGATATGGTCAATCTTGTACATAGCTGTAGAGATTATTACATTCCATTTTCTATTGTAATCACACATAATTAGTATGTAATTGTATCCTCAATTAGAGAACATAATGAATATAAATACCATAGTCGATTCTTCTCAGAGGTACGACAATATTCCCAAATATCTATTCTATTGTTCTACTTCTTCCTCGTAAACAAGGATTTACAGATCCTATCATGGTATCAGAGCTCCAGGCTCTCTGCTCCTAGCTCCTTCAAGCATCTACTGTGATTCTTCCTTATTACTGTTGTCCAGTATTCTACAAAAGAGACAGCTAGTCTATCTCTTTTCATATTCCGATCAACCAAGAAGGAAGCAAGCTTGAAGAACATTGCTTCTAGCAATCAAAGGATCCATCTCAGCCATTCAGACTCTTCGTTTCTGAAATCAAAAGATTCTGGTCATCTCCTTTCATACAGTCGACGGCCATATATCATCTAATCAATAGTGGGCCCCACCTCACAATCATAGCATCTCTAGAAAACTGCACCACTATGGTCGACCATTATTCCTAAGAATAATCCACATTTTTCTGGCATTTTATCTCTCCTAAAGGTTAGTGATTTACCCACTTCTGTGCTTTTCCAGCTTTCAAGAACTGTTTTAGTCTGAATGCTGTAATATTCAATCAGACTGTCAGAAATTGCTAGTTCCTCTTCTAAGGGTTGCGAAAATAGACCAGCAACAAACCTTGGAAGTCTGATTGAGGAAAACAATCCTCTTAAGAGCACCAATCGTCAGTCTGTTGTAGAATTTTTGCACGTCTTGCCTAGTTTTTTTCCCTTTTTTTTTTTTTTTTTGCCATTTTGCAAATTGCTCCAGTTCTGTTCACATTCTTCATAGCCTTCCTCCGGGTATAAGAATGGATAAAATCGAGGTAATCACTGTCAAGTTTAATGGAACCAACTACATGTCTTGGGCCTTTCATCTTAAAAACTATATTGAAGGAAAAGGAATGTTGGGGTATTTGGATGAAACCACCCCAAAACCAGTCACAAATTGCATTAGTACATCCAAAACGGATGATAACACCACCGCCACATGGAGTTGGCGTAATGCTAAGGTTATTACTTGGATTCTCAACTCGGTGGATCCCTCCTTCTCAATGGCTCCCCAAGCTTTTATGATATGTGGGCCCACAGGAAGAAAATTTATCATCAGCAGAACAAAGTTCGACGACTCTACTTGGATATTGAGCTAGCTCGATACTGTCAAAATGATAAGTCTGTTTAGAAATACTACAATGGGTTCCTAGCCCTGTAGATGGAGCGGGATCAAATGCTTCTTCAATTTGTTACGACAAATTTTCTTCTCCAGGCCCTCAAATTACAGGAGGAAAAGCATGTTAATCAGTTTCTTATGAATCTCAGATTTGAATTTGAACCGGTAAGAGTTGCTCTTATGAATAGAGAGCTTTCTCCAAATCTGGATACATGCGTTCAAGAGGTTCTCTGCGCAAAAACTCGATTGTTGTCTACTCACTCTCTCAATGAGGAACCTAAGGCACTTTTGACACCACCTTCTCCATCATCAGGTGATGTGACTATTATGTTAACTACTCGTGGTCAGAAACCACAGTGTTTTGAGTGTAAGAAATATGGTCATGTGGCCCTCAACTGCTGGAGGAAATCATTTTGTAACTACTGAAAGCAACATGGACATGTTCTCTCTAACTGTACACGCAGGACAGCAAAGAAACAAGATCCTTCTCAGAAGCACAGCTCCACCGCTCTTTAGGCCCAACAGAGCACCTCGCTTGACATGTCATCATCAGATACCGGTTCAGTCACTATGACTACTGCTTAGATTCGAGAGTTGATAAATTCATCTGTGGCCCGTGCGTTTACCTCCATGGGGATTAGTGGTTTGTCTTTTTCCTCTACCACTCTTTCTGCATTTCACTCCTCTACATCCCATTCTAAACAGGTAAAGCCCTCAACATGGTTTTTAGACTCTGGTGCATCCAATCATATGACCTCAGTAGCACAAAATTTGCAACACACTAAACCATATATGGGCCATGATTCAATTACCACGGCCAACGGTCAACAATTGCCCATTTTTGGTCTGGGTACTCTATCCATGGGCACCCTTAAATTATCTGATGTTTATTTTGTTCCAAACTTGGCTGCTAATCTAATTTCCATTGGCCAACTTGTTGATTGTGGATACCTTGTTCACTTCTCTCCCTCTGGTTGTGTAATATAGGAAAGACAAATTGGGAAGGTGATCGGGAAGGGGAGTAAACATGGCAGGCTCTTTCTATTGGACATGGCACATCCTTTGCTATTTGCCTCTTCATGGGTGTTTTCAATATAGTGTGGACCATTTGGCATAAACCCCTTGGTCATTTAAATAATGCAAATTTGCTTTCATTGTTTAAACTTGGTAGTTTGGGAAAATCTGTTACCTGTACTATGTCTACTTTTGCACAATTAAAATGTGAGACTTGTTGTATGAGTAAAAGTCATGTGTTGCCATTTCCAATCCATCATTCATGTGCCACTACTTCCTTTGATATTATTCAGATAGATGTTTGGGGTATTGCTCCTCAGTTAAGTCAACTAGGGCATAAGTATTATGTTACATTCATTGATGATCATTGTAGGTATACATAGATATATTTTTTAAAATCAAAATCTTTAGTTTTTTCAATGTTTTGCAAATTCTACAATTTGCTAAGCACTCAGTTTCAAAAGACAATTAAAATCTTACGTTCGAACTCCAGGGGAGAATATACCTCAAATGAATTCACCTCCTTTTTAAATGAGAAAAGGATCATTCATAACAAATCTTGCCCTCATACACCACAACAAAATGGAATCACAGGAAAGAAAAATCGTCACCTCTTAGAAATTGTCAAGACCCTCCTTGCTGAATCCCTAGGTCCTCCAAAATTTTGGTGTGAAGAAGCAAATACAGTTACACACTATCAACAGGCTTCCAAGTTCTATCCTAGGCAAAGTCTCCCCTTTTGAGTGCTTATTTGGTCACCCACCATCCTGTTCACATTTACAGGTATTTGGTTGCTTGTGCTTTCTTTATCTCCCACCCCTTGAGCGCAACAAGTTATCCCCACAGGCCACTCACTGCATGTTTCTTGGTTACAGTGATGAACACAAAGGTTTTCTTCATTACGATCACAAGGAATGTCGTCTACGTATCTCACGGAATGTTGTTTTCCTCGAACGTATTCCGTTTAATTCCTCCAATCCCCATCCTACCATCCAAGTCTCTTACCTGCCTCAATTCCAAACACTCAACTCTTCTCCAATGAATGATTACTTAGGTTTATAAGAGGCGCCCCAAACAACTACCTCCAGCTACGATGCCTTCGGATGCTTTCACTACCGATCCACCACTTAGGCCGATTCCTCAAGTACATGACATTTCCAGTACAAGTAAACCCACCTTGCGACGCTCTAGTCGTGAGTCCATTTTCCCATCTAGATATGGGTTCCCAATGTTGTTTACTTCTTCAGAACCTACCCCCATATCCACTTCTTATTCTCAAGCTACTAACATTCCATGTTGGCAAGATGCTATGACAGATGAATTATTAGCTCTCGAAATGAACAATACTTGGGAAGTGGTGCCTCTTCCTTCCAATACTCGGTAGCAAGTGGGTCTGTTCATTGAAATTCATACCTGATGGCAATATTGATCGCTACAAAGCACGACTCCTCGCCCAAGGTTATAAACAAGAGTATGACATTGACTATGAAGAAATATTTGCCCCAGTAGCCAAAATGACTATAGTACAATGTCTTCTTGGCGTTGCAGCAGTTCGACAATGGCCTCTGTGGCAATTAGACGTCAAAAATGTCTTTTTGCATGGCGACCTTAAGGAGATTGTCTATATGCGTCCTCCACTAGGACATACATGTTCGCCACGACATGTCTGCAAACTGAAAAAATCTTTATACGGACTTAAACAGGCTCCCCGTGCATGGTTTGAAAAGTTCCGCTCTGTCATCATTGCAGCATAGTTTCATCAAAGTCCAAATGACAACTCTCTTTTTATTCGACAAACCTCCTCTGGGTGCACTATTCTCTTGATCTACGTTGATGACATGATAGTAAGTGGCAATGATGTGGCTGGCATTTCTAACCTCAAAACTCATCTCATGAAATCCTTTATGATGAAAGATCTAGATCCTCTCATTTACTTTTTAGGACCTGAGATTTCAAGAAACAAAGATGGTATTCGGGCAGTACAAAATAAATATGCTGATGACTTACTCCAATCGGCTAGACTTGGTAATGCCAAAAGGCCCAAAACATTTGCCACACCCATTGAACTCAATGTTAAATTCAACAAAGATGATGGGCCACCTCTTGAAGACCCTACCTTGTTTCGACTAGTGGTTGGTAACTTACTATATCTAACTATGACTAAACAAGATATCTCACATGCTGTTCATACCGTCAGTCAATACATGAGTGATCCTCAAAATATGCATCTTCAAGCTGTTTTCAGGATTCTTCGTTATGTCAAACGCACATGTGATCGTGGATTGTTTTATCCGACCACTTCTTCATTACAACTTCAAGCATATGCTGATGCAAATTGGGCAGGCTAACCTGACTCATCGATCTACAACTGGCCATTGTATGTTCTTAGGACCCTTTCTCGTCTCATGGAAGAGTAAGAAACAAAGCACTCTGTCCAAATCAACCGCTGAAGCTGAATATCGGTCTATGTTGTTTGCAAGTAGTGAAATTATTTGGATGTGTTGTCTTCTTCATGAGTTTGGCGTTTTCCTGGAGGAGCCTACTCCTCTTTATGCTGATAACATGAGTGCCATCAGAATTACCAAGAATTCCGTTTTCCACGATCGAACTAAGCATATAGAACTTGACTGCCACTTCATTCGTCAACATTATGTCTCCGAAAAACTGTGTCTACCTTATGTTTCCTCCAACAATCAATTGGCTGATATATTTACAAAAGGTTGCCTTGGGATTGACATGACTATCTCATCTCCAAATAAATGCTTTGTTCCACCCTGCACCAATTTGAGAAGGATTGTAGAGACACAAAGGTCCAAGCCCATGATCCAGGCTCATCATGGAAAGCCCATGATCCAGGACCATAGAAGACACTCCACGGGAAGAATATTTAGTAGATATGGTCAATCCTGTACATAGCTGTAGAGATTATTACATTCCATTTTCTATTGTAATCACACATAATTCGGATGTAATTGTATCCTTGATTAGAGCACATAATGAATATAAATACCATAGTCGATCCTTCTCAGAGGTACAACAATATTCCCACATATCTATTCTATTGTTCTTCTTCTTCCTCGCAAACAACTATCTCTCAATCAACCATTTCATGGGCTGACAAAATTTGGTTCAACAGTTGCATCAAGAACCATTCAACTTGTAGTTGGATGGTTATTTCAAATGGTCTGAAAACAAGGGCCCTTCTTGCTTGTGGAAATTTAATTACTGATATGTCTTCCTGCCTCTGTGGTCACAATTATGAATATTCTGGCCACCTGTTAATTGATTGTAACTAAAGCTGGCTTGTTTGGGCTTCCATCTCTTCGAAATTTAACATCCATAATTTAAACTTCAGTCTTCAGCTCCATCCATGAACAACTGGAAGGGTTTGTTAGCTCCTGTGATGCAAGTAAGAATGCGAACCTAATGTTAGCCAAACCATGTTTTAACGGCTTTTGTTTGATCTAATTACCAGAAAAAAACGCTTTTGTTTGATCTATTTGGAAGGAACGAAATGGGAGGATTTTCAGAAGAAATTCAAGGCTTTGGAACCTAATTCTCAAATATATTCTATCACAGGTGCGTGCAGAAGCCGCCTTCTCGCAGTTAGATGTATCTCCTGTGCTAGCACAGCTTGGGATTTTCCACCTCCAACTGCTCCTCTTGTAAGATTTCTAGACCAATGGTGATGCTGGTCAGTGGAACCTCTTCGTCTCCAGTCAAGAGGGTTTCTCAGTTGCCATCCTACGGTGCAACCAAAACTCTATCCTCTGGTCTCATTGCTTTGAAGACATAAATGAATTTTTAGCTGATCTCAAACTTCTTCATGTTGCTGCAAAAGAATCTGCTTCCTTTTCTATGTTGACAGTAAGTCAGTGCATCTCTATTATTGATCCAAAGTGCTCTCCTTGGCCTTGAATATTCATAGCTAGGAGGATTGCAAAGTTTGCAATCTCCAACAATTTCTTGATCGTCTGCAACATTGATGTAGAAGCTCATTCGTGGTCTAGGCCTGCTCCTCAGATGAGACAGAGAAACCATCAGGCTCCTTTTCTGTTTGGTCCATCCACATGTCATGGCTAGGGGTGGTTGTTTTTGTTAGGCCCAACTTCTTTTGGGTCATCTTTGTTTTGTTGCCCACTTTGTGGGTACTTGGCTGCCCCAGCCAGTGGGGTTTGTTTTTTCAGTTGGCCTGGCTTGTGGGTCCTTTCTGGCATTGGCATTTTTGGCTGGTGGGCTCTTGTTTTGCAATCCGGGGATAGCTTTCCATTTCATTCTTTGCTGT
This sequence comes from Sextonia rubra, assembly GCA_037013555.1. Lineage (NCBI taxonomy): Eukaryota > Viridiplantae > Streptophyta > Magnoliopsida > Laurales > Lauraceae > Sextonia > Sextonia rubra. The sequence continues at coordinate 60,203,141 of JASUAD010000008.1, forward strand.
ATCTTTCCTTGGAATATACACAATTTATCAATCCCCCAAAAGAGCCAATTATTGAGAAGATCCTGCTATATCTCCCTAAAAATCCTAATACCCAGACCCATCCTCCTTTGGTTTGCCCAGCAAAGTCCATTTGACAAAACGATACTTCTTGACCTTGCTACTTTTACAAAGAAATCCAAGCTGTAGTCTTTCAATATGCTTGGAGACCTCCGATGGGATTAGAAGACAAACGTGAAATCGGTTGGATGATTTAAAAGGGCTGCTTTGATGAGACTGTGATGCAGCCCTAGGGTTAGGGCTTGCGTGGAGGTGCCTGAGCACGTGTCCAACGACACTTCGAACGGTCACAAAGGACTTCAACACACACGAGGAACACCTCTGGGGAAAACCCAATTCTATTAATCAACTAAATCTGAGAAGCTCTTCTCTACAAAGCCATATATATAGTAAAACAATCTTAATAAGCAAGAAAACCCTAGGCTAAAAATGGAAACTTTCTTAATAATAACAATAAGAATCCTAATCTAATTTGAAGAGGTCTGATGTGCCCTAGACTGCATCATCCTCCCCGGGTTGAAAGAAGAGTTCGTCCTCGAACTCGATGCTGCTTCGGGTTACCAGTGTAAATGTGTTGGACATGAAGGACATCCTTTGTGGCAGCTTTCCAGGAATTCTTCTTTGGCGGTTGTGGTTTCTCAGGATGAAGAGTAACTTGCTGTCCACCATGCATGAATGTATAGGTGTTGTCGCGCATACCATGAGTTCCATTCTTGTCATACATCCACGGACGGCCCAACAAGATATCACCACTATCCATAGGTAGCACGTCACACCAGATTGTATCCTTGTAAGTCTCACCAATAGCAAAAGTAACTTTGCAAGTATGTCGAACATGCGCTCGATCACCATTCATGAGCCACTTGACAAAATAAGGACGGTTATGCTTATAAACTTTCAATTGGAGGCGATCAACAAGAGCCTGGGAGATGAGATTTTCACAACTTCCACTGTCAATAACAACTGTGCAGTTTTGTCCCTGAATCATTCCTGTGGAACGGAAAATATTTTTGCGCAGCCACTTATGCTCAACAGTTGGTGACGCATCCTTGAGGACAATAAGAGCATCATCTGGCGGCTCTGGATCGGTGAAGTCAATATCCGCAGTGTCAATATCCTTGGAATTGTCAATTTCCTTAGGATCAGTGTCAATATCATCTCGGATATTGTTATCAGCACCTTCAATCCCAATTAGATGTATGCGCTTTGGACAATCTGCGGCGCGATGCCCGTGCTGGTGACAATGGAAACAAACCATCTTATTTTGACCTTCAGTCCTAGCAAAAATCTGTCCATTGGATTTAGCTTCTTGTAAAGGGTAATTCTTTGGCTGAGCCCATTTGGATTTTTGTACTTGATGATTTGCAATTCCCTCAGCCTTGACAGCATGTTGGATGAGTTCATCGACATTATCAAAATGTTGGAAGGCAAGGATATGCTGAATGTCTAGTCTCAATCCATTGAAAAATCTATCAACTACCACATCATCATCTTCATTCAAACCACAACGAGCTTGCAGAGTTAAAAATTCCTCAGAATATTCAACAACTGACTTGGACCGTTGTTTCAAGTTTTGAAAACTAGAACGGAGATCTCTTGCATAGTTGACAGGAAAGAATTTTTGTTTCAAAATATTTTTCATCTCTGTCCATGTATCAACAGGGTCCATGTTCTGATTCCTCCGTTTTCTTTGCAATTCAGCCCACCAAGTTGCAGCATAATTACGAAATCTAGTAGCAATCAGTGTGACTTTATTGTGCTCAGTCATTGGCTTATGTGCGAAAATATTTTCCACGCACACTAACCAATCCATAAATTCAGCGGGCTGCAATTTGCCATCATATTCAGGAATCACAATTTTAATCCCTAAGTCTCGATCAGGATTATTAACTGGTGGATCCCGTTGATTCCGAATATTTGCACCATCATCACGGTGGTGATGCACACGTTGATGATTTTCCAAATTTGTCACTCTAATGTCCAATTGCTGCAAGGTGGTGTGCATGCCATCAACTTTTGCAGATAATTCTCTAATGGCACTACCAAATCTTCTAATGAAGAAGATGAAGATTCAACATCCACTTGCTTCTTCGGAGGCATTTGTAATGTAAAATTGAAATTTGACTGACCTGATGTGCAGATCTATTCTTCAAAAGGACAGAGTGGAAATCGGAGCACAATTGATGTTGATCTTGCAGACACAAATGGACCAGAACTCTTTTAAGAGGAATGTCGTTTCTGGACCGTTGTGTAGATGGGCTCACCGAACGCAGGTCAAGTGTACCCGACTTGAGAACAACACGGGCCCAAAACTGATGGTTTCTCTCTCGGTCTTCGTGACGAGAAGAGGGGAATAAGAAGAAGGACTTGGCCTTTCGTCGGTGGATGCAAGAGGAGAGCGATGACAAGAGCAGGGGCGTCTCGGCTGGCGACGACGGCGAGCGGTAGGGGAGAGCGATGACAATAGCAGGAGCGTCTCGGCTGGCGACAAGCAGCGTCAGGCAGAGGCGGAGGGGGAAGTCCCGGTGCAGATGGGACAAGCAGCGTCAGGCAGAGGCGGGCACGGCGACTGCGATGAGGGCAAACGGCAGCGGGTTGTGGTTGCAGAGCGAGATCTAGATACACTGCTCTCTCTCTGTCTCTCTCTCTCTCGCGGCGCTGCTTTTGCTCTTTTTTGTTTTGTTCCTGTTTCGGCTCCTGCGCCTCTCTCTGCGGCGTCAGATCGGGGGTGGGAAAGATTAGGGTTTTGTGGGTTTGGGTCCCGGGGCTGTGGATAGGGTTGTGCTCCGCTGACGGTCGAAAGGATAACAGTCAGGAAGGGTTTTCGAAAGGGGCCGGCGTCTGGATTTTGTGGATTGAAAAAGGGGGTTGTCTGGGATGATGGAATGACGGGGTTTGGATTCCGGCAAGGTTCTTGGGAACTCTGGACTGTGTGGGAACCGGGTTTTGGTGGTGGGTCTGGGTAGACAGAGGCGTGTGGTTGTTGGTCTTCTGTGGCGAAGATGGTGGGGCGAGTAGGGATTGGGGACTGTGGCAAGGGGATTGGGATGATTAGGGTTTTGGGTCGGCGAAGGGTGTCGAAAAGGGGGTGGGCTGTGGTGGTGATGTCAAACGGCGGGGACTGCGATGGTGAGGCTGGGCGTGGTGGTTGTCTGTGATGTTGAGGCTGCGACAGTGGGGTGGTGTTGCTAGGATGGATGGCAGGGTGTATCGGTTATGGGAGGAGGCAGGATGAGATGAACAGTGGATGGGATGACAACTTCCGGGAACAACCAGAGGGCTCCCGGGGACTGGATCGGAGGCTTTGATACCAATCTGATGCAGCCCTAGGGTTAGGGCTTGCGTGGAGGTGCCTGAGCACGTGTCCAACGACACTTCGAACGGTCACAAAGGACTTCAACACACACGAGGAACACCTCTGGGGAAAACCCAATTCTATTAATCAACTAAATCTGAGAAGCTCTTCTCTACAAAGCCATATATATAGTAAAACAATCTTAATAAGCAAGAAAACCCTAGGCTAAAAATGGAAACTTTCTTAATAATAACAATAAGAATCCTAATCTAATTTGAAGAGGTCTGATGTGCCCTAGACTGCATCAGACTGATCCTACAATGGCCGCTTTTATGAGAGTAATCCTACCTCCGAAGGGTGAGTATTTGGCCTTCCAAGTAGTTAGCTTCCTTCCCAATCTTTTAATTGCTACATTCCATAAAGATCTAGAGGCTACTACTCAACAAACAAGCAGGCTAAGAGAAGTGAATGGGAGTAAGGATATGCGGCCCGGCCTGACATTGACTATCCTAGCCATGGGCCATGTTGGGGCAGGTGGCCATGGCAGCATGGCCCAGTGCCTGGTAGGCCTAGGCCCATGAATGGCCTGGCCTAGCATCATTGATGATCGAATGGGCCTATCTGCAAAATTTTTAGGGTTTTGGTCAGATGGTGGACGCATTTAAAGGCCTATTTATGTATTGAGGCTTGAAAATTAGTGAGATAATGGTATTTATGGCCATGAATCAGTAGCATTTATGGCCTCACAATTTTCAATGAGTGTTTATGTGGTGTCTATAGTCTCATTTAATGCCTCATACAGGTTTCAATGATAATATAAAAAAATTAAAAAAAATACCTGTGGGCTAGCACAGGTCATGGAGGGCATGGCAAGAGCTTGGCCATGCCAGCTTGGGCATGGCACGGCATGGCTGGGCCAGCCATTTCATAAATGGCAGGGCCTATTTTATTTACTTGGATGGGAGAGTAATAGCTATGCAACCCAAGAGCAAAACTAACCAAAAAAAAGGGCTATTAGAGACGATGGACCCTTAACCAATTAATTCACTTTTGAAAAAGAATTAATCTTTAATCTGGAGGAGACTGCTTCAAACATAGGTAAAGCATTATGTTAACTTCATTTTCAATGATTACTAATACAAGAAGATTGGGAATTTATTTTCTAACAATTTTTTGTGGGCTGAAATAGAAGGGAACACTTGTAGAGAAGAAAAGATTCACACATTTGAAGTTCTATTGATGTGTGAGAGTATGAGTTTGGTAAATAAGAGGAATCCTTAATGGGACTTTTTTTTAGAATTTTAATTCTCCAACATTCCATATTTTGATATCTTTTAGATTTTTCTAGAGACATGAAATTTGCCACTGCAGTAGTTCAAGGCTTAAAAACTGGCGCCAACAACATTGATTTTCAATCATGCATAGAAAGCTTGATTGGAACTCTAGCCATAGTCAGATAAATAGAAGTTCTCCTTCCATTGTACAAAGCCCAAGATACAGCTCCATCAGCGTAACCCTTTTTACTTTTACTTTCACATTTTTTTTGGGGTACCATCGGCATATCCATTGCTTTGGATCCCAAGTAGCCTACTTATTTAGTAAGTCTAGTACAAAATTCAGCGGTGAAATGGCGATCCTCTTGTCAGAATGAGCAATCTCAAAGGATCCAAATCCTTGATTTCAAATGCTTCAGACAAATACTTTGGATAACTTTTCAGTAGATTGCAAGTAATGATGACATTATCAACACATACAATTATAGTGGTTGTTTTCCATCATTTTTTAACAAACCACACGTGATCAACTTTTAAAAAGACAGAAAATATGGATTGCAATTTCAGTGGACATATACAAAGTGTCGAAAATACTGTCAAAATTGAAACCTATGAGATACCACGTAGAGATTCTTTTCAGTACTTAGGCTCGATGATTAGTAAGGATGGGGAGATTGACGAAGATGTATAGTATAGGATAAAAGCTGGATGGCTGAAGTGGAGACTAGCTTCTGGAGTGCTTTGTGACAAACAAATGCCAACGAAATTGAAGAGCAAATTTTACAAGATAGTGGTTAGACCAACTATGACATATGGAGCAGAATGTTGGCCAATTAAGAAGATGCATATACATAAGATGGATGTAGCGGAGATAAGAATGCTTAGGTGGATGTGTGGTAAAACTAGGAAAGATAAAATTAGAAATGAACGCTTTCGAGAGCATTTAAGGGTAACACTAATAAGGGATAAGATTAAAGAAACCCATTTAAGATGATTTGAGCATGTTGAGTGTAGGACAATAATGGTACCAGTGAGAAAAAGTTTAGCTATACAGGTGAATGACCCATCAAAAAGTAGAGGTAGGCCAAAGAAAACATTGATAGAGGTTATTAAATTAGATTTGAAGAAGTTTAACTTATGTAAGGATTTGGCCTAAAATAGAACAGAATGGAGAAATAAAATTCATGTAGCCAACCCCAACATGGGTGAAATAGGGCTTTGATAATAATGATGATGATGATGACATGTGACCAACTACTCAACAAGAGAAAATGCTTCTTCGACATCCATCCCTGGTTTTGAGTAAGACCGCCAGGAACCATCTAGCCTTGTACATCTAAATTGAGCTTTCTAGCCAATCATTCATAATTAAAACCATTTACAACAAGGCGTTCTTACCTTCAAATCTTCCTCCATTGCGTGTTTCCTAATGGGGTAATGAAGGCTCTTTTCAGAACATGAGAACAAAATATAGATAGAGCCTTCAGAAAATAGTTTAAAGATAAGGGGAATGAATGATAGGACACAAACCATCTTGGATTTGTTCTATACACAAATATGTGTTATCAACTTCAGGAGAACCAATATCATTGCAATCTAGATATGAATAAATGGAGAGTCACCTTACTCTAATAGACCACTTGATTGATGATTTACAACACTTGCAGGCTAATTAATGCAGGACAGACCCATGGTCCCCCATGGGTTGACCTGCTTTGGGCCCAACCCACCTATCTTAGTCTATTTAAGATTTTTATTTGGTTATTTGTGTTTTAAGTTATTTTAATGAGATGTTTTAATCGTGGCTGTCCAATTGATTGGATGGTCCAGATTAGTCCTAGGGTTATGTCTTCTAAGTATTTAAGCATTGTAAAGCTTCTTTGGCTAATAGTAAATGATTTATGATTAATGAAAAGGTGTTGGGATTTTCCCCAAGTTTCTTCAAGCTCTCATCAAAATCTCTAACGTCTCCTGGACTAGAGTTCGGTAAGAGCCCAATTTCTCTAAAGCCTCCAGATCAGAGTTTGGTGAAAGCCCAAATTTTCCCCCCGCCCCGCACCTCTCTCCGTTCTGCATTACTATATCGTCTTTCCTTGTCTAACACGTCTTTAACACCAGCAATTGAACAATATCCTTAATAATTGGATTAGAATTGGATCCATGAGATTCCTCCTGACTTGTACTGCTATCCTAAAATATTGGTTTGCATCACTTTTTCTTTCCAACATATTCTAGTGTTTTGATATTTAAGAACACATTTTTCCTTGCTGTTTCTTAATATTTATCCAGTGATATCAACATGATCATATGACTGCATGATTCCGGTGTTTGACCAGACTTACCTGCTCACCAGCCTTGACAGCTAATGGTGTTCTCAAAGAAAAAATGAGTTCCTTTGAGAAAAGACCTGTTCCTTTGATCTCCCAAGCAACATCTTCAGAAGTTATGCTGGAACCATGGTTTATCTGATCAAGTTCAATGGTGAAAATACAAAGAAAATGAGACTAATAAGGAAGCGTAACATCACATAATAGAATTAAGATGTCATATCAAGAAACTGCTAAACAGGAGTTTGAAAAAAGATGAAAACTTGATTTCTTTTGATGACAATATCAAAATCCAAACATATAAAAAGATGCACACACAATTTCATATGGATTTTTAGGGCATATTTTTCACCATGTTTTATGGTGCTAAGTAATTTTTTTTAAACCATTGATGTGCTTCTCATGTAAGAGAAAATACTGAGAGCAGCCTAGCTCCTGTAAAATACCTAGCCTATGCAGCCCAGCTACAATTAATCCTGCCTCTTCATGCTCAACCTCCACCACCCACACACACAACCAAATAAAATAAAAATGAAAAATAATAAAAGAAAAAAAACAATATCATTATTGTAGTAATTGTCAAAACAATAAAGCCTTATCCAATCAATCCGGGATTGGCTAAATTGACAGAGTATGGATTTCAAAAGAAGAAAACTGAGAAAGGTGAATTCTGAGTGAGTGCCAACCCCTTCGGAGGCCTCCTCAAAAATATTTTGCACTCTATCTTAGTCTGTTTATAGTTAATGATTCCCTTTTGATTGCGGTATTAATGTATTATACAACTAATATCAAAGAGAAAAGGAAACCAAATTATCGTCATTGGTTGTTAACTTATCTCCCAAACAGCAATAGAAGTGAGATCCAAATATCTAATTCTATCCAAGTAGGATGGGCCCCATGACCAGATTTGACAACCACTTGAACCCCAACCCATCCCCCACCCAACTCCAAAAATAAAAAATAAAATAAAATAAAAAAAGAACCCTTATAAGTTGATGCCAAGGAATTGACCAGCATCATTTTGCTTAGCATTTGAGGACAATTCCTCGGTAAAGCCTTGGTAAAGATATTGTCAGTCTAAAGATCCGTAGAAACAGGTGGGAGAGGAATCGCATGCTCATCAAACACATCTCGAAAAAATGACAATCTACTACAATGAGGATAGTCCTTTCATGAAAAACTAGGTTTTTGGGTGATCCAAATATCTACTAGCGTTGTTAGCACAAAGACAAGTAGGAGAAGTTTATGGAAAACCCAATTCTGATAAGAGCTGTTGAAGCCAAATGACTTTGAAACAGGCAGAAGAATAGCTCTGAATTCAGCTTCAGTGGATGACTTGGACACTTGCTTCTGTTTCTTGAACTTCCAGGAGATGAGTGCACTACCAAGAAACATACACTGGTCAATTGTAGATTGGTGGGTATCCAAACACCCCACCCAGTCAGCATTGCAAAAACCTTGTAGACCAATTGGAGAGTCAGTCGAGAAATATAAGCCGTACTCAATAATGACAAGTATATATTGAACAATCTGTTTCACAGCTACCAAGTGGTGTGACATGGGGCAGTCTATGATGCCCAGTTATGGCAGAAACATGACACACAACAGGGACACAGATTTTACACAAACAATGAAGTATCAGTATGACAATATATCCTCCTATTTTGAACTATCTGCACATCATAGTGGGTAGTAATAAATTGGCTTTCCAAATTAACAGCATAAGAATCGTCTGGGCAAGTAATAGTCAAGTAGATGAGGCTGAGAGGCTCTCAACAAGGCGTCGATAAACTATAGGATCAACAAGAAGTTCACCATCATCTCATTGATTCTTGACATTTACTTCCAAAGGAGTGTTAACAGGAATAGAATTCTCCAAGCAGGGTAAGGAAATCAAATGCTTAGCATGTTTCTAACTTACTGTTGATTGATAACGATACCACCTTTCAAAGTATGGACCTCCAAGTTAAGACAGTATTGAAGAAGACCAGGACCTTTCATATAGAATGAAGTACACAGCATATGTTGGATATGCCATATCTCTTCCATATCAAAGCCGATAATGATAGTTTCATTAACATAGACAAGGAAAACTGCCATACCAGCTGAAGATTATCAAAGATGGTAACATAGGTCAACGTATATTAGCCCATGTATACTAAATAGGCCTTGACCCATTATATTGTTAGAATCCACATGGGTAGGACTTGGTCAAAGATGTAATCCAGTACAAACCATTCTTACCCTTTATGTATGATTCTATAGCTGTACATTGGGTTGTAATTGGATTAATTTGAGCCTTAATTAAGGCAATTGGAAATTATAAAAAGGAGGGAACATCGACTCCCAAGACAGTTTTTCCTTTCCACAAAACTCCTCTCTGCATTTTAGTGTTATGGAATGACAAAAGAAACATGGATGGAAAAGACTTATGAACTGTGTTGAAAATTTTCGAACCAAGCACCGAGGGCTTCTTTAAGTCCATAAAGAGAGTACCTAAACCAGCAAACCTCACGTTCCTAATTACTGTTAACCCGTTGGAAGCTTTATATAAACCTCTTCTTTATGATTGCTAATGATGAAAAGCATTCTTGACATCCATTTGGAAGAGTGACCAATGACTGACATGCTACAATGAAAAAACTATTCTCTCACAATGGTCATCTTTGCTACGGAAGCATATGTCTCTTCATTGGGCTTCTTTAAGTCCATAAAGAGAGTACTTCAGCCTGCAGACTTCACGTTCCTAGTTACCATTAACTCCCACTGGAAGTTTATATATACCTCTTCTTTATGATTGCTAATGATGAAAAGCATTCTTGACATCCATTTGGAAGAGTGACCAATGACTGGCATGCGGCAATGAAAAGACTATTCTCTCACAGTGGTCATCTTTACTATGGGAGCATATGTCCCTTCAAAATTAATATGATATTCTTGTCGATTGCCAAGAGAAACAAGATGTGCATTGTAATGATTGAAAGATCCATCAGACTCAAGTTTGATTAATAAAATTTGCATGTACTTGGTTTAGTCTAATTTAGACATTCAGCAATATCCTCCCAAGAGTTGTTTGTAGCAAATGCATCAAGCTCTTTTTGCATTGCCTTTTGACAGCAGGGTTGTTTTACACATTTGGTTCGTCACACAAGAACCAAGCACATTGAAATGGAATATCATCAAATGGAACATCATTTCATTCATGAGAAAGTACTTGATGAACCAATTGAAGTTTTGGAGGTGAGAAGCAATGATAAGGTCTCTCACAGTTTTACCAAGTCACTTTGCAAAGGGCCATTCGAATTTCTTAGAGCAAAACTTAGTCTTCTTTTTAGAAAGTCACTTAGGGGGAGTGTTAAATTTTAAGGTGCATTTTCTAGAAAATCCTTAGATTCTTAGATTCATGTTTCATTTACATTTTATTTTGAATGTTGTAATGAGGTTATTAATGTAATTTTGTGTGTTCAGGGCATTATAGTCTTTTGCACATGGATCCCACTTGCACATGTTTAGATGACACATCACTCTCTTAATTTCTGTAACACCCAAACTCAATTTAATTATGATTAGCATCAATTAATGATGATTAGGTGCTAATTGGGTTAGTTTTAGTGTTAACAAAGCGGTTTAGGGGTTTTGAGGGGACCTAAATAGGTGGTTTTTGTAATTTTGACTTTTATTTGGAATACGGGGGGTTGAGTGTGAGTGTGGGAATGAGATTTGTTGCATCGGGTAGAGCATGTCATGTGCATCATCTTTCATGTTTTGACTTTTAGCCCAGGGCCATTAGGAAGATCATTCCCGACTCAAAAACACTTTTCTGAAAACTATCTTAAATGAAAAAGGACTTTTTATGTAAATTTCAGAAGCCTGTTTTATTTAAAACAACCCAGCCCTCTCATATCGATCCTTCTCTTCTTCTCTTCACTTTAGCCACAACTCCCTCATCTCCTCCCATCTCCCCTTGGCAAGAGCGGCCCTTAGAGATCTTACATGTGAGATTGGGTGAGCCCATCTTCTTCTCCATCATCTACCTCATCTTCTCCAAGCTTTAGACTCCTAAAACCCATCTTCATTTCTTCCCCATTTGCAGAATAGGTAAGATATTTTTCTTTCTATTTCTTTGGTTTGAAATGAGTCAAGGAGACACTATTTAAGTTGCATGCATCTCATTTTGACATTATCTTCCATTTCCATCACTTGTAGGGTTGTGCATGTGCTTAGGAATTAGCGTATTCTTTCCACTAGATGTGATAAGGGCAATTAAGCTTGAATTTGCTAGATTGGGACCCACAACATTGTGACAAGGCAAGTAAAGTCAGTTATACTCTTGTTATGTGATGGAATTTGTTTGATTCTTGAGTTTCATGCTAGAAAACCATGCATAGCACAATGTATTTGTTATTATTCACTTGAATTGCGGAGCATTAGGGTGTAATAAGAGAATGAGGAATATAGGCTTAAAATGAAGTCCATGTGCAACTCACAAAGGCGGATGAATGGGCAAAATTGTTTGCAGGAAGAAATCACCTGAAGCTAGTTCAAGCTTCAGAATTTCTGTAGCTCTCGGCAAGCTGAGAGATTGGACTTTGGCAACCTTCCGTGGCCTTTTCAGAAGCATGTCATTTTTTAGGTTGTTCATCGGTGAGCTCCTCAGCTCTCCTCAGCTAACCGAGCACCTCACTGAGGGTCACCAACGGGCTCCCCAAGGAGCAAACCAAATTTTGAGAATATGCTTGCACTTCGGCTAGCCGAGCCTTCTATAGCTAGCCAAGGAAGTCCTGAAACTTTCGGTATGTTAGGTGGATTAAGAGACCAAGTTGGGACCATAGTTTGGGAACCTAAACCCTAAACAAGGACCAACGGTTTAACCCAACATAGGTGAAGGATTGAGCTACTATCACCTATGGAGATCACTTGGTCCAATAGCAATTAGGTGCCACACCGAAGGTGCTGGCCTAAGGTGAATGGTGTCCATCAATTTGTGCAACACCAAGGTTAAAATAGCACCTTGACACCAAGAACCCTAGGAGTACACCGTATTGGATGGCCAAGCCAACAGGTGATCCTAAACTTGAAATTTGGCTAATATTCAATCTGATGCATTCATGTTGCTATTAGCTATGCTTATATGATGACCTCTGCATGATTTTATTCACGCTTCTATGATAACCTGTTTCACAAATATCGCTTCCAAATATTATTGGTCATTTTGGTTATATTAAAGGAATTCTTTGCCATAGTCATCCAGTGTTCATGAATATGATTCCTAATGTATGTCATTATTCTATATCATAATTCAATATAATCCAATACGTATGACAAAGTCTATGAATGATTTATGTATATGATACGGAAGTCTAAGTGATGATTCTTACTACTATGACTCGAATGTGTCGACACCACTTAGCTTTGACCCTAATAAAGCCTCACGAGGCTGAGTGTGGGTTTAGATACGAAATGGCCTAGCTGCAGACTAGTAAACGATATGGGACTTGACCGATACTTCATGGTCCATGATGGAGGATCTCAGGCCCTATGCCTCCTAGTGGTACCCCTTGTGATATGACATGTGTGCTCTCTTCCAAGGTCACACCGTCACAACCAAAGCTGGGAGAAATTAACTAAATGTGTGTTGCCAATTAGTATTGTTGACCTGCATCTTATATGATTCTTACGTTCATATGTACTCATGCATACCTTTATACCTAGTTTCGCTACATCACCTTCACATGATCAACATGTCTTTTAATCATTTGATATTACATGCTTATGTTTATGATTGTTTTACTTACTGGTCCATTGTGTCTAATAGTGCTGTTCTCGATGTTACAGGTACAGACACTGACCCCATTACCGAGGAGCTTGAGGCAGTTGAGGAGACGCCCCGACAGCTAGCTGAGTGGACTGCGGATGACGTCTTCTAGACGTCAGCCCTACGGAGTGTCGCTATTTGATTTGAGTGTTTGTTGTGGCTGGCCATATGGTGGTCTGCATTATGTCTATGCTGTGGATTTGTGTGTTTCTTGGCTATGTTCACACTTGCTTAGATCTTGATGGACATGTTGGGTTATGTAAATGACATTTGTAAACCTCTATGTCTTGCATTGGAACTTTAATGCATTTAGACACGTTTATGCTCTTACTCTTTCCCTATTATTTATTTTATGCCTATGTCTCATTGGAAATGCTATGACATAGGTGAGTTATACAAGCTTCTGCAAGTTAAGTATAAATGTATGCATGAAACCTCATACGTGAAATTTGAGAAAACTCCAGTGTGGGGACACATTAGGTCTCTTGTATGGCTCAAATCCCCATGGGACGTGTTCTCATGCCTCGAGATCGGTGCGAATTACATTCCTTGGGCTCGGGCATGACCGCTTCTCTCTAAAGTCTAAACAACTATTTTTCCATCTTCCCATTTTGCCACATCATTATCCTCACCAATCCATTACCAACATTCCTGTCTTCATTCATCAAACTTTACATTTCCCATACAGCTCATCACTCCCAAGTCCCATCCACTTCTCCTTTCACCAAAACACACCTCCCATATACTTCACGTACTCCTATCCACTTCTCCATAAACCATTCTTACACTTCCAATACATCTTTTTACTTACATTCAACCATTTCTTATCTTTCCCACGGTCCTCTACCAATTATCTTTGTTTCCCATTCAACCACCTCATTATGCTCTTCACAACCTATGTCTATGAAACCTTTGAGCAAGTAGAGAAAAGGGTGAATTATATCAACAAAAAGTCCACATCTTGTGCAAGTGGTGGCCTCAAGTTAAACTTGTAGGGTTTTATCTTTTAATGAAGTTGTTCTCTTTTCCCTTTATCTTTTGGTTGTTGTTGTTCTTCTTCTTTCATCTTTGGTGTTGAGTCTTGGGCTAGTGTGAGTTTACAAACTATTTGAGAAGTAGAATTCTGAATATTTGGATTCTGTCTTCCACCACAGGTTATACCATGGTTTAACATCTTTTTCCAAGTTAAATGTTTTAACAAGGAACCATTGATCTCTAGGAACATGGTGAAAGTTCATAAAATTCGCGACTTTTGTCAACCCAGAATTCCGAATTAGTCACATAAAACTCAAATTTGAAATTGCAATGTCTAACATCCTTGACATTACGACAGTGTGATTCATGCAATATGGTGGAACCGGATGTGTGGGTGCTTACTGTCTCATGGATGCAACCTCATCTTGTAGCTCCAAGGCTAAATCTTGCAGTGCTACTCATAAGTCCAAAAATTGCACACTATACTCATCATATCATGTAGAACTTGGACTTGATTAGAATTAAATGCATTAAATTTCATAAAATCATGCCTTGGTGCTTTCAAAGTGGATTTCATGTGAAAATTGATTTAATTTCATAGAATTGCCTGTTTTAAATGAAATTATTCTTTTTGAATTATCGGGTTATCCTCTTGAATAACTTTCAATTTACATGTAAAGTCCAATTTCTTTGCATCATTGGATTGTACACAAAATTTTGAGTCAAATCGTGTATTTGCATGCATTCATATGCGTCCATATGGGTCCCATGCTTGGCATGATAGTTTTCTGCATAAAAATTATTCTTTTTAATTTATTTATTTTCCTTAGAAGGAAATTCACAATTTGTGGCCTGCATGAAGAGAAATTCAAGAGAACCAAGAAATTAAAGAAGAGATGAGATATTGAAAAAAAAAAAAAAGAGAAAAAATTCCACCATGTGGGGTCCATCTTGGGCGTGAATTCTATGGTGGCACGCCCAAGGGTGGGACGCGCCATCTTTGTTGCAAAAGAAACTCCTACTCTTTAGGAGATTTGAGATTTAAAAATTCAGATTTGAATTGGAGTTGAAGAAAGGAAAGAACTTAGAGATCAAGCAAGCAAAGAAATAAAGAAAGAAGAAAAAAAAGAAGAACTAGAGGAAGGGATCTATGCTTTGGATGCCCAAGGTGGCGTCCACCAAAGTGTTGCACACCCCAAGTGGTGTGGTGACCATCATGTGAAGGAAAATTGCAAGAATCCTTCGTTTGAAGAATTTCCAAAAAAGCAAGAGAGGAACAAAATTAGAAAGTTCATGTGCACCAAGCAACCAAACTTGGAGACCAAGTAAGAAAAGTCCATAAAAGGCCATTGTAGTGGGTTTTTGCCGCGGGGGGGGGGCGGGGGGGGGGGGGGGGGGGGGGGGGTGGGCGGCGGCGGGAAGGGAATAATTCATTGCATACCAGGCCCCACACACCCCACATTACTTATCTCCATCTCTATCCCATTGCATGCTCACCAAGGCCGGTCACCCCCTTGGCCAATCCAACCACTTGGTTCACCACCATCTTCCTTAGCCTCTTCTTCTCATCCTGCGTAGATCAGTTATGCTGAATTTTTCAAGATGATGAAGAATGAAGCAATGGAAGGATAGTTCTACTTTTCAGGGGAAACATGTGATATGTTTTGCACTTTTATTGTATTTGGCTTTTTTTCTAAAATAGATTGACAACCTATTTTGGAAAAAGAGATTCGAAGCTATTCATACTTCAAATTAATAGGAAGAAGGTGGATCCACGATCCCTGGAAAATTGTTCATCGGTATTTTAATTCTTTTTAATTCTGATTTTTTTTAATTATTTGCAATTGGTTTTTAAACTTGTTTTCTTTCGTTACGACTTTCTTTTCTAAAATTAGGATTTTTAAATTAGGAATTTGTTTTAATTGGGATGTTATCATTGCACTTAATTTTACTCAAGAACCCAATTAATGTATAGATTTAAATAAGACAACAATTAGAAGTATGCAAATCTCCCAGGAATCAGCTACTAACACTTCAGTTAACCCATCAAATCATTGTTAATAGTAGGTTAGATGCTGCCTTAAATTGCCGGCCAACAGTTCATGTATCACCTTGTATAGTGGTTGAGTTGCTTTCTCCTTTTCTATTTATTTTTCCTCTCTTTTCACTTTCTTTCCTTTATTCTTTATGTAAGAAAGGGAAAGTTGAGCCTTGAGGCCGATTAAAAGGTTGGTGCCAAAGAGAATCATGTGGGTGGCGACCCTAGACTAAAGCAAAGAATATAAAATATCTTGTGCCCAATAGCTAATCACCTTTGGTGTGCGGATCGTCAGATGGATTTTCTCTGATGGTTTGCTTCTAGAAAATTTTAAAATAAAATAAAATGAAGCTCAGATTATTCAAAGGAAACAAAACCTCCTGCAAATCCTTCGAGGGAACCCAACACAACCTATTTTATAACTCAACTAATTGAAAATCTTTCTACGTGGCTAGCACCAATTCTTCCCATCCATTTATATGCTTTCTATTTCTAAGGAATAATGATCAGAGGTAGGGGATAGATGAGATGAGTTTCAAATTTAAATATGGATTTTAAAATTTATAACAAGACGGAAATTGTTAAACCATTATTATAGTCGGAAGAATTTTTTTTCTCATTAAAATGCCCTAAAAATCACTTATAATGAAGATTTTTAGTTTTTAATTTTCTCAACATTTTAAAACATTAATTTTTGGTAAAAAAAGGAAAAAAAGCAGTAGATTTTGGTTTTGATGACATTTGATTGGCAAATATTGATTTTGGACAAGACTGGTACAATGCCCAAAACTGCAATGTATTATACACATGCATGAGAGGTTAATCTTAACAATTAAGTTGCCATACAACATTGAAGAATTTCAATTGGAAAAGAGACATCTCATTGCACAAGTTATTTGACAGAATCATAATAGTCTTCTCTTTTGTGGAAGAGGTTGCATGTACAAATTATCAGATAGTCTACTATATCGAATTCATCCATCATAACTTCGCATCTGCAGGCCCACATATGGAAAGCCTAGCAAGTATGGATACCAATTGTGACTTGGGATATTCCCTCATGAAAATATCCTAAGGAGTAGTTCATCGGAGTCTTCCATAAAGAAAAGACAATAACCTTACCAAGTCAGCAAAAGGAATTAGCACAAGACTTTCGCCACGAAGTCGTGAAAAGGCCCTTGACCTGAGTATGCCAAAAGCCCAAAGAAAGTCATCCAAGGTTACAGAAGGAAAAAGATGGCTGTGAGGCAATATGATTTGTTCTTTCACTTTAAGAAATTCGCTTTGCACATAATCTTTAACACCCAATGTTGTGCTCAATAGTTGGGTTCCTGCAAAAACTCAAATTCAGTCTGATGAAAAAAGTTGCACATAAAGGAAAACACCAACTCTTCAAACTGAAAAAGGGTTGATATGGGATGGTGCAATAAAATATTTTAGTATCTAAATACATTTCATGAGAAAAATCTACTTCCATACTGAAACTTTTGAATTCATCATTCTTAGTAGACATTAGAAATTATTCTTTTCATATAGAGTTTTCCTGTTACATTTCAAATCTGACACAACTCCCTTTCTACTGAAATGGAAAGCTGAAGCAACTCTCATTGCATCTCATTCTCATATCTCTTAGTTTCTCTATTTTTCCTCTTTTTAATTAATTTTTTGGATCTCAATGGATCTTATTCTTATTTCTTTTCAGGAGAGCTTTTGTACTTCAGTTTAGGCTTTTTACTTTTTATCCTCTTACTGTCATCCGGTGTATTGCATATTCTATTGCAATCTCATCCGAAGCATAGATTAAAATTAAACCCTTTACTAATCCCAACATAGTATGGAATTTTGTCCAATATCTACCCAACCAATTATGTTAAAAATCTTGCACTAGCCTCTCCTATCATCCATACCTCATCTTCAAGGCAGTCAAGGATCAAATGTTGAAATCAGGACTTTCACCAATTTAATGCCTCCTGGTATATCCATTTAACCACCTTTGATTGGGTTGATTCAGAGCTTGTTGGTTGAACCAAAGCCTCCTTCTTCAGTGTTATTCTGCTGCAGTCTTTTGTTGCTACAGTTGGTGGTGCTCCCCCCATGTCTCCCATTGAAAAAGTTTAATTTGTTACAGTAATCATTCAGCAATTACTTTGCTGAGTAGTTTAACATTTTTTATGTTGAAAAGTAAGAAAACTAAAAGAACTAACTTAGGACTGAGACATGCATCTTTTTCAACAACAATTTGAATATGAATACAGATGATTCTTTTATAATAAATAAGATTTATTTTCATGGTGCTTTACTATAGGAAAAAAGCATCTGAGTTGACATAGCAGAAGATGATTAATGCATATTTCTACACCTTGGATTGCTGCTTAGCCAAAAGACCATGAGGTTGATTTCTGAAACAGAGTAATTGGTCAAAAGAACTTTAAATTGAATACCAGGGAGCTGATTGTTTGGTGGATATTGAATTCCCAAAAGTTCTAACAATGAAGAAGTAAATTTTACCCAAAAAAAAAAAAAACATGATGAAAGGAAGGTGAAGGCTTTCAAATGGTCTCCACTCTGTTGGAGACGATTACCCAGCCACCTGACAAACTTCCAATTGGAATAAAATCTGTCGTACACTCATTGAGGGAGTGCGACATATTTATATTAATATTGGCAATGCACAGTTACATGAATATTCTTTAATGTTCTTTTGTTTCATCTTCCGACGTGATTTAAGAGTTCCTCGGAACTCAATACAAATGGAACAAAAAGGACCGACCTGGAATGTAACTTGAATGGTTTTTTTTTTTTTTTTTAACCCTAACATGATAATAGTAATAATAGTAATGAAGAAAGCACAAGGGGGTTGAACATTAAACTGACCTTGTATCTGTGAGAGCTCCTCTTCTGACCTGTACTGGAAATATCAGCTGACATTTAGTAAACGGGGGTTAGGGTTATAGAAGAATCCAGGGTTATAGAAGAATCCAGGTCCAGGGTGCAGTGCAGTGGCCTTTGTGTTATATCACTCAATTCACTCACCAGAAGATGGTAGAATTTGTGGAGTCGGGAAGGATGCGGAGGTAACTATGCCAGGGGGAGTCCTCCCCCGTCGCCTTCTCACGCACAAGGAAGAGGGCGACAGAGATCCACGGCTTCAAGCCGATGCAGACGCTGCCAATCTCGGAAGCGGCAACCGTGTCTGGGTTGATCCACAGCTTCCTGGGGACTTGGACGACCACTTGGCCCTGGGATATGTTCCTCTGGGCTACCAATCCCAACCCTTCCCGCACCACGCCTGGCTTGACCACCGGAGAATCCTCCGAAACCACGCCTCTCTCGCACAGCCATCGCCAGAAGCTCTCGAGCTCGAGGCGTCCTACTGATTCCGCATTTACGCCCGCTCCCGTGGAGCGGATCATGATGCTCCTACTGCTGCTGCTGCTACTCTTCGTCACAAGGGAGAATAGGGTTTCCAGGCCTTTGATTGCGTTTGAATGAAGAGAAAGGAAAGGACGGCATTTAGAAGGAGGAGAAGAAGAAGAAGAAGAAGAAGAAGAAGAGCAGCAGAAAGGACGTGAGAAGAAGGGCGGCGATGAGGATAGACAAAACGCCATTCCCCCAGTTCGCTTCGCCACCACTTTCTACTTCAATTCACTCGTATCTTCTTCGTCTGTCGCAGGAACGCATAGGAAGGAGAAGGAAGCCGTGTTTCTGGATTGGAATTTGGGTAGATATTAGATAGGCTATTGTTTTGCGTTGCGCGCAGACTGCCTTGATTTATATAGAGTGCTTTGATTTGACTGTACCAGTTTCTTCGTGGCTATGCGCCTTCTTTCGATGGATATGTGATTAGGTTTTTTTCCCTCTATAGTCGTTCATTTTACCAACGTCACCTCACCCAACCAAACATATTCTTTCTCTAAATATTTTCTCTCAATGGTCATATATCCAACCATTTTTTTCTCTACAGATACAAAACACCCATCTTTCTCTCTTCTTCCCCCATTATCAAAAGCTTGGTCTCCTTCCTCCATTATCAAATGCATGTTTGAACTCTATTGATGAATGTGTTTGAATCAATCTTTTTTTTAAGAATATTTAACATAAGAAAAATATGATTTTGTGAATATTTTTCATGAAAAACATGAAGTTTTTTCAACTCCTAGAGAATGCCATGTTCAGCCTTGTGAGGATGAACATGCTTGGTTGAACAGGACACTATCTGTTCGGTCTCTCAGGGTTGAACAGGACGTTCTCCATGAATTGAAAAAACTCATGTTTTTTCATGAAAAATATTCACAAAATCATGTTTTTTCATGCTAAACATTCACAAAAAAAAAAAGATTGATGCCAATGCATTCATAAAAAAATTCATGTTTAATGGGACAAAGAACAAGAAGACTGAGAAAAGATAGTCACCAAGGAGAATGGAAGAAGATGGTCACCACGGAGAATGGAAAAAGGAGAATGCCACCACGGAAAATGGAAGAATATGGTCATTTGCACAGATTGGAAGAAATGGATGATGGGAAGAGGGAATGAGAAGATGAAAGGTGTGTATAAAAAGAAATTAGGAATTTAAGTTTCATGATACGAAGGTCTTTTTGGTCCTTTCATACATCGGCAAGATTGTAATATAAAAAATTTAAAATTTATGTCTATACCAAGTTAAAACTGGTGTTGAAATAGCAATTCCCTTTTAACTATTATGACCATTCATTCAAACCAAAAGCCATTATCGCTTTTTCTTTTTCTTTTTCTTTTTTTTTTTTGGTTCTTTTCTTTTCTTTTCTTTTTCTTCTAACAAAAAAGCGTCATTAAAGAAAGGAACATTGACGAAAAGAAATATTAATAGTAGAAGATACCTCCCTAATTTTATTGAAATGAAAATGAAATTTTCAAGGATACGCCTTTCGATTAGACACCCAAGCAATTGCGTTCAAAGAATTATTTTCAACAATAAGCCTACTATGGATAAGCGTATAAATGTGGGTTGTGTCACGCAGTGCCTAGGCACCTAAGGAGCTAGCCCAGCATGGTCTTAGTCGTGCTGCACTAGGTCATGCCGCTGACTGGCGAGCTGCTTAGCCTTTTTTTTTTTCAATTTTTTAAAAAAAACTTTGAGAAAAAAATAAAGAATAAAGAAAAAACCTAACAATAAAATTAAAATAAGATGGCGAAACAACATAACAATACTTTGGAGAAAAAAATGAATTATAATATATTTCCTCAAATGAAGTTTACAATTACTTTAATGATAATGTAAAAGAACTTTAAATAAAATTTACAAATTATTGATAATTTCAACTTTATAAAGTCTTAATAAGGTAAAAATTACAATTATAATTTTTTTGTGAATTACAAGTATAAAATGTTTAAGTGACAAGTGTCACTGCAAATCTTCAACATTTTAAATTTTGAATGAAATTTTAGGAAAAAATCCAAGTATAATAATTTTGTGAATAATATGAACTATAATAATGAAGATATATCTGAAGCAGATAATTCATCTTCTATTTCTTCATCTTCCATTTTATTTTGCTTCCTCCTCTCTAATAGAAACCAATCTCTCAAACACATTACTGTTTCATCTATTAGCATCATTCTTTTGTTCTTGATTAGTCTTCCACCTGGACTAAAAGCTTACTCTGCAGCAACTATAGGTAGTGAAACTATTTGTAAATCACGGGCCATGGCTAATAATAGGGAAAACTTTAATTCACTTGCTTTCCACTAAGGCCATGTAGATATTTATGTTGAAGTGTAATGTAATATACCAAAAACTGAATCACGGTTTTTTTTAGACATTGTTAATGAGTAGCGATGTCTATGCTTACCGCAGACAGAGATGGGTTCTTCATCTCCCTTTTCTTCTTGTTTCTATTCTTTCTTTTGCTTCCTTTTCTTTTTTGTTTCCCCATTTGTTTTGCTTCTTTCTCTTCTTTTTCTACCATTCATTAAATCACTCTCATCCTCATCTCCTCCCACTGTTTCTTCTTCTTCCTTGTTTTTGTTGTTGTTCTTCTTCTATTTTCTTCTTCCTTGTCTTCTCTTTTTCTTTTGTTTATGTCTTCTCTTTCTCTTGTTCTTCTTTTTGATTTTCCCCTCTTTGCCCCATACAGAACCCAAACATAACGAAGGCTTATTTTCCTACTTCCCATTTTTCTTCTTTTGTTGTTGTTGCTTTTTTTCTATCTCCTCTACTGCTTCTTCCACCATCGTCCCCTTCTTCTCTCCTCTTCTTCTTTTTCTATGGTTTTTCTCCTCTCCTCTCCTCACTACACCAAACTAGGAAAAAAAGATGAGAAAGATAAAGAAGGAATGTGGAAAGGGTTTGGTGTATATTCCGCTTGAGCATAGATATCACTACTCATGAATAATATTGAAAAAAAAAGAATTAGAAGGGGCTCAGGGGACCACTATGGGTCATAAAAATATCTGGGGTCCTTTTTGTTCTATAAAGACTCTAAGGGATTTTTTTTCGAGAAAAGCCCTTTAATATAATTTAAGCTAAAGTCCAGGTTGAAGTTTATGAAGGTACAACCATTTTCCAAAATTAAAGTTTAAAAATAAACAAGAATAAGTAATTATAAATATTGTGTTTGTTGTGATAACTTATATAAGAAAGGAGAGAAGATGATACTTGTTGTATAATACCAATCTGTATATAATAATTAAAAAACTGACATTTAAATTATTAAATACCTTAAGAAAAAGAGCTTAGAGAAAGAGTGAGATCTTTCAGCAAATCACTGTCAGTCCAGTCTCCACTCCAAATTAAGAACGTAAAGTGAACTTAGAGAACTTTTGAGAGATATTAGAGAGCTTTAGAGAGAGAACAAGAGATCTTTGTAGTGTGTTGAGAAATGAGGGAGGATAAGGTATTTATAAATTTACAAAATTGTGAAATAACACAAAATATCCCTCATTTGATCGTTATTTGGCAATTGAGGAGGGTAATATTGGTAAAAGGGTGGAAAAGACAACAAATGCCCTCCATTTATCCATTTTTTGGCTAGGGTGGTGTTTTGAACCTTTTAAACATAAGCGCCCCCCCCCCCCCCCCCCCCTTTTATTTATATAGGACCGTTGTTTTTCTTACCATTAAAAGAATCTGTTTAAAAAACATTGAAAACTATTTATTCTTTAATTATCTCATCTGTTGTAATTCATTTAAAGTGATTATTATATCTAAAATGTTCCTAATTAATTTTTATCATAGAGGCAAGTTTAAACTTACTTAATTACTAAGAAATTTTAGTAAGTAGATAAAATTTTACAGTGATCATCAAATTTTTATCAACTTTTTATTAAAAATGATCGTTGAAAGCTATTGGAAAATATAAATAACATGATGGCTAAATGTCATAGCCAAATAATTATGGACAAACATTGTAACTTTTATCACATATCAAAAATAAAAATCGTAATATTTTCACAAAAATAGATCTTTCATAAGCAAAATAATAACAATAATAATAAAATAAATTCTCTAATTCCTTACTCTATAAAATCATTGACAAATGTTTACTCTTTAATTATCTCAACTATTGAAGTTTATTCAAAGTGATTTTTACATTTAAAATGCTCCCGAATAACTCTTATCACAAAGGGAAGTTTAAATTTATGTAATTACTATGAAATTTGAGTAATAGATAACATTTTACTGAAAGCCATGAGAAAACATTAAGAACATGACAGCTGAATGTCATCTCCAAATAATGATGGACAAACATTGTATGTTTTATCACACATTAAAAATAGAAGGTGTTTTTTTTTACAAAAATCCATATTTTATCTCCAAAAAAAACATTCCTTAATTCTATACTCTATAAATCATTGGAAAATATTTATTATTTAATTATCTCATCAGTTGTTATTCATTCAATGTGATTTTTACATCTTAAATGGCCTCGATTAATTATTAGCATAAGGGTGTGTTTAAAATAATTTAATTACTAAGAAATAAGAGTGATAGATAAAATTTTACAGTAATCATCAAATTTTATATTATTTTCAAAAAATGATGGTGGAAATCCATCATAAAATATTTAGAACACAGTGACTAAATTTCATTTCCAAATAACAATGGACAAACATTGTACCTATTATCGCATATTAAAAATAAAAAGTGTATTTTTTCGACAAAAGTCATCTTTCGTCTCCAAAGAAATATATTATTTAATTCTTTACTCTATAAAATCATGAAAATTATTTATTCTTTAATTATCTCATATGTTGTAGCTCATTCAAAGTGAGTTTTACATCTAAACTACTCTTGATTAATTATTATCATAAGGACAAGTTTAAAATTATGTAATTATTGAGAAATTAGAGTAATAAATAAAATTTAATGGTGAGCATCAAACTTTTTATCAATTTTCAAAAATGATGCTGAAATCCAATGGAAATTATAAGGAACATAGCAGCTAAATGCCATTGCCAAATAAGGATGGAAAAACATTGTACCTTTTTATCACTTATTAAAAATGAAAAGCGTATTTTTGAAAAAATCATCTTTTGTCTCCAAAAAATATATTCTTTAATTCTGTACTCAAAAAAATAATTGAAAAATGTTTATTCTTTAATTATCTCATCTATTGTTTTTCATTCAAAGTGATTTTTTCATCTACAATACACTAGATTAATTATTATGAGAACGACAAGTTTAAACTTACATAATTAATTAAAAATGGAAATGAAAGATAAAATTTTACGGTAGTCATCACATGTTTAATCAATTTTAAAAAATGATTGTTGAAATCAATGGGAAAATATCAGGAATTTAACGGCTAAATATCATTGCCAAATAACAATGGACCAACATTTTACTTTTATTGCATATTAAAAATAAATAAATACATTTTTTCGCAAAAAATCCATCTTTTGCTCCAAAAAGAAAAATTCTTTAATTCTTTACTCTACAAAATTATTGAAAAATGCATATTCTTTAATTATCTCATCTGTTATAATTCATTCAAAGTGATTTTTACATCTAAAATGCTCCCCAATAATTATTATCGTAAGGGTAAGTTTAAACTTACATAATTACTAAGAAATTAGATTAATAGATAAAATATTATGGTGGTTATCAAAATTTTTATCATTTTAAAAAATGATTGTTGAAATCCATCAAAAAATTATTAAGAGCATAGCGGTTAAATGTCATCGCCAAATAACGATAGACAAACATTGTACCTTTTAATGTATATTAAAAACAAAAATTTTTTTAGACAAAAATCAATCTTAAAATCAATCTTTCTTCTCAAAAAAAAAAAAAAAACAAAAAAATCTATACTTCTTTACTCTACAAAATCAATGAAAAATGTTTAATATATAATTATCTCATCTATTGTAGTTAATTCAAAGTATTTTTTACAACTAAAATGCTCTCGATTAATTATTATTATAAGAGCAAGTTTAAACTTACATAATTATTGAGAAATTAGAGTAATAGAGAAAATTTTACAGTGGTAATAAAAATTTTTATTATTTTTTGAAAAATAATCGCTAAAATACATCGAAAAATCTTAAGAACATAGCTCTAAATGTCATCACCAAATAACGATGGACAAACATTGTACCATTTATTACATATTAAAAAATAAAAAACCATATTTTTTTTTACAAAAATCAATCTTTCGACTTCAAAAAAAAGTTCTTTAATTCTTTACTCTATAAAATAATTGAAAGTTTTTTTTTTGCTTTAATTAGATTGTCTGTTGTCGTTCATTCAAACTGATTTTTAAATCTAACCTGCTCCCAATGAATAATTATCATATGTGCAATTTTTAATTTACGATGGTCATTATATATTTTTTATTTTTAAAAAACAATAGCTGAAAGCCATCAAAAAATTATAAAGAAGAATAGAGCAGCTAAATGTCATCACCAAATAACGATGAACAAAGATCATACCTTTTATAACATATCAAAAATAAAAATTATATATATTTTTTGACAAAATCAGTCTTTCGTCATAAAAAAAGTATATTATTTAATTCTTTACTCTATAAAATTATTGAAAAATATTTATTCTTTAATTATCCCAACCGTTTTAGTTCGTTAAAAGCAATTTTAACATCTAAAATGCTTCAAAAATTATTATCACAATGGCAAGTTTAAACTTACATAATTCCCGATAAATTAGAGTAATAGATAAGATTTTACAGCCATCATCAAAATTTTTTATCATCTTTAAAAAATGTTCATTGAAATCCATAAAAAAATATTAAGAACATAGAGGCTAAATGTCATCGCTATAATGATGGACAAACATTGTACCATTTATCTCATATTAAAAATAAATGTATATTTTTTTGAAAAAAATGCATCTTTCATCTCCAAACAAATATATTCTTTAATTCTTTACTCTACAAATCATTGAAAAATATTTATTTTTTAATTATCTTGTCTATTGTTGTTCATTCAAGGTGATTTTTTGTTTGAGGGGTGCAGGTTCATATGGGGAATTGTGTTTTGGAAATAAATACAAAATTTTTATGTGAGTTTTGAGGGTGAACATAGAATTTTTATATAAATATTTGAAGCAAAACCAAAATTTTTGCTATGATTTAGAAGCAACCCGAAGCCCAACGGATATGTTTGCCCTCACGTGGATGTATGTAGGTCCACCTATTGTTTGGGGGGGGGGGGGGGGGGGGGTGTGGTAACCCATTTGACTTCAATAATTCTTGGAGCATTCCTTGAAATCCCTTTAAGCTGAAACCTACGAATCAATCACAAATCAGACACTGTATTGGACATGTGCATTTGATATGGCACCCAATGCATTTGATGTGCCTCATGAATGAATTTCATAAACAAACCAGGACCTTGAACTTACTGGTTTAAATCTTCAAGGGTCTTTGAATTGTTATTTGAAAAGCGAAAAATGTTTTCGCGCTAAATATTTTCTGGAAAATTCTAATGGAACTCGATGAGAATAGCCGACGGAACTGAGATTTCCGCCGACTAAAGATTGAGGTACTGATGACTTTCTGGTTCGATCAACTCAGTCGACTAAAGTTATACTAGCCGACTGAATATGATGATGACTTTCTGGTTCGATCAACTTAGTCGACTAAAGTAATAACTAGCCGACTGAATATGATGAGCAAAATGGAATCTCAGGAACTGCTGTCTTTAGCTGACTCTTCTGTAGTACAGCAGGCTAGACTGTCTGGACAGGAAGTGTATCAACCGCTAGATTTCAAACTTAAAAGCAATCACTTTTGGGTCCAAATAGCTAGTTCTGAATGCTTGATCCAAATGAGTTTTAAAAGTTCGATTCACTGAGAAATTTTCTGAAAGATCTGAAAGCTTTGTTTCTTGCTCCAAACGGTCAAAATCTAGCTTTTCGGGTTTGAATATAGACCATTGATTGGAAAATCTTTCAAGAACTCAGAAACCCTCTTTGTATAAAGGAAATCTCGAGCTTGTCATTTGTAAATCACGCGAGATTTCTTTAGAGAGCTTTCGTTTGTAAATCTGCTCTGCTGAGAGAACTTATTAATGTACGGCGCTCATCACTAGCATTCTTGTTAACTTAAGGTTCTATCAAAGGGTAGGGACAACCCTTGGTGAGAGGAGGGATTTCCTTAAGGCTGTTAAGGGAGGAAGGTGAATTCCTCAAGGTTGTATCAGTGAAGCTCGGTTGAAGAGCAACTCGGTGTACTTGGCTTGATCTTCACCGGTGAAAAAGACAGGTTAGTGGATTCCTCAAGCGGAAATCTTGACCGTGGATGTAGGCAGATGGCAAAAATCTTGGTGTTCGGTTTCTCTATCCCTTCGGTACTTACTTTGATGATTGTTGCTTGTGTTGGCCTAGTAGGTCCAAACTAAAGTGGGTTCATATATTGGATAGTTTCCCTAATTGTATTAGGAATTTCCTATTTGTTAAATAGTAGTCTCTTAATAGGACTAAGACTTTTCTTTATATAAGAATAGAGTTCTTGAGGGACAAGGAAGTGGTGATTTTATATACTGATGTAATCTGTAATCCTAGACATATGCAGAGATTTCAAGGTTGTGGATTCACATATTGGAGGAGAACACAGTGGAAATTGGTTTTCCGTAGACGTAGGCATCTTTGTAGAACCACATAAATCTCTTATCCTCTTGTGTAGTTGATTGTTGAACTTGGTTGCTCATGCACACACGCTCACAACTGTGGTATCATATCAACAACAAGTGGTATCAAAGCCTAGCTACGGTCTCCTAGGGTTTAGAATATATGCTCATTCAGATCTATTTCATCTGGAAACAGAGAAGAAGAGATCAGCTGTGATCTTTGGGCCATACAGTTTTGAAGATTGAAAATATTGATTGGGTTCTTAGGTTTGGCTTGGATTAGAGGAAGAAGGGTTCACCTCTGCCACAGGAGAAATAGAGTTTCTTCATCTCCGTTAGTCGCTGTTGCATGAATTGTCATCGAAGTGCCCCTGTTGCTGCCACCCACTGTTAGCGGAGACGAACACTTTTAAGGGGGCTACTCGCTGCACTGTAGCCGTTCGCACCGTTAGAGCAGATGCAGCCTGCCAGTCGCTATTCATCGGTTACCCGCCTCACCATCGTCAGACACTCCCTCACCAAACTCGAGAAGAGGGTTTCATCAAGTTTCTGTTCCTATTTGCAAAAACAGAGACGAGGAACAAGGGGCTTGGTTCATTAGTGAAACCCTGGTCATTTACAGGTTAGGTCGACCTGTTCGTGGAGCAGCCCAACATAGCCACAGAACAGAAATGGTTTTTGGTTTAGGTCAGGGTCAACCTGACCCATTTACAACAGTCTAGCCCAAGGCAACAGTTGCTAACGCCAGTATACGTTAGTAAGATTGTACGGTCAAAAGCAGATTTGACCGAAATCGATGACAGAATTTTAATTCTACAATATCTTGATCATTTGATGTTCGATCGGAGATCCGCTTGCGCCTATGGACTCGTTTTGAGCAAATCTACGTGTTTGTATAGAAGATTGCTGTTTAACGGTTAACGAGGAATTTGACCAATTAGGATCGTAGAAGACTATTTCTGCGATATCTGAACCATCAGAGGTCGGATTTCATATCCGTTTCTTTTAGTATGCTCGTGGTGATGAGATCTACAGCTTGTGCATGAGTTATCAGTGTTAGTTGTTTGTTTTTCTTGTTTTCTTAATTAAGATTGAGAATAACACTATGAACACTATTATGGTTAAGCTTAACTATTCCAATTGGTTGATCTGGAAATTGAAGATAAAGGACATCATCTATTGCAAAGACCTCTATGATCCCATTGAGGGGATAGTGCCCGACCAAAATATATGAAAGATGCATAATGGAACAAGATGCATACAAAGGCGATTTGTCACATCAGATAGTGGGTTGATAACAGCATATTTCACCACTTGTCTAATGAAACCAATACACATATCCTTTGAAAAAAGCTAGAAGCAAGGTAAGATAAAAAGACGACAGTGAACAAAACTTTTTTTTATCAGAAAGCTTGTAAATATGAAATTCAAGGATGGTGGTCAGATCAAAGATCACATCAATGAGCTCCAAAGTGTGGTCAATCAGTTAAACACAATGAAGATGGTCCTTGATGATAAGATGAAAGCTTTATTGCTTCTGAGTTCTTTGCCGGATACATGGGAGACATTGGTTATTTTCGTGAGTAACTCTACTCCAGATGGTGTGTTGTCCATGATTTAGGTTACCAATAGTTTACTGAATGAAGAAACTAAAAGGAAAACTGTAGGAACAGAAAATGCACATGCCTTTATTACTAAGAACAGGGGGAGGAGTAAGAGTAAAGGACCAAAGGGGGGTCGTGGCAAATCTAGAGGTGGATCACAGATCGGAAAAAAGTATTTGAATTGCTTTTTCTGTGTCAAGATGGGCCACATCAAGAAAAATTATTTTACCTTGAAGGAACAGAAAGGATCCAACAATGAGAAGAAGAATGACAGTGATAACACTACAGCTACTTTGGGATAGGAAGTAGTGGTGCTCATCAACATTGATGATGAGTGTTTGAGTGTTACAGATGATTAGGTTGAGTGTGTTGTTGACATAGCATCATCCTACCATGTTACTCCTTATAGGGAGATGCTCACAATATATAAAGCAGGTGACTTTGGTACTATAAAGATGTGCAACATGAGTCATTAAGAGATTATTGGTATCGGTGATGTTTGCATTAAAACCGATATTGGTTGCACAATGACGCTGAAAGATGTGCGACATGTTCTTAATCTGCAGTTGAATCTGATTTTCGGAATTGCATTTGATCGTGCAAGTTATGAGAATTACTTTAGAAATAGCAGATGGAAGCTTACTCGAGGGTCTCTTGTTATTGTGAGAGGAAAAGTAGGGTAATACGCTTTACAAAACACATGTGAAACTGTGCAAAAGTGTGTTGAATGCTTGTCACGACCTAAGCCTGAGAATCACGGGCTTAAGGTTAACCCCGAGGCCTAACACACGTACTCCCGTGCAAATTACACCCAGATCGGAGTCTGAATGGAGTTACATAAGAGATATTCACATACTTACACGTGTGAGGTGCTTTAGACGGTCATCAGTCTAAGCATTCAATACGTGGAAACCTGTTAATATCGCTTATAATTTTTCACTTTTCATTAAACAATTCACAAGTATCATTCCATCCATGAAACAGTCTAAATCTTAATATTTAGAGAACATAAGAATTATTATATTAATTCTACTCATCACTTGTACACTCAAACAATATGTGCACATGTATGCATCTATGCAAAGGATAAGCATTCTATGTAGAGAAAGTAGAGCAATCACGTAGAAAGAACCAAAGGATATTTGTAGAAGGGTCAGACTATCATTACACCGAAAAATGTCATTTGAAACGGTTTTTAACTATTCCTAATGGTATCTGGAACGGTTCTAAACCGTTCGAGAATGGCCTCTCGCTAAAAATTTAGAATGGTTCAAAACCATTTCTGTTTTTTCTTTTGGAACGGTTTTGAACCGTTCTAGTTGAGTCAGAAACCATTTCTAATTTTACTTTTGGAACAGTTCTGAATAATAAAGACAATGAATGCCATAAGCAATATACAAGACATGGTATCACAAAACTCATTTTAATGATATAATTCCAATGCATACACCATCATAAAATCCATTACATATCAGTGCTCAAACTCAATCTCTAACTTATATGATGACTATGGTAGAGATCTACAAGCTTTGGTGATTTTATCATTTAAAACTTTGAAGCATCCTCCACAAGCTTTTTTAGAATTTGCCAATATAAAATGGGATAAAAAAATATAGTTATTAGAACCTCCATTAAAACACATCCACCTCAATTAAATCACAAAGTTGTGGCATTGTTGAAACCATAGAGGGGTCATAAGACATCATGAACTTTGTATCAAGAAATTTTGCTTCAAGATGGTGCTGTTGATCCAATTACCAAGTGGGGTGGTCATAATCAGACTTTTCCACTGAGGAGGGGGGGGGGGGGGGGGGGGGGGGGCAGTAGTCCAATCTACTACACAATTGATCGCATCCCTTTTAAGAGGTTCATGTCCAAAACCATGTTGCACTGATGATGCACTTGGAAGAAGCACATAATCTTAGGCAGTTGTTGTTAGATTGGGGTTTGGATGTGGAGGTAATAGTGAATCTCCAACATAGGCATTTTTGTTAGAGATTAAGGTATTGAGATGTGATTACTGCTATCCTTCCTACAAATTTATCAGGGGAGTTCTGTTTCCCTGCATAACTTTAACCACCATTAGCATCTATTTTCATTGAAGTAGAATTCATTCCACATCAGAAATCTGTAAAAGAACTCACTTTGATTAACACTTTCTCATTCACTGCAAATGGGTACTGAACTCATTTAAGCTGCCTTGGACTATCGCCATCAACAGGCACCTCCCTATTTTCCTTTACATAGAGAAATCAACTTCTCAACAAATAAACTCAAAAAAAAAAAAAAAGATAGCTTATAACCATTCAAAAAAAAAAAAAAAGAAAAAAAAAGAAGAAGAAGACAGCTTGTTACCTTATGCACAGTGCTCAATATTTTTAGGTAGTAAAATATGTGGAAATTAGGATTAAGCTAATATAAATAGAAACAATGTTGTTTAATCATGAGCAATCCAACAACCAGTATAGGAAAAGTAAAAACCTAAAGGGTATGAGGGAAAAAAATTAGATAGAAAATGATTGTTGTGAAGACATTTTGGAAACGCATACCTTGTTTGGTCTTTTCAATGCATCCATCTGCCACCTGCCTCTTTCCTACGTTTACGAAGAGCGAAATTGTGGAAAAGTCTTTGATCGTCCTCAACTCTCATAGCTACAAGTGCAGCCCTCAACGTTGTAGAGAGGATCAGTGCATCAGTGGGTAAAAGAAATAATTGCAATAGAATAACAGAAAACCCGAAATGGGCAGACATAGGATTGGTAAATGGAAGATAACATGCAAAAAGTTCTTAGGAAAAATGAAAATTTTAACATTTACCATGATTAGGGATTAAAGTATGCCGATCAATATCTGAATTGCAATGGCTGCATCTGGACTGTATTGCACATAGAAGAAAGGGTTTCAATTCTCTTTGATTAGCACTAAAAAAATCATTAGGCAAAAGAAACAGGAAATATCCAACAAATCACATTGGCCATAATGACACTAGATCACATTATTTTAGTACCATTCTTTCAAACAAAAACTAGAAAAGATGTGCAAACATGACCTCCTATGAAATTGGATAGACTGAAGATGACCTGAGCAGTATCAGGACACCTCAATTTCCCATTGAACGAAGTATCACACTACAAGATCATAATCTTGCACAGGGATCACTTAATCTATAAGGAAGGCTGATGCTCAAGTAGCCTCACATACACGGTTTCAGTAGGATCCTTGGGATATAATTGATGAAGAACAGTCCATGTCCTTTTAGTGGGTAGTCATGGTGTCATGTGATGCAAATATATAGATGCAAACAAAATCTAAGCAAGGCCTGGCTGATGGATGTCAGCCAAATGGGCATAATCCATGCACCATCATCCCAGTTGGATGAGCCAAAAAGTCCCAGCTGAAATGGACAGAACAACAAAGGCAGTAGGTTATTGAATCATTTCGTACTTCTGTGACCTTTTGGAGATTTAAAATGTCCTAGTTTTATTTGTTGGTGTTGAGAAAAAAGAAGAACAAGAAGAACACACAATCCACACAATAAACACGAGATTTACGTGATTCACCCGATGTGGGCTACGTCCACGGAGATTCAAACATGTTCACTATTGTTAGAGATCACCCACAAGAAGAACAATCCTCTTCTTGTGATTATAAGAGTATACAACTCTCCTATGGTTCTTCTCTGTAGAGAAACCAACTCTCTCTTTCTTACACCACTCAGAATAAAATAGAAGCCCTAATTAATAATACCCTTGGGCATTAACAACCGTCAGATCGACCCTATAATAAAGGGTCCAGATTAAATCGAAATATTACTTATTAACCCCATATCAGGTTTCACCAACCCATTAATCTCCCACTTGAAGACTGATCACACTGAATGGCAATGACAACAGCAGAACATGGCTTTAAATCTCAACACCTTGTCTTCAAACAAGACATCCGATTGAAGCTGAGTATAGCTTCAGTTTCTCTATATTCACCACCTTTGTCAGCATATTTGCTGATTTTGACTTGTGAGAACCTTGACCAATTTCAACAACTTTTCTTTTAGAAGCCACTGTATAAAGTGATATCTTATCTGAATGTGTTTGGTTTTTAGATGAAAGGCTAAATTCTTTGCAAGATGAATGGCACTCTGATTATCACTGTACAACTTGTTGTCCTCCTGCTTCTTACCCAATTCTTCTATTAACTCCTGTAGCCAAATCATTTCCTTGCTAGCTTCTGTAGCAGCAACATACTCTGCTTCTATAGTTGAAAGTGCAACAACATCTTGTAATTGTGATTTCCACTAATTGATGCACTACCCAAGGTGAAGATATATCCAGTAGTACTTCTACTTCTATCAAGATCTCCTGCCAAGTTTGAATCAATATAACCGTCCAATTTGATTTTTGGTCCTCCAAAAAACAATGCTGCATTAGTAGTACCTCTCAGATATTTGAGAATCCACTTAACTACCTCCCAATGTGTTTTCCCAAGGTTACCCATGAATCTGCATACAACTCCCATTGCATGAGCAATATCAGGTCTTGTGCTAACTATAGCATACATTAAACTACCAATAGCTGAAGTATATGGGATCTTGGACATGTCATCTTTCTCCTGTTCTGTCTTAGGAGAACTCTTTTGAGAGTTTGAAATGGCTTACTAGTAGAGTGCTAACTGGCTTAGCACCTTGCATGTTGAACCTGTGTAGGACCTTTTCAACATATTCTGCCTAAGACAACTTCAGTGTACGATTTATTCTATCTCTAGTGATTCTTATACCGATAATTTGATTCGCAGCGCCTAAATCCTTCATTTCAAACTCTTTTGACAACTGTTTCTTCAGATGATTTATTTCTTGCATGTTCGATCATGCAATAAGCATGTCATCCACATACAAAAGGAGAATGGTATAAAGTTACTAAAGTTTTTGTAATAACAACAATGGTCTGCATGACATCGTTTATAACCTGTGTTGCACATAAACCTGTCAAATTTGATATACTATTGTCTTGGGGCCTGCTTCAAGTCATATAAACTCTGTTTGAGTTTACACACTATGTCCTTTCCTGAGACAGCATATCCTTGTGGTTGATACATGTAGATATCTTCTTCCAAGTCACCATGGAGAAATGCGGTTTTAACATCTAATTGTTCAAGATGTAAATATTTTACTTCTACAAAGCTCAAAACACTTCTGATTGTGTTTAATTTAACTATAGGAGAAAATTGTTTAGAATAATCAATACTTTTCTTCTATTGGAAGCTTTTTGCAACTATTCTGGCCTTGCATCTCTTACTGCTGTTATGTTCATCCTTCAACCTATACACTCACTTGTTATGCAATGTTTTCTTTCCCTCAGGCAATTGAACTAAGTCCCATGTCTAATTTGACAATAAAGATTGCATCTCATATTCCATGGCTTGTTCCCACTTAGCCCAAGTTTTGACCTGCATTGCTTCTTCATAACATTCTGGCTCACCACCATCAGTTAACAACAAGTAATACATTGAAGGTAAATAATGCTGTGGAGGCTTAGGAATCTTAGAGACCTTCTTACCGGTGTATGTGTGTGAGGATCCACCTGTAGGTTTACATTTTCATGTGCTTTGGTTGCATCATTTTCAAGAATATCCTCTACATCTAAATACTATGTGTTGTCCTTTTGCACATTATCCTTATCCTTATGCAAGACTTTCTCATTGAATACAATATTTTTACTTCTGATAATTTTTCTATTTTTTTTCATCCCAGAAGCGATAACCAAATTTATCAGAATCATATCCAATGAAAGTGCATTTCCTGGATTTAGGATCTAATTTGTCCCTTTTTTTAGCATCAATATGAATATAAGAGATACAACCAAATACTTTTAAGTGTGAAAGATTTACCTCTTTTCCACCCCAAGCTTCATCTGGCAATCCACCATCCAAAGATACTGAAGGCCCACGATTGATTAAGTACGCAGCAGTGTTCACTGCTTCTGCCCAAAACTGCTTAGGGAATCCAGCATGCAGCATCATGCTTCTAACACGCTCTACAATGGTCCTGTTCATACGCTCTGCCACACCATTTTGCTGTGGTGTATTAGGAATGGTCTTTTCTCGCTTTATCCCATTTATGTAACAATACTCTTTAAATTCGTTGCCGCAGTACTCTCCCCCATTATCAGACCTCAGGCATTTCAATTTCAGACCTGTTTCATTTTCAACCAAAGCTTTCCACCCTTTGAAAATACCAAACACATCAGACTTGTGTTTTATATAATAAACCCATAATTTTCTGGTAGCATCATCAATGAATGTAACAAAAGTAAGAAGATCCACCAAGAGAAGGTACTTGTGTTGGTCCCCACACATCCATGTGAACCAGTTCCAACCTTTTTGATTTTGGTTGCCTCCCTACTTTAAAGAAAGTGACTTTCTTTTGCTTTCCAAAAACACAGTCTTCACAGAACTATAAGTCTAAAGACTTAAGGTCTTGGAGCTTATCTTTCGAATGAAGGATTTTCATCCTTTTTTCACTTATGTGTCCTGTCTACAGTGCCATGTGTTTGAGTCTGTGCCTTTATCTACAACTACAATGAAATTAGTACTGCTATTAGTCAGGTAAAGAGTACCTTATTTCTTACCGCGAGCAACAACCATACTTCCTTTTATCACCTTCCATGAGTCACCTCCGAAGATTGTAACATAACCAGAGCTTGCAAGTTGACCAATAGATATGAGGTTTCTTCTAAGACTCGGTACATGCTTGACATCGTTCAATTGCCATATACCTCCATTTGGCAATTTGATCTGAACATCTCCTTTGCCAATTATGTCACAAGGTTCATCATCACTGAGATAGACTTTTCTAAAATCACCTTTCACATAATTTTGGAGATATCTTTTGTGTGCAGTGGCATGAAAGGACACACCAGAATCTATAACCCAAGATTTAGATTTATAATCAAAGGGCAGAATTAAAGCATCATGAACAGTATCACCTGCAACATTTGCGGAAGCATCACTATCATTGTCATTGTTACTGTTCCTTTGCTTATTTTTTTTTGGTGAAGTACTGCAGTCCTTTTTTATGTGTCCCTTTTTGCCACAATTCCAGCATGTGAACTTGCCTTTTGATAATCTAGACTTGTTTTTCGATTTAGATCTTCCACGATCTTGACCTCTCTCAGTTTTCCTTCCTCTGTTTTCTACATTTAATGCACTTCCTGATGATTCACCTGAGAATTTCCTGTGAAGTTCTTCATTGATGACAGCACTCACAGCATTATTAAACTTCAGTTTACTTGATCCCGATGAATTACTCAGTGAAGTAACCAACCGCTCCAACTATCTAGTAAAGACGAAAACAGTAATAGTGCCCAAATCTCATCATCAAAATGTATTTTTACTGTTGACAACTGGCTCATGATTATGTTAAACTCATTTATGTGTTCAGTGATAATCCCGCCTTCAGCCATCTTCATGTTAAACAATCTTTTCATCAAATGTACTTTGTTTGAAGCAGATGGTTTTTCATACATTTGTGAAAGAGCAGCCATAACATCTTCGGTGGTTTGCTCTTTTGAAATATTGAATGCAACATATTTTGTTAAGGAGAGTCTGATTGTACCTAAAGCTTTTCTGTCAAGTACCTCTCACTCTGGATCTGACATAGTTGCATGCTTATTTGCTTTTCCTCCAAGTGGCAAATAGAAGTTTTTTTGGTAGAGGAGATCCTCTATCTGCGTCTTCCAGAATGCGAAATTCTGGCCATTGAATTTTTTAATCGTTTGCTCTGTGTCATCCGTCATTGCTCCCACTCAAACCAAAGCTCTATTTACTTGATAATTTTTTTGTTAGTTAAACAGTCAATCTGTTTCGTCTATCCCGTAGATCTTGTCATTACGAGTGCATAGAAAAAAATGGAGCACAATTTGGAGTTCGAATGACCTTAAAACTTGCAAAACAATTCTGGCTGTTGAATCTGGTCAAACCTGATTGTTGACCATGCTGACGTCACTGCTGACATTGTTGCTGTTCTGATGGGCTTTTGAAGCAGACCCGGGTCAGGTTCACCTGACTCGGACTAAACTGAATTGCGCGCTGGGTTGGACCTGCTACTAACGGGTCGGGTCAACTTGATCTGAAACAGGACCCGACTTGGAACCTTGATGGCTGGGCTCTCTAAAGAACCGGGTTCGGGTTCGACCCGACCCAGAACCGAATCTGCTGCTCTTAGACCGGGCTTCATGGGTTAGGGTTTAACCAACCCGAGACTGACCCAATGCCAAAACTGCCTTCTTCTCCGTTAGATCTGGTTCTGTGAACAAACCTCATAGCCCTTCAACGACAATGGCAAGGCCGAGTAGCAGCAATGGCCCCCCTGCAACGGATGGTGACAGCGCAGTAGCGGCGGCTGCTGCAAAGGAGATCCGGTCATTCACATTGGCGACTGTGTAGGCAGCGGGCTCCCTCTTCGACGATTGGCGATGGCAGACACAGCGGTGGGAGGGGACAACGGCGACTACACTCAGGTGATAGTAGTGGCGGCACGATGAAGCAGTGGGTGGTGGCAACACAGGACAGCGCGGCAGCAGCGGTGGCGACCTGCACGCGATTCCCGCCAATCGCAGAAACTGTGCAGCTGTCGGATAGGGGAAGGCGGACAGTGATGGTGGAGACTTCTTGTTCTCCAGCGACAGCAGGTGGTAGCGATGGTTTTTTTTCCTTTTTCAATCCTGGTTTTGTAGTTGGTTGACTGCAACTCCCCGAGCGGCAGCAAATGGTTGACAGTAGCCTCTGTCGAGATCTGGCGCGACTGGTTTCTTTCAGATCTAATCTCGAACACCATCGATCACAACTACAGTGATCAACTCTGAGACCTGAACAAACTTCGCTATGATACCAGTTGTTGAGAAAAAAGAATAACGAGAAGAACACACAGTCCACACAATAGACACAAGATTTACGTGGTTCATCTGATGTGGGCTACGTCCATGGAAATTCAAACCTGTTCACTATTGTTAGAAATCACCCACAAGAAGAACAATCATCTTCTTGTGATTATAAGAGTACACAACTCTCATAGGGTATTTCTCTGCAGAGAAACCAACTCTCTCTTTTTCTCACACCACTCAGAATAAAATAGAAGCCCTAATTAATAATACCTCTGGGCATTAACAACCGTCGGATCTGACCTTATAATAAAGGGTCCAGATTAAACCAACATATTACATATTAACCCCAGATCAGGCTTCACCAACCCATCTATTGGAATAGCGAGCCCATGGTTTGAGAAGTTTTAAACAAAGTTGAGATGTAATATAAATAGGGTTAGAATTTCTTTTTCTATTTAGAAATCGTAGTGCTTTATGAGATGTAATATAAATAGCATTAGATTTTCTTTTTCTGTTTAGAAATCGTAGTGCTTTTTGCCCATACATTGATTCATAAATCATAATGCAAGTGAATACTGATTAATCTCACAATCAGAATCCCAGTGGACTGCACCAACAAACAATCATGTGGCAGGCTGTAGGTGAATCTGTGGAAGGCTTGTCTAAGGCATCTTTCCTTCTGTTGCTGTAATAGATTTTCTTGGAGCTAGCTTCCATTGATTTAAGACTCTCCAAAGACTGATTTGCTCACCAGAGGAACAGTTAATGCTGTCACCAATCTAGACAACTGCCGGTTGTCGCTATAGACTTGTTACGTCACTGCTTGCAGAAGTTTCATGCCAAGACAGTTCAATCAGTTATATCCATCCAGATTTTGCAATTTGATTCTCAGAATGAATCACATTATCAAGTGTGCTTAAGGCTAATCAATCTATACATACAATTATAAGGTCCCAAGGGGCACCCAGTAGTTTTAGCGATTTACAACAGTATCACCTGCATTTATCAAAATAGATATGCGGTAGATCTTTCACAATGGTATAATGGAATGGTTGTACAATGAAATTTATTTCAGAATTTTGAGAAGTTTAAAGTAATGGATAACTTCGCATACCGTTTCAAGGACCTTTTGCAGCATGAGACCACC
Source organism: Sextonia rubra (assembly GCA_037013555.1). Classification (NCBI taxonomy): domain Eukaryota; kingdom Viridiplantae; phylum Streptophyta; class Magnoliopsida; order Laurales; family Lauraceae; genus Sextonia; species Sextonia rubra. The sequence goes on from JASUAD010000008.1 coordinate 60,242,612, forward strand.
AAATGAATGCCCACAAGAGACAACCATGGCATCTTCAAGGAATGCACCCCTACAACACAGATGAGGAAAAAGGTAATCATCCACAAAAAAAAAAAATAATAAAATAAAATAAAAACCCAACAATCTTACTAAATTAGAAATGCCTCCAATCTAAGTTTACCAGAACAAAAATCTATCATCGAACAAATGGAAAATAACAAGTAAAAAAAGAGTTGTCTACTCTAGGCCCTCTTTGTTCTATCCCTTTGGCACAAAAGTAAACCAACATAGAGAAACCTCAAATCGCAGCAAAAAAAAAAAAAAAAGACAAAAAAGTGATTCCTTCGTCTAAACTAGCAATAGAAAACAGTTGTGGTAGCCAATTTGTAATGCTACACAGTGGTATAAATCATTCTCAACTTGTGTCCATTGCCCATCTCACCTTTCTTAGGAAACTTTATACTAGCTGTGTGCCCGTGCAGAGCACGATTTAGTTGAGGAAATCATTAATTTTTCATACAATTAATCAAATAATATAAGATAAATGTAAAGATATTATTATTAATAATTCATGACTACATTTGAAGTGGAAAGAAATATATACATACTTTAAACCGTGAGTTACTAGAGATCAGTTAATTTGATGATTTTAACGATTTAAGTTGAAATATGGAAGCTCTCAGAGGGAAAGCTAATGGAGGAAAGAGTTTCAACCATTCATTAGCCTCCCAAGAACATGTCTACAAGTTGCATCAATGACCATGTATGGCTTCCATTCAGTAGCCTCAACAACAAGCTATGACAACATACTGAAAAGTTATCATAAATTGATTTGTAGAACACCAGAAACCAATTACGAGACTGAAGAATAATCCAAAATTGAAAGTAAATGTAAAAGAAATTACAAAAGCAAGTGAGATTACAAACTCACGATAAAGGATCCGAGAGAATGCTTCTCAGAGATGGCTCCCTATTAATATTATTCCGAGCTTCTTGGTCTCCAAAAACTCACAAGAATGTGTGAGAGAGAGAGAGAGAGAGAGAGAGAGAGAGAGAGAGAGGCTTCCATAATCATATCAATATAAATGGCAACTCATTCAAAATATGTGCAAATCAAAGGTATAGTACTGAGCATGTTCAACATAGGTGGCCAATACTTGCATATGAATGTGAACATAAGACTAGTTCAAAGTAAAACCAAGTTATATATATTCAAAACGATACCCAAAAAATAGCGAGTGAGAAATATCATCCAGAAGCTTTAAGATTGTAGGAATGATGCTGCTTGTAAGCTAGATTGAAGAGCTAGGAATGATGCTGCTTGTAAGCTAGATTGTAAGGTGTTAAACCAGATTTGGGAACTGGTTTAACACCTTACACCACCACCAAGAAAGAGCCCAAAAACAATAAAAGTGAAATATAACCACCAGGAGCAAAAAACAAGCAACACATATACAGGGGAAAGTGCATAGTTGCTGACAAGAGAGAGATAAAGGGGTCATGGCCAGCGATCAGAAGAATTGCACCCAAAGAGATGTTCAAGAATTCTTTCCAAGCCAAAAAGCTTCAGCCTGCTTGGGGAGATGAAGTTATTGTTGAAAGTGATCATGCTTTGCCAAAGGTTTATTATGAAAAAAGAATAATTAAGCCCATAATTTCGCAGCAACGAGCATTTGAAGAAGAGATGGATGAAGATTCTTTTTTGGAACTGTTTACTTAGAGTAGACTCTTTCCTCCATCCCTAAATGTATGAGACAAGGCCTTTGTCGATGATGATGGTGATCTCTATGTCCAATCTAGACTATAATTAAATAACCCATTTGCATAAGCATTTTGTATAATAAAAATGTAACCTATAATTAGGGATCATGATCACCTTACAACAACTTTTTAGTTTTATTTATTAATTAACTTGTAAATTTCTATTAATTCATTTTCCACTACAATTGTTGTCTATAAATCTCTCAAACCATTTTTTACTAAGAGAGAAGGTTGTTGGCCATGGTGTGGTTTGAGTAAGTGATGTGCATTAAGTTGCAAGGACAAACGAAATAAGGAGAAAGGAAAAAAAAATTTGCCAGGCAAGCTTTTGCAGAAGCTTCCCACTTCTGTTTCCAAGAGGCAGTGGAACACTTTGAAGGGATACTCATTCTTGAGGAAGGATGATCCAGTGACTCCATTCCGAGCAGAAGTGCATACAAATTTGCAAGAAATTCAGGTGGTGGATAACAATTCCATATCTAAGTTTGAGCTGTCTTCAAAGCTAACTGGCCCAATTGAGAAGCTTGGTGACAAAATGAAAAATAATGAGGAACATACTGTAGAAAATAAGAGTATTTCCTTTAGAGACTGTTCCATGCTTGTAGATACCATTTGCTTGGATGACACGGGTACAGTTTCAAAGGTGCAGGAGAATAACACTTAAGAGGGCAAAGTTAAAGAAGAGAATGATGGCATGAGTTGCTTGAATTTGGTGAATGTGGGTCGGATGGCTAATACAAGATCATTGTCTTATGACTAATACATTATCATTGGCAAAGGACTGTACTAATCAAGGTAAAGATAAAAAGCATGAAAGCTGAGGGATTGATAATGAAAGATACAAGTTTCAACTGAGCAAATGTTTTTTTTTTTAATAGCAAAAGTGCTTACTTTGAAGTTCATTAAGCCATATGCTAATGCTATCGAAAGTTCGTCGGCTGCTGACATCATACACAACAAGAGCTCCAACAGCACCCCGGTAATATGCAGATGTCACAGCCCTAAAACGCTCCCGACCTGCCGTGTCTCAAATCTGTGCTTTAATTTCCTTCCCATCAATTTCAATCTCTGGTTTTGGAACTCCACTCCTGTGGTAGATTTGGAGTTGGAGAAAAACCCATTCCTTGCAAATCGTGAAAGCAAGTTTGATTTTCCAACAGCAGAGTCACCTATTAGCACCATTTTGAAAAGGTAATCTTCCGTTTGTTCCTCGTCGGTATAAGCTGCTATCATAGTTGTCTATTCTCGTTTGATATCTGATACTCACTAGACAAAAATCATTTGTTTGTGGACCTCCAGGGCCTACAATTTTTGTAAGAGACTGCAAAATTTATCGCTCAAAAGTTTCAGAAGATATGAAAAGAAACAAAGACACCCAAGTCAAAATAGCATACTCGCCTTCGCTAAGTAAGACTGTAGGATGGATTCAGAATAAAATATAAAGCACCCCACAATAGGGGTCACATTTTGGCGTACCCCAAATTGCCATCAACTTTGAACTGGGCTAGTGTTCATCTGTACCATTGTGTATTCAGAAAGAATAGAATTTGAGATCACATTAAGTAGGACTACTATTTTTCAAGTTCACCCCAAACCAATATTACAAGAGCTAGTAAGGACTTTGCTAAGAAAGAAAAACAATATTCAACCTAAACTTGTTTCTGATTGCATGACACCAAAAAAAAAAAAAAAAAAAAACAAAGCTTGCATAGTGCAGAATTGAGAATTGTCTGCCAAGATATTCAAACCATTTCGACTTGAAGATATCTACCTCCAACAAGTACTACAATGCATAGAAAAGAAAATAAAAAAAAATACATAAATAGCATAAAGCTTAAAAATGCTTTGGATTTCAGTCAAATTTTCCTTTAAATATCCAATCTGGATCTTGAAAGTGGCACAAACACTAGGAGGAAGTTGGCTCTAGACAAGTGAAGAGAATAAAAACTTTAGAACCTACAGATTAGGGTTTCAATTCATAGTATATATTTTTTTAATAGTTTCAATTTATTGCATCCTAAAAGCTTGTGAAATGCATTGTGGGGAAATTTCTCTGCACTTACCTTTTAAATGCGCGCGCGTGCGTGAGAGAGAGAGTGAGAGAGAGAGAGAGAGAGAGAGAGAGCTATCTCAAATAACAGCAATGATAACAAGAGCAAATGACATTAACATTTAGAATAATAATAATAACAACAAGAAAAACAACAACAACAACAACAAATAATAATAATAATGCTCAATGTTTCATATTTCACAAGGGCAAAACCAATGGTTAAAATCATTTAATGGAAGAGGCTTTTGGGCTATCTCTTATATATGACAGGCAATCAAATGAAAATTTTGAATCAGTAAAAGTGGACCCACATCTATGGTTTGCAGCATTCTGAACACTGTTTAAATGAGAATTGTATTCCAAAAAATAGAACCAGGATTAACAGATCCAAAATATAAAATAAGAGAATAACTCAATGCTTATATTCTGAAAAAATTCGAGCAAACTTTCAAGCCTGTACAAATGAGACAAAGAGAGACCGACTTTAAGAGGTATAGACACTGAAGGTTTCGTAAAACCCCCAAAAAAGCAACACTAAAGGTTTCAAGCTCTAGTTAGATTGTACCTTACAAAGAGAAAATTCAAATTCTAAAAATTATGAAGGTATCACTTCATTTTTTTTAACACCCAAGAACCAAAAGTGTGGGAATTTGTTCACTAACTTTTTTTAACAATAATCCTCTCTACAAGAGGTATCTGCTTCATAGTTAATACAGCATCTGCAAAGAATTACTTAGATAGTAATCCCTTTGCTAAAATCTCAATTGTCAACTAGACAAATTAAATCTTCTTGTGGCAAAAAAATTATCATAAATTTGAAGTCATAAATTTAGCAACTTCAAATAGAAATACATGTGCTCACAAATCCAAAAACTATCAGTTTTTGGATTATTATCATAACTGGCAACCTGCATCACAAATAGACAGTGCCATCTCAAAAGTTCAACTTGTACAACTTCAAACAAATTACATAAACAAAATAGAAAGGGAAAAACAAGAAAAAGGTTGTAGCTCCTACCCCACATCCCATATCTAGAGCAGTCCTCAAGACACCACCACTTAGAGGAATGTATTAACCAAGTTCTCAAGTCGACCCACGAGGGATCATGGGTCTGTCTTGTATCAATGAATCAAGTTTATCAGTATCAGGTATTTTATCTTTGACACTCAACTGGGTCTATATCACGCATGCTGTCTTATTGTATTGCAACAATAAGGCGTGTTTGCGGAGCACTTCTGACTTAGCATCCAATTTTCACAAAAATGCCAAAAACATAGAACTACAAACACTTGACACATCCTATGGAGGCTGATTGTCACAACCTGAGCCTAAGAAATCGGGGATTAGGATTAACCCAATCAGTGACACATATACTCCCGTAAAATTCACACCCGGACCAGAGTTTAAATGGAATTACACAGGGATATTCGCATGCTTACACGTGTGAAGTGCTGAACGAATCACCTGTTCAAACATTCAATGCGCGAAAGCCTGTCAATAGCACCTAAAATTTCTTTCCTTATCATCGAACAGTTCAACAAGCCCAAATACAACCGTGAACAGTCTAAAATTAATATTCAAGAACAAGATTAGCAGCTTCATTATACAAATTACCCACAAAACCCAAATGACATGCTCATGCATGCTAATAGATCAAGAGTAACGTACAAGGGAGGGAATACGGAAGATGCAAACATATTGAGATTGAAATTCTATAATGCAATATCCATGTATGCAATCATGCAAATACGAAAAGAACCTAAAAATCCCAATATATTATAAGTGAGTCGCTTTTGCCAAGAGGAACAGTCAACAAACATTTTGCTGTCCATCCGATATCACCGGAAGGAACCTCTGTGGTCTCCCTCTACGATACCTAGGTCTGTGCCAGACCGGGTTTAGGTCCTGAACCTGTAACACCATTAAACAACTTGTGAATATGACGATTCAGCAAAACATAAGCAACAATAAGGTAACATACGCTGTATCTAAAAGAAATAAGAACATACAATTAATAGAGTTCAAGTTCGTATACTAGGCAGGTCGTGCATATCAATAAAACATGCTATCAGGATAAAAAAACAGATATGCTTGCTAGGTGGCTACTACATTTGCCATATTCTCCCTAACGGGAGCAGACAGGGTGAGAACACCATCGACCGGGCAAGGGTACGAATGGGTCCCCGGTTCCTGGGGTTTGGAAGCCCCAGGACAGGAGCACATTGTAGCAGTAACAAGCATGCTATGCCAAAGTCAACCCCATTGGATATCTTGAGGCGGAGGCAGAGTAGCGCTAGACTGTATCAATCATGTCATATAATATACATCAATTCAAGTTACAGTCAGGTAGTACAGGCAGTACAACACGTGTATCGTATCATATCACATGTAGGTCAATGCCAGTATCTTTCAAGACAAATACACGGACCAAGACCATTACAAGTCGAAACAAGAATAATGAATGGAGGGCAAGAAACGTTGTTCAATATGCCATGTAATACAATTTTATAGAATCAAGGCAGTTTTACTAGCCAACCCTAATCTTGTCATCCACTGTTTCTAACCGTGTATGATGATGTAGCTTTAAGTTATCTGCTACACAGTTGTTTTGCTTTGGTGTTACATTGTGTCGAGAAGGTGTATCGAAGTCCATTAAACCAACACCCATGGGGAGGTGCTTAACAAATGGACGACATCATATGAATAAGTCTCAGCCTTCAAGACTTTTTATGATCTTTCAATTACTCCTTTGGGTTGGTTAATGGTCTACAGGGATCCAAAGGCTAAGGTCCTACAATGTCTCACATAACACTTATCAATCCTAATTTTCAGTGGTTTTATGGTTTGGTCTCATGGCTTAGCCGTGGGTAACTTACGGCTTAACCATAGGCATCGTACGGCTTAATCGTATTATGTACTATGGCTCAACCGTATTTCCCCAGAATTGTATCCGCGTTTGTGGCTAGCCACAACTCACATGTGTTTCCTTTTACGGCTTAGCCATGCTTGTTCTACGGCTTAGCCACGGTTTGGTACGGCTTAGCCGTAGCTCACCCCACGACTTAGCCGTAGTTGGACTGTAGGAGGCTTTCTCTAATTAATTAAAGAGCAAAGGGACCCGAGAAAGTAGCATAACAAGGGTCCTTTGGTGTTTAAATGTAGGATAATAAGAATGAGCAAGAAGATGATTCAATCTAAAACTGAATCTCCTGGAGCAGAATGCTTCAGGTCCGATCAGTCCGTCCTGAAGCCTGATCGGTCGGATTTCAACTCTGGAAGTGTCCAATCGGTCAGACCTCATGCCCGATCGGTTGGGTAACAGGACTCTGTACAGAACGACTGAACTGTGAATTGAATTACTTACATTCATGGAGACAACAAGCAAAAGGGCTGTAAGTCACAATATACTTGGGAGATTAAAGAAGAATAATAACAATCATTAAGTACCAACATGTGTTTATCCATAATGTGCTTATACTTGCCTTCAATTCCCCGGTTCAAGCATGAATCCTTTCCTTGGCTCAGTTTGGGTATTATTGAACCTACATGCGATGTATGCCAAAAATGAAGAAATAGATGAGTGCATGTATGAATTGAGAGTCTTTTTTACTCCACTAACTCAAAAATCAAGAATAAGAAGAAAGCTTACCTTCACAATGACTAGAGAGCAAATTGAAGGTGAAGAACCCATTAACTACAAGTTTAACAAGAAGGGGAAGTAAAAAAAGGCATGGAAGGAGAGAGTGATCACTTGAAATTCCTCATGCCAAGCTCCTCTTGCTAGGTTGATGTAAAACAGACGATGGAGAAGAAGAAGAAGAAGAAGAAGAAGAAGAGAAGATAAATGATGAAAAAGGGAAGAAGAAAGAGGTCGGTGAGTATAAGTCGGTGGATGTGAGCTTATATAACACAAATTTTTGAACTTTATAAAAAAGGTCCTTCTAGTTTTATTGGATTTGCAATATAAGTCAAATGAAGGTCCAACTGGAGCAATTGACGTCTAATGCGCTCGAGTTAGTTACGAAAGTTAATGAGCTCAACAAGACAAACATGTTGATGTTAATATGATGCATGAATGCAGTGAATACAAGTATGCTAAAATTACGAAAAAGGGCTTTAGTCTACTTAGGTAGGGTAAACTCAACCCAACTACCTATCCATGTCCCGAACTTGACTCACGAGGACCGCATACAAGAAAATCGCATTAATTATTTCGTAATCACAATTAATTACTCGCTAATCAAGCTAAGCTTGGGTCGGAGTGTTACACTAATTCAGGCCTTCTGTGCACACGTTGAGTCCTACGGAATACTCCGTAGGACTCAATCAACTGATAGTTGAAATTGACATCTAGATCAGTTTAGTAATTGATCAACACCATCTTTTTTTTGCTCTTTCTTTGGATGATAAGGAATTCTAGTTACAATGATTCTTAAGAACATAAATCATAAAATAAATATATTGATCACTTGATGAATGGTGTATATTAAATATTATAGTTGTTGTAATCAGCATGAATGATCAATTTTACCTTTATTAGTCACATAGTTGAAGGCAGGAAAAAAAAAGCAATTCTAAACAACTCAAAGATTTAAACAATTTATTAACTGCATTCCACATCAAACATATAGGTTAAGTGTCCTAGACATGTTAGTTAATTTATTGTGGATCATGATGCCCACGGGTAAGCAAAAGGCACACAAATGAACACAATGAAGCTATTCGCTGTGAATGGATGTAATACCTCAATAACATTATTATAGAGTATTGAGCATCAGATATCAATTAAACAATGAACAATGCAAAGTAAACAAGAAATAACTAAAAATGAGTCAAGAGCCTTACTGTCCATACTGCTAACAAAGACTTCCTTAAGGCATGTCTCCAAGTAACAAAAAATCGTGTAAAATAAAAAAGACAAAAAAAAAAAAAGATCTTAGTATGAAAAACTTTCTTAGCATGAGATATAAAAGACAACAAGCGGATTAGAATTAAGTCAAGGTTTCAACAAGTCAATGCCAAAGTGATGGAACTCATGTGATCCTATATGAGGCAATAAACTGTGAATACAACCATGTGCTGAGAGTAGGCAAATCGCCCTGGTAAGATAATGATAGTTAATAGTAATCAATTTATCTAAACAACCTGAAAAAGTTAACCATCAAAACGGAGGGTGACCGATCCAATGATGAGGGGCTTTGATTAAAACAACTGATTTAGGTAATATCCTCGTAAATAGCATGCAAGCAAGAGAACAAAAAATCTTAAAAATCAACTTAATCAAGGAATATGTAATTGATTCAAATCCAATCCCAAACTAATTAAAACCATCCAAATTCATTTTATGCGAATGGATCAACAGCAAAACAGCAAACGAAAACCAAAATGGAAACACACAAATCCAGCCGCCAAAACTCCTAGCCAAAGAATACGCCTTGCCAAAGATCGAAAAAAACCCAAAAAAACCTATTGCATTTGGCAACATATGAACATGATAGATAGAAAAACAAAAAATTCAAAAAAAAAAAAACCCTAAGAAATGCTAATCCAACCTCAAACAGCCATAGATCAGCATCAAAACATCAAAGAAACACTACAAGTGCTGTAAATCTAGAAACGTAATCTCAGATCTAAAACGAGATCCGAGATATCAGACCTGCATGTTGCACTTGATGAGATCCAGAGGCATAACGGCCATATGCATGAGGTTGCAACTGAGGATCCCGCCAGTGGTGTAGGCGGCGCAGAAAGCGGGCGAGTACATCTTGATTTTCCCAGGCTCGTTGGGCACGAGAACGGAAGCTCCATTGGAGGAGATCGAAGGAGATGGAGATCTAGAGAAGCTAGAGTTTTGGAAAAGGAGGAGGAGTAGAGGAAGGCAAGAGAGTTTTGGAAGTAGGAGATCGGGAAGAAGAAGAGCACAGGAAGAAAAAATTTGCCCTTTGAGAAAACAAACGTTTGGTAAAACCAATTTCTTCTCAAGAGTACCTTGTGTAGAACGGGTCGGATCCGTTGTAGCTTAAGAACAGCCCAAAACCAGGCCCAGAGTCCGTTCTTAAAATGTATTTTTGGTGTAGTGTATGCAGGTAACAATCTATATGGATGCAATTATATGCATATGCTTAAAGTCTTAAAATAACCAAAATACTCATCCCTAAAACAATAGTGTGTCGCTCTCGGCATGTGGATCTACCGGTAAACTTCTGCTATCCATTCATTACAACATGAAGGAACCATTGTGGTTTTCTTCTCTGACTCCTGGGTTTGTGCTAGATCGGGATCGGAATTTGGGCCTGTAACACTATTAGACAACTGTGAATAAGATTATTCAATAAAGTATAAGCATAATTAAAGTAATACGCCTTGTATCTAAAAGAATCATTAATATGTGATTATAAAGATCAATTTAGTATACTAAGTATGCTGTGCAATTAAATAAATTATGCTATAAGAATCAATAAGATGAAATACTTTGCTAATTGGCTACTACATTTGCCATATCCTCCATCTAGGGATCTTTATGTTAAGAATACAATCGACCAGGCGAGGGTACGAATGGGTCTTTTTATGTATAGAGTCCGAAAGTTTCAAAAGCACACTGCAGTTGCACTTTTCGTTATTACACCAAAGTCAACCAAGCCGTATATCATAAGGCGGAGGCTGACTAGAGCCAGACTATTTCAATTTATATGATTGAATTTGAGTAAGTCATACCATTCGTTTTATTGAGAAACATACATACGTTCATTGAGAACCATACATTATACATTCAATTCGTTCTTACTTAATTTAACACTGACAATAGGGACACATATAACAATAACATTTCAAGTGGAATCAATTCATTTTATGAGTATTCAATTCAAAATCATGATAATAATAGAGGACAATAACGATTATCCAAATTCAAATCAATGGAATTATGGTAATTTACAAACCAACTTTAATCTAGTCATCTATTGTTTCTAACCATGCATGATGATATAGTTTTAAGTTATCCGATGCACAGTTGTCTTTTTGTTTTTAAGGTCACATTGTGTATGGATTGTATATCTAAGTCTCTTAAACCAATACCCATGGGGAGGTGCCAAACAAATGGACAACACTGTATGAAAGAATTTCAGCCCTCAAGACCCTTCATGGTATTTAATTATTCCATTAGGCCGATGAATAGAGTAAAGGGATCCAAAAACTAAGGCCATGCAAGGTCTTGTAATAATTCTTTCCTAAACCTAAAGTTAAGGGTTCTCATGGCTTAGCCGTGAGTTGCCTACAACTTAGCTGTGGATTACACTACGACTGAGCCATAAATTTACTCCTGTTGACTCGCATCTACAGTTGAACTGTAGAATAGCCTACGGCTTAGCCATATGGTGTTTACGGCTGAGTCACGATTAGGCTATAGCTTAGCCATAGCATATTCCACGGCTTAGTCATGGCTTAGCAGTAGAAGAAATTTGAAATCTCCAGCTCTCTGAAAAGCTAGCCATAGTGTTCTTACGGCTTAGTTGTAAGCTTCTAGATTTCTGAAGCTGTTTCTGTTCAAAACATTTTTTTTTCTTCTGACTGCTTATACATGTTACATGTCATGGTTTCAGGTAATCATTTTAATTTAATTCTATTACTTTGCACTTCTAACTTCATCTTTCATTCTTTTACTTAGAATACCTTCATTATGCATATAAAACAAGAGTATAGGGCTGAAACATAATATTAGAATGCAGTAGAAGTAGATGAACCGTAAACTACCAACATGTATTCAATCAAAATTAGCTTATACTTGCCTTTGATTTCAATTTACACTATTACTTATGCTTTTGACTCAATTGAGAAGAAGAACGCACTGTTCTTGGCCTAAAATGACATGAATGTAAGAAATGATAAAGAAGATGAGTGCATGTTTGAGAAAAGAGTCTTCTTGACTCCCTGACCCAAGAATTCTGTATATTAGGAAGTGACCTTACCTTAGTAATTGATTAGAAAAACGAAGTGCTTGAATCCTTTACTTCACAGAGTGAGAAGGGCTAGCAGATAATAGGAATGGGAGATGAGAGCTCCATACCATACATGTAGAAAAACCTTTGATTGTTGATAGAATGTTGAGGAAGTGATGAAGTGAAGAGGAATGAAGAGCCGTAGCAGTTGCAAGAGAGGAAGGGTCAAATGAAATGGGTATTGAAACCCATTCTAGCATATATATATATATAACTTGAAGTTTATAACAAAGTCCTATCACAAGAGGTTATTACATTTTAAGTCATTTGAGGGTCCCAATAAGTCAAATGAAGTCTAATGTGTTCGAGTCAGGTGCGATAGTTAATGAGCTCAACAAGACAATCGTGAAGGGGTCAATATGATGCATGTATGGCATAAAACTATGAATTCTAAAATTACAAAAAGGGCTTTCATTTACCTATATAAGGTCAAATTCAACCCAAATTACCTATCCATGATCTGAACTTGACCCACTGGACTCCACAAGACTAAAATAGACTTATTAAAATAAAATTATGTTAATTAGGTGGTAATCACAAATAATTACTCGCTAATCAAACTAAGCTTGGGTTGGAGAGTTACAATGTTGTTCAAGACAGTTCCTCTTTGAATCTGTGGCATAAGAGACTTGGTCATATATATGAGTGAGAAATGCTTCCAGATGTTGGCAAAGAAAGATTTAATTCCTTGCTCCAAAGGTACATCCCTTGACCATTGTGATTATTGTTTGTTTAGTAAACAGCATAGGGTTGCTTTCTTTTCAACATCAAAATTGAAATCTAATGTATTGGATTTGGTATATTCTGATGTTGGTGGTCCCATGGAGGTAGAATCATTGGGTGGCAATAAGTTCTTTGTCACATTTATTGATGATGCATTTAGAAAGTCTAAGTTTATGCGTTGAAATCAAAGGATCAAGTGTTCCAGATTTTTCAACAGTTTTATGTCATGGTTGAAGGAGAAACAAGTAAGCTCTTGAAGTGTCTCCATACATATAATAGGGGTTTGTACACATGCAATCAGTTTAAAAGCTACTACTTGAAGAAGGGCATTCGACATGAAAAGATAGTTCCTGGTACTCCACAGCATAATGGTGTAGCAGAGAGGATAAACCGCACCATTCTTAGGAAGATGGGATGCATGATGAGATTAGCATGGTTGCTTAAGTCATTCTAGGGTGAAGCTGTTCTGACTGCCGGTTATACGATAAACAGATTTGTTTCAGTTCCTTTGAATTTAGATCTTCCAGAAAGAAAATGGACAGGTAAAAATGCTTCGTATTCACACTTAAAAGTGTTTGGGTGTAAGGCATTTGCACATGCACCAAAGGAACAGTGTTCAAAGTTAGACGATAAGGTAGTGAGTTGCTTCTTTCTTGACTATGGTAGAGTTGAGTTTGGCTACAAGTTATGGGATCCAGAGAAGAGAAAAATTATTAAAAGTAGGGTTGTAGTTTTCCGTGAAGACTCGTTTTTTTGGAGATATTGAGAAGATTGATAAGTCTTTTGAAACAGTTGATAGAGTGGTTGATCTCACACTGACTCCATCTCTGATGCAGATTACAGGTGAAGAAAGTAGACAAAACGATCCGGACCATGACGAAGTACAAGGGTTGCAAGATGATAAGGGTGTTAAGCAAAGGAAACTGCAGTATCCTCGGTTGGAAACCACAGAACCTTAAGCTATGAGGTTTACTCGAGAGTGTCAACCCAACTAAGTATCCTGCATCCGAATGTATTTTGCTTACTGATGAGGGGGAGCCAGGGAGCTTCCGAAAAGTAATGACTTATGATGACAAAGATGAGTGGATAAAGCTATGTAGGATGAGATGAGTTCTTTCAAGAAGAACAAGACTTATGAGTTGGTGTAACTTCCTAATGATAAGAATGTTCTGAAAGACAAATGGGTGTTCAAGCTAAAAAAGGATGAAAATGGAAAACTAGTGAAGCACAAAGTATGGTTAGTGGTAAAAGGCTTCGCATAAACGAAGGGTATCAACTTTGGTGATGTTTTCTCTCCTATTGTGAAGATGAGTTTTGTCAGAGTTGTGTTGGGTCTAGTTGCCAGCATGGACCTTGAGCTTGAATAGATGGATGTGAAGACTATGAAGACTATGTTTCTTCACTGTAACTTGAAAAAAGAGATCTACATAACTCAACGAGGGGGGTTTGAGGTAGAAGAAAAGAACAGATGATTTGCAAGTTGAAGAAGAGTCTCTATGGCCTGAAGCAAGCACCGAGACAGTGGTACAAGAAGTTTGATTCATTTATGTTGAGTTATGGATACCAAAGGACAGCTGTAGATCACTGTGTTTATCTTCGTTATTTTATCGATGACAGTTTTATCATCCTTCTTTTGTATATAGCTGACGTACTAATAGTTAAACAAGATAGCAAGTTAATTGGCAAGTTGAAAGAGGAGATGTCAAAATAGTTTGACATGAAAAACTTGGGTCTAGTACGAACGATATTAGGCATGCAAATATGTTATGATAGGAGCTCCAAGCAGCCGCGGTTGTCACAAGAGAAATATGTTGAACAAGTACTCGAGCGATTCAACATGAAGAATGCTAAGCCGGTTAGCATGCCCCTAGCCAGTCATTTCAATTTAAGCAAACGCTTGTGTCCTACTACAGATGATGAAAGGGAATTGATGGCATATATTTCTTACTCCTCTATAGTGGGGAGTCTTATGTATGCCGTGGTTTGCACACGGCCATACATTACTCATGATGTGGGTTTAGTGAGTAGATTTCTATCTAACCCTGAAAAAGAGCATTGGGAAGTAGTGAAGTGTAACTTTAGGCATTTGAAAGGTACTTCCAGGTTGTGCTCATGTTTCAGACGCTTAAAACTAGTAGTGGGCAGCTATACTGATCTGATTTTGCAGGTTATCTTGATCGTTTGTTAACGACTTTTGGTTATTTGTTTACTTTCTTGGGGGGAGCTATCTCCTGGTAATCGAAGTTGCAAAAGTGTACAACACAGTCCACAACTAAAGTGGAATACATAGCTGCTAATGAAGCAGGGAGAGATATGTTTTGGTTGAAATGATTCTTTCAAGAATACGTTTGAAGCAATAAGAGTATGTAGTTTACTATGATACTCAGAGTGCTATGGATTTCAGTGAGAATACTACATATCATGTCGCATGAAACACGTTAATGTCAAGTACCATTGGATTCGTGAGGTGATCGAGAATAACTTCATAAAATTGGGAAAGGTTCATATCGACAATAACCCCTCAGATATGATGACAAAGGTTATGTTTAAAGGAAAGTCGGAGCTGTGTTTAGAGCTGGCAGGGTTAAACTTCCAGTGAGGGGTTCAGGGCGTCTTCCTCATGGTCTGGAGGGGGAGATTGTTGGCCAAGTGCGTCCAGACCAAAGTGAGTTTATGTCTTGGGTAGTTTCCCTAATTATATTAGAAATTTCCTATTTGTTAAACAGTAGTCACTTAATAGGATTAGGACTTTCCCTTATTTAAGAATAGAGTTCTTGATGGACAAGGAAGTAGTGATTATATATATTGATGTAATGTGTAACCCTAAACATATGCTGAGATTCTAAAGCTGTGGATTCATAGATTGGAAGAGAACTTAGTGGAAGTTGGTTTTCCGTATACGTAGGCATCTTTGCCGGACCACGTAAATCTCTTGTCCTCTTCTGTGGTTGATTGTTGATCTTGGTTGCTTTCACGCACACACGCGCACAACGGTGGTATCATATCAACAACAGCTTGTGTGTCATGCTTTAATTCACTATTCCGCTGCTTAATCAGGAAGTTCTATTGTGACAGTACACTGTTGGTAAAGTGTTTTAATTGGGGTTCAAGAAATTTAATTTAATTATATGAGTTTGCAAAAGACCCAATTCACCCCCACTCACTACACCAAAAATGGAGTTTAGGAACGAACTATGGGCTCAATTTTGGGCCGTTCTTGAATTGAAACGGGTTTGACCCGTTCTGATGTGGCCCACTTCTGTTTTTCTTCCTCGTCTTTTGGTTTTTCGAGTCACGATGGTGGTTTTCTTCTCCACAGGAGATATATGGAAAAAACAGCAAGAGAAGCTTGCAGGAGAAGCAGTAAGAACAAGAGATGGGTAGGGTTTTCTTCTCCAAGCGTTCTCACTCAATCGGATGGCTAGGGTTTTCTTCTCCAAACGTTCTCACTCAATCGGACAGCTAGGGTTTTCTTCTCTAAAAGGGTAGCATCTTCTCGTCTTTGACATTTTCAGATCTTCAAATCCTCTCTCCATTACTCATTATCATTTTTGCGACCTACAGATCTTCTCCATTACTCATGATCTACTGAAATCCCGTTACTGAAATCCCATTCTGATTGGTATAAATCTCTCTCTGCTACATGTCGGTTTTTTTCTTATGGATCATTGAGAGATTTTTGTGTTTTGCTTAATCAGATCTTCTTCCTAGGGTTTCTTTTTTGTTAGATCTGTTGATGTTTTGCTTGTTTTTGCTTGCTCGATTTCTCACTTTTTGAGAAATGATCTGGTTTTGCTGATGTTGGCCCATTTCCTTGATTTGAAGGCGTTGATGTGTGGGGAATTGCAGAGTTTCACCACAAGAAGAGTTGTTTGCACCATTGGATTTTCTAACACATACAGTTTCCAATATTAGAAATGTAGAGTTAGAGATTGATTCGCAGCACATCAAGTGTTTTTTTTTTTTTTTTGCTGCAAATGTTTGTTCGCTTTGATCTCTTTCTTTCCATCGTTTTAGAGATCATTGGAGGCTCTTTTGTCTAATTCATCATCTGTCTGATTCGTTTATTTGATGATAACTATGGATATTCTTTTGCCGTCATTTGCCTTTAATCAATTTTATCAGTCTCTAATGAAATTCTTAGAGCTCTTTTTATGCATTTCGTTGATTTGGGTCGTTGTTGTTTTTCTGTTTTGTAATGGGTTTTCTTAGTTCTCATGGCCTCTCGTGAAATAGCTAGAGATGCGTGTTATGCATTTATTTGAATGGCATCTATGTATGTATGTGTGTGTTTCTCTTGTTTCTAACATGGGTCTTTTGTGGTTTCTACATCAGGCTATAGGGCTATATCTGTACCCAAATTCGGAAAGTGGGATTTACCAAACCCATTTGTGTGTCTTTTAATTTGCTTCTGTATAAACTGAACTTCACTGTTCATGATTGGAATGAAGAATTCCCCATTCTGAAAAGCTCTTTAATTTATTGCATGCATGGGTAATGGATGGACAACCATCTTCTCAATCAGTGAAAAGGCTTGATTGCCTACACCCATGGATAGCTAAAATGAGGTACTTGAATGTTGACTGAAACAATGTTATTCACAAGTTAAGACATCTTTTGATTTTCTTTATTGGGCAGTGACATTGACATGCAGATTGTGTTTTTTTTTAATTATTATTTTATTATTTATTTTGTGGATGTTTTCATTTGTTTCTGGTTGGATGATGTTTGATTTAATTGTTTGGTTACCTTCTTGTACAAATTCAAGGCTACAACACGGCAATTAAGCTTGATGGAGCATTATGTATTGTATAGAAATGCTTTTCATTTTTTCAATTTTTTTATTTTTTAATGTGTGTTTGTGCATGCGCGCCTGTG